>CM074725.1:184317047-184917047 GCA_037306005.1 Rhinophrynus dorsalis | reverse complement strand
TCACCAAGGAACAAATCTTTCTGGAGCTGGTTGGCTACTGCAGCCAAGGAGGGAAGGTAGGCTCCACCCCCTGCATACAATTCTAGAATTGTTCCTGCCTACCATTAAAGGGGAGGATCGCCTACCCCAAAGTTGCCAGTAACCTTTATTGGACTGCAGAGAAAGTGTTTTATGCTCCAGTTTGTTGACCCTGATACTTAAATTCTGGAGCAAACCAACTGTACCATAAAAATCAAACTGTACCATAAAAACTCCCTTGGAAGCTAGAGAGTTATCTAAGCAATGCATATAGGACCAATGCAATTTGTATAGATACAAAGCTGAATGTATATAGAGTCTCAAAAGGATTTGGGTTTTAAGCTAACATAATGCTTTCTTAGTGCACCATGAAGTCCAGTCACACCAATAGCAGTAGGGAGATTAGCACTATTACTTGCCCCAAACTGACAACAAGGCACAGGGCTTTAAACATGAGACGTGACACTTCAACCCCATCAGCCAGTATCTAGCAATATTTAAAGCTCAATCACAAAATGATGTCATGAGAATTTCTATTTAAACTTATTTCTGTTGCCTGCTACTACAACTACTAAAACTAGCCCTAATTATAGGGTTGATCCTCACTATGTGTATGTTGTGTGGAACTTTCCAAAATGGGAAGGGATTTAGTGGAAAAGAGGGTCTTCTGCGTCATGTGGCAAATGTCAAGGAAAGATACCTCTTCCGGGAATCCATTTCAAATGGTGCTGCCTACATGGGGTTCACTAGTTGGCGACCATCAAAATGGAACATTAAAAATGTCGCCTAAATCAAAAGGATGACATCAGAATGTCACCCAAATCAAAAGAGTGACATTCTGATGTTGCACGCCAAAAGGTTTCCAATTAGAGGATGACATTTCTCACCCTCTGCTCGGATCACATTAAGGTTCTACTGAATTATAAAGTTTGTTCTGGAAATTTGAATTCTGACAGTCACAGACCCGAAAGGCACACACAAGGCACACAATCTATCTTGAGTCCGAGTTATTTCATGCCTCTCCCCTCTACTACCATCCTCCTGCTCTGTAATACATATTTATATTTACTTTTTGCACTCCACATTAAGCTGTTGAATAAAGTGGTTTGCTACAAACCAATGATAATATTATATTCCTTGGTACACAGAGTTAGTTAAATGATCCATTTCCTTTATCCATCCTATATTTTAGGCTTAACTTTTATTACATTTAGCAGTCTGTGCTTTTTAACTTGCACATTCCAATATCATTACTACCATGTAAGTCCCATTCCATTAACTGATATGTGTGTTTAAAAAGTGGCTTTTACTTCAAGCTCTCAATATCAGGAGTCTTAAACATACTCCAAAGGTCTTCACATGTGTAAACCATTTCTGTATCATGATAGCTCCTGATTTACACATCTGTGATTTACTATTAAAGAACAGAAGTGAGAGCAAGAGGGAGATAATTTAGTGTCTTAAGTACTGAGGATTATATAACTGCTGTTGTAAATCTATCTACCATGAGGCCCCTCTGAGGCTTTACATCTGGAGGTAGCAAGACATTATTAAAAACAATTGATGCATTTTCACAAACATTTGTACTTTTTCCTTAACTTTAAACTTAATTTAAAATGTTTCTCAAATTAAGAAACAAACCAGTGGAATTTAAAAAGGCATAGGTTTGTCTGGAAATATCAATGCATTAATTAATATTGTTACTATATTAATTTTACATTGTTCAGCTGGTGAGAAAATATCTTCCAAACCTATTACTCTTCAATAGAGACTGAATCGCCCACGGTTTGCTCCAGAACAGTTTGTGGAAGCTCCTGAAAAGTCTTAAATTCAGTGATCATATTAGGAACCTGCATCATAGGGAGAGATAGATAGAGAGAGAGAGAGAGAAAGAGAGAGAGAGAGAAAGAGAAAGAGGGAGAGACATGATACCAACTTTCATGTGTAAATTTGTAACCCTTTACTGAAAACTATGCAGGACATACTTGAAAATGGGAAGTTGAGAAATCTCAGTGTATTCTTCCTGGTAAAACATTTTCTAAATAAATAAAAAATAAATCCTTTATCAACATGAAAGATACCCCAATGCACCACACACAAAGGAATACAAAAAAACTCCTAGAAAGACAAAGAAAGAAAGATCAACCTTTTTCAGGCTTTAGGGTTCAGTACACACCCAATAAAAATCCACCACTACCTGACTTATTTGCACAGAAACTGAGAGGAGTTTTTCTCTTAGTTGTTTTCTATTGGTTAAAATAAATGTGTGGTGATATTAAGAAGCAAATGGTGAAAAATGTTTCATAACTTACTATGCTTCCGATTAAATAGCCCTGAAGAGACTAATGAACAGGTTGAGCTTTTATTTTATTTTATTGTTGTAATTTTAGTAATTTAAAGGATGCTTCAAAGTATTTTTCCTTAGCTATGAGATAGACTGAGGTGTACTTAAGTGGGACCGGGGTATATAAAATTGTGTCCCACTAACCAAACTGCCTGTGTGAGAGACAACATTTGATATCAAGTGGTGAGTTCAAATCCCATACTGATCACCTTCCATGTGTTGCTATGTTCCCCTAAGTCTGGATACATTCCTCTTATTTGTTTTATTTGTTTCTTACATGAAGAGATGGTGGCTCTTCTAGTGGGGAGGGATTGCTACTATCTTCTGCAGAGGGATTCAAGTTCAAGATTAAAGATATGTATGGAGGCAGAAATATCTTCCACAAGCACGTATAGACCTCAATGTTATTGGTGACAATGTGTAAGTAGGTACTTTGCCCTTTATATCTTTATTAAGAGTTGTAATTTACTAAATATGGGTTTCAGGTTTTTTTTTTTTTTCTTTCCTTTTTTGAGTCTGAACAGCAAAATGTATCCAAAAAACAAACTTTTGTTTTAAAATATGATACATACTGCAATGTCATTGTAATCAATACTAAACACATGTACTTATGATAATTCACTGTCAGGCTAAAAGATGCAGCAAGATGTGTTACCTTGTCACTTGCTCTCAGTTTTTCAGCACTGTCAGTGACCCAATACAACACAATAATACCAACGTCATGCATTTTTTCATGTGTTAGAATTATTGTGATACAGTCACCAATGTGAAGTATGCCATTGGGTGTGTTTAAGCCCATAGGAACTAGAGGCAATTGCAATGCATTAGACATGAATCTAGCATCCACGGGGTTAAGAATTAGGTTTGTGTCAACTACAGATGATAACCAAATATTACAAGTTTAATTAGTGCATTTTACAAAAAAAAAAAAAATGTAAGAAATGTAAACCGACAAAATATGATATACTAGTTGAAGAGCCCGTTACACGGGCCACAGTGCCACTGTCGCCCAGTCGCAGGGCAGTCATGCGCAGTGGAGACTGCCCGCGCCGCGGCTGATACAGAGCTGGATGCTCTGGCTCTCTACTGCGCATGACTGCAGCACGTGGCGTTACACATGTTTTAGCAAATTATTATATAGGATGTGTTTACGTGACAATGAAATAGACCTCTTTTTTTCTCCCATTGTGGAGGAAGGATTTAAAAAGGTTAATCAATGACCAGAATTTGGCATACTGATTTTTTTCTTAAAGATGTGTATTAGTTGCAATGGTTTATTAACCCCTTGAGGACCAGAGGGGTGTGCAAAACATCAATGAGTTGTGCAACCTTCTGGTCCTCAAAAGTTAAGATATTTATTCGGAATCACTTTATGCTTTTTAACATCCTCTGAAGCAGAATCTGAGTTTCAGCACTCAATTCCATGTTACATCCACTGGTCTGGTCAATGCAGTGCTGCCTCTGACAGTTCTAGTTTTCATTTTAAAGAATTATTCTTTGCTAAATGATCTATAAAAGCAATAACCAAGTGAATGACCCTTGAGATTTTATATGTCTCCATTCAAATCAGTGGCCTTTCACCATAACTAATGCCATCTCTCAGCTGTCCAGCTGAATATTTAATACCTTAAACCTACAACAGAATTGTCAATGGTAACTTAATATTTCATTAAGCATATGGTTTTCATTATCCTGATTTCAGAGACCTGTATATCTTTTTAGTTAATTGCTCCAAGTTACATGACACCAATCTCTGTTTCTAGGTGGTTTAAAGCTGGAAGGCAGAACCCCGATGTATATTAAAAATGTAAAAACAGTCTCGCCCTTTCCTTTTGGACATCTTGGTTCAGAGGAGTATCTAGCAACACACACACACCAACCATTCTATCTCCATGCTCCGTCTGCCTAACCAACCAGCTTAAACATTTTCCAATGGGCTCAAACTGTTGAAAGATAGCTAGGAGGATAATAACCTTATTAACTGCAAGGTAACCCAAGCCTATGTTAGAGACATTTTGATGAGCAGATCAGCAGTAATATCCTTGTCCATTACTAGATAGCTATAGTTTGTATACTGACTGCTCTTGGGCTATTTTTTTTTTTAACATTTTCATAATCACAGAAATATATGGCTTTAACTGTTTGAAAGCAAAATAAATAAATTAAAAAGGGTAGACATTAGTGGGTGGAATCTAGGCGTGTTTAGTTTGGTCCCATCAACCAAAATTTTTTTTACTGGACCCTGCAAAGTGTGCAAAAATACCTATACTCTCTCTGCAGAATTGATCCTGGAGACAACAAACTGGTTTTAACTAGTGATATTTGTTTCTATATCAGGCATGACCAACCTGTATTTCTCCTGCTATTAATGCTTTACAACTTCCATCATCACTAGTCAACCACTGACCAACTGAGGATAACTTGAAATGTATTCTAACAACATCAGTACGCTAGATGCATGTTTTCTAGCCATGAAGGAACCCTGGCTCTGAATGGGTCATAAAGTTGGAGAGACCAAGGCCATGGTAGCCCAACCTCCTTTCCAAATCTAAAGTTTGCTGTAAGTTTTGACTTCTAAAATATTTATGTTTCTTTTTCTGTCTCTTGTCTTGATACATTTATTTATTAATATTTTATTTAATTTTAGTAAGTTGGATTTATTAGTAGACATCTTCAAAGTCTGAAATGTTCACTAATTTGAAGAGACTGTAAGTTGTTTTCTGGGCTCCTATCGATAGATTCTTGTCTTTATACATTAATTATTCATTATTATATTATTGAGAACTGTGTAAATACTATTTTAAGTAGGATACAATAGTTTGTTAATAATGTATTATTCATTATGATCTCTCAAACTGGCATTTTTATGTAAGCTTTTTTCAAAACAATTCATAAATAATTGAAAATTATTTGGTGCTTTCAACTTCCCCTGGAATGTGAAGCAGGGACAATTATATGTCTGGAGGTACATTTGCAAATCTTATTCTCTATGTGCATATACTGAAGGATCAAAAACAAGTGTAGAGTGAGCATGTATGTGAATTATCTGAGGGTGAGTCAGAATGTGTCTGCAATTAATTTGTCATATAAAAAATTTTAATGAGTATGCACAATAGTGTAATTTTTCTTGATAACCCCCTCCTTTTCGACACAATTAGTCCATTGGTACACAAGCTTTTTGTATGTCTCAGAAAAAAGATTTTCTTGGTCTGAGTGACAAGTCCTGGATGCACTGCTTCTCTCCCTTGGTCTTTGGCAAAATCAGCAGAACCATGACTGATGATAACTTAATGCACCAAGTTATCGATAGTCACCTTTCGATTATCCAGAATCATGGCTTGGACTCGTACAAAAACTTTTCCTCTGTGCTGGATGTGGATGAGCTTCTGGATATTTTTTCATCATTGATAGTTGGGCCACCATTTTTAGTTATCCATTAATACACACTGAACTGCTAAAAAGCTGTGCTTCCATTTTGTGCTGAAAGTCTGCGATGGGTTTCTGCCTCTGGTACACCAATCTGCAAAATCATATCACTACAGGCAGTACTTCTTTGGTGTATATGAAAAGCAGAGTGGCCATGTTAACTCTGCTATGGACACTACAACTGGCTAGTCGAGAACGAAAACATTTTGCAATAACATAAGGAGTTTGTGCATCTACACACCCTCAAAATAAGCTGTGTAGCCAAGACCACAAGTTTTAATATAATCATTCTGGAAATTTTCTGACTCACCCTTGTATATAGGCATCCTTGTCTCAAATTCCCTCACAGCCATTGGCTGGGATATGCTCATTCACTTTCCTGCCAATCTACTTTGAGTGGACTGTGCTTTAAACTGATTGGCTGGGAAGTGTGTAAACATATTCTAGCCAATGACAGTGACATATCTAAGGGCAGTCTCAATTCCAATTCCCTCAGAGTGGGACAGGCATCGGCCCATGCAGAAGAAGGGGGGGGGTGTCTTTGCTGCATGATACTGTCTCCACCTCAGCCTCAGAGGCCGCACACAGGATTAATATTAAGCTAAGTATTTTATTGGGATATTTTATGATGGCATTATAAGTGACATTACTGAATATCTTATTTGGCTTAACATTTAATATTCATATATTCAATTCATATTTGAACAATGGCACACTAATACATACTTTAACCCCTTTGAGCCCCAGAGAGGTATGCAACACATTTCTTTGCAATGTGTTGTGTAACCCTCTGGCATTCAAGGTGATAAACTATGTATTGGTGTGCTGGATATTGCATTGGACTTATACTTTTCTGGGTTGTTTTTACAGCAAGAAGACAGAAGATAGAAGACAGTAGAGAAAACAGAAGGAAACAGACAGTGGTGACAGGTAAGTGTAACACTGATTAGTTAACTATCAGTGCTTGGCAGTATGTCAAGCACGGATTGTTAGCTTTTTTCCTTTGAAGTTTCCAATACTGCCACTATTTTGCGGCGTTGAAAATTATTCAAACAAATGACTTATAGTTTTACAATTTTACACAGGGACAAAGGTGACTCTCCCTTGTGGTGGCAATAATGCACCCTGTATGCCTATACAACTGTCAGACTGGCTTAAAAAAATCTGAAAAAAATTATTCAGACAAATGATTCCAAATATTTTTAATATTGTCTGTTGCATGTGCCATTTCTGTTGCAGAGGTGAAATACAATATATAGCATGAGCATCTGTCATTTACCATCTGTAGCAAAGGTAATACATTACACAATATATAGCATGTGTCATTTACTACATGTAGCAGAGGTGTTATACACATATGGATGTAGCTAAATTAGAAGGAAGAAGGAAAAGTGAGGATGACTGGTGTGGTATCCTTTTGAAACGTCGCAAAGAACAGTATTGCGGGGCTTGAAGTCGATTTAACCATGTTACAGTGTTTAAAATAACGACATGAAAACCTTGCGCTGCATAAAAGCGCTAGGTTGTTGTGTCGCATAATTAAACGTCCCTATGTACTGGCCACAACTCCCAGCATCCTTACTTTGCGTTGCCCAGCTCTCTTTAAAGCGGAACTACCACCTCTCACAAACATGGCCCCAAAAAATTACCCATCTGGTGACTAGCTGCTCAGCAGTGCTAGACGCCAGAATCATTACAGCGTTAAAGAGAATTATACACTGCTCCCGGACTGACAGGCAGGAAACCGCACAGACATCTTTCCATAGTGACATCTGCGCGCCTGCACTGTCAGTCCCAGCCTGCTCTAGGAGGTGTTGCTAGGAGCAGTTCGGCTCCAAAAGGGACTGACAGTGCAGGCATGCAGACGTCACTATGGAAAGATGCCTGCGCGGTTTCCTGCCTCTCAGTCCGGGAGCAGTGTATAATTCTCATCAACATGGTAATAATTTTGGTGACTAGCTTTACTGAGCAGCTAGTCATCAGATGGGTAATTATTTGGGGCCATGTTTGTAAGAGGTGGTAGTTCCACTGTAATGCGACAATGTTTCAAAAGGGAACCGACTGGTGCGAGGTGGACTCAGGATGACAGCAACACTGGAGATGTAGCCAGCAGCAAACTGCAGAACACTGGAGCAGGCACGACTCAGTCAGTAGATGGACACAGCAGCAACTGAGGAAGACTGGCGCGAGGCGGACTCAGGATGAGAGCAACACTGGAGATGTAGGCAGCAGCAAACTGTAGAACACTGGAGTAGGCAGGACTCAGTCAGTAGATGGATACAGCAGCAACTGAGGAAGACTAGTGCGAGGCGGACTCAGGATGACAGCAACATGGATGATTGTAGATGTCTGAAGTCCTTTTTTTTCTAATCTGCATTGAACCTGAGAGCAGGGTAACCCAGCTTTGGCAAATTGACTTTTAAAAAAGTAATTTGCTCCATGAGGTGGGGGGGGGCAATTGAGAGTGCTGGGGACTAAGTATATTTCCAGTTATGGAAAATACCTACTTACTCTGGACAGTGGTTAGGAGGCAAGAAAGCAACTCCTGGGCTACCAGGGACAATGCAGGCCACACAGCCCTCTTGTTATACCAGAAAGTCAAGGGATCTATACTTGGAGGCAAAGAAGGTTCTGCAAGGTAAGCCTTAACCTCAAACTCAGCACTTTTTCTATTAATGGGAATGGGTTTATTTTCTCTGAAACATAATCTGTCCATTGCCTCAGCATAAAAAGCAGCAGCTGCTCCACCGGAACAAGATGACGTGCTACTGACGCTGCTACTAATAGGTCCCAGAAGACCACCACACTCCTCCAGCTCATCTTCGGAATCTTCTCCCGCCTCCTGTGACTGCATTCTAGTTTTTCTTTGCTTCTCACTCACCCTCGCTATTAATTGTTCCCTCCAGGAAGTGAGGGAATTGGAATGAAGTGCCATCTTGCCTTTGATTCGAGGATCGCAAATCGTGGCAAGCATTAACTCGGGACAATTGTCCATTCACTCTTCCATGCGCCGAGTCAGTTCCTTCTTCAGCCTCGTTAGAAGGGCAGCAACATCGGGAAGTATATTACCCTCAGCACTAGGCAAGCGTTCCTTATGGGAAAGGAAATCGTCCAATTTTAAGGAGAGGTGCGTAAAGAGGGGAATGACTTCTGCCATGCTAGCGTTCTCTTTGCTCAAAAGTTCTGTCAAAGCACGGAAAGGCGTAAGGACTGTCACTACCTGTTCCATCAGGGCCCAGTCAGCCCTGCCCAGTGTTCTGTTACTGCCAATGAAATGGTGACATGACATTGCATGAATTGCCTTTTTCTGCTCCAGGATACGCTCTAGCATATCTAAGGTGGAGTTCCACCTGGTCCCAACATCTTGTTTAAGGCAATGCTCTGGAATGTCTGCCTTTTTCTGTTCCTCCCTGAGTAGCTGGCTATCTTTGACACTCCGATGGAAGTGGCCAGAAATTTGTTGCCGCTACTCCAGAAGTGCTGACAACCTTCCAGTGTTACTGCCATCCTCAAGAGCAGCCTTCATTACTAGATGCAGGACATGCGCTGAACAGTGCACACCCAAAAATCTGCCATCCCGGAGAGTCTTGATCATGTTAGCTGCTCCATCAGTAACCACAAACCCCATTTGCGCCTGTGTGCCTGCCTGCTCCCCTAGCCAGTGCGCCACCATGTTCTGCAGTGCTTTGCGAATGTTATCTGAGGTGTGCTGCTGATCCATTACCTCAGCATGGAGGAGGAAAGAGAGGTGCCCTGCCTGCTTGGCTACTGCATCTGAACTTGTTGTTGCTACAGGTGTGTCTTGCAACACATTGGGCTGCCATGAATGCACCGTCAATGACAGGAAGCCATGCTGGCCACTCGGAGCACTCCATAAGTCAGTGGTAAAGTGCGCTGACTGGCCAGCAGCCTTTCCTTACAGGTCCTTCAAAAGACCAATGCACGACAGGTACAGTGAGGGCACTATAGTTCTACTAAATGTGGTGCGGGACGGAATTTTATATCGGAGTGAGACAGCCCCCATAAGTTGATGGAAGGGCTCCCCATCCACCAAATTAAAAGTAGCACCCCCAATGGCTATGAGCTGTGCAATGAGGCGTGTAATTTTCCTGGCCTGCTCTCTGCACATCCCCTTGGAATGAAACCCACCAAAATCTTCCAGTGTGGCCTGTATTGACTTTGGGATGGGCTGTGCCTGTCTGCTGCTTTTACTAGGACCAGATGTGGCATGATCTCCCTGCCCTTTCTCCTGCCTACTGGTGTTGAATGTGACACTGGTAAATGTAGTAGTGCCACCACATTCTGCACTCATCAACACTGACTTGTGGTGGATGTCCAGGTGTTGGTTCATCCCGGAGGTGGTGAGATGACCCAAAACCCTCCCACGGCTGACATCCCTGCCACACAATTTGCATTTTGCTAGCCGGCCATCGCCAAGTGCCACAAAATGGTCCCACTCTTTGTAGCGACAGATGACACGCCCTTGGTGCTGCTTATAGCTCTGTGTGCTGTGAGGTAGCACCCAAGTCCATACACTGTGTAGAGCTGTAGCATAAAGTCCTGGCTGAACGGGAACTGCAAGTGATAAGGAGACTACCGTATAATGATAGCGTGAGCCAATAGCCCCCACGGGCGTAACTGGAGACTACAGTATAATGATAGCGTGAGCCAATAGCCCCCACGGGCGTAACCGGAGACTTCTACTATCACAGTCGCTTAAGCCAATAGCCCCCACGGGCGTAACCGGTGACTACAGTATCGTGATTGCTCGAGTCAATAGCCCCCTCGGGCGTAACCAGAGACTACAGTATAGTGATTACTTATGCTGATGGCCCTAGCGCGGGCGTAACCAGAGACTACTGGGTACTGCTTTGCCAAAAGCCACGGGTGTAACGGAACTGCTGCTCGGACAGCGGAAAGGCTTAGGCGATAGGTGGAGAAGCAACAGTATCGGATGGACAATACCAGTGTCTCAAGAGCAGGAATAGACTCAGCACAGTAAGATCTGGACTCAGCACACGAAAGGCAGATAATGGAAGACTCAGCAATGGCTCAGCAACTGACAAGCGGAGGCTCAATCACACTATGCAGTATCAGAATGTCGCCGAGGCGACAGCGGAGTGTTCCGTCAGCAATGCAGGAGCAGGACAAGAGTACTCGGTAGTCAGCCAGGCCGGATCAGGATACACAGGAGATTCGCAGACAAGCCGGTTCGGTAATGGAGAAGGGTCGTCAGCCAGGCCGGGTCAGATGCCGTAGGAGATTCGCAGACAAGCCGGATCAGGAACAAGCAGGAAGTCAGCCAGGCTGGGTCAATCACGGAACAGGAACACAGGAATGTCGTCAGTCAAGCCTAGTCGGTACACGGTGGATCAGGATACAGAAACAGCAACGCTAGCAGGAAACACCACGAAAGGGCACCTGACAGGTGCCAGTGACCGGATTATAACGGATCACCAGGGGCGGGCCAACACAGCTTAACCAATCCGGGAGCAGCACAGTTGAGAGTGACAGAAAGGATCATGGGGACCGTGATAACAAAAAAAGATCCGACTCAGAACAGTCCTGGTCGAAAGTTGTCGAAACTTTCGGAAATTTGTCGAATGTCGAAACTTCCGAAAGTTTTGACGACTTACGGTCCATGGCTGCTCGGAGTCGGATCTTTTTTATCAAATGACCCTTGAGTGTCGGATGGTCCGAATGTCTCCGAATGACTCAATTTTTGACTAATTACGAATGTCTCCGAATCAATTCGCACAAGTCTATTTGACTCTCAGTCACAAAGTTCACTGGTGGCATGTACGGTCTCCAAATACCCACTGTGCTGGTCTTTCAGGTCTGATACAGAAGGTCTATGCGTGCCTGCATATCTCAGGACAGGAAATTCAACTGTGAAACTTTAGGCAGGGAGGACGGCACTACCTCCAACTAAGATGGCTGCTTGAGCGTGGAGCTCTTCATCGCCTTAACCCAACACTATCTAATGGGATGCATTTCTAAGACTAAGACTAAGAAGAGACAGTCCTCTAAAGCTCCAGATGGGGTGAAAATAACAGCATTTCTCCCGGTGCGGCACAGTGGCCTGACACGCTTCGCGCTATCAGAGAAGAGACCTGCGAGCAAGCCACGGCTGTGGAGACACAAGAAGTCTCGGTTGGTGAAGAACGGGACGACTTTGTTATTGACCCACTGGGGACGTGGTCCCCCCTTGCCTGTTCCTCCGAGATGGGTGATGACGAACCCCTAACTAGGGCAGCGCTCCGCCATTTGTCCTCGAAGGAGGATTTGAAAGTCTTGGTGACGGAGATCAGATCGGCCATTCACGACAAACTGGCGGGCCTTAGGAAGGATATCTCACACTTCGGACACAGACTGTCCTCTATGGAGAGAGGTAGGGACGTTTAATTCACAAGCAGACTATACTTGGAGACCTCTTGGCCTGACAAGACAACTATATTTTGGATCTTAAAACAAAGCTAGATGACCTAGACAATCGAGGACGCAGATGCAACCTGAGGATTCGGGGCCTACCAGAAACAGTCCTGCCTGGAGATCTGGAGTCCACTCTACGCTCTGTCTTCGTGGAAGCCTTTAACAACCCAGCTTCGCTCAATATACAATTGGAACGCTTTCATAGGGTACTCAGGCCCAGAGGCTCAGTGGGTGAACCCCCCAGAGATGTTATATGTTGTTTTTTGAGCTTCCAAACGAAAGAAAAGGTGCTGAGAGCGGCAAGAGAGAAGGATAAAATTATATATATCGGCAACGAGCTGCAATTCTTTCAAGACCTCTCCCCCCACACATTACAACAACAGAGAGATATAAAACCAGTCACCAACTATCTGAGATCTTTACAAATTAGATACAAATGGGGCTTCCCCTTTACCCTTATAACCCAACACCAGGGAATTGCTGCGACACTGCGCTCACCTGAGGATGCCCGTGCCTTCTACGCCACATTACATATTGCTGGACCTCCTGACAAGCCTTCGGCCGACAGTGGGCATAACACCGACACTGGAAGTTCTCCTGATCGTGAGGAGGGAAGACCGAAGGCCTGCTCACCTACTCACAGCCCGGTTGAGAAGAAGACCAAGAATGTCGCTGGGGGACACAACGGTGTTCCGCAACAGTCTGACTGGGACTGACTATTCTATCACATGGGCTAGGTGAGGTGGTCTGATCTGCCATGGAGTCCTACTCCAGTTTACTGAACTTTCTGTGGATCCACATTGGACTTGCGTTGAAGTCTCGGAGGGCACTCCAGGGGACTTCGACTACAGTTCTGGCGCTTTACTCCCGTCTGACAACTAAGGTGATGGTGAGGTGGTGCAGGACAAATTAAAATAAATGTTGGATATATTGTTTCTCCATACCATAATGTTTATTTGAAGTATTTGATTTGTGAGTACTATTTGATACTGCTCCGCCACGCACAACCACCAGTAACTCGGGCCTTAGCTTTCTGGGGATCTCAGGCGTTGGGCCAGTTAGGAATTTTGCGGGGATTCATCTTTAAGGGACTATATCAAGCTTATCTCGGGCCCTATTGTACTAGCGGTGATTGGAGGGTGGAGTATGGGGTCAGCCTACCAGACTGGCTGGGCCTGGGTGATTCGCAGATAGATACACAACGCCTGGGGTCCCTGGGTTAGAAGGGACAGTATACGACTATTCTGTAACTGTGAAATGGATTGGGGTATGGGCTCCTGTGCGGTCTGTATCCACGCGCCTGGGTTGATGCCTGGGCAGAGGGGTGCAGATGTGCGGGGGATATTATCCCCTTTTTATTCATGACTGGTTGCTCTTGGTGCAGTGTTCCTATATGTCTGTGGTGCCTCTTTGGGTCATAGGCTTGGTTAAGGGGGTGCCCGGGAGTTCTCAGAGTGATATCCACGGGTGGATTATAGAGGGTTGGTGGTAGGGGACCTTGGATTATGGAGGGGTTCCGGCTCTGCCCTGCCGCTGTCATGAGCCTGTGCAGAAGTCCGGGCCCTCTCCATATTGGGGAATGGGCTGTAAATGACCACCCTGTGGCTGTGGCTCTTGGGTTCCTCAGACTTATGGGGATTGCTGCGGGGGGTCTTGTTTTGTTATGTGATAATGCTTTAGGAAGCAACTGTTTTGGACATGTTTACATCTTATGCTGATTCAAGTGTGCTGTTTTATGTTGCTGTATGATGAGTTTATAGGAGGGGATCGGGCTATGTCGCAGTGTGTCCCTCGGGAACCCAGGTGTCTATGTGACGTCTCAGATTGAGAGCCCAGAGGTAGGGGACTATAGGTGGACCTGTTGAGGGAGATGTATATATTTTCTCGTTAGGAATAAAATGGCCCGGGAAGAGCCGAGGGATCGCAGGGAGATCCTGCCGTGTTGTTTCCCTCTCATTGGCTCGCATACTTCGGGGGAGTCCTGGGTTGTTAGAAGTTGAAAAGGGACCCAATTTTCTGTTGGTTCTGGTTATCCTCCGGATACTACCCTCTCTTTTAGAAGGGGGGGGAGTAGGGGGAAGGAGTAGGGAAATCAGAAGGAAAAAAATAGGATAGAGGGGACAAAGAGAATGAGGAAGAGGGATAGAGATAGGAGGAAAGAGGAAGGAACAGGGGAATAGAATAAAGAAGAGGAAAAAAAATGTATATATATAGACAAGGACGGATGGAAAAAGAGAAGTGATGTCGAGGATAAGAAGGAAAGGGACAAGAAAAGAAAGACACAGAAGAGTAACACAGGCCCGAGATTTCAAGAGTAGTATCTAACTTTGATAGAGTTGATGATTTCAGGCGGACAGAATGGCAGGCTAAAAGGCTTCTATAAATTAGAGACAAATCAAGGACGCATCAGAGAGAGATGAGTCTGCAGTGTCTTGAACGCTTCACCTGAGGCAGCTTAGGGGAGTGTTTTCAGATACTCATTTCTATGTAGTTTTAGAGTCTTATTGAATGTTTGTTATATTAATTTTGGGTTCGGGCAGAGGGTGACTCGATGTTGGCACCTTTTGTGAGAACATTTTGAGTTACTTTCTCCCCCTTGAGGGTTTTAACTGACCCGTTCGTGCTAGTTCAGTGGTCTGGGTGACCTTATCGGTTTTTCCTGGCCACACACGATTTTTTGTGACCAAGTTGTTCTCTGTGGTTTCCTGCATCTCTGGTTGACAAATTCCACGACCTATCTTCTTTTCCCATTCTCTACCTTCCCTTCTGCTCTTCCTAACTCCTCACCCTGTTCCCGCCCCCCCCCCCCCTCCTTAGTGGTAATAGTGAATTTGTTGTCTGTTGCCTCTGGTGGGCCTGAGGATGGTTGACGCGGCATGGGTCGGCCGGGGAGGGGGCGAGCACCCATCCCGTCATCTCAAGATACTTTCGATGAATGCTAGGGGCCTCAATGTACCTGAAAAGCACTACCAAGCTTTGAGGGAGTTTCACAGGCTTGGGGCCGAAGTGGTTTTCATCCAGGAGACCAATTTCAAGGCCACAAATCACCCTTCACTCCTAAATAGATACTTGTTGCAACTTGTTCTGATAATACCAAAAAGAGAGGGTGTCTATATTGATACACAAATATGTTGCATAGGTGACCTCTGGTGTCGAACGAGATGAAACAGGGAGATATCTTTTTCTCAAGGGTTTGTTGTGAGGAGTGAAGTACACATTAGCTACTGTGTATGCCCCAAACTCAGGTCAACTTAGGTTTCTCTCTACTTCACTGAAGAGGCTGGTGGAGTTCTGGACGGGCCGTCTCATATTGGGTGGGGACTTTAATATGGCCCTATACCCTTTAGTGCACTGCTCATAGGGAGTTACACATCTGCCTCCAACCACAATTGCGAGCTGGGGTAAACTACTGAGAGATTCACATTTGATGGACATATGGCGTTTATTATTGGTGCAAGCCAAGGACATTACTTACTATTCTCCCGTCCATAACAGATACACTCGTATCAACTATTCTTTGATCGACCAGCGTTCCCTGCATTTAGTTACGGAGGCGTCTATCGAACCCATCACATGGACGAATAACGCACCGGTGTGGATTCGGGTCCGTCTGGAGGGTATTGGGAGTGGTGGGTCTTCCTGGAAACTGAATGAATTGCTTCTCAGTGATCTGAGGGTAGCGGCTAGAGTAAGTGAGGTGATTTCGGATTACTTTGCACTCAATAACACACCAGATGTATCTCCGACAATGATCTGGGAGGCTTACAAGTGTGTGTTGAGGGGCACCCTCATTCAATTAGAAGCGCAACGCAAGAGATTCCATCTTGAAGCCTTGCAGAGTCTCCTGACAACTCTGTGCAATCTGGAACTTCAACACAAGACGACTGTCTCATCAGACGCGTTGTCCAAGATTCTTGAGGTTCGAACACAGATTAGAGAGTGGTATGTGGTGGAAACTCACAAGTCCTTCTTGTGGAATAAGTATGCTAGATATATGCATGGCAATAAATGTGGTAAACATTTGGCATGTCTTGTCCAGATTAAGCGTAAACAACAATGTATTGATAAGCTTAAAGACTCGAATGGCACTCTTCATTATTCTTTTCAGAAAGTGGCGGAACTTTTTCGCACCTACTACACTTCATTATACAATTTATACCCTCTGAGGACTGACCGGGCGACTCTTATGAGGGAAACTCGGATGAAAGATTTCCTGCATCGAGCAAGATGCCCTAGACTGCCAGCAGCGGTGGTGGCTAGTCTGGAGGAACCCTTTACTTTAGCGGATGTTACCAAAGGTATTCAAGATATCCCGCTGGGCAAGAGTCCGGGGCCAGATGGCTTTATTGCTCGTTACTATAAAAAATTCTCAGATCTCCTGTCCCCTTACATACTTAGAACTTTTAATGGAATAGCGGAAGGGGGAATTTTTCCCAGGCAGGCTCTCCATGCCCACATTACCTCGATCCCCAAACCGGGTAAAGATACGACTCAATGTGCAAACTATCGACCCATCTCACTGCTCAATGTGGACACAAAACTATTCGCATCACTATGGGAGAATCGTTTGAAACCCCATCTAGATAGGCTCCTGCACCTGTCTCAAGCAGGTTTTGTCCCTAAAAGAGAAACCCGGGATAACAAAGCTAAAGCATTGATGATCATCCACAATGCCATGTCGAAAGCCTTGCCCATGATTCTGCTCATGATAGATGATGAGAAAGCGTTCGATAGGGTACATTGGTCCTTCACTAAAGAAATGCTCCTCTATCTGGGTTTGGGGCACAGTATATTAAGCCTGTATACCAGTCCCTCTGCATGTCTTCTGATTAACGGGCAATTATCGGACCCCTTCCAGATTAACAACGGGACTCGGCAAGGCTGTCCCTTATCTCCTATAAAATTTATCTTAACTCTGGAGCCTCTCTTACATTTGAATAGAAACCATCCACATATTAAAGGTGTATTTTCTGGTTCAGAACACACGGTAGTATCTAATTTTGCAGATGACATCCTGTTGACCCTCTCTTCGCCTGATTCCACTCTCCCTCCTCTTCTGGAGATCTTTGAAGAATATGGTCACCTGTCAAATTTTAGTGTCAATTACTCCAAATCTGAGATTCTTCCATTGAATATCCCCGAGGATGTGAGGGCCTTATTGGAGTGTCATTATCCTTTTCGGTGGAGTCCGGATGGGTTGAGATGCCTAGGAACCTTGCAATTATATCTCATCAAATCAGGATGGACTTCCAGAGATGGAATGGGCTCTTCGTTTCATGGACTGGTAGAATCAATTTGATTAAGATGATAGTCCTACCCAAACTGATTTATCTTTTCAAAACTCTACCGATACGATTCCTTAATCGAGAGATTCTTAAACTTCAGTCTGCAATCAACTCTTTTGTATGGGCATATAAGAAACCCCGACTTGCAGCTGGCTATCTTTATAGATCCCCTGCTCAGGGTGGACTAGGACTACCAGACTTACTCCAATACTACCACTCCTGTGCATTGGTGCCATTATTGGACTGTCTCGCTGATACACCAAAAGAATGGATTAAAATCACACAAGCTTCATACCCCCCCCTGGATTTACGTAATCTGTTGTTGCAATCCCTGGCCCAGGCTAGGAGGACTTTGACCGCCAACCCTGTTCTCTCACATGCCTTGGAAGTTTGGGACAAAGTTGGAGGGAGGACTGGACTATCGTCCTTCCCGTCCCCTCTTTTGTCAATATATGGTTCCATACACTTCTTGCCAGGTGCCAGGAACGGCCCCTACAAACTCTGGGATGAGTTGGGCATTGGCATATTGGCTTCCTTGACTCCGAGAGGGTCCGTTCTCCCTTTTGAACATCTCTGTCTCTCGAAATCCCTTCCGAGATCTCATTTCTGGCAGTATAGACAGGTACAGCATTTTGTTGACTCCGTTCTCCAGAAGGGACTACACCCTCGTCCTCTTACTAAATTTGACACACAAATCGAGGTGGGTCATTTTGAAAAAAAGTCCATGTCCCGAATTCACTCCTTCCTATCTCCTACTGTATCTGCGACCAAACCTTTTTACTTGGTACACAGGGAGGCAGACTTACTCTCGACTTTCTCAGTGGAGCAATGGAATCTGATCTTTTCTAAGCTGTATGATGCAGCTCATGATTATTTCTCGAAGGAGGTTAATTTTAAATTGATCTCACGCTGGTACAGAACCCCTGATCATATTGCACAAATCTTTCCAAAAGTTTCTGACATCTGTTGGCGATGCAAGTCGGACAAAGGTACCTTCTTCCACATCTGGTGGTCCTGCCCGGATGTGTCAACCTTTCGGTCAGACGTTAGTAGGGCTATCTCAGATATCTTCCACACTAATATACCATGTACCCCGTCACTGTTTCTGCTAGTGGTCCTCCGGGATTCGATCAGTTTCAACAAATCGCAATTTAGCTTATTCTATTTTCTTTCCAATGCAGCAAAACTGACTACTCCCTTGCTGTGGAGGGAAGACAGACCACCTTCTGTTGACATGTGGATCACTAGGGTTCAATCGATTGCGACTTTGGAGCGTCTCCATGCAACAATGAATGGCACCCTCACTGGATTTCACTCCATCTGGTCTGGGTGGTTCTCCTGGAGGGAGCCATTAACTTTCAAACTGGTGGGGTGGGCGCTCCGCCCCCGTCCTGGCTTGACTGACCTGCAAGTGTCGGTGTCGACCATTGCTCGAATGTCTCACTCAGATGGCTAAGGTATAAACTACTTTACTGTAGCAGGGGTCGGCTTCACACTCCAGGTGGGAACGGACCCCCCGGGGCATGGCTCTGGCCCCACAGTCCTGTCCCCTTCCCTCCTCCCCTACCTCCACCTTATAGTCTTACTTTTCCTTTCTCCCCTCTGTTCAGAATCCCTTCTGCTTCCCCTGGGTCGTGTATTGGTCTTCATTTAACCAACCACGGTAATTTTAGGTCTTCTCTGCCTATGTTATGTAGGACTGTTAGCTTGGTTTTCTGTTATGTTGCACTTTCACAGCTATATATACAACTGTAATGACAAATGTAGCTCTATGAATACTTCTAACTGATACACTGTATTGTAATATGTTGTTTAATCGTAACACGTATGTTGAGATTGCTGTTTTTACATTTTACATCTTCTTTTGATATCAATAAAAGATTTTCAAACCAAAAAAAAAAAAAAAAAAACTGTGAAACTTTAGTCACACAGTTCAGTCTCTTCCAATGAGATTAACGAGGGAGTATCAGGGGCCTCTTTGCAGCCTCCCATTCTGCTCCCCTAGGGCTTATAATGTAGGCCCATCTTTGTTGGCAGGTCTACTCCAAGTTCTAGTAAGGACTAAAGGAAATCCCCATTACCGCCACTCATAAGTTGTCCCACTATCATTTTGTTATTCCCAATGAATTCTGTTGTGAGACTACACTGCTGATGTTTATGTGCATGATTATATCTAGATGCATTGAAATAGAGACTGCAGAAAATCTTAATGAGACATTTCAAACATTTGCTTATGAAGAGATACAAATAAAATAACTTATCGTATGTCTGAATCTATCATCGTGTTCTGTTTTCCACACTCACGCACTAGGACTGACAATCCCTGGCTTATTGCATCTTCTCCTATGAAATGGGCCTTAATCAGGAAGAGAGGTCTCCGAAATATTGTAAAGCATTCATGAGGTTAACCCTTTGAGTGCCAGAGGGGTATGACGCAAAATGTTTCATACCTCTCTGGCACTCAGAGGGTTAAAAGTCAAATTTGTTTTTAAATCAGTGGGAATATGGAGAATTCTTATTTCTCCTTTATGGTGCAGTTAGCTTGCTCCAAAATTGCACTTCTGTATCTTTCTGAATATGTACCATATTTCTTAAAAGGACACTAGCACCTAAGAATGAACTGGGGTTACATACACTTAAAGAGATAGTAATGTCTGCATATGAAGTTATGACTGAGTATTCTTTATACTCTGTTATAACCAACTGTACATCTGTAAATGTCCAGAACATTGTATTCTTTGTGTAATTTTATTGTAAAGTCCCCCCTCCTGCTCCTTTTTCCTATGTCACTCTTCTTCCCTTCAGATCTGAAATCCGGTCGCTTGACTGGATGGATCGCGATGAGGGACAATCTTGTCTGTGTCTGTATAAGGAAAACCCTGCCCCACTTGATGAAGGATGAGGTGACTGCACATGCTAGGAAATGGATTGGGGTGGGGCTAGAAAGTGGTTAAAGGATAGCGCACAGCTGCTCTGGCTGAGCTTTTTCTGATCCTGTTGTTGGTAGGTCTAGCTCCTCCTGTGTCTACCTCCCCCTTCCCCATTTTGCCTTCCCCATTCCTTTCCGTTCGTGGACTTGTGACTGGAATCCAAGTTTTGCTGGACATTTGTAATCTAAGGTACCTGTTAATGTAATAAGGGGGTAGAAAGGGAAATAGTTTGCCTGGTGTAGTTTAGAAGTAATTGCACTCTTGAATGTAAATCTCTGCATTTTAGCTTTCTTATAAATACTGCCTAAAGTAGACAAACCATTGGAATTGTGTATTTATTATTTATTATTATGTATAAATACATATTAAATTAATTACTTTAAGAGTAGAGGACACTGATCATGACTGACTAGCTCTTATCTCTCAATACAAACAGCACCAACAACATTAAGTAAATGCTCTCTGGACAGGACAATTTACATATGCGTTAAAAAGCAAGTTTGGGATTACATTTTAAAGTGTTAGTAATGTCTAAAAAAAACTTTTTTGCATTTAGAAGAGCTTAAAAAGCTGATCTAAATGCAAAAAACCGTATATCTCTTAAACCGTTATGGTTTAAGAGATACGAGTGTTTAAAGTTTGATTTCTCCTACTGACAGCTGTAAAGATGTCAGCAGGAGATCCATGTCGGTCGACACGGAGGCGCTTGAGAAGTGCCGCAATCTCGTTATTTACACAGAATCCCTTCATTGGAATGGTCTAAAACGTGTGACTGAACACCAGGCACACGTTTTAGACCATTCCAATGAAGGTATTCTGTGTAAATAACGAGATCTCGGCACTTCTCAACTGCCAGCGTGTTGACCGACACGGATCTCCTGCTGACAGCTTTACAGCTGTCAGTAGGAGAAATCAAACTTTAAACGCCCGTATCTCTTAAACCATAGCGGTTTAAGAGATACGTTTTTTTGCATTTAGATCAGCTTTTTAAGCTCTTCTAAATGCAAAAAAAGTTTTTTTTAGACATTACTAACACTTTAAAGCGGAATTATCACTCAAATTAAAGTGCCCCCAAGTCATTATGCACATAACGACATACATATCCATACTAGTGTTATCCTGAATAAATCCGGCGTTATTGAGAAATCCAACTTGTTCCAAGACGCAGAGGCAGGCATCTTTCTGTACTGGCATCTGTGTACCTGCACCATCAGTCCCTTCCTGTACCTTAACCCCTTCACGTCTGATGATGTACCTGGACCGTCACGCTGGTCCGGCACTTAAGGACCAGTGACGGTCCTGGTACGTAACTGCAGGAGCGCGGTGAGTAATACCGCGGACTGAAGTTGATCGCTCCAAGGCCGAAGAGATCTCTTTCAGTCCCTCTTTTGGCGTGCCGGCACACGTGATCAGTCACGTGGGACGGCACGTCAAACTTTCCTATCTGGTCCTTAAAGGACCACACACCCCTTAAGGGGTTAAGGTACAAAGTAACTCCTCCTCACCAATCCTAGAGGAGACCGAGATGGCAGCACGGGTACACAGATGTCTCATTTGGCAAGATGTCTGTGCTGATGCCTGCCTGTTTGTCTCAAAACTAGTTGGATTTATCAATAATGCCAGACTTATTCAGGATAATACCGGTATGGATATGTGTACTGCTATGTGCGTAATGATTTGGGAGGAACTTTAATCTGAGTTATAGTTCCACTTTAAGGA
Organism: Rhinophrynus dorsalis; assembly: GCA_037306005.1. NCBI lineage: Eukaryota > Metazoa > Chordata > Amphibia > Anura > Rhinophrynidae > Rhinophrynus > Rhinophrynus dorsalis. Next base: position 184,894,893 of record CM074725.1, on the reverse strand, counting down.
CATGAGGTATGAATAATTCATATTTACAAAAGATAGATGTGTGATAAATTATATCAACCTATTTCTTTTTTTTGTGTTACAGTTCCTTTAAAAATTGTTACTTTCAGATCCTGGCATGGTCACTTCTACTGTACATTATACATTATGGATGTTGCCTTGTAACATCAGGTAAGAATGACATAGTATTAAAAGGTATCAAGTTGGACAAGTGTAAATCAATGCAGTGTCTAAATCTGAGCTGCTGCAAATCTTTCTAAAAGATCTACATCATTTTAAGCAAACTTGATTAACAGGTTTTTATATTTGAGAGCTGTCAGCAGACAATGAGGCAACATCTCTAGATAACGAGGATGCTAGTGTCTGATAACATCTTTTCCTCCAGCTATGTTTCATTCAGTTTTCTTTCTGAACTAACTGACTGTGTAACAGACCTTAACCTGTACTGAACTGATAAGACTGCGTTATTGATGATCCATGGGCAGGCAATTCCACAGGATCATTTTCATAAAGGAAAAAAACAGTCTATCAGCAGATATGTATATATATATATATATATATATATATATATCCAAACAACAAGCACTCACGCTAAATCTATCAAAAAATACCGGGTGCTACATATAAAATACCATAAAATGAAGAAAAATGTGCACTCTCGGATTTATATAATATAAACCAATTTAATGGTATATAGAAGCTTCTATATACCATTAAATTGGTTTATATTATATAAATCCGAGAGTGCACATTTTTCTTCATTATATATATATATATATATATATATATATATATATATATATATATATATATATATATATATATAGTGGAGATTGTAGCCGTATTAGTCCAGTGATGCAGATGTAAAGTAACAAACAAAATAAGTATCTTGTAATACCTTTTTAATTGGACTAACAGCAAAAAAGGTATTACAAGATACTTATTTTGTTTGTTACTTTACATATATATATATATATATATATATATATATATATATATATATAATGGTTTCAAAGTAAAATGTCAGTTCAGATATTAGTACACACAAAGGTGTGTCCAGCCAGTTGGAGACAGTTAGAGAAATTCCTATTTCTCTTCAGTCATTAGTCCAGCCAATTAGAGACAGGTAGAGAAAGTCCTATTTAAAGGAACACAAATGCATGTTAACAATAAAACCCCACTTACCTTAACCTCTTCAGGACAAGAGAGGTGTTAATTTGCGTAGAAAATCCTAATACCAGTATGAATTGGTTCTGAGCGAGATGATTCCTCAGAATTAATATTTAACTAGTATTGGATATTATGTCAATGGAGGTAGATATGATTCTTTTTACTGGACTCAAAGATAGTGTTGCCACCCAGCCGGTATTTTACCGGCAGGCCGGTAAAAAATTGGCTTCTGTCCAGTGTTAAGTCTATGGAGGGAATGCCATGGCTGGTATTTTTTTGAAGAAAAGGTGGCAACCCTACTCAAAGACTTCAAATTCCCCCAACTGTTTTCTTCTTAAGAAGACTTCAATGGGTGGGGCCTTTTGTCCTTGACTCCTGCAATGAAGATTAATGTATGCTTCGTTGGACATGGTTCCCAATATTAATTAAAAATTAATGTTGGGCAGTCTACTCACTGAGAGCAAATTCATAGTTGCATTAGGTTTTTCTGCCCAGATTCAGGTAAATGGGGAGGTTTATTATTAAAATAGGGTTAGGTGTTAAAAAAGCGCTTGGACTTTTTTCAAATGTGTCGGTGGCCTCTCTCAGGCATTTAATGAGGAAAGGCTCTCATTGCAGAGAAGCACTGCAAAAATAATTAAAGCAACACAACATCTATTATGATATTGTTATTTAATTTAAAATATCATAAAGTTGTAACTAGTATCTATTTTTTTAAAATGCAAGTATAGACTGAAATGCGCGTGTGGACTGTGTCCTATTTAAACACCATTTTGTTAATTTTGTTTGAGCACACTGCAGACAAGATAGACAAGAGCTAATCTAGTTAATGTACTGAAATTAGTACCCATCAATCTTCTAATCAGAAAGTATGTTATCTTACAACAGAATATTTACAGACAATACACCAGCATCACTTCTGAGACACCTATTAAGATTGCTTTGGTAATGGGAATCTTGGAAGTCATGATAAAGTCCAGAATGGTTGTCCCCATAGGTCATATCTAAAACTCAATTTTAGGCCTGAGATGATGAATAGATTTTTTTACAGGTGCTAGTATGAAGTTCATGATATGTAGTTGAATACAACACCAGTTAATTTTTAGGTGTTAGTGTTTATTTAACCCTGTGAGTGCCAGAGAGGTATCCAATGCAACACGATGCAAAGCATTAGATACCTCTTTGTCACTGAAAGAGTTAACACATTGCCAAACATTATGCATCGTTATATCCCTTGTCAGAAGAACAAGTTAATATTTGCAAATACACTTTGAAGTAGATAGGCTATTAACATTTTATTGCACACCTAAAGCCTTGCAGGTGAAAACAAATGAACTCATTATAATGTGAGTGACCAAGTCTCTCTAATTAACATGGATAAGTAATAATTTCATATTGTACTGCTCCACTAATTTAACACTCAATATCCCTTTCCTTGACACTTGGAATACAGAGATAATTATACATCCCAACCAAGTTCTAATAATTACATGTGTCATATTTTCAGTGTCCTTCTTGTAATGGAATGACCTACTGCGATATTCTGGATATACTTCAGCTAGCTAGCTGGTACTAGGTACTAGGTATTAGCTGAAGGGCTGATGTCCCAGGTTTGATGTTTAAAGGGGAACATTCACTTAAAATAAAAATTTGACCATGTGTTTTAATCATTAAAAGAAGATTAGCACTGTTTTATTTTTTTCTAACTTACCTACTAGTGGAGATATTAAGCCTTCAAATCGAGCACTTCCGCGTTCTGCAGCACCCTGTATGTGTCGCAGACGCTGCAGGACTTCCCAGTTGCTCCAGGGAGCGCATTCACACTTCCCTTCATAGCTGTATTTTTGTGGGCTAACGTTACAGCAGGCTCAGTTTACAATGCTACTGAGGTTGCAAATTCAGTAGCATGGTAAATGGAGTTTGCTGTAACGTTAGCCAACAGAAATACAGCTATGAAGGGAAGCATGAACACACTCCTTGGAGCATCTGGGAAGTCCTGCGGTGCCTGTGGCACACGCAGAAGTGCCCGATTTGAAGGCTAAATATCTCTACTAGTAGGTGAGTTAGAAAAAAATAAAACAGCGCTAATCTAGTTTTAATGATTAAAACACGTGGGCAAATTTTTATTTTAGGTGAATGTTCCCCTTTAAAACTCTGAAGCTTATTGCAATTCCGGGGCAAAGTAAGGATGATGGAGTAACGAAAAGTGACAAAATTCTGTTGCAGCCACCTGCATTAGAGGGAGCAAATGCAAATTCCCTAAATTCATTTAAATGGGGGCTTTAAACTATCTGAATGCTAGACAGGTTTCCATTTCCAGTACATTTCATTACAATGCATTGGAGAACATTGTAGCATTCAAGGGTTGAAAGGAGCAGTAAACATTCTTTCATAAAACCCTGTATGCTATAGATCTTTTACTATTGAGTAAAACAAGGGCATTCCCACCAATGCCAGCTGTATTATACACACTTTATAATAGTTCAAATTATCAGGAAGTGAATTACAGTGTGATTACTTTCTGAAAGTTCTGATTGCATGACTCAGCAGTTTCTATCACATTATATAGAGAACTGGTTGTCAGTGACTCACCTCTTCGAGAGAGTGCAACAGAATAACTAATTGGAATATGATCACTAGAGGGTACTGTTAATTAAAAAAAACAAGAATTTACACTGTTGTTACTCTGGATAGACACATATCTCAACAGTTGAAGTACTTTTGCTTTACTCAACAGGAAAAGCCCTAAAATATGTATTTTTCTTAAGAAAATGTACTGCACCTCTAAAGTTCCCGTTTAAGAGAGTAGCAATTTTTATTTTTCTCCTACGGTGCAGCTGGTTTGCCTCAGCAGTGCATTGCTTACCTTCAGCCTTACTATGTGGCTGGAGAATATTGGTTAATCACTCTTGAAGCAATGCTCCTGGTTGCATTGTATCTACCTGCAAGCAATTAAAGTGTGCAGCTCAGTATTTGAACATGAAAGATCAGAGGGCCACGTGTCAGATTTAACTGGATTGTCCTCATTCCATTTCTTTATACATACTTCCCATATGGTTAATTATTCACTGACCAGTGGATGCTAGAGACATCTCTAACACACAATGAAGCAAAGAAATGGGGTAATCTTTAGCATACCTCCCAAGTGTCCCTCTTTAGGAAATATTGTGGGATCATATATATTTTTGGAACATTACATAAAAAGACTCAGAATCAGCCAAATGCCCTTGGTTGCCAGGGAAGTTAACCCAATGGATTAAATATATTTTCATTTTAGTTGGCATGTTGACTGGAACGTTAGTTAAAAGAAGAACTTATCACTTGACAAATAAACTTAACTATAAATTGTTTTCATGCAGAATGCATTTTTACTGAGCTAAAAGGCTCTTCATAGTTGATGAATGTGATACTCATTCAGTGTCGAGGTATACTCCTTCATCTTCCTTTGTAGTTCATTTATCATTCAGTGGTGGTCTTTTTAAAAAAAAAAAACATCTTTACAGATATTATGTTTGTTTGTTATGTTTGGATAATCCTTTAACATAGTATTGAAGCAGGTTCAATTAAATACAAATTGCTTTGAAATATAAAGAGAAGAACCAGAGGGGGCGCAATACCAATATTTAGCAATTCCCAACAATAGGGGCAAATACTCACAATGTCTGTAATACCGGTTGAATCCACTTGCAACCGGTAAAAAGCATGTAGGGATATAAATCCGCCCTACTTCGGATGAACTGATCTCTGAAAACAGATAACTGGAAACACTGGATCTCTTCATAAAACTTTAATTTTAAAAATATCAAGCCCCAACGCTAGACGCGTTTCGAAGCTCTGCTTCTTCCTCAGTAGCGTAATTAAATAGATATGGGCTCAAAAGTTAAAAACAATTGTTATAATATAACATACAAATTGTACATAGATACACTCATCCTCACTTACCCCATCCTCCAGGCTCCCCTTATAAACCCTCTTCGTAGCGTTCCAAAAAGAACTTGGCGCTCTATCGAACCACGTGGGTATTGCGCCTCACTTCCGGTGCGCTCCAACAATGGAACGCAAAACCGGAAGAGAAGCGCTTCCCCTTGCTAAACATACCAATCTAAAAAGGAAAGCCCGACAATCATTCACACCAGGTGGGAAACATATCACATGTCCGAAGCGCTCCAACAATGGAACGCAAATCAGGAAGTGAAGAGCCTCTCCGTAGGTATCATGTACAGGCCAAAATTCCCCACTAAAAATAAAAATAAAAAATCGGAACAAACAGAAAAAGAATAAACTATCACACTCACCATACCTCAACTACAAAATACATGCCTACACAAGGCACCAAACAAAAAAACATCTAACCCTCAACACGCACCCTCCTGACGTAAAAATACATACAACACCCAAAACCACACAAAGACAAAAATCAACACCACAACATTCGCAACCACACTTATACAATAATCCAAAAAAACAACAAAAAAACAACTTCCATACGCTATGACATCCTACAAACCACCAAAGCACTCCTAACTCAATAACAACAAATTAAATAACATCCAATATAGACAACACCAGGCAACCACACACAACTCAATAATATACATTAAAAGGTCACAATGGGAGCCTGAGAAAAATGGGAACAGCGTGGATGTTACAAATATACACAAAATACATGTTCCAGATCCAAATAAAACAAAATAAACTTAAAAATAAAAAATAAAAAATTAAACATAAACTTAAAAAACAAATAATCATAAAAGGAGACTTAATAAATATAAACAATTATGTGATATCCCCTAAGCGTCCAGGGGGGCACCGGATACACCATAAACCAGTGCACCCAACGTCCCCCCGACGCCCAAGGGAACCACAATGTGACCAAAAATAAACCACCCATAATATATATATTAATTGTGCAAATAACCTAATACAATAATCTTTCCAATAATTTAATATATGTTCTCTGTACTTTCATTCAAACCACAGGGACTCATAGTGTGTAAACGAAAGATCCAAAAAGCTTCCCTGTGGTTTAAATTATTGTTAGTACCATTAACCTTTTCAATTGGAATTATATTCAGAAATGTGGGATCTTTATCATGCATTAACATACAGTGTCTAGACACACTGTGATCGGGAAACCCCTTTACGACGTTGCGTCGATGCTGTCCAAATCTATCGCGCAACGTCTGTGTGGTTCTTCCCACATATTGCATACCGCATTTGCAGCTAATGAGATAGACAATATTACGGGAACCACAATTCATAACAGTCTTAATTGGAAAAACTTCACCTGTATAATTAGATTTAAAGGATGATACCTTATGTAAAATAAAGGGACAAGTCAAACATCGTATAACACCACATCTATAACTACCTAGTTTATAGAGAAAATTATTCGAAACAGATCTTATACTTTCCTTCTTCTCAACCAAACTAGGTAATCTACTCGGAGCTAAACTATTCCTTAGAGTTTTAGATCTCCTATAAGTAAAGAGGGGTCTAGAACTCACCACATCTTTTAAGAAAGGATCCAATTGTAATATGGTGAGTTCTAGACCCCTCTTTACTTATAGGAGATCTAAAACTCTAAGGAATAGTTTAGCTCCGAGTAGATTACCTAGTTTGGTTGAGAAGAAGGAAAGTATAAGATCTGTTTCGAATAATTTTCTCTATAAACTAGGTAGTTATAGATGTGGTGTTATACGATGTTTGACTTGTCCCTTTATTTTACATAAGGTATCATCCTTTAAATCTAATTATACAGGTGAAGTTTTTCCAATTAAGACTGTTATGAATTGTGGTTCCCGTAATATTGTCTATCTCATTAGCTGCAAATGCGGTATGCAATATGTGGGAAGAACCACACAGACGTTGCGCGATAGATTTGGACAGCATCGACGCAACGTCGTAAAGGGGTTTCCCGATCACAGTGTGTCTAGACACTGTATGTTAATGCATGATAAAGATCCCACATTTCTGAATATAATTCCAATTGAAAAGGTTAATGGTACTAACAATAATTTAAACCACAGGGAAGCTTTTTGGATCTTTCGTTTACACACTATGAGTCCCTGTGGTTTGAATGAAAGTACAGAGAACATATATTAAATTATTGGAAAGATTATTGTATTAGGTTATTTGCACAATTAATATATATATTATGGGTGGTTTATTTTTGGTCACATTGTGGTTCCCTTGGGCGTCGGGGGGACGTTGGGTGCACTGGTTTATGGTGTATCCGGTGCCCCCCTGGACGCTTAGGGGATATCACATAATTGTTTATATTTATTAAGTCTCCTTTTATGATTATTTGTTTTTTAAGTTTATGTTTAATTTTTTATTTTTTATTTTTAAGTTTATTTTGTTTTATTTGGATCTGGAACATGTATTTTGTGTATATTTGTAACATCCACTCTGTTCCCATTTTTCTCAGGCTCCCATTGTGACCTTTTAATGTATATTGTTGAGTTGTGTGTGGTTGCCTGGTGTTGTCTATATTGGATGTTATTTAATTTGTTGTTATTGAGTTAGGAGTGCTTTGGTGGTTTGTAGGATGTCATAGCGTATGGAAGTTGTTTTTTTGTTGTTTTTTTGGATTATTGTATAAGTGTGGTTGCGAATGTTGTGGTGTTGATTTTTGTCTTTGTGTGGTTTTGGGTGTTGTATGTATTTTTACGTCAGGAGGGTGCGTGTTGAGGGTTAGATGTTTTTTTGTTTGGTGCCTTGTGTAGGCATGTATTTTGTAGTTGAGGTATGGTGAGTGTGATAGTTTATTCTTTTTCTGTTTGTTCCGATTTTTTATTTTTATTTTTAGTGGGGAATTTTGGCCTGTACATGATACCTACGGAGAGGCTCTTCACTTCCTGATTTGCGTTCCATTGTTGGAGCGCTTCGGACATGTGATATGTTTCCCACCTGGTGTGAATGATTGTCGGGCTTTCCTTTTTAGATTGGTATGTTTAGCAAGGGGAAGCGCTTCTCTTCCGGTTTTGCGTTCCATTGTTGGAGCGCACCGGAAGTGAGGCGCAATACCCACGTGGTTCGATAGAGCGCCAAGTTCTTTTTGGAACGCTACGAAGAGGGTTTATAAGGGGAGCCTGGAGGATGGGGTAAGTGAGGATGAGTGTATCTATGTACAATTCGTATGTTATATTATAACAATTGTTTTTAACTTTTGAGCCCATATCTATTTAATTACGCTACTGAGGAAGAAGCAGAGCTTCGAAACGCGTCTAGCGTTGGGGCTTGATATTTTTAAAATTAAAGTTTTATGAAGAGATCCAGTGTTTCCAGTTATCTGTTTTCAGAGATCAGTTCATCCGAAGTAGGGCAGATTTATATCCCTACATGCTTTTTACCGGTTGCAAGTGGATTCAACCGGTATTACAGATATTGTGAGTATTTGCCCCTATTGTTGGGAATTGCTAAATATTGGTATTGCGCCCCCTCTGGTTCTTCTTTCTATTTCGTTAAGGGTCCACTTCAAGATCCTTATCTGTTTGTGGCGAGCAGCATTCTACAACTACATTGGAGCAACTGAGTGGAGGCAGTTTGAATTCCTCCATCTGCCAAGCTGACCACTTATAGTGGATCTTTATATTGTGAGTTTGGTGTATAAACGGTGGTGGCATCACACTATTTTGGAATTATTGCACTAGGAGCGCCCCCCCTCTTTGTTTTTTCTTTGCTTTGAAATATGCCTATCCATTCACTTTGTATAGAAAATGTCTTGATAATTATATTGTTCTTGTTATGAAAGTTAAGCCCATTTTAAGAAAATCTGAGGAACATGCAGGATCAATGGATATCTGATGAAGAACAACTACAGTCTTCACTATAACTAAAAACAAAAGTATCTCATAATCATAAGTAAACTTTTTTATGACAAGATATATGCAATATCACTTTTTCCTGCTGACCAAAACAAGGATACACAAACTGCTGGGAGATGGGACATTCCAAAGTTATTAAAGTTTAAACAGATTTGTTTAACAGTGCCATCTGGTGTGCTGACAGTTCACTGAAAGATCACTTATGGTGAGAAAGTTATTTTGCATTCTGTAGGAGATTAACTCCCTGATTATAGTTTTCCATATAATGTGATAGTAACACCTCAATCGCTTTGTGTGACCATTTCAATAATTATATTTATTTAATTAAGTAACTGCCACCATACTGTGTCCCCTTGTTTTGATAAGCACAAAAAGTTCTATAAAATACAATTTTCCATTAAAATTGTTTACTAGTCCTTTCATTTTTGTAGGTTTCTTTCTAACAACAGTGAGGTATGTTTATTTAATTTTTTTTGCATTCTGTCTACATGTACCTCTATTTACTGCTCTTCAATGAATTCATATTTCCTTACAATAAGCAGAAATAAGCATCATGGTTTTGCAGAGCTAAGTAAGAGATCAGGGGCTGGATTCTATTGCTGGTGCTAAATATTAACACCCGTTTTATCAAACATTTTCCTATTGAAGTCTATGGGGAAACCTGGAGATAAAAGCAGTGATAAAATTAGCACCTACAATAGAATCCAGCCCCAGATTGGGAAATTAAGTTGACCAGCTATAAACGTAATAAACAATTTAACAAATTCTACAGCCGTGCCTGACACACCCCGAGGAAGCAGCAATGAGGAGATATGCTGATCTCCTCCTCACTGCCTGTTTCCAACATGCAATGGGACATGATTTTGCCAGGAGTGGCCAGGGGGCTGAAGGTAAGAACTTTCCATGTCCTAGGTATCCCTGTTGGAAAAAAAAACATGGCCGCTACACACAAAAAAAAACACACACACACACACACTTCTTAGCAAAACACCTCAACTATATATAAGGGTATGAAGGCCAGTGCAAGCCCTCCACCCCTTGAGCCCTTCACAGACCTGAGTGCTTCTCAACATGTCCCTACAGACTACTTTATCACAGCTGAAGCTATGTCTACTGCAAGTCCGGCCTGCAGGGACATGCACAGACATTTTGGGGGGCAGGGGCTCAAATGAAAAAAAGGGCACTTCTCGATAAAAACGGACTGATTACATTTTTTTTTGTTAAAAGGGCACGAGGGCACTTTGGACAAAAAGGGCAGGTGCTCAAGCCCCCCTTGGTGTCTATGTGTGCACGTGCCTGCTGGCCTGTAAAGGACGTGGTCTGAGGTGCTTTGAGTATGGGACAACCTGCCTGTGAGAGGCGCTCTATTCATCTGGTCCGGTCACTATATGTTGAACGCTGCTGAGCCTGTACTAGCCACAGAAGTGCCCTGTCATCAGACAGCAAGTGCTATCTAATCAAAGCCACCCAAGCTTCAGCTTTTAATTAGGACATTAGAATTGTTCTGCACTAATAAGCTTTCACTTCAGGTGTTCCTCTCTTAATTCTTTGAGTGCCAGAGGGGTGCACAACTCATTGTGAAGCAATGCATTGTGCATCCTCTGGCACTCAAAGGGTTAATTCTAACATGAGAAGTGCCCCGCAGTATGAACCTTTTGCTCCAATTGTGCCTCCTTCCCATCACTTTCCTCTTTCATTCAAACTCTGTTTCCCACTCCCTCTTTATATATACCCCATCCTACAGTATAATTCGCTAAGGATGTTTGTCAGAAGCCATCATGCACAGTGGAGATGGCTGTGTGCGCTGCAGTCATGCCCAGTACAGACTGTCCGCACATCAGCTGATACAGGGCGGGGCTCCAAATTCAGGTGCACAAGAAGGTGCGCAGAGAGGACTATAGTCAGAATTTGGAGTTCCCCAATCCGTATTAGCCGCGGCGCGGGCAGTCAGTACTGCACATGACTGCAGTGTTGCCAGCGTTGGCCTGTGTACACGGCCTTTAAAACTAGTGTGATTCATAAATGGATAAACTGCCCATACTGTTGGGGTCATCCCCTACTCATTTGGGGAGTTGAGCTCCCCCCAGGTCTTCTCTTTCAACAGGTCCTGGAAACCATCTCTGCTGGCCCTCACACCTGGGACACTGCACTTTCACTTGCCTGCTATCCCCCAACCGAACTTCTGTATTGACTTGGTGCCCCCTGCCTCAAACTCAAACCGCTGACCTTAACTCTTCCCACTCCTTAAATGCTGAGCCATGCTTTGATTCTCACCCCATACCATATACTTGCAGTCCCCACCTGCCTGGTGCCCCAATACCCTGTTTCATATACCCTTCCTTAATTACTGGCCTTCTGCTATTCACCAGCCTTATTTGAGGGGCACTTGCCCTGCTTGCAGCACCAATCCTGGATCCCACCTACTGCCCCCCTGCCCTTTGACTGGAGAGACCCCTTTTCCCTGCTCTCAGCCCCTGTTTACTCTGGTAGGATTCCCCCTAAACCTGCCTAATGTCCTGTGTCTTCCTGTCACCAGTGTCATGACTCAGATGCCTCCTGCCATAATCTGTTGTCCTGTGACATGTAACTGCATCTGATGGGGCACTGATACACACACATATACACAAAGACATGTTTCAGCAACAGACCCACTGTATACATTGTATCCATTCACTGTACACACAATAGTTAATATCATGGGTGCCAGAGGTGTTGCAACACATTGAAGCAGCATGTTGTACATGCCTTGTGACCCAAAAATACCAGTGTAAATTCCTGTTTTATAATGCCACATTGTGTGTAGGCTTGCCTTTTAGGAATGTAAAATAAAATTTGCATAATACCTACTACACCTAACTTATGGCATGCCTTATGTATCCTATACACACACACACACACATCTAGACATGCACCCACAGACACACACCCACAGACACTTCCACCCACAAAAACCCATTCACCCCCGCAGACACACACCCATACAGACACAGACACACACACACCTACCCACCCCCAGACACACCAATCCACCCACAGACACACACACACACACCCAAAGACACACATCCACACACACACAGACACCTGCAACCCCCACAGAAACACCCACACCCACCCATCTCCATATACATCCATGCATACAGTGATATTGCCAATGCAAGGCTTTTTGCGGTACTTCCATCCCAGACTGCTAATATATATATATATATATATATATATATATATATATATATATATATATGTGTGTGTGTGAAAAAATGCTGCAAAATAAGAATGCTTAAAAAAAAAAAAAAAACAGACATGTTAATAGTTTATTTTTATCAGTTAACAAATGCATAGTGAGTGAACAGAAGAAAAATCTAAATAAAATCAATATTTGGTGTGACCACCCTTTGCCTTCAAAACAGCATCAATTATTCTAGGTACACTTGCACAAAGTCAAGGATTTTGTAGGCATATAGCCAGGTGTATGATTAAACAGTTATACCAAGCAGGTGCTACTGATCATCAATTTAATATGTAGGTTGAAACACAATCATTAACTGAAACATAAACAGCTAAGAAGGAGGAATAAAACTGGGTGATGAACAGCCAAACTCAGCTAACAAGGTGAAGTTTCTGAAGACAGTTTAATTTCAAAAGCCATACATCATGACAAGAATGAGCACAGCAACAACAACATACGTGGTAGTTATACTGCATCAGCAAGGTCTCTCCCAGGCAGAAATTTCAAGGCAGACAGGGGTTTCCAGATGTGCTGTCCAAGCTCTTTTGAAGAAGCACAAAGAAACGGGCAATGTTGAGGACCTTAGACACAGTAGTTGGCCAAGGAAATTTAGTGCAGCAGATGAAAGACACATCATGCTTACTTACCTTCACAATTGGAAGATGTTCAGCAGTGCTATCAGCTCAGAAAACAGTAGGACCTGGTACACCCATCTACTGTCCGAAGACAAAATTTGAAATATTTGGCGCTGTATGAATGATACCTACCTCTGTAAATCCTTCTGTTATAGGAATATTAAGACCCGAATTTACCATGTGTTATATACATTTAAATATCACATGTTCTAGGTGAGCAGCTGTTAAATTTTTGATTCTTAACAAATTTTGAATTATATTTTATAACTTGTATATAGAAAGCAAAGGCACCATAGAACAGGAGCAGTGTGCTCATTTTTATTTGGGGAGTGGTACTGAGTGTCATGATCTAAATTGATTAATTGAGAATAGTAAAACATAGACAACTGTGTTGGCACTTATAAAAGCAGAAATAATAATCACACAAAACGCTATATTAAAAAATGAAAATTTTATTCATGTAAATGAGATGAAGCCACTTTTACCTACTAAAAATGGAACCATATGCTAAACTTAATAATGTACCATATGTAACAACCTTATTGCATTGGAAATTAATTATATCCAACATGCAGCACTGGGTTGTGGATTGAGAAGCTTATAGTAACACTCACTGGTTAATGGATGTCATACAAAATACACAATATGACGTTCAAGATAAATGTCTAAAAAAAAACCCTACACTGCACAAATAAATACACACTAAAATACAGTACATAATATACTAAAGCATCACCCCAAAAAATTTGTTTTACACCCCATGCACGCTATAAATAATATGTTACTTTTGTATGGTAACGGTAAACATGCAAGCATCATTATAAGTATAAAGACACTGCTGAATTCCAGACTAATGATATATATATTAAGCTATTTATCATAATAAAGGAAATGTAGATGTCATTTGCCCTGTCTCAAAAAAACACATTGTTACTCTCTGTATTATTGTATATGGTATATGATCATATTCATAATGTTTATAAAGCTAAGCGCTCAAAACAAGATATGCCTGATTGAGGCATCATTTTTTATTTTAATAAACTGCTCCAAATTATGTTTAAAAAAAACTTTTCACAGCAATTGGTTGCTCCATAGTCTATGAATTTTGCTCTGTAATATATAGCCAAAGAGTTCCTTTCCAAGACAAGCACTGGGTGTCAATTAAAATGCTCACATAGCTTCCAGGATTAACTGAAAATCTAATCTATTAATATATTAGTTTCTGCTTAGCAGAGCTATTTTAAATCAACAAAGGACAAATGGCTTGGAGAATGGAGGTAGATTGCTGGTTTAAAGGGATAGTAATACTTCGTTTTATCTTTATTTTATTTTGTAGGCATTAAAAAAACATGAAGAATGATATAAGTCTTATCTCTCAAACCTTTATGGTTTAAGAGATATTCACAAGCAAAGTATCCCCCCCACTGTTCAGCCACATCATAAGGGAGGTGCCCAGATAGACTGCAGAGAGGGACAATCTTCAATTAAGATAAGGGAAAAAGCTGAAAAACTTGTCAAGGGGGGGAAGGGCTTTCATTTTTTTCATACAAAGAAGATTGTCCCCTGTTGTTATTTGTGTGGTCTTACAACCAGATTCACATCTGAGAAGAGATGGCTTACACTAGGAAAAAGGGGCGGGAGGGGGAACTTTGCTTGTGAATATCTCATAAACCATAAAGGTTTGAGAGATAAGACTTATATCATTCTTCATGTTTTTTTTAATGCCTACAAAGAAAAAATAAAGTTAAAACGAAATATTACTATCCCTTTAAAATAAGCTTTTGTTTTAAAAGACTATTTCAGTATACAGATACTTTAATGCTATAGAGGAGTTAAAGGGATAGTAATACTTCATTTTAACTTTATTTTATTTTGTAGGCATTAAAAAAACATGAAGAATGATATAAGTCTTATCTCTGAAACCTTTATGGTTTAAGAGATATTCACAAACAAAGTATCCCCCCCCTGTTCAACCAAATCAGAAGGGAGGTGCCCAGGTAGACTGCAGAGAGGGACAATCTTCAATTAAGATAATGGAAAAAGCTGAAAAACTTATCAAGGGGGGAAGGGCTTTCATTGTTTTCATACAAAGAAAATTGTCCCCTTCTGTTATCTGTACTGTCATACAACCAGACTCACATCTGAGAAGAGATGGCTTACACTAGGTAAAAGGGGCGGGGAGGGGAACTTTGCTTCTGAATATCTCATAAACCATAAAGGTTTGAGCGATAAGACTTATATCATTCTTCATGTTTTTTTAATGCCTACAAAATAAAATAAAGTTAAAACGAAGTGTTACTATCCCTTTAAATAGTATGCATTTAAGAATGGATCACAGCATGATGGGGGAGTGTATTAATGCAATCACACTTTAAAATAGGAACTTAAATTTCTGATGTTTCACCTGCCTATTGCCTATGTACTTAGATATTATACAATTTGCATCAAGGAAAGGACAGTGTGGGAGTATATGAGCAGTTTGAGTTTTCCTGTTCCAATGAGCCTTAACCCATTGATCACTCAGGATCCAAAAGCTAAGCATGTTGCTGTTGTCTGTGTATGAAGTATGTTTGCAGGGGGAAAGCAGGCTCTCACCTAGACACCACTCAACTAGTTTCCACCTGAAGCACAACCACAGGTCTGACTGGGAGACACACCGTCAACAGGTCAGAGGTGCCACAACTATCAGCAGAAGAAGTACTCCTAAATGTTCCCGAGTTCTGTGGTACATAATAGAAGTGCTGTTGATGTGTTACAGAGAGTGTGTTGAGATTTTCTGCTTCTGCTGAAGAGGAGTATGACTCTGAGTCTGTTTTTGGAGATGGCAAAAGTCATAGACTGTCTACACATACCACCCCACCTCAATAAATCATGTCATTAAGTCAATAAAGTTATACAGTCCTTCTTTTATGTACTGCCTGCCATCCTACACTTAATAAGTTCTTAGAAGTCAAAACCTGCACAAAAATAATTCAAACGTATGCCTATGTTTTATAGACTTGCTGATGATGACTGACATGCTGCCATTTTCTTGTGTTGAAAACAAACTGATGTCATGTGTTGCACCCTGCTGGTGTATCCCAAGATGCAGTTACTTGAGTAGGAAGTTAGTGTTGTGGGCAAAGGACCAAGGCACTCAGCTTGCTAACAATTGTTTCAAGTATGTTGCTGTAAGACTCACAACTTTGATTTTCAGCTATTTATTTCTCCACTTCAGCACTCAGAAGAAGTAATATTGTAGTGGAAAATGTTGTACCATAGCAAACATAGGTGAAATATGGAAAAGTTCTCATGGAAAATTTATTGGCAGTGGTGAAAAGGAGAAAATGTTATGTATTGTCTCCGGGCGAAAACCTTCATGAAAATGTAATTAGGGGTCAAACAGTGGCAGGGAATATGTACATACATATATGTATAGTCTGTCTTTATTAACCGTTTGAGTGCCACCCATTTCTGAGGGAGTGTGTGCAACATGGCATGCAATACTCAAAAAGTTCAACTCTTTCAATACTGAAGACTGCTTCAGTGCATTGCAAACACAATATGCTGGCGACCTCTACCATTCAAGGGGTCAGCATCCCCAAACCATTCATCAAGGTCCAGATTCATTGCTGCAAACACACACGTGTGTGTGTATTTGTGTATCTCGATGACGGGTTATTAATTCATGGGCAACGCCATGCTCATATTGCTAGTGTATCTATATATATATATATATATATATATATATATATATTATATAAAGATAAGAAAGATAAAGAAGCACTCTCAGGATTTTAAATAGTGTTGAAAAAAAATTCAAAATTTAATGATCAACGTTTTGGTTGCGTTCAAGCAGCCTTTCTCAAGAGAAAGGCTGCTTGAAAGCATCCAAAACATTACATTTTGAATTTTTTTTTCAACACTAAAGTCCTGAGAGTGCTTCTTTATATCTGACTTTTTGTATATGTTATGGCTGAGGAATAGCAACCAGGCGGTGAATCGCTTTAGGCGAGTGCTTCCATCTCTTCACGTTTATATATATATATATATATATATATATATATATATATATATAAACTTTAGTACTCCCTCAAATATAGAGAAGCAGTGGCTCTATAAAATAACATAGGAACTGGAGAAGTGATATCACTGGAGACGTTATCTCCATGTTATCACCTCTTTATCATGCCTTAGAGCATAACCTCCATGTGATGCAATGTTCTGGCGATCTCTCTAGCATTCAAAGAGTTAAAAACCCTTTTAACTGAATGGTACATTTTATTTGTTCCCTTTGGTACAATTGATTTGCCCCAGAATGGATCTAATTTTGTTTTGTACTTAAAAGACGAGTATTTATTTTAAAATGAAATACTATGTCATTGGACTTTTCCTACAATTAAACAAGAGTACTCCCACTGCTGGAAGACTTTAAATTCAAAAGACTTTACAACTCAGACTCAATTTTTAGTATTAATCTTTTAGCAGCAGCACTAAGTAGTGTCCAAAACACTATATAACAGAGCATGAGACATTGTCTATGGCTCCAATTTAAGCGATAGGAACAGCACCATCTATGGATCACAATAGCTAATTGCAGATTAATGTAAAAAAAAAAAAAAAAAAAAAAAGAAAAGTTTGAGCTAAATCACATCTGGAATTAAACATTTCCCATCAGAAGGGGATCCTTTGTTTTATTAAGCAGAAGTCATATATTATGTATATTTTCATAAAATAAGTTTGCTGCTTCTTCACAGTGCTCTGGCTATATCTCTGGCACGCAAAGGGTTAAAGATCAGTACGTCTCAATTTTCAAAACAAGTTAGCCAGCCCATGCCTTTTTCTGAGTTAACACAAGCTTTTCTAACATTTGATTTTTACCCGCACTGCATATTTTGCCTTTCCTGATTTACTTTAAGTGAGTTCTGTGAAGCAAACAATTTCCATTTTATGTATTTGTAGCTGCAGTAAATTACATTCCAGTTGTTAAACCCAATGTGCTTTTGTTTGTTTTGGAAAATGAAGTATTAGATGAGATGCATGGTAATAAAGCACACGTGTGGCAGTTACCGGAGAATTGTTCAGGATGTCAGTGCTGATGTATGAGAAATCTAAATGCAATAAATGTTAACACCATAATATGTGTTCAAATGTAATAAGAAAGGAATAAAACAACAAGCAATCATTACCATTTTGTTTAATATTCTGTTATAACCTAAATAACCTTTACTACTGTTTAAGCCTTTGATGCTTGAGTTGTCTTAAAGGCACTAAATATTTTCACTCACCTTTAACAGCCAATGAGGTGTTGTTAAGTACTGACTGAGGAGATTAAAGCCCATTATCTTATGCTTAAAGGGATAGTAATACTTAAATATTACTAATCCCCATATTGTAGCTATGGTAAAAAGATTTGATTTGTCCCCAGGTTCATCTCTCAAACCTTTATGGTTTGAGAGATAAACGAACGCAAAGTTTCCCCTTCCCTCCCCCTTCCCTGAAGTCAGTGGTGCACTGACTGCAGGGATATCCGGTCTTATTTGCATCAGGTGGCTCTGCAGCAGAGCCGAGATCGCATTAGAAAAAATAATTATTTCACTGAAACGGTCTTCTACGTGTGCTTGCAAACCAACCACATGTAGAAGACCGTTTCAGTGAAACAATCATTTTTTACTAACGCGATCTCGGCTCAGCTGCAGAGCCGCAAGCCTGTCGCACAACAGACTTCCCCTGCAGTCAGTACAATGCTGACTTCAGGGAGGGGGGGGAGGGAGAAATTTGCGTTTGGTTATCTTTCAAACCATAAAGGTTTGAGAGATGAACCTGGGGACAAATCAAATCTTTTTACCATAGCTACAATATGGGGATTAGTAATATTTAAGTATTACTATCCCTTTAAAGTGCGGGGGGAGATTCACTAAGTGGTGATAAAAAGATGATAAAGTGGAGATGACTTCTCCAGTTTATCACTTCTCCAGCTCCTATGTTATTCCATGGAACCTATGCACTAAGATCTCCAAAACTAATGAAATCTTAGTGCATAGGCTCCATAGAATAACATAGGAATTGGAGAAGTGATAAACTGGAGAAGTCATCTCTACATTGTCACCTCTTTATCACAACTTAGCGAATCCCCCCCCTTGTCTTGCGGTTAGATTTTGAGCATGTGATGGTGCTAATCTTCCTACTAGTAACGTTACAACTGGACTGCACAGTGTACTAATAATACATTAAATGGGCCCAGTAAATGGGTTTGTGTGGAACCCATTAACTTCCTTGTCAGTGAGTACAATAGACAGTCAAATATATAATACACTGAACATTACCGCTATGCATAAACCCTGAGATAAGCCATGCATAAATATGTTCCATGTTCTTGAGCTAGTCACTGCTCAGAGGCATCACAGTGTAGCTCTATAGTGGTATTACAGAGGATACATTTCCACATACATATTAGTCTAATCCTGCCGAAAAGGGCAGCCCAGTTTTAAAATTACAGTCAAGTTCCATCTTCACAGGAAATACCAGCTAGCCCTAGCCTTGTTTGGGTCTTGTCAGTGAGATGCAGTTGAATTCCCTATGCACTGAGAACAAGGGGTCCACACCTGGATTACCCTTCACTCTTAAGTAGACATCTTAAGAGTTTTTAAAAACATGCTAACATATACAAGTGAGTTACAGCTGGATTCCGTAGGCACTGAGAGCAAAGGGTCTTTTTGGAACTGGACCTCCCATTTGGACAGGATTGGTCTAATATGTACAGGGAATAATTTAATTATATTTGTACTTGATCACCCTAAGTGTAATATTTGAATCCAGAAGTGAACCCTTTACCCAGGAGTGCTAGAGAGATTAGCTTCACCTCATTGATGAGACCCAAGAAGACCAAAATATATGGCTGCAATTGGCTGCTTTTCTTGTTATGAACGGAATTTTCTTGTTTCTTGGTTGGACTGTTATCTTGTGGAACTGGTATGATATGCTTCAGGATATGTCTTTTCTGTGTGTAGCATTTGTGTGCTAAAAGAGATTACAACCTTGATAGGATACCGGTCCTAACTAGCTGGGAATGTCTGGCCGCCACTTAGAAAATGTTAATTACTTTTGGGCTTGGTCACCCAATAAATGAATCCAGACGTGGACTCTTTACACAGTGCCAGCACCCTTTTTATATATAATTTTATAAATGGATCATTGTTACCTGGTAATTTCCTGGAACAACCATTCATTAGCACAAATAATAATAAGAAATTAATAACAATAATAATATTGAATCTCACTGTCATATCCAGATTGTTATTTTTGTAGAATAAGTTTGAAATGGTTAATAAGTATTTATTTGGGATAGTAACAAGTTTTCACAGTTTAGGCCAAGACTGTGAAAACTGTGGTTCTCCAGCTGTTGTTGGACTATAATTCTGATTAGCAGGCTGAGGATGATGGGAACTGTAATCCAACAGCAGCTGAAGAGCCACATGTTGAACATTCCTGGTATACACAGACACCAGCAAAAGACAACATACATAGCAAAGGTAAAAAAAACACCATTATTGCTGGGTTCTATTTGTAATTACTATATTATCAGTGCTATATTAATTGCAATATTATCAAACACAGTTATAATCATATAGTATCCACCAAACATTTGTTGCACTAAGCTGTTTCCACAAAGATAGCAATAATGACAGATGAGAAATGAAGTAGTAATTGAATGACCTTGCTGCCATACTAATGAATAAATGTACTGGTGCGCGTGAAAATAATATTTCATTTATGCTGTAAGAAACATAGAAGAATAGAGACTGACTGACAGGAGGAACGTCCTGAAGACATATGAGCATTACGATAACAGTGTGAAATTAGTTTTCCAGCTAAATAAACAGAGATAATTCCAAGTATCCTTAATGACAACTTCATGTCTTAACTAATAAAGGAGTAAACTAGAAATGAGACCTTGCTGGACCTAGTGATCTCAAACAATTCTAAAATGGTACTATTTGAAATATGTTATGAAAAAAACATTAATAAAAGCCACAACAAAATATTCAGCTTTCGAAAGGATAATTTTACAATGCAAAAAACTGTTTTAAAAGACTTGTAATTAAATGTAATTATTAAGGATAAAAATGCAGAGAAAAGATGGAATTTGTTCAAAATGCTGTTAGCAAAATATGCATATCAATATATACCACTGAAGAATAAATAAAAGTGGAACAAAATAAGACCAATGTGGCATAATATAGAGGTTTGTATGGAAATGGGGAATAAGAAGCGGGTTTTTAAATTGTTTAAGTCAGAATGGTCAGATACATAATCTAAAAATCTGAAAAAGTGTAATTAGGCTATAGAACACTGAACATAAGAAAATATTTGCACTAAAGAACATGATAAAATCCCAGTACTGTCAATAAGTACGTAAAAGACAAAAAGATTAATGTTGATATCTGGCTCCTTAAAACTGGGACAGGTGAATTAATTAGTGAGGATAAGGCAGTTGCTTGCTGACACCTTAAGAATATTCTTTTCTGATGTTTATACAAAAGAAGCAGCAATGTCAAACTTTGGGAAAACAGGTAGAATCACAGCATTCCTCCATAATGCACATGGTCATACCTGGTGTCACAGGAACCACCGGGCTCCTGACTCCTGGAATGGCCTGAGGGCCAGCCTCCTGCCCACAGACTATGGACCTAGCCCTGGAACAGGGTATGGCCTCCCCCTGAGACTAATCTCTGCCCTGTTTGCCCCTTTCCATGGAGGATACTTTACCAGCTCCCCAGTCCCCTCTTGATACTAAGTCACCCTGTACTTACTGGGGGTACAGGGTGACCAAGAAACCCAGTGAACATTCTTTCCAGCCTTTTCAAAGCATGTCAGACTTCCCAAAGGACTAATATGTAAAATATGCTCCAACACAGCTCATCCTGTTTTGTGTATTCTGGTCCCTCTGTAGCACTTGTACCCAGCCCTATTCCTTTGTCCCATTGTATAGTTAACTCACATTGGTCTGGCCCATTGTATCCTGTTGTCACCTACCCATTGTCTCATCACACAGTATGTTTACACTCCCCTCGGGTTCAACGTACTCCATGTTTATACTGAAAGCACCCTCCACCCATTGTAAAGATGTATATTACCACTTTACCATTGTGCCTCTTTGTATGATGTGCCCCTCCACCAACAACCCCCATTGTCTTCCCATATGTGGATTGCAGTACCTGTGTCCTATTGGGTGGATAACTTGTTGTGTGTGTATTTAAACCCTGTATGTTTTACAATAAACATTAGACCAAGAAGAATCCAAACCTGCGACTTAAAACCCAACCCGAGAAGATGGAGTAGTGAGGCACAAACCTCGGTATCCAAAAATCACCGCTGATGGATAAAATCTATCAGCAAGAAGAAGACAACGACGACAATAAACATTACTTCTTGTCTTAACCTACACTGGTGTTGTCTGGTTGGGTAAGCTTGCTGTGTCCAAAGTGTGTTCACCCTACACTGAGTCTTGCCTAAGTGACTGGGTGAGTGTAGCTATGTTCCTGGTTCCTGGCTGGTGGAGTTCATGAGTGTTGTCCTGGGTTAAGGAAGCACGGTTTTGGCGGAGCTACTCAGTCTGAGTATGGGTATCTGTCACACCTGGGAACTTAGTCCTTTGCTCTTCCCGGAGGGGAGTCCTGTGGTGCCGGTGAGTGGGGGAAAATGACGCAATTTGTGTCAAAAAGGGGTCGGGGTTTAACCACGAGTGGGGGCGGAGCTAAATGGGCTAGACAAAAATAGCAAAAAATAGGCTGAGGGAGGAGGAGAAGCCACTGGGAGTAGGTGGAAAACTTAAAAAAAGCAGAAGTGGGTAGAGTTTCAATAGAAACTACCCACATCCAGAGACTCAGCCCCTGCCCTGGAAACCCGGTAATGCAGTGTGAAAACCAGAGTCTCTGGGGCAAATCCGGAGAGTTTCCAGCTATGCACATGGCTTACCAAGGACAAAATCTAAAAGAGACTGATAAAGTTTATGATGAATAAAGCTCCTGGACCTGATGGCATTCAGGGAACTTAGTTCAGGTATAGCAAGGTCATTGTGGTTTAAATGCATTATTTCACTCTTCTCGGGCAAAGTGCCCTGTTATTGGAGGAAAGAGGATGTAGCACCTAGTACCAGTATTCAAAAAGGGTGCAAGATCTAAACCTGGATATCTTAGACCCTTAAGTTAGACTTCTATAGTGGGTAAGATATTACGATTATTGATATTATTCAGGACTGTGTGACATCAACAACATTATTAGAAAGAGCCAGCATGATTTCATGAAGAGTAGATCATGTCAAAATAATTTACATGTATTCTATGAGAAGATAAGTGATAACTTGGACAATAATATTGCTTTTGATGTAGTGTACTTGAATTTTGTAAAACTCTTTGGTACTGTGCCTCTGAACACATTAATACATAAAATTATTTGGTTTCAGAGGTGATAACTTTTCACGGATTGATAACTGGTTAAAGTGGAACTTTCACCTTAATTCAAGTTTACATATTTGAAAACTGCATTAAAAACTGCCTATAGGTCATGTTAACCAAAAGTCCAGCAGTTTAGTTTAGGAGATAGTCACACCTTTATTTCTGGGCAAAGTGAAAGTTTCCTGGTACTGTACAAAGCTGCATTAGCCTATGAAACATTGAAACCTTCATTAGCATGTGGCAAATCACTGAAAGGAATCATTAGTATTTGAAATATCAGTGATTAGCTTAATTAGCATATGAAAACATAATTGATGCTGCACAGTGCCACAATTAGCATACATTAGCATATGACAGGAGTGTGAATATCTCTTGAACTGTATGTTTACTGGCCTTTTGGTTAACATGACCTATAGGCAGTTTTTAATGCAGTTTTCAAATATGCAAACTTGAATTAAGGTGAAAGTTCCACTTTAAATGATAGAACACTGAATTGCAAATGGAACTTTTCAGTTTGGTCTACCGTTGTAAGTGGAGTGCCTCAGGGTTGAGTCCTGGGCCCAATGATTTTTAATAAGTTTATTAAAGCGGAACTAACACTGCTAAGAAACTTTGTTTATAATAATTCCTCTTTCAGATGAATCTAAGATGCCATAAGATGAAGTTCTACTTTTAACCCCTTAATGCATCTTGTCGGCAGCCGTTAAGGACCAACAAACGTATGTGAGCACTAAACTAAATGAATGGTGGATTCCAGATATTTAACCCCTTAACGACCAGCCGATCAGCACGGCGCGGTCACTTAAGGACCACGGAGCATTTTTTTTTCTCAAATTCTGGTTCCGGACTCCCTAAACGGCGCGCAGCCGAGGGGGGAGCCCGGAATTCCATGACGGTCATAGTATATCATGGGTCATTAACTCAGATCGAAATATGACGTACTATGACCATCAAGGGTAGTTAAGGGGTAAAGGTTCCAGAAAACAAGCAACAAAGGGCAACCTGATGTTTTACTCCCATCATCAGCAAACATGGAGATCCAAAAGCTACCCATTCCTGCAACACAAAGACCAGTAGACATGAGGTAAACTGACATGAGGGTTATTTAATAAGAAGAACTAGAGCAATTCTACTGCAAACCAGCTGAATCATAGGGAACAAATGAAAATGTTGATTTAAATGGGGCTTTTAAACCCTTGAAGAAACCTTTTACTTATTACAAAGCAATGCACTGGAGTCCTTTCTTGCATCCAAAGGGTTAAAAGCCCCCATTTAAATCAATGGGAATTTAAAGCGGAACTACCACCCTTCAAAAACTTTGTCCCAAATAATTCCCCATATGGCAACTAGCTGCTCAGCAGCGCTAGTCGCTAGATTTCTTATCGCGTTCATGAGAATGAGCCACTACTTTGGGACTGAGAGGCACGATGGAGTGCAGACATCTTTCCATAGTGATGTCTGCGCGCCTGCTCTGTCACTCCCAACCGGCTCTAGGAGGCGTTGCTAGGAGCCGTTCAGCTCCAAAAGGGACTGACAGAGTAGGTACGCAGACATCACTATGGAAAGATGTCTGTGCTCCATCCTGCCTCTCAGTCCCAGAGTAGTGGCTCATTCTCATGAATGCGGTAAGAAATCTGGTGACTAGTGCTACTGAGCAGCTAGTCGCCAGATGGGGAATTATTTGGGACAACGTTTTTTTAAGGGTGGTAGTTCTGCTTTAATGAATATTTAGATGTTCCTTTTGTAGTTGTTTTGCTCAGGACTGCATCTCTTTATCTTATTGGCTTCAGCCCTAAGTGTATTTCAGAAGATTTTCACTCTTTCTGTTTCTTTTTGTGAGGCCTGAGATGTTTTGGCAGATATGGCTCTTTGTTTGAGAAGGGCTCCCACTGACCTGTTTTCTATGAGGATGTCACATGGAAAAGAGGTCCTTTCTCAATCTAGTGCCTCACTGAACCCAGTATCAACATCAATATTCCTACCCACTGGTTATATATATATCTATATATCTATATATCTATATATATATATATATATATATATATATATATATATATATATATTGCTATATATATCTATATACATCTATTTGCATTCACTTTTTTCCCCACCATAACCTTTTCAGTTTGTGCTCCACAAGTACACCAAGCCTAAATAGCAAGCCAGTAAAACCAACCTCATGCTGATGAGTTGCATTAACAACGAAACGGCTGTCCATGGCTGTCCATACTCTAAAGAATCCATGTATAAAGTGGAATCTGAGGCAAAAAGGTGATTCCTTGTTAAGCTTATTTGCATATGCCTACCCAGAATCCCTTGCAGTAGTAACAACACTCAAATGTAAGATTTCTGTGGGAAAAGCAAGTCTTATGACTTGACTGGTGTGTCATATATATATATATATATATATATATATATATATATATATATATATATATATATATTTATATTTATTTATATTTATAAAATCTAACTGTTTCTGGTTTGCTGTCCATCCCTCCCCGGGGAGGCAGGGGGGAATAGAGTTCACTCGTACAGCATCCAGTCGCCATGGGGATGTGATTTTGACAGGAATGGCCTGGGGTGCGAAGCTTCCCTAATCATCATACCTGGGAACTTCCAAGATGAGACGACCCTGAGATCTTTGAAATAATAACCCATAAAGCTTCCCATAATGTAAATTGTATGCAATATGTACCTGCTTGCTCTAACACAGAGGTGCTCCAGTCAGTCTGCAAGGAATCGTTAACATGCTACAATTTAGAGATCTCACTGCCTAAACACAAACAAGACAAGCAGGATATCTCGCCTTGACCTTCTGGTACAAATGGCACCAATATAGAGGTTAAAGAAATATTTAACCCCTTAAGGATCCATGACGTGCCAGGACTGTCACGCCTGTTCAGGCACTTAAAGACTGGTGACAGTCCTGGCACATCATGGAATTTGGCAATGGCAGGGTTGCTGTACGCAGCTCTGCCATCCCAGAATTCAATTGCAAATGAAAAAAAAGTTCTGTTGTCCTTAACAGCAGCCCACGCTCTATATCGGGCAGTTGTTAAAGGGTTAATTAGGACAAATCATATAGTAGGTATCAATGGATTCTCTCTCCCTGAGAATTTTGCCCTTTACCATGAGATTTGGAGTCCTTCATCAGAGAATCATGTCTGCCTCTACAGATATGATATTATAGTGCCCATTAGGAATTTCAGCCCAGGTTACTGCAAATGACTGTCTGAGTGCTATAGATGTAGCCAACACATTGCATTGCCAATGAGTTTATACCTCTCTGGCACTCAAAGCTTGAAACAGGCTACAGGAGAGTATGACTATATATATATGTTAGATTTACTCTTTTTTTCAGTGTTAACCTCTTGGATGCTAGAGATCTTTCTAGCATCCAAAGAGTTAAAATAAGCACATTTATTTTTCTATTTCTGCAGCTGAAAACATTTAGATTTTTTTTCATCCCAATAGCATATATGTTTTTCTTTGCTGAAAAACGTGCATTTCCACCAATGATGTACTTCAAAGGAATGGAACTGCATCCTTACATGAAAGACACACCTAACATAATCAACAACCTTACATTCTTTCATCAGCTTCACACACCTCATTATGGCCTATGCCTTTCAATCACAATCACAGGAAATAGATTGGCAAGTCGAGGAAACAGATCAAAATTCCCGACATCCATTGTACATTTGCCAGCTGGTCTCATGAGAATATAGTATTTCCTCTCTCTGCAGTGTCTACTGAAAGGTGCTGGTGTGTTTGCATGAGCCACACTCGTCATTAGAGGAAGGTAATTGTTTTTGGCACTTTGAACTGGAAACTTTCTGGAAAATATATGGAAAAATAGCTGCTATTCTAATTCCCATTTTTTTATTTGGCGAAAAGTTCTTGGGAAAAAAATGGAACAAAAGCTCATGGATAGAATTGATATCAAATGTCAATCATAGTATATTTATTGTTTAAAACTTTGTGTATCCAACAGAGGGCTTTGCAATGAATTGGATACCTCTCTGACACTCAGATGGTTAATTATTATTATCATTATTAGTATTATTATTATCCTCTTTTATTTACATAAAGACTAGTGCAAAAGAATTTGGGAAATATGTGGCCATATGCTCTAATCAAAAATAGAGCAATTTTGGACAATGCTCAGAGAATCTCTCCTCTTTCCTTTGTCCATATGGGCCATTGGTGTAGTGGGGCAGGGCTGGTACTTTTTTCCAGTCAGGATTCTCCTGGGGGTTACAATAGAGCTAGGCAGGCCTGGATTTACAGATCAAAGGCACTGCACTCAAGATGCGCTTAGCCCCACCCATGGACACATATAAGATCACCCTCACCCCATCCAATTTATCTGGCCCATAAAATACCTTTAACCCCTTACCGACCCTTGACGGTCATAGTACGTCATGGGTAAATCTGACTGAACGACCTATGACATACTATGACCGTCATTGAATTCCGGCCTCCCCCTGCGGCTGCAAACCGTTCAGGGAGTCTGGATTCGGATTCTTAAAAAAAAAAAAAAAAAAAAATGCTCCGTGGTCCTTTAGTGACCGCCGCGTGCCTGCGCGGCCGGTCATTAAGGGGTTAAACTATAACATGCAAGGCACAACCCACCCCCCAATAAAAAACAAAACAAAACAAACAAACAAACTGAAAACCTTTTCAGTTACTTGACTGCTAGAAAGCATTACTTTTACTATGCATCGGAGAACACTGTACCAGACAAGGAGTTAAGCAGCAGCCAGTAGTGGACATGTAAACCGTTAGCAAACCATCGTTTATTTATTTAGAAAGTGTTTTATGAGGAAGAACACACTGAGGTTTCAATTATGTCCCGAATTGCTCCAAAAACCAGGAGTTGGTGTTGAGGCACTGGTATTGCTCTGGTCATTCCCTAGGGTAGCAAATTAACACACTACTACACATAGACTACATTTAAAGGCCTCCCTGCTTTGACCAGTAGATCAGTAGAGAATGTAAGGTGCCATGTAGTTGTTGTGTTGTACTTGGATTCCACTTTGCCAATATTGTGTGTCATTTGAACTTGCTCAGTGGATTTTAAGCTGACATTAGGAAGTAGGGTGACCACATGTCCCGGAATGCCCTGGACTGTCCCTTATTGGGGGTCTGTGTCCCGCGTCCCAGGTCACCCCCCACCGGGACACCAAGAGTCCCGGAATGGAGCAACACGCACCAGTCCAGCCAGCCAATGAAATGTATTTGCTATATGGTCCTCATTGGCTGGCTCAGCCAGCCAATGAGGACCATGTAGCAAATATATTTTATTGGCTGGCAAGACTGATGCGTGCGAGACAGCTGGGATGGCATTGCAAGTGAGACCCATGGCTGAGGCTCCTGCTGGCACTGACCATATTTCTGAGGCTGACACAGAGTAAGAGTTCCGTGCTGTGAAATAATACCAGCAGAAAAAAAGAGCCGTTTTGTGATAAAATTAAAAGGTGTTTTCACCCACTGAAAATGATGAAAACACCATAAATATCAATTTGGATGTCTGCGTTAGCCATGAAAACCCGATAAGGGACTCAAGTTATCTCAGGAAAGTTAAGAGACAGTTTTTTCAACTTGAGTCCCTGATCAGCTCTTCAATCAGCCGATGCAGAAACCTGAATGCAAAAAAAGTTTAAATATACCTAAGTCCTCAGTGGATGTACTGATATGGAGCCCTAAGCCCCATATCAATACATCCAAAGTATGAAACGTGTCAAAAGTTAGTAGAATTAACCATATGAGTGCCAGTGCCCTGCCAGCATTCATAGAGTTAAACCGACAAAGTTAGAAAACAACATCCCATTAAAAGTAACACGTACCATTAATCCTGATGTCCAGCTGAATCTTCAGCTTCCTGGTCCTCTTCTGTCCTTCTCTTCAGTCTTCTATCTTCTGCCTTCTCTTCCTTCTTTCTTCTGCTTTCTTCTGGCTGTAAAATAAAACAAAAGTATGAGTACAAAGAATTAACTATGACATTGTTTAACGGTTAACCCTTTGAGTGGCAGAGGGGCATGCAAGGCATTTCAAAGCAATGCGTTACATACCTCACTGGCACTCAAAGGGTTAAAACATTAGTGTACCGTGAATATTCCGCTAAGTCAATGCCTCCATTTAATGCCCAAGTAAGTAAAAATGCCATTCATAAATGGAATAAATATAGGCTATGAAGAAATGTCATAAATAAAGGCCAAGTATATATATATATACTTAGCTTGTCTGTTCATGTCTCCATGTGTGCGGCTGCAGAGGCGGCAGAGACACTGATGAGCCACATAGGTGCGCTTCTGTCCTGCATGGGCTGATGCCCATAGCACACTGAGGGAATTGGAAGTGAGCCTGCCTTTATATATGGGCAGTCTCACTTCCAATT
Organism: Rhinophrynus dorsalis; assembly: GCA_037306005.1. Taxonomy (NCBI): domain Eukaryota; kingdom Metazoa; phylum Chordata; class Amphibia; order Anura; family Rhinophrynidae; genus Rhinophrynus; species Rhinophrynus dorsalis. The sequence continues at coordinate 184,865,197 of CM074725.1, read as the reverse complement.
CCCTCACAGCCATTGGCTGGAATGTTCTTACGCACATCCCAGCCAATCAGTTTAAAGAACAGACACTCGGATCTGATTGGCTGGGATGTGCGTAAGAACATCCCAGCCAATGGCTGTGAGGGAACTGGAAGTGAGACTGTCCATAAATAAAGGCAGGCTCACTTCCAATTCCCTCAGTGTGCTACGGGCATCGACCTGTGCAGGACAGAAGCGCACCTGTGTGGCTTATCAGTGTCTCTTCCGCCGCCACCGCAGCAGCCACACACAGCGACGGAGACATGAACACAAAAGCTAAGTATATATACTTGGCATTTAATTATGACATTTCCTCATGGCCTATATTTATCACATTTATTCATGGCATTTTTACTTACTTGGCCATTAAATGGAAGTATTGACTTAGAGGAAAATTCACGGCACAATAATGTTTCAACCCTTTGAGTGCTAGTGAGGTACGCAACGCATTGCTTTGCAATTCGTTGCGTACCCCTCTGCCACTCAAAGGGTTAAACAATGTCATAGTTAATGCTTTGTATTCATACTTTTATTTTATTTTACAGCCAGAACAAAGCAGAAGAAAGAAGGAAGAGATTAGAAGGCAGAAAAGAGAAGACTGAAGGAGAAGGACAGTGGATGACAGGTAAGTGTAAGACATATAAGTTAATGATCAGTGCTTGGCAGTATGTCAGACACCGATCGTTAGCTTTTTTACTGTTAAGTTTAGTGATGAGCGAGCACCCCAATGCTCGGGTGTTCGGGTGCTCTGACCGAGCACCCCCTGAGGCTCGAGTGCTCGGCCGAACACCCGAGCCCCATTGAAGTCAATGGGAGGACTCGAGCATTACACCAGGCACCCCCTGCTCTGATGAGGGGAGGGTGCCTGGTCCATAGGAAAAGGGCAGAAAATGATGGAAACACCACAGAAATGGTTCAGGGACAGCATAGGGAGGATGTCTGGATGCATCTTGGACTCCAACATCGCTGCTGGGAACGATCTTTCGCCCGTAGTACGCCATTTTTACAGACTGACCATAAAACACACAAAAAGGAAAATAAAAACGACTTTAGGCGAAAAATTGTTACCAAACAATATTTGCTGTATATTTACTTGTATATCATCTGCAAATTATCCCAAAAATTTCCTTGATTTTCGGAAGTGAGGCCATGATTAAGAGGGAAACGTGCGCAGAGGCAAATTCTCCCAAAAATTTCCTTGATTTTCAGAACTGAGGCCATGATTAAGAGGGAAACGTGCACAGAGGCAAATTCTCCCAAAAATTTCCTTGATTTTATTGAACTGAGGCCATGATTAAGAGGGAAACGTGCGCTGAGCCGACCATCTAAAACATTATGGGTGAGGGTCTGCTGCAGAGCTGACCATCCTAAACATTATATGCGAAGGCCCGCTAGTGAGCTGACGCTATAAAACATTATATGAGAGGGCCCGCTAGAGAGCTGACCCAATAAAACATTATATGAGAAGGCCCGCTGGTGAGCTGACCTATATAAAAATTGTCAAACAGGGCCCGCTGGTGAGCTGGCCCTATATAAAAATTATATCACAGGGCCCGCTGGTGAGCTGGCCCTATATAAAAATTATAGCACAGGGCATATGGAAGAGGAGGAGGAGGATGAGAAGATTCAGAGTCAACCATATACCCGTTTTTTGGGTGGAAGGGGTGAATGGGAATACAGAGTATTCACATCATTGTAAATAACATATATAAAGTGAGTTTATGTTCCCCCGGGGCTTTCCTCCAGTGGAGTGGAGAAGTCAGGGGAAATCCAGGCCTTGTTCATTTTTATAAGTGTCAACCTATCAGCATTGTCGGTGGAAAGGCGGATACGCTTATCTGTTATGATGCCACCAGCAGCACTAAATACCCGCTCAGACAGAACGCTGGCGGCAGGGCAGGCCAGCACCTCCAAGGCGTAGAGTGCCAGTTCATACCACGTGTCCAGCTTGGACACCCAGTAGTTGTAAGGCACAGAGGGATCATTGAGGACGCTGACACGGTCTGCTACGTACTCCTTCACCATCTTCCAAAACTTTTCCCTCCTTGTGACACTAGGCTGCGCATCAGGGTGAGGGTGCTGGCGGGGTGTCATGAAGGTGTCCCACGCCTTGGAGAGTGTTGCCCTGCCTTTCTCGGAACTGCTGTGTGCTCCCCTTTTCTCCCCTTCTCGGTTGGCCAAGGTAGCACGTACTCTGCCGCCAGCGTTGTCAGATGGAAAATTTTGGAGCAATTTTTCGACAAGAACCTTCTGGTATTGCAACATTTTGCTTGTCCTCTCCACCGGAGGAATGAGAGATGAGAAATTCTCTTTGTAGCGGGGGTCCAGAAGGGTGAACACCCAGTAATCCGTGTTGTCTAAAATGCGTACAACGCGTGGGTCACGGGAAAGGCAGCCTAACATAAAGTCAGCCATGTGTGCCAGAGTACCAACAGTCAAGATTTCGCTGTCCTCACCAGGAGGATGACTCTCAATATCCTCATCCTCTTCCTCCTCTTCTGCCCACCCACGCTGAAGAGATGGAACTAAAGTTCCATGGCTACCCTCTGTAGCGGAGGCAACCGTGTCTTCCTCCTCCTCCTCCTCCTCCTCCTCCGCCTCCTCCAATTGTCGCTGAGAAGACGAAGTGAGGGTGCTCTGGCTATCACCTTGTGTAAGCTCTTCCTCCCCCATTTCCACCTCTTCCACATGCAAAGCGTCGGTTTTAATTGTGAGCAGCGAGCGTTTCAGTAGACACAGAAGTGGGATGGTTACACTGATAATAGCGTTATCGCCGCTCACCATCTGTGTCGATTCCTCAAAATTGCGTAAAACCTCGCAGAGGTCTGACATCCATTCCCACTCCTCACTTCTGATTACAGAAAGTTGAACGGAGAGGCGACGACCGTGTAACAGCTGGTACTCCACTACTGCCCTCTGCTGCTCACAAAGCCGGGCCAACATGTGGAAGGTGGAGTTCCAGCGCGTGCTCACGTCACACAGCAGCCGGTGAGCTGGCAATTGTAAGCGCTGCTGCAGCTTCAACAGGCCGGCTGAAGCTGTTGATGACTTACGGAAATGTGCACACACGCGGCGCACCTTGGTCAAGAGATCATGCACATTGGGGTAGGTTTTTAGAAATCGCTGCACCACTAAATTAAATACATGCGCTAGGCATGGTACGTGTGTGAGCTTGCCGAGCTCCAAAGCCGCCACCAAGTTACGCCCATTATCACACACAACCATGCCTGCTTGCAGGTTGAGTGGCGAGAGCCACTGCTCGGTCTGGTGACTAATCCCCTGCAACAGCTCTGAGGCCGTGTGCTGTTTCTCCCCAAGGCAGATCAGCTTCAGCACGGCCTGTTGACGCTTCCCCACTGCAGTGCTACACTGCTTCCAGCTACTGGCTGATGGGGGAGTGGCGCTGTGTGTAGAGAATTCGGAGGTGGAAACGGAGGAGGAGGAGCCAATAACGTAGGTGCTGGTGGAAACCCTGATGGAGGTAGGGCCCGCAATCCTCGGCGTGGGTAGCACCCGTGCCATCCCAGGGTCCGAGTCGCTCCCAGCCTCCACGACATTCACCCAGTGTGCCGTCAGGGAAATGTAGCGTCCCTGGCCACAAGCACTTGTCCATGTGTCAGTCGTTAAGTGGACCTTCCCAGTAACTGCGTTGGTCAGGGCACGGGTGATGTTACAGGACACATGGTGGTGTAATGCGGGGATGGCACACCGGGAAAAGTAGTGGCGGCTGGGGACCGCGTACCGAGGGACAGCTGCTGCCATCAGGCTGCGGAAGGACTCAGTGTCCACAAGCCTAAATGGCAGCATTTCGATGGCCAGTAATTTTGAAAGGTGTGAGGTTAGTGCTATGGCCTGTGGGTGGGTGGCTGGGTACTTTCTCTTGCGCTCAAATGCCTGGGGTAACGACATTTGGACGCTGTGCTGGGACAGGGAAGTGGATGTGGTCGCTGATGGTGCTTCAGATGCTACAGGTGCAGGGCGGGAGGTATGCGGGCCTGCGCCTTCGACAGGCGATTGGCCGGCACCGAAAACAGGGGAAGAGGAGGCAGTGGTGTGGCCTGCAGACACAGATGGGCGATCCAGGCGTTCCTCCCACTTACTACGGTGCTTGGATGCCATGTGTCGGATCATGCTGGTGGTGGTGAGGTTTCTAGTGTTCATGCCTCGGCTCATTCTGGTGTGGCACAGGTTGCAAACTACAATTCTTTTGTCGTCCGCACTTTCCTTAAAAAAACGCCATACCGCGGAACACCTACCCCTTGGCAAGGTAGATTTACGCAAGGGGGTGCTCCGTGGAACATTTGCGGGCCGGTTTGGTGCGGTCCGCCTTCTTTCTGTAGCCACACCACTGCCTCTTCCAGCCTGTTGCGGTGCTGCAGATGGCTCACCCTCAGGACTGCTGTCATCGCTCGGCTCTACACCTTCCCAGGTGGGGTCAGTCACCTCATCGTCCACCAAGTCCTCCTCCACTTCCTCACTCTGATCATCCTCCTCAAGTCTTGATCCCACCACATACTCAGTCATTGACAACTGTATAACATTCTCCTCAACAAGGTCTTGAGACGGAAATAGTGGTTGATTTAATGGCAACTGTGTCTCATCATCATCATCATCATCCACTACTTCCTTTGACCTTAAATGCCGTTCACATCTGTCATCTTCTTGTGATTGGGTAGCCTCTAGAGGTTGTGAATCAGGGCACAAGATGTCATGTTCCTCTGCAAGCGTGCTTGGAGAGAGGGTCAAATGAAGGATTGGTGATGAGACGAGCTCCTCACTATATCCCAGTGTGGGATCACTTCTTTGACCAGACCGTGTATGGTGGGAGGAAGGATGATCAGAGTGAGGATTATGTTGACCAGACTCTTGGCTACTGAGAGTGGACTTGGTGGAAGACAGGGTGGTGCTTAACCGACTGGAAGCAGTATCAGCTGTCATCCAACCGACCACCTGTTCGCAGTGGTCGGACCTCGAGAGTGATGTCCTGCGACGCCCTGTAAAATTACACATGAAGCTAGGTATGGTGGATGTCTTTCTTTCTTGTGCTCTGGCACCAGGCACAGTTTCTCCGCGTCCTGACCCGCGCCCTGAACTTTCAGGATCACGTCCACTTCCCCGTCCCTTTTTACCCGCCTTCTTCATCTTACACAGAATATGTGACTTTAATATTTGAGTTTGAAAACTTAACAGTATTTCTTATTATTCTGCAACTGTACAGAGTACACAGAATAGGCTGCTAAACGGCGGTGAAACACACTGAATGGAATATGTGACTTTAATATTTGAGTTTGAAAACTTAACAGTATTTCTTATTATTCTGCAACTGTACAGAGTACACAGAATAGGCTGCTAAACGGCGGTGAAACACACTGAATGGAATATGTGACTTTAATATTTGAGTTTGAAAACTTAACAGTATTTCTTATTATTCTGCAACTCTGCAGAGTACACAGAATAGGCTGCTAAACGGCGGTGAAACACACTGAATGGAATATGTGACTTTAATATTTGAGTTTGAAAACTTAACAGTATTTCTTATTATTCTGCAACTGTACAGAGTACACAGAATAGGCTGCTAAACGGCGGTGAAACACACTGAATGGAATATGTGACTTTAATATTTGAGTTTGAAAACTTAACAGTATTTCTTATTATTCTGCAACTGTACAGAGTACACAGAATAGGCTGCTAAACTGCGGTGAAACACACTGAATGGAATATGTGACTTTAATATTTGAGTTTGAAAACTTAACAGTATTTCTTATTATTCTGCAACTGTACAGAGTACACAGAATAGGCTGCTAAACGGCGGTGAAACACACTGAATGGAATATGTGACTTTAATATTTGAGTTTGAAAACTTAACAGTATTTCTTATTATTCTGCAACTGTACAGAGTACACAGAATAGGCTGCTAAACGGCGGTGAAACACACTGAATGGAATATGTGACTTTAATATTTGAGTTTGAAAACTTAACAGTATTTCTTATTATTCTGCAACTGTACAGAGTACACAGAATAGGCTGCTAAACGGCGGTGAAACACACTGAATGGAATATGTGACTTTAATATTTGAGTTTGAAAACTTAACAGTATTTCTTATTATTCTGCAACTGTACAGAGTACACAGAATAGGCTGCTAAACGGCGGTGAAACACACTGAATGGAATATGTGACTTTAATATTTGAGTTTGAAAACTTAACAGTATTTCTTATTATTCTGCAACTGTACAGAGTACACAGAATAGGCTGCTAAACGGCGGTGAAACACACTGAATGGAATATGTGACTTTAATATTTGAGTTTGAAAACTTAACAGTATTTCTTATTATTCTGCAACTGTACAGAGTACACAGAATAGGCTGCTAAACGGCGGTGAAACACACTGAATGGAATATGTGACTTTAATATTTGAGTTTGAAAACTTAACAGTATTTCTTATTATTCTGCAACTCTGCAGAGTACACAGAATAGGCTGCTAAACGGCGGTGAAACACACTGAATGGAATATGTGACTTTAATATTTGAGTTTGAAAACTTAACAGTATTTCTTATTATTCTGCAACTGTACAGAGTACACAGAATAGGCTGCTAAACGGCGGTGAAACACACTGAATGGAATATGTGACTTTAATATTTGAGTTTGAAAACTTAACAGTATTTCTTATTATTCTGCAACTGTACAGAGTACACAGAATAGGCTGCTAAACGGCGGTGAAACACACTGAATGGAATATGTGACTTTAATATTTGAGTTTGAAAACTTAACAGTATTTCTTATTATTCTGCAACTCTGCAGAGTACACAGAATAGGCTGCTAAACGGCGGTGAAACACACTGAATGGAATATGTGACTTTAATATTTGAGTTTGAAAACTTAACAGTATTTCTTATTATTCTGCAACTCTGCAGAGTACACAGAATAGGCTGCTAAACGGCGGTGAAACACACTGAATGGAATATGTGACTTTAATATTTGAGTTTGAAAACTTAACAGTATTTCTTATTATTCTGCAACTCTGCACAGTACACAGAATAGGCTGCTAAACGGCGGTGAAACACACTGAATGGAATATGTGACTTTGATATTTTAGTTTGAAGACTTAACAGTATTTCTTCCTATTCTGCAACTCTGCACAGTACACAGAATAGGCTGCTAAACTGCGGCGAAGCACACTGAATGGAATATGTGACTTTGATATTTTAGTTTGAAGACTTAACAGTATTTCTTCCTATTCTGCAACTCTGCACAGTACACAGAATGTGCTGCTAAACTGCGGCGAAGCACACTGAATGGAATATGTGACTTTGATATTTTAGTTTGAAGACTTAACAGTATTTCTTCCTATTCTGCAACTCTGCACAGTACTCAGAATGTGCTGCTAAACTGCGGCGACGCACACTGAATGGAATATGTGACTTTGATATTTTAGTTTGAAGACTTAACAGAATGTGCTCTAATCTGCAACTTTGCACACTAAACAGAATGTGCTCTAATCTGCAACTTTGCACACTAAACAGAATGTGCTCTAATCTGCAACTTTGCACACTAAACAGAATGTGCTCTAATCTGCAACTGTGCACACTAAACAGAATGTGCTCTAATCTGCAACTTTTCACACTAAACAGAATATTTTTTTTTTTTTTTTTTTTTTCCCCCCACACAAAATAACCTGCTGCCCCCACACACAGTAGTCCTAAAACGGACTTTTGGTTCTTTTTTTTCACAATTTTTTTTTTTCCTCCCTACACTGCCTTTCCCTTCCTATCCTCAGCTCTCCCTGGCTCAGACTGAGCCGAACTCGATGGTCAGGTGCTATACATGGCTGCTGGCATTACACCGATGTCAGAGCCTCCCTGCACGTTTATTGGCTGCGCAGCAGCCGCAAAACGTGCGGGGAGGAGACCCGAACATGGCGGGCGAGCACATGCGGTACTGGTACGAGTACCGCCATGTGCCGAGCAGAGCGATGCTCGAGCCGATCCGAGCATCGGCCGAGCATGCTCGCTCAACACTAGTTAAGTTCCCAATACTGCCTTTATTTAGCTGCGTTTTGGGAACTTAATGAACAAAATGGATGCTTAGCCACAAGACCATTTTTGTGGTTTAACGCCCATTGTGCTTTAAGCCTGTAGGACATTTGAATATCGAAAAATACATTTTCTTTTTGTCGGTCGGTATCCAATTTGCCCTACTGGCTTTATTAGAGCAAACATTTGGATCAAGGCCTTAAAATCTTAATTTAAATCAATAGAAATGTGTATTTGTTCCCCATGGTGTAGTTGGTCTGAAGCAGAATTCCATAACTTTTATATAGTGCATCAGCCTCAAACATAGGAATAAATAGAAAACATGTAGAAAGAAAGCTGGTGACTTTGTTGCATTTTTTTATTATTTATGTAACCCTTTGAGTACCAAAGCGGTATCAACACATTGCATTGTAATGTCTTGGATACATATCTGTCACACAAAGGGTTACAATTAAATTTGTCAACAATAAAGTTCTTATGACAAACGTACGGTTATAGTAATTATTTTGATTTTGAATAGATTTAACCCTTTGATATCCAGAAGAGGTGTGCAACTCATTGCTCTGCAGTGCATTGCCCACACCAACTGACACTCAAAGGGTTAATTCCTGTAATTAGAATCTCAATTAAAACACTCGCTTATAGCTGCGCGAGACCGCAGTCTGGCTGGAGACAGATAGAGACAAGGAACTGTATGAGGCAGCAGATTGGAGCTGACAGAGCGTGATGCATATTTCTCAGCTAATAAATCTCTGCTATGGAATACTGTGTCCATCTCCCTTGTCACTTTATGCTGGGACATTGAGGCCTAGTATCAAAGGAACACAGTCACTTTCTTTCTGCTTGAAATGCATCATAAAAACACTGCTACATTAAACCATTACCTTTCCAGCACTGACAGGTTGAAAACATTTTTTTGTGAAAAATGGTTTCAGCGTTCATTCTGGCATGCATCTACCCTTTACTTCATTTTGTTATCAGACCTAATCCATCGTCCTCTTTCCTTTTTTCCATCTTAGTGAATACTATAATATAAAATGTTCAAGAATGTTTCTATATGGGGAGTAAATTGAATGTCAGAAAGCCAATTGGACAGTGAGGGTGGTATCTGCAAAAGCAACCCTGTTCAAATGGCACTGGGATGAATGCACAAACTTACCAGTGCAGCTCCACTGGTGTTAGCTTCAAACACCATTGGCTTCTCTCCAGAATATGCATTACAACACTTAATCTCCACCATCATTATGACTTCATTCCACCAAGACCTGTACACCAGCCCCACAGCATGTGCCAGGTAATGGCGTACATTCATGCCATTTCTTTTACTCCTTGTTATGTGCTCAGCTTTAAACAAGGTGTAGGGCAATGGAACATCCCAAAATGCTGATAGACTGCCTCATTGGTCTTCCCTTGGTGCAAGTGGTCTTAAAATGGACCTGTCACCTTGATTCTAGTTTGCATATTTGAAAACTTCATTGAAAACTGCCTGTGTGTTCTATTATAAAAACAAAAATATATAGGTGCACCACCTAAAAATATATTTGTAATAGTAAGGAGCGTTTCGCTTATCTAGCTGACGAACATAGGGTTACCTTCAATGCTGGAAAGTTTTACTATTAATAATAACATCGTACGCTGATTAAGTTGTTCCCATTGTAATGGGACCGATGGCCAGGAATGCTTTACTTTTAAATTTGCTGCTTTTATGATTTTAATAAAGGTTAAGTTTTAGTATCTTTTTCCTTTTTCCTTTTGTCCTCACTTTGTGCAGTTCCATCTCCATTACTAGTAGTAAGGTTTGGTGCTGTATAGTTGTCTCTTTTTTCTTTGTTGTGTGTGTTCTATTAGCCAAAAGACCAGCAAATGTACAGTTAAGGAGATCTTTCACATGGTACCATATGTTAATGTATGCAAATTTCAGTACCAGTGACATTTCATATGCTAATGAAGCCTTTTCAGTGACTCTCCATATTCTATTGAAGGTTTTCAGTTACACATGCTAATTAAGCTCTGTCCTGCACCAGGAGACTTTCCCTTTTCCCAGAAATAAAAGAGTGTATATTCCCTAAACTATACATCTACTGGACTTTTGGTTAACATGACAAATAGGCAGTTTTCAACGAAGAAATTATGGAGTATGTATCTTAGTAAAGAGACTCCAGGCAGTCGCAGATTAAAAAAATCAAATCCAGCCTCTATTTTAACATAGAACCTCAATTGTTTATTCCTCCCACTTTAACTCTTTGAGTGCCAGAGGGGTACGCAGTGTCACACACGGAGACACTGCTGTTACTGTCATTATCATCTTGTGTCGGATGCCCTTTTTGTTTAAAGAGACTAGCATCATGTAGTTGCTCACTCTTCCTTTAAAGCCACAATGCCAGTACCTGCTAGTAGCACTCTGTGCCAGAATCAAGAATGGTGGGGCCCCAAATTGGTACCTTGCCTAAGGCCCTATGGAGCCTTAATACATCTCTGTGATGGAGGGCTACATGTTGCTAAGAAATGGGTCATTATAATAAAGTCAACAGCAAAGTCAAATGAACAAGTGCTAAGGCTAATGCTTCCCTGACATTGCATTCCCCAGCTTTTGAGTGCTTGTGTGACAATCTTAATGGTAAGTTAACAATTTCTCCCCATTAATACTGATATATCTATCTACTAGAAGTGTCAGTGTGCATTAGTTTTGGAACAAACACAAAATGTAACAAAAATTGCATGTTTCGTGGCATTCAGATTTAAAAGAGAAATTAATGAAATGTAACATGTAAATCCAGAAACACGAACAGCACATTCAACACTGTTGTTCACATCCATTCATTCTCACACTTTCTCACACGTACACCATTTATAACAAATATTACACTTACCTTGATGAAATGTAACTTGAAGTAACCTTGGCTCCCAGCCAATCAGCATCTAGCTTGAGGGGGTCACAGATGAGCAAGACATCAATCCTCCAGCTAGCCAGGAGGGTTGATGTTACATGTATGCCCTGTTTAAGCGCACAATCCTAGTCAATGGGATGATGGGAATTAATTTCAACAGGGATGGCCATATAAAAACGCTAATCCATGTTACATTTTTTCTTATTCTGACTCAGGCAACTGCCCAATGAGGATTGGGGGGGGGGGGGGGGTATTAGTTTGTGCAAGCGGGCAAAGTGGCGACAGGGTTTTAGGTTTTTAATTAATGTTTATTTTTTCACAATAGATGCAGGAGGCCCAGGGCATCAAGGAAACCACTGGACCTCCAAAATCAATGTAAGTGATGACCGAGGTGGGACTTAATTTTAGTATATCAGTGTATGAGTTTCATTTGACAATGGAAAGTTTCACCGAAATTCTAACTAACCGAATGGGAGGTAAACAAATTTGTTTCATCTGAATGGGTTAAAAATAAGAATTTACCAACTTGCTCGCAAGAAACAATTTTTTTTTGCTGTGCACAAGTATACTGTCAACTTCATGGAAGACGTTAACCTGACATGTTCCTCAGACCCAGAAAGTAGATGCAAAGTGCAATGCTAGGGTGTGATGCAAGAGTACAGACTCGTCTACCATAGTAGCCCTTGCTGCAGCCGAAGCTGGATTAAAGATGCTGATCACAAAGTCAGATTATTTCAACCCAGAGGAGCCAGGGAGAAACCAGGATAGATTACTCAGGAGCTGAGAGAAAAAGTGAGGGTCTAAGGGAGAACCTGTACCACTGAACATATTGACCTTGGAAAAGGCAAGAGAGAGAAAATGAGAGAAATAGAATGAGAGAGAGAGAATAAGGTTAAGAAATAAGTTGGTACCACAATAAAAGGCAAGGAGAAAGAAAACACCAAAGGTGAGAACGAGAAAAAGGTGTACCTAAGAGGGTACAGCTGAAATGGATCTGAGAGGGAACAGAAAACCAGGCAGCAGATCTGAGAGAGAACGAGGATGAAGGCAGAGGGAAGCCACAAGAGGATCCTCAAGAGGAAAGGCAAGGGAAGGTGGGTTGAGACAGAGATGAAGAGCAAATATTAAGGTGAAACAGAAATCAAAGGATAAGAGAAGGCAGGGTAAGGGTGAGAGAGGAACGGAGTCAGAATAGTAACTAGATGTGGTCGAAAAGGAGACCAAGGTAGGAGAAGAAGAATGGCCGGAGCGAAGGATTACAAAGGACAAGAGGAGGGGAATAGACTGAGAGAGGTCAGATAGTGAAGGCTACAGGGTAACAGAACAATAGTGGATGGACAGGATAGCCACAGTCAACTGGCTGGTCAAAAGAGGTACTAGAATTGGTTAACAGGATATGAAGATGTAAGGAGAATCAACGTCAGAACCGGAGAGACTGTCAAACTGGGTGCCGAATCAGATAACAGGAGACGTAGATGTAAGAAGAAGCCCAGTCAGAACCGGACAGGCCAAGTTGGGTGCTGAATCGAATGACAGGAGACGTATTAATGAGGAGATGCTGAATCTGTGAGACAAGAGGGAAGTCAAATAGAAAACTGAGGTCTGAAAATGCAGGTAGAACTAAAATGAAACTTGATACCTTTAACTTGCAGAAAGGGCAGTGCTCTAGGGAAGGAGTGGAGTTTAAAATATAGAGTCCTCCAATAAGAGGTGAAGGGAGCTGATAGGGCCTTGGTGATCCTGACCAATTCCGATCAAAGGTAGAACATGATATTACCTAAATACTCCCAGCTATTAAAGGGATAGTAATACTTAAAATGTAAAAAAATATATGTTGTAGGGTTTATCCCCCTGAGCAAAACAAGAGTACTCCCACTGATGAAAGGTGTTTCATTCAAAAGTTATTATTTTCAAAGTTGAATTTTTTAGGTGCAATATCACAGTGGCCTGAAAATGTACAGTGGCGCTGTTGCTACACGATCCTATGGACAGCTCTGGTCAGTTGACCATAAATCTCCATAGGATGGTGTAGCAACAGCGCCACTGTACAATTTCAGGCCACTGTGATATTGCACCTAAAAAATTCATCTTTGAAAATTAATAACTTTTGAATGAAACACCTTTCAGCAGTGGGAGTACTCTTGTTTTACTCAGGGGGATAAACCCTACAACATATATTTTTTACATTTTAAGTATTACTATCCCTTTAAATAATGGAAGAGGCCTTATTTATATGAGTATTTCCCATCTCTAATGCATTGCAAAGCTCTAGCTAGACAGCTCTGGCATCCTAGAGGTTAAACTGATATCTTACCCCATTTAATATTAATATTGAAGCATTGTCTTCAATTAATTGTATGCCATTCTGTATTGTATTTTTTCCATTAATTGAACAGCACAATAATGGTAATAAATGGTAATGGTAATAAATGAATTCCCACACAGTTCTATATAGTACCAGACTGAGCTGGACCAGCTATTCAGCTACAGCAGCCACTCACTCTCTTCCCCCAGAGGACTCCAAGTATTGTATTATGTGCTTGTTTCATATACTCTGAAGACTCTGCAGCTGTAATGTTGTACAGAAAAATCTATTTCCAGTACTGAGAGTTTTCTGCCAAAGTCACCTTCTGCTGTCTAGCTTCATAGTAAATGTTTTTCTACCTCCTGTATCAGTATATGCTATTTTATGTCATTTGGGGTTTTTCCTTTGACTATTACTAAGAAAAAAAAAAGATCCATTGTGATTTTATTTTATAGCATCCCTTTAAATAGCAAACTAAACAATAACTTTCCTCACTGGCATACACACTGCCCACATGCATTTTGCTGTATTAACATACATACAAATCAAACCATTTAATATATGCCTCATTGCTGTAAATTGGATAAGCATTATTGTTGCATTTCACAGTTGTCCACATTTAATTATTTAATTGCATTTACTTTGAGAACCTGACTGACCTTGTATGACAGCTACAAATGGCCCCAGGGCCTTAGATGACTAGCACACACACAGGTTAATTAAGTATGTTTGATCACAGATAAACACTGGAAGGGCAGAACAGCAGGGCAGTGTAATGTATCTCATACTCTTCATTGATAAATAGCCACTCAGTATTTTGTCAAGCCATATACAAGCACATATCGTATGAATACTCTATGAAGTCAAAGGTGAGCTCAAGTTGTATGAAGCTCCTATAAGCTTTAGGTCTAGTAGAAAGAGGGGAATGCTGGTATAGGTATCATTTAGGAGGTCTCCTAATTTTTTTTAAAGGGATAGTAATGTTTCAAAATAAAAGCAGCTCCAATTAATCTTCATAGTATTTGGGCCATGGAGAGTGTTATTTCAATACTGTCAGAGTTGTAGTTCAAAAGTAATTGAATGAGAAAGTATCCCCCTCCCACCCCTTTTACTGAGTGTAAAACACCTCCCCTCAGATGTGGAATCTGGTCCTGGGACCAGACAGCTCACAACAATCTTGTTACTGTGAGAACAATGCCACGCTTGACAGGTTTTTCAGGTTTTTCCCTTATGCTAATTGAAGATTGTCCCTCTTTGCAAGCCATCTGGACACCATCTTTCTGTTCTGAGGTGAGCAGTGTTACATCAGGGAAAGGGGTGGGAGGAGGATACCTTATCATTCAATTACTCTTGAACTACAACTCTGACAGTATTGAAATAACACTCTCCATTGCCCAAATACTATGAAGATTAATTGGAGCTGCTTTTATTTTGAAACATTAATATCATTTTAATACAGGGATTAAACTGCTTCCTGGGGGAGAGAGTTTGATTCTCAGCCATTCACAAATAACAGCGTTTTATACCAGAAAAAAAGATTAAACTAAGAGTGATTTCTCCTAAAGATTCCTCTCCACTTTCCTATCGCCAGAAAATCCTAATGCACCCTATAGATTTTGTCCTTGAGCCTTTGTAAGAGATAACATCTTCCATCAGTCCTTGATGTCATGCACATGAAAGGGGCTGTGACAGTTGTTGGAAGGCAGAGTGTATGAGTCCTTCATCTTTTAAAGGGATAGTAATGCTTCCCTATGAACAACGCTGCAATCCTTCTTTATAGTGCATACAACTGATAGGTTACCTTAGTAATCTGGATTTGCTATAGATCCAGTGAAATAATATTATGAATTATCCCCCTCACGCACCTTATACTTATGTCACTCTTTGATCCTTGGAACTGGAAGTGGATGGCAACATGGGACAATCTTTGTCAGTATACAGAAAAACCTGCCTTCCTTCATCAAGGGGGCCAGGTTTTCCTTATACTGAATGACTGCAGATTGTACCTGTAGCTGTCTGTCCAGTCAAGCGACCGGATTGCAGATCTCAGGGGTTGTGGCCTGGCAATGCGAAAAGGGGTGTGAGGGGGATAATTCATAATTCAGCATTACTAACATAACCTATTGTTGTATGCACTATAAAGAAGGATTGCAGCGTTGTTCATACGGAAATATTACTATCCCATTAAGGATCAGAGGAGTACTCAATGTATTGTGAAGCAATGTGTGTGTGTTAAGTTTACTATGTGCAGTGTTTGAGCTATTGTGATCCTGCCAGCAACTGTCATGTCTGCCTCCATTCATATGACATCTGAGATGGATTGAAGATGTAATCTTTTGAACAAAGAAAGGCACAAAGAAAAATTACTTAGGAGCCATTATGATTTTCTGGCTATAATAATGTAAGTGTGCGTTATCATTTGGAGCTGTTAGATCTCATCCTATATAATACAAGGGTAGGATGTTTGTCAGAAGCCATCATGCACAGTATAGACTGTGTGCGCTGCAGTCATGTGCAGTAGAGACTGCCCCGCACTGTAGTCATGTGCAGTACGGGCTGCCCGAACACACCGCAGCTGATATGGAGCAGGGCGTTCGGAATTTGGACCAGAGTACTCTGCGCACCTTTCTGGGACCACTTGGTGAGCAGAGAAGCTGCTGGGTGGCACTGTGGCCTGTGTACACAGGCTTTTAAACTAGTTTAATATATATTTAGATATATTGTGTTTCTTGGCTTCTTATCCTATTTCAATAACCATGTATGCATTTGATGTTCCGGCCTTACCGTTTGGGAGGTAATTGCAGATCTCTCTCATGTTCTTGGACACAGATCACCTACTCATAAAGAAAGAGTAAAACTATATGTCTCCCCTGCAGTGAAAAACTTCACAATTCTGTACCTATTTTCCTTATTCCATGCACCATAAACCATGTGTTCGCCTTCCAATGAATGAGCGCATCCCTAAAGGGTTATGGAAAAAAAAAAAACTTCAATCTGTTCTGGGATAAGACAGAAAATGAATTACTATTCTGTTGAGCAGTTTGCCTCAATTTGTAGTTAAAAAAATCTCTTTTTGAACATATTCCAAACTGGAAGACATTTAAATTAATCCTGGTGGCATTGGGGAAACCTTTGCTGTGACCCTTCAAACATTTCTTCACGGAAATATTTTTCAATTGGAAGACATGTTTTCTCTGTGGAAATGTAAAAAGGCTATGGAGACCCATTTATGTGAAGATAATCAACGGTGTTGTTTTTCAGTAGAAAAATTAGCCCTTATAGCAATCTTTGATTATTAATTACTTGTTCCACATCACTTGCAATAAGTGGGATTCAGGTTAGCTGTATTTTCACAAATGCTGTCACCTATATTGCATGCTGAGCGCGCTTGTAAAAATTCCATATATTAAACACAGAAAATAAAATCTGGTATAAACTGCTATGGATGTGGGATTCGTGTTCTTGACACAAGTAACAGGAAGCTGGCCAAAAAATTGATTAACCCTTTGAGTGCCAGAAAGACATCCAGCATATTGCTTTGAGTGCCTCTTTGGGTTAAATGGTATATTTCATCCCTGCAAAAAATAAAATTAAGCCTTTGGGCCTTATGTAAAAATGAAACATGTTGTACTTCTGGGGCAAATCAATAGTACCATAGGGAATCGATAAATGTGTCCAATCTTCATTGATTTAAATCTGCTTTTTAACCCCTTGAATAATACAGATCCTCAATACACTGCTAAGTAATGTGTTGTTGACCTCCCTAGAATTCAAAGGGTTAAAGTTAAATTTAAATTAATGGGGAATATTATTTCAGCCCTATGGGTCAATTGATTTTCTCCAGAATTATTCTATTTTTCTTTTGAACAGAAGGACCTTTTAATTAGGCTGACCATACCTCACCTTTAAAAAGGGACACACATGAAAAATGCATACTACAGGGTTGCTTTGATTTTGGTGAACTCTTGAAATATGCCTATTTCCTATGTGTCCCTTTTTAAAGGTGAGGTATGGTCAGCCTACTTTTAATGCAAAAAGGGAGTTGAATGTAGTGGACAACCCACTGGCATGCAAAGGTTTAAAATTATTTATAATTATCTAACCCCTTAAGGACCCACGACGCACATATATATCATGGGAAAATGTATGATAAGGGCCCTGAAGAGGTGAGTTTTCAGGGAGCGTCTGAAGATTTGAAGTCTGGGGGAGAGTCTGATGGGGCGGAGAAGGAAATACCAGAGCTCAGATACAGCACGGGAGAGGCCCTGTAGCCAGGAGTGGGAGGATTTAATAAGAGCTGTGGAGAGCAGAAGGTCATGTGCATAGCGAAGATGGCGAGTGGGAGTGTATTTGGAAATGAGAGATGAAATATAGGAGGGTGCAGGGTTAGTGAGGGCTCTATAAGTTAGCACCAGCAGTTTGAATTTAATTCGGTATGCTATTGGGAGCCAGTGTAGGGATTGGCAGAGGGGAGTGGTGTTAGAGAAGCGATGAGTGAGGTAAATTAGTCTTGCAGCAGAGTTCATTATGGACAGTAGTGGGGTTAGTCAGGTGAGAGGAAGGCCAATTAGTAATGAGTTACAGTAGTCAAGATGGGATAGTATAGCCTGCTCTATGGGGGGAGGAACACACATTCAACTCACACAGGCTTTCTCAATCCCCCATGTATTCCCAGGCTTTAAATGCATTTACTCGACACAACATCCTAAGCCCTTATCGAACTTTAGTGCATCTCGGCACTTGCGTCTAACAAGACACAAGGTCATGTTTTCACACAGGGAGGCCGCAGAGTAGTGGTGGTAGGTAGTGGGAGATGGGGGAGGGCCATGAAGACTTAATTGAGCTTATAGGATGCGCAGAGACCAGCATAGTGAGTGCCTATACTCCAGTATTATTAGTGAGAGTTCTGATTGTGCTAAGGGACTCACTCACACATTATAAAATATATATAGAGTTGAGCCGCAGTGTCATGCCTAGAATTTTCTACTGAGAAGCCCCTGGAGAAGGCTTATGGGGTACGACTAGGCTTTCGTAAATAACAAAAATCATATTATAATGTGGGCAGGGCTTACTTGGGTAGTTTGGGCTCAGTCAGGATTGGGCTAGGAAGTGGGCAGGAAATGGGTGGAACAGTTTGGGAAGTAGGAAGAAAGAAGAAGAAAGTGGACAGAATTACCCGAGAAACACCACAGCCGGAGCATCAACCTTTGATTAATTACCAGAGACCAGTAATTAAAGGGATAGTAATACTTAAAATGTAAAAAAAAAATATGTTGTAGGGTTTATCCCCCTGAATAAAACAAGAGTACTCCCACTGCTGAAAGGTGTTTCATTCAAAAGTTATTAATTTTCAAAGTTGAATTTTTTAGGTGCAATATCACAGTGGCCTGAAATTGTACAGTGGCACTGTTGCTACACCATCCTATGGAGATTTATGGTCCCGGGACCAGAGCTGTCCGTAGGATCGTGTAGCAACAGCACCACTGTACAATTTCAGGCCACTGTGATACTGCACCTAAAAAATTCAACTTTGAAAATTAATAACTTTTGAATGAAACACCTTTCAGCAGTGGGCGTACTCTTGTTTTACTCAGGGGGATAAACCCTACAATATATTTTTTTTTTACATTTTAAGTATTACTATCCCTTTAATTCTAAAAACCAGAGTCTTTGAGGCAGATGTTGAGGTAGGGTAGAGGTAGGTGCCATGTACAGTTATGATGGGGGAATCAGAATGTTTTAAAGCCCTGTAAATAAGGTCCTAAACATGGAATAATAAAGTTTTATTTTTTCTTTACATACTTTGCAGGTGAATAACATGTAACGTCAAATTTCCTATATGTTTCGTTATTTTGATTATTCAACTTCACCTAATTTTTTACACTTTTACATCCCTGTACGGCTATACCTGCTTTCAGTCCCCAATAGATAGCTCTCTGGAAACCCATCCAGGGTACTTAACCATTTGAGTGCCAGAGGGGTATGCAACGCATTGCATACACCTCTGGCACTCAAGGGGTTAAAGTCAGGGATACAAAAGTGTAAAAAAAATGGTGAAGATGAAAATAAAACAAAGTATTTGCAATCTGACTATACATATTTGCACTGGCAGAATATCTAGAATCTAACTAAAAGTTTACTTTCCCTTTAAAAATCGAAGAGCCGCATTGATAATGATTACTGATTTCTTGTTAATATAGATTCATACAGTATCTAATGCTTCCTAGAAAAAAACACTCTTGGCAACAATACAATCTTTTTCTTGAAGAGTATATTTTGTGTGTTAGGATGAGTAACGACAAACAGTGTATTTGATTGATGTCTTCTTTTATGAACACAATGCTTCAGACAAAATGTTATATAAATCATGTATTGATATGAAACATCCACCATTTTTTCCAGATCTGGACATTGTTGTTCCTCCCACTTAAAATCAAATGGCTGTTTTGTTTATTTTCTGGACAGAGACGATGATTTAAGGATCATGTTGACAAAATCTGCCTTGCTTTTACTAAGTGTCCAATAAGAGCAGGGACGGACCACCTATTGCTCTCCAGCTGTTGTTGGTAGGGCTTCATTAAGCCAGTGATGGGTCCTGGGCAAATAATAAAGTAGTAGATCTCCTTAACCCTTTGAATGCTGGAAAGAGGTCTCAGATGCATTGCTTCACAATGCATTGGAGACCTTCTAGTACCCAAGGGGTTAGATATTAGCTACACCTAGTCTCCTCTCCTGCTACAAGTGAATATTACATTAACCCTTTAAGTGCCAGCTGGGTACGCGTACCCTCTTCATAAACTGGTTCACATAAAACTAAACTTTTACACTTACACTTACCATACCCATCTTTATATATGGTGAGTTTTTATAGGACCAGAGAAATTTGCTAAACATCGGGAAGCAAATCTTTTCACACTCCTCTAGGCCTTAAAAGGTTGAAGTGGAACGTTCCCTTAATTAAGATGGTGAGATGGCTCAGTTGGTTACTGCACCAGCTGTAGAATCTTTTTAAGCCCCAAGGTTGCAAGTTCTAGTCCCAGCAAGGTCAGATCAGCCTTTCCCCCTTCTGAGTTACATAAAAACCGTCCAGGACATACTTGAAAATGAGAGACAATCTCAATGTATTTATCCTGGTAAAATACTTTCACATGAAAGAATAAATAAATAATAATAAAAAAACATTCAAGTTTGTGTATTTGTATTAAAATTGTCTATATGTCATGTTAGCCAAAAGACCATCAGATTTACAGTCAAGGAGATAGTCATACTTGTTATCATATGCTAACTGTAGTACCTGGGCTATACCAGGAAACTTTCACTTTCACTTTTGCTAGAAATAAAGTGTGACTATTGCCTAAATTATATATCTGCTGGACGTTTGGTTAATAGGACACATAGCCAGTTTTGAATTAAGTTTTCGAATACGTAAAGGAAATTCAAGGTGATAGTCCACTTTAAAGTGTTAGTAATGTCTAAAAAAACTTTTTTTGCATTTAGAAGAGCTTAAAAAGCAGATCTAAATGCAAAAAAACCGTATCTCTTAAACCGCTATGGTTTAAGAGATACGGGTGTTTAAAGTTTGATTTCTCCTACTGACAGCTGTAAAGTTGTCAGCAGGAGATCCATGTTGGTCGACACGCTGGCGCTTGAGAAGTGCCGGGATCTCGTTATTTACACAGAATCCCTTCATTGGAATGGTCTAAAACGTGTGCCGGGATCTCGTTATTTACACAGAATCCCTTCATTGGAATGGTCTAAAACGTGTGCCTGAACACGTGTAAGTAACGAGATCCCTGCACTTCTCAAGCGCCAGCGTGTCGACTGACACGGATCTCCTGCTGACAGCTTTACAGCTGTCAGTAGGAGAAATCAAACTTTAAATGCCCGTATCTCTTAAACCATAGCGGTTTAACCCCTTAACGACGGGCCGCGCCCGCACCTTGCGGTCCGTTAAGGACCACGGAGCATTTTTTTTTTCTTGCTGTTGTGTTTGGGGAGTCCGGAATTCCATGACGGTCCAGTTCCGTCATGGGTCGTTAAGGGTATATTATTCTTTATTTATATAGCGCCAACTAATTCCGCAGCGCTGTACAATTGGGGATAGACATACAGAGGTATTAAATAGTACAATCAGATGTGGAGAACAGGAGGATCAGAGGGCCCTGCTCGTGAGAGCTTACAGTCTAACAACCCATGATGGAACAGGACCGTCATGGGTCCTTAAGGTGTTAAGAGATACGTTTTTTTGCATTTAGATCAGCTTTTTAAGCTCTTCTAAATGCAAAAAAGTTTTTTTTAGACATTACTAACACTTTAAGTAAACAATTGTTCTAAAGATAATTAATAAAGCTAATTTTTGGGAGAGGATAGAGGTTAGATTTCAGTAAACAAAACAAGTGCTGCTCTAATGTCACAACAATCACAAGACAAATGTACAATGTTGTGAACACAGAGAACACAGACTTACTGAAGTAGACTATATCACTATATTTAAAGGAATCTTAAACCTATTAAAGTAGCATTTACCTTGTTCCATTCGTATGAAATAAAGATCTTGATATTTTTCTTTAAATAAATCTATCACTGGGTAGTTGTGTAGAGACTCAGGGGATGACAGGTTTATCTGCAGTATTGTAAAAGCCAACTGGCATAAACTGATGTGTACAAAGGACACTTACAAGAACAATTGCCTCCGGTACTGCATCTTGCTAATGTCAGTTCCATTGATCATTCTTCAATGGGCTTGAGCAAAAGCTCTTAGGTGTTTACACAATAACAGAACCCAAATGAACCCAGTTTTTAATACACGCATTCCCAGGAACATCTAGTAGTTGAAACATGTATCATTAACCTTTTAAAGACCAGGGGAGTGTGTGATACATTACACAGCATGCACTGCATACCAATAAGGGTTAATAATATCTGCTTATTTTAAAATCATCACAGCACCTTTCTATTTCTTCACTATATCAGAGGTAAAATGGGCCAGAGGTCTCCAATTCATTACACCTCAAAGCACTGGAGATCTTTCAAGGGTTAAATGAAATACTGTACCAAGAATTAAAATAATTTTATTCCTGATAGAATATTTTCTAATGTAACAATCAGTGTTACTAGCAATTTTGCATGATCATATGGCAGTGATGGCAAAATATAGCCTGTGGAATGATTAACCCTTAGAGTGCTAGTAAGGTAATGGGTTGGATACCTCCCTTGATCTCAGGGGATAACCCTTTCAGTACCAGAGGGGTACCCCTCTAGCAATGAAAGAGCGAATGCATCCCTTGGATATGGCTGGCTGTACACAAACAACATTTCTGCTCTACTGAGTAAATATATAACTTCTGGCTATCTCTGAAGAGATTAACATGATACATTTTACCACAAAGCCCAAGTTTGATACAATGTATCATTCTAATAGTGTAGAGAAGGGCTGTCCAAGTTCAGCCCTCAAGGGCCACCAACAGGCCAGGTTGTAAGGATTTCCTTGATGAAGCACACAGGTGAGTCAGTCAAAATGAATGAGCCACTGATTAACTGACCTGGGCTTAATCCTGGAAATCCTTACATCCTGGCCTGTTGGTGGCCTTTTAGGACTGACCTTGGGCAGCCCTGGTGTAGAGAAAGCCAGACTTCTACCTACAACATCTGTACAACTGTGTAATCTGAAGCACTAGAAAGGGCCAGACTTACAGTTGTATAACTAGTGATTACAGAACATTGGTGCAAATACTGTTTTGTTCACCATCAAATAATATTTTCACAGAGACATGATGTAAAACCAATTGGACCATCTGGCAGATGGAACCCCTTGTATGTTGGGCCCTGGTGCAACTGCAGACACTGAACCCCTGTAGTTACGCTTCTGCAGACAAAACCCTCAGTTTCACTCATATCTCAGTTAGTAGGGGAGTCCTTACAGCAAGAAAAGCAAGTTTCTTTTGTAGCTGCTACGTTACACTGACCAATAACAGGGCTCTCTATGTCTTATAGACGCCACTTTAGAATCAATGTCACAGTGGTGACTCCATGTAAAAAATAAATACAATGCTGTGGGTGCAGTTCTACCAACAGCCATCCTTCATAGCCAAATATATATCTAGTGTAAAAATAATATGAAATAATGCCTACTGAAAACATTGTATGATTGTAAACTAGTGGGAATCTAAAATGTAAAAGAACGACTGAAAACTTAAAAACTAAAAAGCATTTAAATGCAAAAATACACTTAAAGGAGCAGTAAACTTTTTTTTATGAAAACATATATATTGTAGGGATTTTCCTACTGAGTAAAATAAGGGTACTCCCACTGCGGAGAGATTTATATTTCCAGAGTTATTACAGTTTAAATCCATGCTTTTTTACATTAGCGGTGCCCTCTAGTGGTCAAATTCTAATTCGATTTTCCTGTTACATTCTAACGGAGAGGAAAGTCAAGAAAGTCAGTGATGTACAGTTCCCCTTAGAATGTGATAGAAACTGCCTGTCAGTTAGAACTTCAGGAAGTAAACACAGTAAATTCACTTCCTGATTATTTGAACGGCTATAAATTTTGAATACAACATCTGACAGCAGTGAGAGTGACCTTGTTTTATTCAGCAGGAAAATCTCTATAAAATATGTGTTATTATAAAAATAAGTTTACTGCTCCTTTAAACAAATAATACAAGAGGTTACAGGCGCAATACATTCCGCTCCAGATACAAGGGAAAAAGAATGGTCAGACAGTGAGGGTAGGGAGAAGCTTTAGTGCTTTGAATATTAACCCTTTGAGTGCCAGACTGGAATGCAGATACCTCTCTTGTATTCAGGGGGTTAAACCATTAGCCTCAGGCAGACTAGGCAACTGCCTAGAGCTCCAAATTTTGAGGGGGCCTCCCCTGTGCAAGTCACACCCACATTCTGAATTGTGGGTGTGGTCAGAACAATCTCATTGTCCACATTCCAGATTTATACCTCTTTATAAGCTATTATTCAGCTGCTTATATGCTAAAAAAGATCTCTCTAGCAGCTCAGGGGTTAAAGATCTTTTCATTCTTGCTTGTTATAGGTCAAGGACATTTTTGTGCCAGCCAACAGTGGATGGAACGGGGGAAGGGTCATGTGAGGAGTGTGGGTGTGGCCATGGGAGGAGCAAAGAGCACATAGAGTGCCTTGCCTAGAGGCATCTGTGATGTGAATCCAGCACTGGTTAGCCTTCATTACTATTTATATAGTATAAATGACACCCACTACACGTTATCACCCCCCTTGGGTTTTTTGGATATGCATTCAACATGACATCAATGTGTAGAATGTATTTACAGATTTCCATCTTGAGATGTTTCTACAGTACACCGAGTACGGAGCAGTTCACACAGACATGAAAAAGATGCATGAGCTTGGTAAGACTGAGTCATGAGAGCATAGGAGGAGAATAATGAAAGCCAGGGGAGGGTTAGCCTCCCCTAAAGAGACAATGACAGCTAACAATTATAACAGAAACATTTATGTTATATGAAAATATTATTGTTAGCCTCTCCAAACACAAACGTCACTCCACTCCTATGCCTATGAGGCTGTCCACCTGGTTGATTATACATCTACTATTGGAACTCCACAGATATCTCAGATAATTATATTTCCATGTGATTTTGTTCTTACCAGCAGAAAAAGCAAAACAAAACCTTAATATACATTTGTTTGAAAATCTAATGGAAAAAAAACACAAAAAGCAGGAAAATCACTAATTTTTTTTTTACCAATATACCAAACAAAATAATGAAAGAGAAGACTTGCCAGTATTACCATGCTTTGCCTTGGTGACAAGATTAGAGGATTATGGACGGTATGAACAAAAAAAAAAGAGGAGAAATTCTACAGCAAAGTAACTGCATCACAGAGGATAAATAACATTCCCCGTTGATTTAAATCAATGGGACTTTTTTTAGGAAATGCTACTTGTACTCTGTGGTGTAGTTGGTTTGCTGCAGAATTACACACCCCTTGTTTTTATGCCCAGGGCCCTGTTATGAAATTAAAACCTCAATTAAGTGCAGTGATTATTAAAATATGCAAGTTCAATATACAGAGTCAAGGTTATAATACGCAAGTTCATTATACAGAGTTCATTTTTTATTTTTTGCTGTCTGAAAGGCCTACTGAGGCAAGTCCTGTTAAACAAATTAAGATCCATTTTTCTTATAGGTATAGTTCCTCTTTAAAGGTTAAGATCTCTGCACTGCAAATATTCTCTGCTCAATGTACTGTGTGAGATGCACAAGGCTTTCATCCTTTACAATCACTAATCTTTTTCCGCTCTAGATGATTTATGAATCAACTCTGTCTTTATCTCTTTTACTGTATGCTCATGATGAATCAACGATAAGACAGCTATAGAGTAATCCCACACAACATATTGCAGTTCTTTTTGCTTTATGTATTTTAAAAAGCACTTTATTTAACATTGACACGATGTGGACCGCATAGAAATTTATCACCACATTATGCAGAATATCAATTATTTATGTATTGTTTCTTTTAAGGGGCTTTTGTTTAAGATTCAAATTGCTTTGTAAAGTACAACCAATAAAGGAGAGTTTATAATGAAGTGTTAACCACTTGTTTTTTATTTCGAAACCTTTTTTAACCCTATAAGGACTAGAGCAATGCTCAGAGTGTTACGAAGCAATTTTTCACACCCCTGTGGTCCTTAAGGAGTTAAAGGGGCCACAAACATTACAACATGAAGCTCAACTCATCAACTGTAAGGGGGTAAAAAATGCCTCTCTCTTCTCCGCAATGTATTGTTTGCCTACCTGGCACTCAAAGGGTTAATATCACACTTGTTGAAATTATTTTATTGCCACTGTAGGAAAGAAAATTCTTCTTAAAGGGGAAGTATACCATAGATATGAAAAAAAAGTTGTCCCAATTAGACATGGACATAAGTCTCATTTTTTCTAGCTGGAATTTTAATGAAAACCCTGCACTTTGCTATAGAAATGCCTTCACTTATAAACCAAATACAAATACTTTTCGCTAACCTCCCAAAATTTCCTGAGAGAACTTTGACATTTTTGCCTATGCCTTAGAATTCCTGCTTGGGGGTGTATCTGATTTAGAATGTGCGACTCTATTGCTACCAATGTAGTGAGACAAAGATGGGACTCATTACCAGAGCAGTTTGGGAAAGTCTGGCGGCCAGTATGTGTGGTTCAATAGCTACAAGTGAAGTGGGGGCAAGGTTGGGGGCAGTTTGTATGGTTCTATGGCTATCAGTGCTGTGAAACAAAACAGTGGAGTGGGGTCAGTATGTGTGGTTCCATGGCTACCAGGGCAGTGGGGGAAAGGCTGGGGGACAGTATGAGTGTGTATTCCATGACTACCAGTGAAATGGGGGCAAGGCTGGGGGAAGTTTGTATGGTTCTATGATTATCAGTACTGTAAGACAAAACTGGGTGCAGGGAGATTCAGTATGTATGGTTCCATGTCTACAGTGCAATAATTCTGGGGGTAAGTACGTGTGCTTTATCAGTACTAGTACATTGGGAAAAGTCTTGGGAGTCAATATATGTGGTTCTAAGCAGTGGTGGGTAATGTGAGGCTACTTCAAGATTACAAATCTCTCACTTTCTGCCAGCAAAATGAATGATGGGAGCCATAGTCTGGCAGCTGAAGGGCCTCATGTTGCCCATCCCTGTGACTACCAGTGCAGTGGGACAATATTGTAGTTGTATGTGTAGTTTTTTGGCTATGGTGGGACACAGCATAGGTCATCAGTATGTGTGGTTCTGTGGCTACTAGTGCAAACAGGGCAAGGCTTTGGAGTCAGTATATGTGTATGTGTTTCTGTGGCTACTTTGGGGAAAGGCTGAGGGTCAATTTTTATGGATCTAGGGCTACCATTGCAGTAGGACAAGTTTGGGAAGCATGTATACTGAGGATAAAAGAGAAAAACTACTTTTCACAGGAATTCTCACTGAAGGTGAAAAGTGCCTCTTTTCTTAATTTTCTCTTTTAGGCAACATTTTTCACCCATCCCTGGTCCCAGTGCTTACAGATGCTTCTTTCAAATGTTATTAAAGAGACCTTATGTCCTGAAAGTTAATAGGGCTCATACCCATTTAAATATGATGTATTCCTAACCAGCATTTGTAAAAAAATAAATGTCTGAGATACATAAACCCTAAAATATATTATAAATATGCTGTTTTATATGTGCATGACCATTTGACCCCTGTTTCTTTGTGATAAGGGCAACATATGGCATGATTATTGTTGTTTATAGTTTTACATTTTATTTTGAAATATTTATTTCTCACCAAAGAAAAAACAATTAAGACATGCAGTGTAAAGAGTACATAATATTTTGTAATAGATTTGTTCCCTTTACATTTTTTTGGTGATAATGTTCCTTTTAAAAATATGATGAACTATTTATGATAAGTTCAAGATGTTTTGTAGACAGGAGATACTGTTGCTACATCCATCTATGGGATGATTGTGTCTGCAACACTCAGATTTTATTTGGCTATAATACCCTTATGGTCACATGACTTCAAAACATCTTGAATAAACCAGGAGGCTGATGTACTAAGAAAACCTGTAGGGGTTATGTACTATGATGAAATGAAAAGGTGGTAAAGAGATGACTTTTCTTCACTCCAGTATGATAAACTGTCCGGTTCTTGTGTTAATCTATCGAGCAGATGCACTTCTGGGGGAGATTTATTAATCGGTGATAAAGATGTGATATAGTGGAGATGAGTTCTCCAGTTTATCACTTCTCCAGTTCCTATGTTATTCTATGAAGCCTATTCACTAAGATCTACAATGTTGGAGATATCTTAGTGCATAGGCTCCATAGAAGAAGATATGACTTGGAGAAGTGATAAACTGAAGTCATCTCCACGTTATCACCTCTTTATCACCACTTAGTGAACCCCTAATCTCTCTCTCTCTCTCTCTCTCTCTCTTGATTATGAGGGATCTTAGTGCACAGAATCCATAGAATAGCACTGGAACCTGGGAAGTTATCATACTAATGAAGTTATAGCCTCTTTTTCACCTTTTCACTGCAAACTAGTGCATCTCTATTCCTGTAGTCTAAGATTCACACAAAGAGCATTGTATAAGAAAATATAAGTCCATGTTTGAGTATCTGCACCAATTCCATCTGATTATATACACTAAGATGTCATTGCCATAATTTTCCAGTGAATACGCCACAAATACGCACACAAACCATGCTTTCACTATGAATTCACTGAACCTACTTGAACAATGGTTATTATTATTATTATTATTATTATTCTTTATTTATATAGCGCCAGCTAATTCCGCAGCGCTGTACAATTGGGGAATAGACATACAGTGGTATTAAATAGTACAATCAGATGTGTAGAACAGGAGGATCAGAGGGCCCTGCTCGTGAGAGCTTACAGTCTAGAGGAAGGTAGGTTTGATACAGAAGGAGTAAGTGCTATTGTGTTTAAGTGCCTCCTGCCACATGAACTGCCAGTCAGTGGGTGGGAGTGAGAAGTGCCATTGAGTGCAGTAGTCCGTGCAAGGGGTGAATCTTGGTGATGATGTTTATGGAGGCAGTTGATAGGCCTCCCTGAAGAGGTGAGTCTTCAGGGAGCGTCTGAAGATTTGAAGGCTGGGGGAGAGTCTAATGGGGCGGGGGAGGGAATTCCACAGCTCAGGTGCAGCACGGGAGAAGTCCTGTAGGCGGGAGTGGGAGGATGTGATAAGAGCTGTGGAGAGCAGAAGGTCATGTGCAGAGCGAAGATGGCGGGCGGGAGTATATTTGGAAATGAGAGATGAAATATAGGGGGGTGCAGTGTTAGTGAGGGCTCTATAAGTTAGCACCAGAGTTTTGAATTTTACTCTGTATGCTAACGGGAGCCAGTGTAGGGACTGACAGAGGGGTGTGGTGTTAGAGAAGCGATGAGTGAGGTAGATTAGTCTTGCAGCAGAGGTCATTATGGACTGTAGCGGGGTTAGTCGGGTGAGAGGCAGGCCAATTAGTAAAGAGTTACAGTAGTCAAGACGGGACATGATGAGTGTTTGGATTAGAATTTTGGTAGTGTCTTCTGTGAGAAAGGGTCGGATTCTAGAGATGTTGCGGAGGTGGAGGCGGCATGAGATTGACTGGATGTGAGGAATGAAGGATAGGGCAGAGTCAAATGTGACCCCCAGGCAGCGTGCTGTAGGGGTTGGTGTGATGGAAGTGTTGTTAACAGTGAGGGTAATATTTGGGATAAGGCTGGTTGCAGATGGAGGGAAGAGAATTAGTTCAGTTTTGCTAAGGTTAAGTTTGAGTTGATGGGAGGACATCCAGGAAGACACAGCAGACAGACAGTCAGACACTCGGGACAGGAGGGAAGGAGAGAGGTCTGGGGAGGAAAGATATATTTGGGTGTCATCAGCATAGAGATGATGGTGAAACCCAAAGGAGTTTATTAGTTTTCCAAGGGAAGCAGTGTAGATTGAGAAGAGCAAGGGTCCCAGTACTGATCCTTGGGGCACACCAACAGACAGTGGGAGGGGTGGGGAAGTGGAGCCGGAGTATGAAACACTGAAGGAGCGGTTGCAGAGATAAGATGAAAACCAGGAGAGTGCAGTGTCGCAGAGGCCTAGGGAGTGGAGGGCTTGGAGGAGGAGTGGGTGATCGACTGTGTCAAATGCGGCTGACAGGTCCAAAAGAATGAGTAGGGAGTAGTGGCCTTTAGACTTGGCTGAGAGCAAGTCATTGGCCACTTTAGTGAGGGCAGTCTCAGTGGAGTGATGAGGGCGGAATCCGGATTGCAAGGGATCTAGCAGGGAACGGGAGCAGAGGAATTTAGTGAGCCGGTTATATGCAAGGCGCTCGAGAAGCTTGGAGGCAAACGGGAGTAGGGAAATTGGCCGGTAATTTGACAATGAGTTTGGGTCCAGGGAGGGTTTTTTTAGGATGGGAGTGATTAGTGCATGTTTGAAAGAGGATGGGAAGGTGCCGGTTGACAAAGAGAGGTTGAATAAGTGAGTAAGGATTGGAGTTAGTAGAGGGGAGAGTTCTTGGGTGAGCTGAGATGGGATTGGGTCGAGAGGGCATGTGGTTAGGTTTGAGCGAGTGAGGAGAAGGGAGACTTCATCCTCAGTGACAGGTGGGAAGGAGCTTAGTGTGTATGTGGGAGAGGCGACAGGGCTGGGCTGGCTGGGTGAGGGTGGTAGTGATGAAATGTCATGTCTGATAGATTCAGTCTTGTTCTTGAAGTGGTTGGCGAGATCTTGGGCAGAGAAGTTAGTGGAAGGTGTTTGTGTTGGTGGGTTTAGAAGAGATGTGAAGGTTGAGAAAAGGCGTTTGGGGTTGGAGGAAAGATTAGAAATTAGAGAGGAGAAGAATGACTGTTTAGCCAGGGAGAGGGCAGAGCTATACGAACGGATAATGAATTTGTAGTGTGTGAAGTCGGCTGTGGAGCGCGATTTCCTCCAGTGCCTTTCAGCAGTGCATGAGCACCTTTGGAGGTATCGCGTTAGTCTTGTGTGCCAGGGTTGTAGTGGGGTTGTGCGTGGGTGGCGTGGAGTTGCAGGTGCAGTGATGTCAAGGGCTGAAGTGAGAGTGCTGTTGTAGAGAGCAGTAGTTTTGTCTGGGCAAGTAAGTGTGAGGATGGGGTTGAGGATAGGCTGCAGGGAGGTGGAAAATTGTTGCTTATCAAGAGAATGTAGATTTCTCCTCATGCGCTTGATTGTGGCGGGGGTGATGGGTTTGCGTGGTATGATGAGGTTACCGGTGAGGAGGTGGTGGTCAGAGAGGGGAAAGGGGACATTAGAGAAGTTGGAGACCGAGCAGAGGTTAGTGAAGATCAAGTCGAGGGTGTGACCATCACTGTGTGTGGGAGAGCTGGTCCACTGCGATAAGCCTAAGGAGGTTGTTAAGGAGAGGAGTTTGAGGGCAGGGGGGGTGTTGTGATTATCTATAGGGATGTTGAAGTCACCCATGATGAGAGTAGGGACATCAGAGGACATGAAGTGAGGGAGCCAGGAGGTGAAGTGATCAAGGAATTGTGCAGTGGGACCAGGTGGCCTGTAAATGACAGCGACACGCAGGGGGAGGGGAGAGAAGAGGCGAAGTGTGTGAGCTTCAAATGTAGGGAAGGAAAGAGAGGGAACAGTGGGGAGTACCTGAAATATATGGTTAGGGGGCAGCAGGATGCCTACTCCCCCTCCCTGCCTGTTGCCAGGCCTCGGTGTGTGTGTGAATTGAAGGCCTCCATATGAGAGTGCGGCAGTGGAGGCAGTGTCTGATGATGTGAGCCAAGTTTCAGTGATGGCAAGGAGGTTTAGGGAATGAGAAATGAACAGATCATGAACAGCTGTTAGTTTGTTACACACAGAGCGGGCATTCCAGAGACCAAAACAAAAGGGGGGGGAGGAGGTTAGGTGACGGGGTACGGTTATTAGATTGTGAGTGTTGCGTGTGTGAGTGGGTTCTGTGGTCCAAGAGAGAATGGAAGGGGGGCCTGGGTTAGGTGAGATGTCACCTGCAGCAAGTAGGAGGAGAAGGGACAGGGACATAAGGTGAGAGTGAGATTTGAAGCAGTGGGGCTTTTTTGCAGGGGTAGAAGGAGATGGTGGTGATAGGGAGCGGAGGAATGAAAAAAGTTCATGGGAGCAGAGAAGTGGTGAGTGAAGAATTGAGGGTGCAATGTGAATGGCGTGACACTTAATGTGGACACAGGAGGAGGAGAGTCTTATGCAGGTGAGAATGGCGATGACAAAACAAGGAGTTAATTTGCCCATAGTTGGGTTAATGAATGGGGCAGTAGAGATGTGCAACAGTCAGTAATCCAGGAGAGTACAGATGACTTGGCAGTCAAGGGTCAATCCACGAAGCAGAGGGTATAGGTGCCAGGGATGGTGAGGAGAGTCAGTAGCAGAACTGCAAAGTACTTGGCGAGGGTAGGAATCAATGCAGGGTTAAATGAAGTAGTCCAATGATGATCAGGAGAGGCAGAAGTTGTAATGGTTAATGGTGGCTGGAAATCCTGGTTTCTTGCATCAGGTGGTCAGTAGTTTCAGTAGAGGAAGCAAATGTCAGTGCTTGGTGAAAATGACTGTTTCTTCATTCTGAATTCAGCCTGTTTACTTGCCTCTTGTCTTTAGGTGGTTGCAACAGCTGTCTCTCTCTTGTCCAACTCTCTTGCCTAACTCTCAGTACTTAGATAAAGATGTACTTTGAGTAAGGTGCCAACTACTACCCCTGGCAAATGCCACCCCAGGCAAATGCCACCCCTAACTGGGCCTGAATATATAGTAACTGGAATCCCTAAGAACACTGAATGACTGACTGAGGGATTTCCAAATTACAAATTGTTTTGGGATGGGAGAGCTCAGAGTGCGTTCAGGTGTGACACCATTAAATCTCTGATAAGAAACAGACACAGAGAGATATAGGAGAGGAATGGGGGAGGAAGGCAATATGGAGACTGGGACAGGGGGTCAAAATGGCTAAAGTAGATTAGTACATACAACAAGGGGTTAAATGGTAGAGGGAGACTGGATGAGATTGGAGTTCCAGGTGAAGGGTAGATTAGTACATACCAGGAAACTATATAGTTAATAAACAATTGGGGTACAGCACAGAATTTGAAGCAGACTGGATAGGAAACACATACCAGGAAACTGTATAGTTAATAAACAATTGGGGTACAGCACAGAATTTGAAGCAGACTGGATAGGAAACACATACCAGGAAACTGTATAGTTAATAAACAATTGGGGTACAGCACAGAATTTGAAGCAGACTGGATAGGAAACACATACCAGGAAACTGTATAGTTAATAAACAATTGGGGTACAGCACAGAATTTGAAGCAGACTGGATAGGAAACACATACCAGGAAACTGTATAGTTAATAAACAATTGGGGTACAGCACAGAATTTGAAGCAGACTGGATAGGAAACACAAACCAGGAAACTGTATAGTTAATAAACAATTGGGGTACAGCACAGAATTTGAAGCAGACTGGATAGGAAACACATACCAGGAAACTGTATAGTTAATAAACAATTGGGGTACAGCACAGAATTTGAAGCAGACTGGATAGGAAACACATACCTGTAAGGAAGATGAGAAAGTTGTTAGGAGACTGTCTTCATATAGCATACAATGCAGCATACTGGATAGATAGTAACATATTATCTCTCTTGCCTAACTCTCAGTACTTAGATAAAGATGTACTTTGAGAAAGGTGCCAACTACTACCCCTGGCAAATGCCACCCCAGGCAAATGCCACCCCTAACTGGGCCTGAATATATAGTAACTGGAATCCCTAAGAACACTGGTTCATTTGTATTTTGAAATGCAGCTTAATGAGCCATTGACATATTCTTGTGGTTGTTTCTATAGGTTAATGTGGCTCTTTATCACATGCACTAAGCTCCGATAGCTGTCTATGCCGTTGGAGTGCACAATCGGAACTTCCCCAAATTGACATTGGGATCTTCCCATAGCTGAGTGTTCCAAGTGGCAATATATGTTGTTATTGGCCTGATATATCTCCATTACGTAAACTAAAACAATTGAATTTACCAGGTA
This sequence comes from Rhinophrynus dorsalis, assembly GCA_037306005.1. Classification (NCBI taxonomy): domain Eukaryota; kingdom Metazoa; phylum Chordata; class Amphibia; order Anura; family Rhinophrynidae; genus Rhinophrynus; species Rhinophrynus dorsalis. The sequence goes on along the minus strand of CM074725.1, from coordinate 184,831,392 downwards.
TGTAAATCAGCAAGAGAACGCGCCAGGTAAGATGCAGGATTCCACCATCAGAGGAAGAGGTGGGTATAAGGCACAACTGGAGAAGGGGAAGAGGTGAACGTTACTGAGCTGTACCGCAGCAAGCCCTGAAGTGATGTCATAAGGTAACATTATAGAAGCAACTTTCTCCAAAATAAGAGGGATTTAGAAAGAAAAGAAAAGAAAAAGAAGAATTGAACATGTATTGGGAGCAAACAATCAAATAAGTATCACTTTAAACTCTTCAGTGCCACAAGGGTATGCACAGAATTGCAGAATAATGTGTTGGACATGCCTATGGTTTAAAGGAGGGCTGGTGGTGTCCTTGGTGCTGAAGTCTGAACTCATCCTTTTCAGTTCCCCAATTTGCCACCACCATACATTAACAGCATTACGCCAACATTCATAATATTAATTAAATTGTCTCTCCCTCCCCATGTGCAGATAATTCTTAGTGCATATGGTGAAGTGTGTTATACTCTTACACATGTCCAGGCACACTTCTCCAATGCATCATCCCTTAATGCATCTCCCTCTTGTTGACACTGCTGCTAACACATTGATAAAGATGAAGCTATGCAGCCTCCACCTGGGGACAGAGGTACCACACACACTACAATGCCGACATAGTCACAAATAGCCCAATGCCCATCTTTTGTCAGAAAGTGGCAATTCTGGGACAAAAAGATAATTGCATATTGGTAAAAGATCTGTTTAGAGCCTAAAAACTGATCTTTGCACTGAAACAGGTGATGCATCACGTTCATTTAGTAGTTCATAATACACTCTGAACAAGAAACAGGGTCCATCACATCATGTTTTGAGTGTGATCCTCAAATATAATGTGCAAAATGTAATGTAGAATTTTGGGTAACGGTTACACTAATGTTTCACCTTAGATTACAGCTTTTCACAATCTTTTGGAATGAAAGGAATATTTCTGGGGCTGTACTACATTATACTGTATACTAGGTCATCCACAGATGCCTACAAGACATGTTTTTTCATATAAAATAGACTTTTATCCCTCCACTGGGTGGACTAACAAACATCGACATCTTTCAGGCATGCTGTGAACAAGCTGTAAGGCGAAAACGCATCAGAAAAGAAGACACTTACTAGATGCTGTTAGCGCTTCAAATAATTTGATGATTTTTAATTGATCTGAGATTAATTTGGGTGCATTTTTTAATGTGACACAACTGCTTAAATGTCTGAGACACCATCTCCTCTTTTTGATGCCTATTTTTTATTTTAGACTAGTGTAAAAGCTCATGTACACAGGCCAAGTTCCAGTTAATGTTAAGAGGCCACTACCTCATTTGTCCATGTGATGCAGTCTTGCATCGCCTCACTCATGTGATGCAGTAATGCACATTAGAGACTGCCCGAATGAGGGGCAGTCTCTGCTGTGCATGCCTGCATCTTGACAAACATCCTAACAAATTATTATATAGGATATTGCTCTTTACAATAGCCCTTATTAGGGCTGGTAGTTGTGATTACTCTGGCCTCCTTTTTGCTCAGTCATGATATTAATAATATCTCCATACATTTTGGAGGTCATAATTAAAAACCTATTTTTTTAATGTTGTATAAACCATCATTTGGAGAACTGTGTTTTTGACAATTTGCAATTTTTGTATTCTGTAGAGACTCTTCCAAATCCTCTGTAAATGTTATTTCTGTTATACCATTTAGAATATTGGTTTTACCTAAGCCAGTTTCTCTTTGCCCCCAGCAGACAATTAGGGAGAATATAGATATTGCACAGCTTGTGTGTTTAAAAAAAATTGCTGCAATGAGAAATGTTCTTATTTGCATGACTATTTTAAATAAATATTAAAGTTCTGCTTTAAGAATTCCTTTTCCCAGCATAGACACTATAGGAGAGTGGAGGTCAATAAGTAGATATGAGAGTGAGTTCAGCAGGGATATCTATCTTTTCTCTCCCTTTTGCCATATAACTACATTGTAAGCATCATTGTATATCAAAGAGATTTCCCTCTCCCTATTTTTGGAGCATTAAAGTATGCAGTAAGCTTTTCCTCTTTTGTACTTTTTCACACAAGTCATTGTAATAGCATGTTAAGTTTTATCTTATACACTGTAGCAACAATCAATCCTAGACTAGATAACTCTGCTGTGGAATCTGCAATCCCAAACTAGTATAAAGGAAATCAGGTGTAACTGGTTTTATTCATTAAACAGAACGTTCCATTTTATTGGGGCCTTACATATTCTGCAGATTCATAATATGCAAACTCAAATTGCTTATATTTTCCTTTTTTTTATTTTGTTTACTTCTTACACTTTTATATCCCTGTCAGGGACATTAAAGAATTTCTGTTTTCAGAGTGATTTCTAGTTGGAAATATTATAGTCTCCCTGTAGCAATGAGTGCACTGTTTACTGTGAGCAGTCAGGCTTCTCTACATTGTTTTACTGTCTGTTGTTTTACATTGTATCCATTTTGTAATATTTCACTGTCCCTGCTTTCACAGTCCTACACAGAAAGCTCTCTGGAATTGAATTTGGGAACATAAAAATATAAAAAAAGGTGACAAATAAAAAAAAGAATAAAAGCATAGGCAATTTGACTTTATATATTATGAACTTACAGAATGTATAGTGAAAACAAGGTGGAACTGTCCCTTTAAAAAGGAGCATGGGGTGTCAAGGTATGGCCAGAGCCTATGGTCACCCATCTGGAACCAACCCATATAACAGCAACACAGCTGTAGAATGGATCTTAATCATTATACCAAACCTTTAGAACTCGGGCCTAGCTACAGCCCTACAGATTCTGCTGCTAATCTCCAGAAGACAAAGTGATCAATCTTTAACCAGGTTCTGCCCCAAGAGATATAAACCAGCTAGTCAGGATACTAACAGTATTTCTCATCAGTTCAAATGACAAATAAGGTTAATGCTAGCAGGAGCCCTGCTGAGTGAGGCTGGCCCCTCAACAGGGTTCAGAACCTGCCCTATCTGGGACTTACTCTACCACAGGGACCTCGGCTGAGTCCCATTGTTCATGGGGTTTTCTGCATGTGCCTAGGATCAGCTGTATTCCATGGGATATATAAACTAACTAATGTCAGAGCCAATTGTTCCCCATCCACCCCTATGAGGAAAGATCTCTTGATTCAGACAGCATTCACAGAGGAGGTTCAGGGTGCTGAAACAAGGGTTTACTCACAGGCAAGTGCTTCTGACCTCACTATTTCTAAGGCAGACACTTTGGGGGGAACTGTATATATTATTCACAATGAAACTGAGCACATTTTTACACCCTCTTAGAAGATACACAAGATACAGTATTTCTATTAAGGACAAAAGGGTAGCATGAGAGTTGTTATTGCTTATTAGACATGGGAATATTAATGACAGGACACCTGGGCTTCACCCTTGTCCTAATCAGTACTCTCTCTGTCAGATGGCCACTTGGATATTGGGTTTTGTCACATGCATATATTCTGCAAGGGATTCATTGGACAGTGGGGATTTTTAGAGAAATGTAATCAAATGATTTCTTCTGACCTTCTAAAAATGTATTTCTTACTTCTAAATAGGCATCTTACAGATATTTCTAAAATTACTTCTGCTGAGAGGAAATAACCAATATCTCTATTTAAAGGGTTACTATAACCCCAAATAAAGCCCCCCCCCCCAATTAGCCATATAGAGATAAGCTTACAAATAGTACTATTATTCAGGAAAAGTACAGAGTTATTAATAAATCCTACTTGATCTGAGACTGATAACCAGGCTTCTTGATTTAGAGGCAAATGCGTGCCTGCACCGTCTGTCCCTTCCTGTTACCTTAAGGTACAATGCCCCGCCTCCTAGAGGAGACTAGGACGAACAGCGCAGGCACACAGATGTCTCCAAGCCAAGATGTCTGCACTGATGCCTAGCTGTCCATCACAGAAGAAGTAGGATTTCTGTATAAAGCGGGACTTATGCTGAATAATAGTATTATTTGTAAGCTTATTGCTATATGGCTAATTATTGCGGGGTCTTTGTTTGGGGTGATAGTTCCGCTTTACACAGATTGCTAAGGACATGGGGCGTCATGCACAAAAATCAAATTGAGCGATAGTTGAATTTAAAAAAAAAAAAAAAAAAAAAAAGACCTACCCCATAGGGGAGAAATAAAAAAAATCACCAAAATCATGTAGAGCAAAAACTGACCCTTTTAATACTCCTCTGACACTCAAAGGGTTAACCTCTTTTATTCCAGAGAGGTCACCAACACCTTTTTTTCACAATGTGTTGGAGACCACCTTACCATTGCAGGGGTTAAAAGCCTCGTTTAAAGCAACAGATGTTTTATTTGCCCCCTTTGGTGCAGATGGTATGTCCCAGAATCGCTCCCCTTTACTATAATACATAAGGGCCATTGTCTTTAATTTAGAGTAGCTGACTACTAGATTATTTTTGATGAAATGACTAATTGCATTAAAAGTAATTTGATATTTTCCTCTCAATATAAGTTGGTTATACAAGGCGTATCTCAATTAATTGGTCCCGCCCTTGTTATTCATCATTTCTTCTAATGCAGTCCTCCTTTTTAACCCTTTGAGTGCCAGAGAATTAAGCAGTGCATTACTTCTCAATGCGCTGGTTACCTTTTTGGCACACAAAGGTTAAAGCTTTTGATTGCTTGACACTGCTGCAAGGCAATGCATTTGAAATGTTCCTAGCATCCAAAGGGTTGATATTTTTTAATATCAATAGATTAATGTTTTGAACAATGTAATTTAAATTCTGCCTTAAACCATTCCATCTTCATCCCCTTTCTTACTCCTCTTTAATTCATTAGTTCTTTCATCAGTTCATTCTTCATTGCTCTGATCCTGCATAAATTATAGATTGTAGGCTCTAGCAATCAGGGCACTCTTATCCGTCTGGCTCAATGATTTTTAATCTTGACTGTTACCATCATTGCATGCATTGTCCCCAACTGTACTATCTTTATGTCTTGCTGCCCTATTGTACATAGCTGTGGAATTTGTTGGCTCCTTATAAATAAATGATGGTAGTAATAGTAATAATACATGAACTTGCTTATAGTGAGACAAATACCTAGAGAAACAGAGAGCATGCATACTATATTTATATATATCTTTTATCTATATTTATTTTCAGATTTTATATCCAAGACATGTTATTAAGAGCATGAAAAAGTAAACAGTATAGGAAATGCATCTTCAAAATACATGTTTATAAGAAAAAGAGATTCAAATCTATGACTGACGATGTGACGTGCATCAAAACAATCAGCACTCTGAAGTAAGTACCACTATGTATAATTTGTAAGTCTGTGACTTTACATTATTTAAAAAAACTAATGGCAGGTAGAGGGTGCTCAAGTTTCTACATAAATGGTAGAACGAGAAGACATGAGATATAATGCAAAGTAAATACATGTAGTAACACTTAAATATAAATAGTTTGTAAATCATATTAATACTGCGCATATTACTAAAATAAGAAAAGTAAAAAATAACTAGCATTCCTTTACTACCCGTATTTTCGATTTTTGTTTAAATGGGATACACCGAATCAACACCAGCTGGGATTGCATTCCATTAACAAAGGCAAGTATGAAAAATGTATGCTGTATGATTACATTGGATAAAATGCAGACCTACAACATGTCTGTTCCCTATGCAACCATCTGAAGAATTGTTTTAGAATACATCAAAGACATTTATAGCATGCAAGGGTTTAAAAGTTTGAGATGATAACCCTAACAACCTCTTTTTAACAGTTTTGTTCCATATTTCTGATATTTATATGCTTTTTTCTAATATACATAGCTATTTATATTTTGTATCTTGCCACAGTAATACTACAATGAACAATGGCATGAAAATGATCTCAAAAATGTACATTTACTTGAAAAATGTAGAATCCACTCTTTACTTATATATATATAAACAAACAAACAATCAAACAAAACCCTGCTGGTTAATTTATCATGGTTTTAAGGAATCCAATATGCTGGTCCTCACAAGGACTTTTCCATGATGAAGGACCCAGAATATTGGCAGACGCTGCTATCTTTTGTTAACCACTGGACATGTCCCTCAGTATTATCAATGTTTTATATCTTGAAATCACTATCATGCTGCTCCGGACACCATTTGAAAGAAACTATCATTTTTCATCCTCTTTACTGACCTCTAACCATACCTCATTTTTGATAGGGAAGCTTTATGTGGTATTGAATCAATAAGGTCTCTTTTCATTCCAATAAAAATAAGATAATAGCAGTAGATTCATTGTTAAATATCTTATCACTGGTTTTAAATATTATAAACAAAAAAAACAGTAGCTTAAAGTAAAACACCAGAAATTCTACATTATATTTCTCAAATAGAAGACTGAACATTTATGGTGTAGTTGTGAATGGTTGTGTATGCTGCTCTATCAGATGTCAGGCCATCAAGTCATAAGTATGCTGTCAGATTTATTCTCGTGATCATTTGAACGCCTCTCCAGCTGAAGTGAAGTGAGAAGATTTACCTTTTGAGTACCAGAAGGATATCCAATGCATAATGTGTTTCTCAACTTCCCCCTGGCACTCAAAGGGTTAATAGAAATGGATGGATGGATGTTGGGGTAAAATGCATGAAACAAACAACTGATTCAGCAGCTCAAATACCCACACAGTGGACTGTAATCTCTAATTTTTCCAACAAAAGTATGTATTATTGAGTGAAACAGTGCACTAAAACTCCAGAAACAGTTCTAAGTTAACTCCTTGGCTGTGGTGAGTGCAGTCCAGAGAATCTCTAACAGACCACACCATCACCATCACGCCAGAACAGAGGCATTTACAAATAAAAACATCATATCCTTTATTAATTATAAAATATAAACGAGTATCTCATAACATATTTATGGAGTGAGATATAAACACGCAGAAGTGGCCACCAACTGAGATGAACATGTTCAGTGTCTGAAACATTTACTCATGATCACTGTCCTGTGACATAAATCCTCTGTGCCTCACAGAGGTCTAATAACAGCTCCATCACAATGGTAAATGGTCAATTAAATTACCAAAGAACATTTATACATTTTAGTACATCACAATTAACCCTATAACATTATATATATATATACTAGTGTAAAACCCTTGTACATGGGCCAAGGCCCGGGTGATGTTAACTCTTTGAGTGCCAGAGGGGTATGCAGTGCATTGCGGTCCTGTTGCTGACGCAGTCATGCACTGTAGAGACTGCCTGAAAGCACAGAATGCTCCCAGCACAGAACTCCCAGCATTCTGTGCTCCCAGCATTCCGTGCGCCCAGCATTCTGTTCTCCCAGCATTCCTTGCTCCCAACCATCCATGATCCCAGCATTCCGTGCTCCCAGCATTCCTACACCTACCAGCATTCTTTGTGTTTGGGCAGTCTCTACTGCACATGACGGCTTCTGACAAACATCCTTAGTGAATTATTATGTAGGATATATTTATATATATATATATATATATATATATATATATATATATATATATGTTTTATCATAATTGTGATATTACTATTTTTTTTAGGTACATCACATACGGCATGTGATTGTTCCATTTAGAACCAGCAGCTGTTAGAACTTCAAAAGGGAAATGCATAAAGAGAACATCTGAGGAACAGTAGAACTGTCATACTAGCCTGGTATCCCTCTCCGGATTCACAGAACTTGCTAATTGTTTCTTGATGTTTATTACTGCTTTCCTGACAGCTGTGGATACCCTATAAATAGTATTAATAAAGCGATAATGTATATGTTAATCATTTTAATACTTCCAATTTGTACAGAACTAATGGAATAATCTCCCTACTTCCTCATATATCCTACACATATCTCTTTACTGTTGCCCTAAATAACCATCTCAGGCATAATGGGGTGTATGTAACAGGAAAATGTGGAGCAAATTTGGGGTGAACCAAATGCACCAAAAAATCCCCTTTTCCCTTTCATTTAAATGGGAATTTTAATCCCTTAAAGGGATAGTAATACTTCATTTTAACTTTATTTTATTTTGTAGGCATTAAAAAAACATGAAGAATGATATAAGTCTTATCTCTGAAACCTTTATGGTTTAAGAGATATTCACAAACAAAGTATCCCCCCCCTGTTCAGCCAGATAAGAAGGGAGATGCCCAGATAGACTGCAGAGAGGGACAATCTTCTATTAAGATAATGGAAAAAGCTGAAAAACTTGTCAAGGGGGGAAGGGCTTTCATTGTTTTCATACAAAGAAAATTGTCCCCTTCTGTTATCTGTACTGTCATACAACCAGACTCACATCTGAGAAGAGATGGCTTACACTAGGTAAAAGGGGCGGGGAGGGGAACTTTGCTTGTGAATATCTCATAAACCATAAAGGTTTGAGAGATAAGACTTATATCATTCTTCATGTTTTTTTAATGCCTACAAAATAAAATAAAGTTAAAACGAAGTGTTACTATCCCTTTAAACCCTAGAAAATGTACAAATACAAAGGCAGAACTCATTCTCTTTCTGCAGTGTAATTTATAATCTGTTTTTACAGATGCCATAAAGCATTTTGAAAGTGGTGACTGGCTGATATTAGTCAATCACAGTTTACTATACTCCCAGCCAATCATGTGCTAGAAATATAGAATGCAAGACTTCAGTGAAATACATGGGAGTTATGTGGTTTACTGTAATTTGCCTCTTAGCCTATCAACCAATTAATATGGCAGTTAGGTCACAGGAGTCAAAAATCCTTTTTTCATTTGAGAGTCGAAGGAAGATCCATGAAACCCCCTTGTACAATTTAAACCCTTTCATGGGGTTATGGGGTCTTGGGATCTGGGATTATATATATATCTAACATAAGGTCCCGTGGACTACATACTGTTTATTATGCACTTCTTCCCATAGCTTAAAAGTGTATTAATCATGTGCCACACTGGGCAGTAGTCAGGGCTAGAAGAGATCTACAGGCCTGACAATATATTTATTTTTACCTTCCAAACCCACTGGTAGATGATGAGGAGGTTGGGAAGGATTAGGAGAGTCTTTCTGGTTAGGGGGGTTCCCTTTCCAGGTCCTAGACACGTTTCCAGTGCATTGCTTTTACTGGTTAGTAAGTGACACAATAGGGGAGATGAACTAAGGTTTGCTGTGGAGGTGAAATGTGTCTTTTGAAATGTGAAGGAAAATACTCCACTCCCTGAGAGGTCTCACATTTCCATATGCACTAAGAATGTATTAAAAGGAGGGGTAGAGACAATGGTCATTATATACAATGTTGGAGGAAATCTCATCTTCTTATCAGAATTATAATCATAATTGTATATATTTGCATATAAACCAAACTAATCATCTTTAACTTCCCTCCCACCACAACCAGCCTTACCCCAGACATTACCCTCACCATCAACAACACTACCATCACACCGACCCCTACAGCTCGCTGTCTGGAGGTCACATTTGACTCTGCCCTATCCTTCATTCCTCACATCCAGTCACTCTCCAAATCATGCTGCCTCCACCTCCGCAACATCTCTAAAATCCGACCCTTCCTCACACATGACACTACCAAAATTCTAGTCTAAACACTCATCATGTCCCACCTTGATTACTGTAACGCTTAACTAATTGGCCTTCCTCTCACCCGACTAACCCCACTACAGTCCATAATGAACTCTGCTGCAAGACTAATCTACCTCACTCATCGCTTCTCTGACACCAAACCCCTCTGTCAATCCCTACACTGGCTCCCATTAGCATACAGAATTAAATTCAAAATTCTGGTGCTTACTTATAGAGCCCTCACGAACACCACACCACATTACATTTCATCTCTCATCTCCAAATACACTCCGTCTCACCATCTTCGCTCTGCACACGACCTTCTCCTCTCCACTGCTCTTATCACATCCTCCCACTCCCGTCTACAGGACTTCTCCTGTGCTACACCTCAGCTCTGGAATTCCCTCCCCCGCACAATCAGACTCTCCCCCAGCTTTCAGATCTTCAGACGCTCCCTGAAAACTCACTTCTTCAGGGAAGCCTATGACCTGCCTCCATAAACAATATCACTAAGAACCACCCCTTGCCTTGACCACTGCACTCAACAGCACTTCTCACTCCCACCCACTGACTGGCAGGTCAGGTGGCAGGAGGCACTTACACCCAATAGCACTTACTCCTTCTGTGTCATACCTACCTTCCTCTAGACTGTAAGCTCTCACGAGCAGGGCCCTCTGATCCTTCTGTTCTCCACACTTTATTTTACTATTTAATACCTCTGTATGTCTACTCCCTACTGTAAAGCTCTGCGGAATTTGTTGGCACTATATAAATAAAGATTAATAATAATAATAATAATATACAGAAAAGAAGTTAGAGATGCTCAACTCAGCTCATGAGGTTGCAAGTGTAAATAAAAAGCTCACTAGCCCAGAGTGCAATCTCTTTTAGCTCACAAATGCCATATACAGAGAAGAAATATTCTGAAGCATATTATACAGGTCCTGCCAAAATGACAGGGCAGCCATGAAATGCCAGACGATTCCTTTCTTACAAGGAAAACTGCTAACCCCAGACGTATGTTTTGGACTTATTGGGGCTTGTCGGTGAGGTGCAGGACATAGTCCTAGTGAGCTCTTTGCATACCCTTGCAAGCTCATGAGCCTAGTTGAGCATCTCTGACTCTTCTATGTATATGCAAATTACTCTTAGGTTTGGCCACCCTAAGGGTAATGGGGAAATCCAGAGGTGGACCCCTTGCTCACAAGTGACTAGAGGGATCAGCTTCACCTCACTGATGAGGCCCAACAAGACCAAAATGTACGTCTGGGGTTAGCTGTTTCCCTTGTTCAGAGAAGAATTGTCTGGCATTTCGTGGCTGGACTGTCATTTTGGCAGGACCTGTATGATAAGCTTCAGAATATTTCTTCTCTGTGTATAGCACTTGTGAGCTAAAAGAGATTGCACCCTGGGTGCAGGACACAGTCCCAGTGAGCTCTTTGCATACCCTTGCAAGCTCATGAGCCTAGTTAAGTATCTCTGACTTCTTCTCTGTAATTGTAAACATTTGCAACAAGGTTAAAAAACAAGCTAATAACAAATTTCTCAATAGCAGTGTATTTTAAACTTCTCCACAGAAGTGTATTTCAAAGTTATACATAGCTGGCTATTGTTAACCCTTTGAGTGCCAGAGGGGTATGCAATGCATTGCAAAGCAAAGTGTTGCGTACCTTCCTGGCACTCAAAGGGTTACATGTCACCCTTTCCGACTTATGTGAGGTTTCACATTTGACAGCTATGCAGAAGTTTGAAAAACAGTTCAATGAAGAACACTGAAATGCACTACAGTGAAATATGCCAGTACCTAAAGGCACATGTGCAGGGACAGATTTACAACCCGGGCATCCCTAGGGCAGGCACTATAGGTACCATGACCACATCCCCATTCTTCACATGGTCCTGACCCCCCCACCCAATCCATCCACTATCCCCTTCACTGAAAATACCCTTGACCTATATAACAATCAAGGAAAAAACAAAGGCTTTAACCCCATGTCTGCTAGAGAGATCTCCAATGCATTGCTTTGCCTGTATTGGAGATCTCTCTAGCTTCCGAGGGGTTAAATAATAGCCTGTAAAGGAGTCTAAAACTGGTGCAGGGACTGTGAGTTTGCACTGGACACACCCACAATTCAGAATGTGGCTGTGGTCAACACAACTGTGGCGCCCCACAGAATTTGGAGCGCTAGGCAGTTACCTACTCTGCCTACTGGGAAATCTGGCCATGCACATGGGTGATGGTCTACATAAATAAGTATAATTTGAGGTTTGCATGGAAAACTATGACAAGTCTAGATTTTGCCAGCCTCAGAAAGGCAAAATTGTCTCTTTGCACTCAGACACTATGGCCATCTCTTATCAGTGAATATGGCCCATAGTCATATCAACATAAAACATCTCAGGAATATGAAAATGGCTCATTAACATTTTAATATTTAAAATAAGCCATTGACAAAGAATACATATCTCTTGCAATATCATAGTGATAAGGATGTATTTGAGGTATAATCATATTGATAAATGAATACAGCTTAGTGCAAAGGTCGAGTAGAATTTGCATCTCTCTCACCAGACAAGGGGGGTTATGCACTAAGGTGTGATAAAGGGGTGATAAAGCAGAGATGACTTCTCCAGTGGTATCACTTCTCCAGTTCCTATGTTATTCTATAGATCAGTGTTTCTCAACGTTAGTCCTCGGGGCACACCAACAGTGCAGGTTTTCAGGTTGTTTCTGCTTAATCACAGGTGCGTAATTAGTGGCTCAGTCATTGTGATTGATTCACCTGTGATTAATTAGGGATATCTTGAAAACATGACCTGTTGGTGTGCCCCAGGACTGGAGCTGAGAATCACTGCTATAGATCTTATGCACTAAGTTTCCAAAGTTGGCTCCATAGAATAACATAGGAACTGGAGGAGTGATAACACTTTAGCAATCCTTAGTGCATCTCCCCAAGGCCTTAATCAAACTATAATGCATTTTTCTAATGTACTAAAATGCACTAGAGCCATTCCAGAGCAAAGCAACTGCATCAGAGGTGACAAATAAAACCCCCCATAAAACTCTACCCAAATGGGGATTTTAACCCATTCAGTACCAGAGGGGTACACAACAAATTAAAAAGCAATGCGTTACGTACCCCTCTGGGACTGAATGGGCTAACTCAGAGAATGCAAAAGAGGACACTAAAGCATTTGTTTTTGGATGCCTCAAAAGATTAACCCTTTCAGTGCCAAATGGGGGTGCAAAACATTGTGAAACAATGCATTGATCAACCCTTTGGCATGCAAAGGGTTATTAAAAGCCATGTTTAAATTAAATGGAATGATTATTTGTTCCCCATGGAGCAGTCAACTCCAGTAATATAATTACAGCCGTTCGTATTAGTACCTCAGCCTGAAGCTCTCTCCAGTCCAAAATATCAACAGAGCCAGCATACCATGGGATAGCTAAGATAATAATACATTCAAACTCTTGCAAAAAATGTAAATGCCAGTTTGCACTGAAATAAAATGTAACCCATTGGATGCTGGAGATATTTCCAAAGCACCACTCTACTATGTGCTGGAGACATCTAGAATTCTCCAGGGCAGGGCTGTCCAAGTTCAGTCCTCAAGGGCCACCAACAGTCTAAGACGTAAGGATTTCCCTGATTAAGCACAGGTGGGCCAATCAAAATGAATGAGCCACTGATTAACTCACCTGTGCTTAATCAGGGAAATTCTTACATCCTGGCCTGTATGTGGTCCTTAAAGACTGAACTTGGTCAGCTCTGCCCCAGGGGTTTAATTAACCCCTTAATGACCGGCCACGCTCGCACGCGGCCGGCACTTAACGCCCGCCAATTTTTTTTCCCCATTATCTGCAAAGACTTCCGGCACACACATGTACATCCTCTGTCACTAAGTGACAGTTTCTGTGGGACATACATGTACGTCCATTGTCGGGATGGGGTTAAATAAAGCATCTCCCAACTGTGTCAGTTGCCTTGTTATACTCAGGTGGAAAAGCCATACAATCTATATTTTTTCTAATTTGGATATCATTTTAAAAATCATGGTTGTTTTTGAATAATGAGGTATAATATATTTTCCAGTACAAAACACCTGGTTGTCTCTTCATTATATGTTTGGGTGAGCCTGCAATGCAGTCAAGGTAATCTCTTCACATAAATACTGGTAAGGTTCTATGGCACCTTTTTGTGATAACCATCCAGAAAGCTTGCATCATTAGCGCTGGGTTACAACATACAGACCAGTGCGTTATCACCTAACTGCATTTTAATTCAATTTGTATTTGTTTATAACTTGTGAACATTGCAAATCTAAGCAAATGTTTTACAACGTATTACATGCATTATAGGTTTTGTATTCCTGTAGTCTAACAGGACCCCCTAGAGGCAAGCTTCAGAAAAACAGACAGAGCTGGTGAATCTATTTTCATTGTTAAAATGCTTTGTGTCCTGCCTTTGTCTTTTCCTTAATTAGCCAATATTCACACAGCTGTTTTCATGTATGGTGGCAACAGGATGCAGCCCCTATTTCCTTAGTTTGTATTGCTAGTTGACTTAGATGACATTGTAGTTCATAACAGTGAGTTAAAATAAGCAGCCACTGCAGACACGCAGCAGACGTTAATTGATTTCCTTTGATGTTCATAGTGCATTCCTTCCTGAAACAGTCATTTAGGTTTTCAGGAGATGATTCTGAATCAAACACGGAAGAGCTAGAAAAGAAAGCCGTTCTCTTAACATACAGCCTCGTCCACAGTTTAATATATTGCTTATTATACCATTGTTATATTGACATTAAGATATTCACAGTAAGTGCAGATCTCAAGTTTTAACACTTTGAGTACCAGAGGGGAGTCCAATGTATTGCAATGCAATACAGCTGACACTCATATGTCACTCAAACGTTTAATGTTTATTAATTGAGTCCCAGGTCTTTGTGGTTTAAGACAAGACCAGTTCTGTGTGACCTCTGGCAAAGTATTTTCATACATCACAGTGCAAGTAATTACCTTCATTGTATTCTTTCTTGTTTGAATAGTTTTGAAATTCAGGCAAATTCATACCTCCCAAGTGTCACTCTTTAGGAGGGACAGTCCCAATTTGAGACCCAAATCTGTCTGTCCCTATTTTCTACCCTGTTGTCCCTCTTTTTAGGAGATGAGACTATGTGGTGTGTATATAATTGTATCACATTGCTCCACAGCAATTAAATTCACATAAATGTTTAGTATATCTTCAGTATAGTTGCTTGTAAATGAATCTGTGTAAATAAAATACTTTGGTCTTGCTCTATATCCTTTATTCAGATACACAAAGAAGTGTTAATAGGTCACAAAGTAACCTAAAAATTCTCAGCAATGCCCCTCCCACCAGCCACACCCCCAGAAACATCACCTAAAATACAAGTGTCCCTCTTTGGCCATTTGAAATGTTGGGAGGTATGCAAATTGATCAGCTTCTTTCATACATAGCTGGGTTAAGTTTTATTTGTGCAATATTTTCTTTCTTTACATATAAACTACATGAAGAATCCATTGATTGTCGGCCTTGACTCCAAAAAAACCCCAAACAACCCCCCATACAATTGCATTTTTTCAAGCACGGTAAGCTATTTAATTACCTGTGCTATGAAAAAACACCTGTGAAAAAGAAATATGTTGAGAGATAAAGTTAGTGGCATTTTTGCCCATTAAGGGACCCACTTTATTGTGGGAAAATCTTCATCAGTTTTTCCGGGTGCAGAGTCCCTTAATGGATCTAAAAAATGGTGACGCATGAACTGACAGTAAAAAAAAAAGTTTAAATAACAACCTGTCCCCAGTGGATGTATTGCTATGGGGCCCTAAGTACTATATCAATTCATCCAAAGCACTGAAAAAATGTGTCCAATGTTAGTAGAATTAAACCTATGAGTGCCAGTGGGATATAATAACCTCACTGGCACTCACAGAGTTAATCCGACTAAGTTACAAAGCAACAGCCCTGAAAATAAACACATTAATCACTATGTCCCTGGTCAACTACTGTCCATCTTCTTCTTCGTCTTCTCTCTTCCTTCTTCTTTCTTCTTCCTCTCCATCGTCTTCTTCTGTTCCATCATACCTGTGAAATAAAGAAAACAGACATACTAAATGTGTGCCCAAATATAACTCTGACTTCTGTGCATAGTTTAACCCCTTGAGTGCCAGAGGAGTACACGATGCATTGCAGAACACAATAAAATCATTGCCCCACTAATCTGATGTGATTTAAAAAATATGCTCCCAAATAACAGGGAACTTTAGTGCCCAAACAATATTGAAATCATCATGTCCCCCTGGGCAACTCCAGAGGTGAAAGGTGAAGTAAGCAGACTCCCCTCCCCTCAGTACCTGACGGGCTAATGCCCGTTCCAGTGTGAGGGAATTTTGAACAGAGTCTGCCTTTTTATATTGGTAGTCTCTATTCAAAATTACCCACAGCTATTGGCTGGAATGTGTGCTTACTTACCTCCCAGCCAAACTGCTTCAGGCAGGGGATTGACGGAACCTGCTTGAAGCTGATTGGCTGGGGGGTGCGTAAGCTCACATCCTTGCCAATGGCTGAGTCATTTTAAATAGAGACTGCCCATATACAAAGACAGTCTCTATTCAAAATTCCCTCTAACTGGAACGGGCATTGGCCCATCAGGTACTAAGGGGGGGGGGGGTCTGCTTACTTTACCTTTTTCCTTTGCCACCACTGCCATTGACACCGGTGGAGAAGACCAAGTGGACATGTTGATTTCAATATTGTTTGGGCACTAAAGTTCACTGTTATTTGGGAGCACATTTTTAATTCACATCAGAGTAATGGGGCAATAATTTTATTGTGCTGGCATTCTCATTATAATGGGGCATTTTATTGTGCTGGCATTCTAAGTATATCTAATTATGACATCTATGCATTGTTTAAACTATGGACAGATGTCAGAGATGTGTTTGGGCAAACATTTAATAAGTCTGTTTTCTTTATTTCACAGATATGACGGAACGAACAGAAGAAGGAGAGAAAGAAGAAAGAAGAGGAACGAGAGAAGATAGAAGATGAAGATTAGAGAAAAAGAAGAAGGAAGATAGAAGAAGATGGACAGTGGATGACAGGTAGTGTAAAACAGATGAGCTAACGATCGGTGCTTCATAGTATCTCAGGCACTGATTTTTAGGTTTTTCCCTTTGATGTTCCCATTATTCATGCTATTGCAAGCTGATGTTTGGCCAAGAGCCATTTTCTGTGACATAACGTCCGTTGTGCTTTCAGCTGGTAGGGCAGTTGAAAACCGACTTAGACATTTTATTCTGTTGGTCGGTAGCCAATTTAGCCCTCCCGGCTGTTTTACCACACAAAATTTAACTGAGGTCTTTGTTTGATGTAAATTTGGGCAACTTTGTTTAATCTTTGCGAGGGGAGGGAGCAATACCACTATTTATATACAGTAGTAGCAACAGAGATATGTCGCATACTCACAATTAAAATTGGAGACCGGTTGGTGTTCAAGTAGTAAAAAATAGTCTCTTCAATTTATTAAAAATGTGACCACTAATACATAAAGCTCAAATGCTCAATGTGTTTCAGAGCAGCTTCTTCATCAGCAGATAAATAGGCAATAGGCAACAATAAAAATATATATACAATAAAAAACATATATGATAATCGTGTTTCTCATATATGTTTATCATATATGTTTTTTATTGTATATATTTTTATTGGTGACTATTGCCTATTTATTTCCTGATGAAGAAGCTGTTGCTTTGAAACACGTTGAGCATTTGAGCTTTATGTATTGGTGGTCACATTTTTAATAAATTGAAGAGACTATTTTTACTACTTGAGCGGATCTAGAGTTTTCCTTTCATTCCGGGGGGTGTATCTCAGTGGATTTTCAATGCCCTGCTTGCTATTAACTGGTTGTCCATTACCAACCACTCTCCAATTTTAATTGTGAGTATGTGACATATCTCTTGTTGCTACTACAGTATATAAATAGTGGTATTGCGCCCCTTCTGGCTGCATTTACATATTAGATATCATTGGACATTGAAGCCCTATTGACATAAATAAGATTTGTTTTACTTTATGCATATGGAGCTACAGAATTGCTTCACTTTTCTTCACTCATAATAGTTAAGCAGTCTTTCGCAATGACATCATCAGGAACAAGTGCACAATATACTTACCAATTTAGGCTGCTGGCGGCCTACTGATTTTAATAGAAATTATTCTTAAATTCATATTATGCAGTCTTTACCCTAGATTTTCTTTCTAGCTGGTTTCATGCACATGCTCCTAAGTGCAATAAGTATAGACATAGTGTACCAAAATCTTTAATAATTGTACAAATATGAAATAAAAATTTGGTGGCTTGCTCATACACAATCTCTGGTGCCCAACAATTTTAATTTCACATGCAAAATATTTATTAAGCACCAGTCAATAAATAAATAAATAAATAAATAGGATGTTATGAAAATATATGAGTATTAAATATATATTAGGAAATAAGCATGAAATCAACCAAGATGAATAGAAACATTTTGCATATGCTGTTTTGTTCCAAATGGGCAGCATTTTAAGACATTTTTAGTGTATGCCTATATATGAAATCCACTTACTCCAAAGGAGAATTGTACCCACTGACCCCACAAACTTACTTGGAGCCTGTGAAGGATACCCATTCTTCCTAAGCAGGTGCAGCCCAAGACTTGCATTCATGGAGTAGATGAACCAACCTTAGGTCAGGTGTCTAACCCCTTAATCAATTCTTAGATGGCACAGATATGCTATTCAATGCAACTCCTAAGTGTAAGTCTGCTCCCAGGCTGTCACATGATGATTTTCCATAAAAATCATGACAGAGACAATTTTATAGCGAGAAATGTAACATGGCAAATAATTATATAAATTTGACTTAATTAATACTGTTATTAATATTTGTAAGTTTATATATGATTACTTTACAGCTCTGTAAAGTACAATCTCTTGAGTGAAAAATATGCATTGCATTTCCAGTAAAGTTTAATGAATGACGATACAACATTCAGACTATATTCTGCAGAAATAAATAAAACTGTCTGTTACAGCCAGTTTAAAAAATGCATGGCCCTTGTAACAGAATCATTTACAGTTATGCTGATCTGCACTTTTCGCTTTTTGTGCAATTTGTGTTGAAACATAAAAACATAAAATGAGAAAATAGCCAAAATGAAAGCTCTCTGGAAAACATTTAAATCCCATAAAATCCCAAACAAACAGAACATGTGACCAGATACAAAATGGGCAGCTGCCCAGGGCAAACGGATAGAAAAATCAACCTGCAGCCAAGGAGAATGTATTCAGATCAGCGTGTGAAGCCAGGTCTAAAAATTGATTGTGAATACTCAGATTTTTGTTAGACAACTGTGTATGTAAGTCCTTAGCAAAGTGTAAAGCTAGATCTAAGCATTTAACATTTTATGCATTTAATGTAAGTTCAAAAATTGTGTAAAGCTACTATATGCTGTAATACTCAATTATAGAGGGATGGGAAAACAGGTTTAGTTAATATTTAACCCCTTGGATGCTTGAAAGGTATCCAATGCGTCGTGAAGCTTAAATTGGTAACTATTTTAACCCTTTGATTGCCAGAGGGTTATGGAACGCATTGCAGAGCAATGCGTTCTATACCCCTATGGCACTCAAAGGCTTAAACTTTGTCCAGGGCCCAACATTGGCATAAAATGGTCCTGACTATAGCATATATAAATCATCTGTTAAGATCAACGGTAGGCAACATGTAGTTCCCCAGCTGTTGTTTCACTAAACTTCTCATCATGCTCAGCCAGTTCATCAGTTGTTCTGGATAATGTTAAAATGTATTCACGAACTCCAAACAACTCACAACCTTTCCCTCTCCAACTCTCTTAACTTATTCTCTATCACAGAAGCCTAGTTCTCGCCTTCTGACTCTTCTGCTGAAACTGTTATCTCCTATGGCAGTTTATCTTTCACACACCTGACACTGATGGTAGGGGTGGGGGCGTGGGACTTTTACTCCCTTTCAGCTCTGATGCTACAAGTCTTTGTCTCTTCCACCATCAGTCTTCTTCACCTCCTCTGAAGTTCATGCAGTCCAATTCTTCTCTCCAATTCCTGTCCAGGTAGCAGTGATTTACAGGCCACCAAGCAACCCTTCCTCATTTCTCTCCAACTTTGCAACCTGGCTTTCAGACTTTTTTGTCCTCAGACCCTACTATATTACTCCTTGGTGACTTCGGTTTATATGCTGATGATTCATCCTCATCCAGTGCTTCCCAATTTCTTTCTATGAACTTGTCCTATGGCCTTCAATAGCTAATTCCTGCCAGCACTCACAGGGAAGGCCACTATGTGGAACTAATATTTACCAAAAACTGTTCACTTTTCTAACTTCACAATCACCCCCTCTCTCTGATCACCATTTTATCTCATTCACATTCTCTCACACACCATCCCATGCCCTTCTAACCTACACTTACTCAACCTACAAGACCTAGCATCCACCATGTAAACTTACCTCTCTTCATTCTGTTATGTTACTAACCTAGACTCTCTTGCACAAGGGCATAACACATCACTAACTTCTCCTTTGGATCAGCATGCTCCTCTTCACCTTCCACATGTTGTCAAGCTGAAGAACATGTCTGGTGAAAGTATAATTCTGTTGCTGACTTCCACTAAAAAAGGTGCAGGCTATTCACCAAACCATACCCTTTCACATCCTTTCCTCCAGATTCTTAGCTCACCTTGAACCACCCTCAGCTCATTAACCCCTGTTACAGTGGAGGAAGTATCTCTGTTACTATCCTCCTCTCTGCCCACTGCCTGCCCCATGGATCCCATGCCCTTTCACCATGTCAAGGTTCTTGCAGCTACTCTTGTTCCAAGCCTTGCTAATATCTTTAATTCCTTTCTTTCTACTGGGACTTTCCCTTCCTCATTTAAACATACAACAATCATACATATACTAAAAACCCTCCCTTGACCCACCCGTCTTTAAAATTACCATCCAGTGTCTCTTGGTCCCTTCGCACCTAAGATCCTGAAACACCCGTATTTTCATATTTAGTCTCTTTCCAACTACTCCACGGAAACAACCCTAACAAAAATTACTAATGACCTACACACAGCAGAGGACAATTCAGTATACTAGTCATACTAGACCTCTCTTCTGCCTTTGACACTGGTGATCATGCATTCCTACTGGACACACTACATACCCTTGGTATCCATGATACAGCTCTAGAATGACTTGCCTCCTCTGTCTCAAACTGTACTTTCAGTGTTTTTTTTGCTAACACCTTATCTCCTCCCCTTATCCTCTCAGTGAGTGTTACCCACAGATAAGTCCTGGGACCACTTCTCTTCTGCCTCTATAACCTCTCACTTGGTGACCTTATTTAATCTCCTGGCTTTAATTACCATCTGTACCCAGGTGACACATAAGTCTATTTCTCCTCCTCTGAGCTCACTCCAGCTGTACAGTCTCAAATCACTCAGTGCCTTATGGTAATCTCATCATGGATGGCACAGTGCCATCTTAAACTCAATATGGCTGAGATATAATTCCTAAACCTTAACTCCCAACCCACTTCTCCATCACAGTTGATAATTTTACCATCCACTCAGTAAATAAAGCGATTCTACCTTGACATTCTCTCCCCGTATCCATAAAGCATAAAGTAGCAAATAGTATCTTTTTGGGGTCTCTATCAGTATGATTTTGCTCTCTGGAGTGGTGTACCCGTATTTCTAAGAGATCGCTTGTATTCAAATGGTTAGTAATCCCATTTTAAACAACGTGGCATTTGTTTGTACCCTATGTAGTTTTTTTGCACCAAGATAGCTCAACTTTTGACTAATGGCCATTTATTGGTTCTTACCTTCAAATTGCTGTAAAATAAAAGCTTGAGTATACAGTTTTGGCCATTGAGTCACTATTTAATTATTACTAACATAAGTGTTGTAAAACTGTTTTTGACTATTTTAAATGATACACACCTTAGCATAACTTTAATTCAGAATAGTGATGTGCTTTAATTATATGCTTTCCGACAATATTTACTTATTTATTTACTAACTAGTGTAAAAGCCCGTGCACATGGGCCAAAGTCCAGGTAATGTTAACCCTTTCAGTGCCAGATGGGTACGCAACACATTGCTTTGTAATGAGTTGTGTACCCCTCTGGCACTCAAAGGGTTAAGCGGCCGCTACCGCACTGCTCCATGCGATGCAGTCTTGCATCTCCTCACTCACGTGATGCAATCATGCGCAGCAGAGACTGCCTGAATGTGCGTGCAGTCTCTACTGTGCATGACGGCTTCTGACAAACATCCTAGCAAATTATTATATAAGGATTAGTGTTGAGCGAGCATGCTCGGCCGATGCTCGGATCGGTTCGAGCATCGCTCTGCTCGGCACATGGCGGTACTCGTACGAGTACCGCATGTGCTCGCCCGCCATGTTCGGGTCTCCTCCCCGCACGTTTTGCGGCTGCTGCGCAGCCAATAAACGTGCAGGGAGGCTCTGACATCGGTGTAATGCCAGCAGCCATGTTGGCTGCTGGCATTACACTGATTGGCTGGCCAGAACCCGTGGTCAGGTGCTGTATAGCACCTGACCATCGAGTTCGGCTCAGTCTGAGCCAGGGAGAGCTGAGGATAGGAAGGGAAAGGCAGTGTAGGGAGGAAAAAACAAAAATTGTGACAAAAAAGAACCAAAAGTCCTTTTTAGGACTACTGTGTGTGGGGGCAGCAGGTTATATTGTGTGTGGGGGGAAAAAAACAAAAAAAAAAAAAAAAAAAAAATATTCTGTTTAGTGTGAAAAGTTGCAGATTAGAGCACATTCTGTTTAGTGTGCACAGTTGCAGATTAGAGCACATTCTGTTTAGTGTGCAAAGTTGCAGATTAGAGCACATTCTGTTTAGTGTGCAAAGTTGCAGATTAGAGCACATTCTGTTTAGTGTGCAAAGTTGCAGATTAGAGCACATTCTGTTAAGTCTTCAAACTAAAATATCAAAGTCACGTATTCCATTCAGTGTGCGTCGCCGCAGTTTAGCAGCACATTCTGAGTACTGTGCAGAGTTGCAGAATAGGAAGAAATACTGTTAAGTCTTCAAACTAAAATATCAAAGTCACATATTCCATTCAGTGTGCTTCGCCGCAGTTTAGCAGCACATTCTGTGTACTGTGCAGAGTTGCAGAATAGGAAGAAATACTGTTAAGTCTTCAAACTAAAATATCAAAGTCACATATTCCATTCAGTGTGCTTCGCCGCAGTTTAGCAGCCTATTCTGTGTACTGTGCAGAGTTGCAGAATAGGAAGAAATACTGTTAAGTCTTCAAACTAAAATATCAAAGTCACATATTCCATTCAGTGTGTTTCACCGCAGTTTAGCAGCCTATTCTGTGTACTGTGCAGAGTTGCAGAATAATAAGAAATACTGTTAAGTTTTCAAACTCAAATATTAAAGTCACATATTCCATTCAGTGTGTTTCACCGCAGTTTAGCAGCCTTTTCTGTGTACTCTGCAGAGTTGCAGAATAATAAGAAATACTGTTAAGTTTTCAAACTCAAATATTAAAGTCACATATTCCATTCAGTGTGTTTCACCGCAGTTTAGCAGCCTATTCTGTGTACTCTGTACAGTTGCAGAATAATAAGAAATACTGTTAAGTTTTCAAACTCAAATATTAAAGTCACATATTCCATTCAGTGTGTTTCACCGCCGTTTAACAGCCTATTCTGTGTACTCTGTACAGTTGCAGAATAATAAGAAATACTGTTAAGTTTTCAAACTCAAATATTAAACTCACATATTCCATTCAGTGTGTTTCACCGCAGTTTAGCAGCCTTTTCTGTGTACTCTGCAGAGTTGCAGAATAATAAGAAATACTGTTAAGTTTTCAAACTCAAATATTAAAGTCACATATTCCATTCAGTGTGTTTCACCGCAGTTTAGCAGCCTTTTCTGTGTACTCTGCAGAGTTGCAGAATAATAAGAAATACTGTTAAGTTTTCAAACTCAAATATTAAAGTCACATATTCCATTCAGTGTGTTTCACCGCCGTTTAACAGCCTATTCTGTGTACTCTGTACAGTTGCAGAATAATAAGAAATACTGTTAAGTTTTCAAACTCAAATATTAAACTCACATATTCCATTCAGTGTGTTTCACCGCAGTTTAGCAGCCTATTCTGTGTACTCTGCAGAGTTGCAGAATAATAAGAAATACTGTTAAGTTTTCAAACTCAAATATTAAAGTCACATATTCCATTCAGTGTGTTTCACCGCAGTTTAGCAGCCTATTCTGTGTACTCTGTACAGTTGCAGAATAATAAGAAATACTGTTAAGTTTTCAAACTCAAATATTAAAGTCACATATTCCATTCAGTGTGTTTCACCGCCGTTTAACAGCCTATTCTGTGTACTCTGTACAGTTGCAGAATAATAAGAAATACTGTTAAGTTTTCAAACTCAAATATTAAAGTCACATATTCCATTCAGTGTGTTTCACCGCCGTTTAACAGCCTATTCTGTGTACTCTGTACAGTTGCAGAATAATAAGAAATACTGTTAAGTTTTCAAACTCAAATATTAAAGTCACATATTCCATTCAGTGTGTTTCACCGCCGTTTAACAGCCTATTCTGTGTACTCTGTACAGTTGCAGAATAATAAGAAATACTGTTAAGTTTTCAAACTCAAATATTAAACTCACATATTCCATTCAGTGTGTTTCACCGCAGTTTAGCAGCCTATTCTGTGTACTCTGCAGAGTTGCAGAATAATAAGAAATACTGTTAAGTTTTCAAACTCAAATATTAAACTCACATATTCCATTCAGTGTGTTTCACCGCAGTTTAGCAGCCTATTCTGTGTACTCTGCAGAGTTGCAGAATAATAAGAAATACTGTTAAGTTTTCAAACTCAAATATTAAAGTCACATATTCCATTCAGTGTGTTTCACCGCAGTTTAGCAGCCTATTCTGTGTACTCTGCAGAGTTGCAGAATAATAAGAAATACTGTTAAGTTTTCAAACTCAAATATTAAAGTCACATATTCCATTCAGTGTGTTTCACCGCCGTTTAACAGCCTATTCTGTGTACTCTGTACAGTTGCAGAATAATAAGAAATACTGTTAAGTTTTCAAACTCAAATATTAAAGTCACATATTCCATTCAGTGTGTTTCACCGCCGTTTAACAGCCTATTCTGTGTACTCTGTACAGTTGCAGAATAATAAGAAATACTGTTAAGTTTTCAAACTCAAATATTAAAGTCACATATTCCATTCAGTGTGTTTCACCGCCGTTTAACAGCCTATTCTGTGTACTCTGTACAGTTGCAGAATAATAAGAAATACTGTTAAGTTTTCAAACTCAAATATTAAAGTCACATATTCCATTCAGTGTGTTTCACCGCCGTTTAGCAGCCTATTCTGTGTACTCTGTACAGTTGCAGAATAATAAGAAATGCTGTTAAGTTTTCAAACTCAAATATTAAAGTCACATATTCTGTGTAAGATGAAGAAGGCGGGTAAAAAGGGACGGGGAAGTGGACGTGATCCTGAAAGTTCAGGGCGCGGGTCAGGACGCGGAGAAACTGTGCCTGGTGCCAGAGCACAAGAAAGAAAGACATCCACCATACCTAGCTTCATGTGTAATTTTACAGGGCGTCGCAGGACATCACTCTCGAGGTCCGACCACTGCGAACAGGTGGTCGGTTGGATGACAGCTGATACTGCTTCCAGTCGGTTAAGCACCACCCTGTCTTCCACCAAGTCCACTCTCAGTAGCCAAGAGTCTGGTCAACATAATCCTCACTCTGATCATCCTTCCTCCCACCATACACGGTCTGGTCAAAGAAGTGATCCCACACTGGGATATAGTGAGGAGCTCGTCTCATCACCAATCCTTCATTTGACCCTCTCTCCAAGCACGCTTGCAGAGGAACATGACATCTTGTGCCCTGATTCACAACCTCTAGAGGCTACCCAATCTCAAGAAGATGACAGATGTGAACGGCATTTAAGGTCAAAGGAAGTAGTGGATGATGATGATGATGATGAGACACAGTTGCCATTAAATCAACCACTATTTCCGTCTCAAGACCTTGTTGAGGAGAATGTTATACAGTTGTCAATGACTGAGTATGTGGTGGGATCAAGACTTGAGGAGGATGATCAGAGTGAGGAAGTGGAGGAGGACTTGGTGGACGATGAGGTGACTGACCCCACCTGGGAAGGTGTAGAGCCGAGCGATGACAGCAGTCCTGAGGGTGAGCCATCTGCAGCACCGCAACAGGCTGGAAGAGGCAGTGGTGTGGCTACTAGTGTTGAGCGAGCGTGCTCGGCCGATGCTCGGATCGGCTCGAGCATCGCTCTGCTCTGCACATGGCGGTACTCGTACGAGTACCGCCATGTGCTCGCCCGACATGCTCGGGTGAAGAGGATCTGTGCCGGAAGAGGCACAGATCCGAAGACGCTCCGCTGGACCACCAGGGAATGGAGGTACGGGGGCATTGCGGAGATGAAGGGGGCATTGCGGAGATGAAGGGGGACATTATGGAAGAGGGGCATAGACTCTATGCCCCTCTTCCACAATGTCCCCCTTCATCTCCGCTATGCCCGTCTTCCACAATGTGCCCCTTCATCTCCGCTATGCCCCTCTTCCACAATGTCCCCCTTCATCTCCTATGCCATAGAGGAGATGAAGGGGGACATTGTGGAAGAGGGGCATAGCGGAGATGAAGGGGGACATTGTGGAAGAGGGGCATAGAGTCTATGCCCCTCTTCTACAATGTCCCCCTTCATCTCCGCTATGCCCCTCTTCCACAATGTCCCCCTTCATCTCCGCTATGGCATAGGAGATGAAGGGGGACATTGTGGAAGAGGGGCATAGCGGAGATGAAGGGGGACATTGACCAGGCACCCTCCGCTCATCAGAGCAGGGGGTGCCTGGTTTAATGCTCGAGTGCTCCCATTCATTTGAATGGGGCTCGGGTGCTCGGCCGAGCACTCGAGCATCAGGGGGTGCTCGGTCAGAGCACCCGAGCACCCGAGCATCGGGGTGCTCGCTCATCTTTAGTGGCTACAGAAAGAAGGCGGACCACACCAAACCGGCCCGCAAATGTTCCACGGAGCACCCCCTTGCGTAAATCTCCCTTGCCAAGGGGTAGGTGTTCCGCGGTATGGCGTTTTTTTAAGGAAAGTGCGGACGACAAAAGAATTGTAGTTTGCAACCTGTGCCACACCAGAATGAGCCGAGGCATGAACACTAGAAACCTCACCACCACCAGCATGATCCGACACATGGCATCCAAGCACCGTAGTAAGTGGGAGGAACGCCTGGATCGCCCATCTGTGTCTGCAGGCCACACCACTGCCTCCTCTTCCCCTGTTTTCGGTGCCGGCCAATCGCCTGTCGAAGGCGCAGGCCCGCATACCTCCCGCCCTGCACCTGTAGCATCTGAAGCACCATCAGCGACCACATCCACTTCCCTGTCCCAGCACAGCGTCCAAATGTCGTTACCCCAGGCATTTGAGCGCAAGAGAAAGTACCCAGCCACCCACCCACAGGCCATAGCACTAACCTCACACCTTTCCAAATTACTGGCCATCGAAATGCTGCCATTTAGGCTTGTGGACACTGAGTCCTTCCGCAGCCTGATGGCAGCAGCTGTCCCTCGGTACGCGGTCCCCAGCCGCCACTACTTTTCCCGGTGTGCCATCCCCGCATTACACCACCATGTGTCCCGTAACATCACCCGTGCCCTGACCAACGCAGTTACTGGGAAGGTCCACTTAACGACTGACACATGGACAAGTGCTTGTGGCCAGGGACGCTACATTTCCCTGACGGCACACTGGGTGAATGTCGTGGAGGCTGGGAGCGACTCGGTCCCTGGGATGGCACGGGTGCTACCCACGCCGAGGATTGCGGGCCCTACCTCCATCAGGGTTTCCACCAGCACCTACGTTATTGGCTCCTCCTCCTCCGTTTCCACCTCCGAATTCTCTACACACACCGCCACTCCCCCATCAGCCAGTAGCTGGAAGCAGTGTAGCACTGCAGTGGGGAAGCGTCAACAGGCCGTGCTGAAGCTGATCTGCCTTGGGGACAAACAGCACACGGCCTCAGAGCTGTTGCAGGGGATTAGTCACCAGACCGAGCAGTGGCTCTCGCCACTCAACCTGCAACCAGGCATGGTTGTGTGTGATAATGGGCGTAACTTGGTGGCGGCTTTGGAGCTCGGCAAGCTCACACACGTACCATGCCTAGCGCATGTATTTAATTTAGTGGTGCAGCGATTTCTAAAAACCTACCCCAATGTGCATGATCTCTTGACCAAGGTGCGCCGCGTGTGTGCACATTTCCGTAAGTCATCAACAGCTTCAGCCGGCCTGTTGAAGCTGCAGCAGCGCTTACAATTGCCAGCTCACCGGCTGCTGTGTGACGTGAGCACGCGCTGGAACTCCACCTTCCACATGTTGGCCCGGCTTTGTGAGCAGCAGAGGGCAGTAGTGGAGTACCAGCTGTTACACGGTCGTCGCCTCTCCGTTCAACTTCCTGTAATCAGAAGTGAGGAGTGGGAATGGATGTCAGACCTCTGTGAGGTTTTACGCAATTTTGAGGAATCGACACAGATGGTGAGCGGCGATAACGCTATTATCAGTGTAACCATCCCACTTCTGTGTCTACTGAAACGCTCGCTGCTCACAATTAAAACCGACGCTTTGCATGTGGAAGAGGTGGAAATGGGGGAGGAAGAGCTTACACAAGGTGATAGCCAGAGCACCCTCACTTCGTCTTCTCAGCGACAATTGGAGGAGGTGGAGGAGGAGGAGGAAGACACGGTTGCCTCCGCTACAGAGGGTAGCCATGGAACTTTAGTTCCATCTCTTCAGCGTGGGTGGGCAGAAGAGGAGGAAGAGGATGAGGAGATTGAGAGTCATCCTCCTGGTGAGGACAGCGAAATCTTGCCTGTTGGTACTCTGGCACACATGGCTGACTTTATGTTAGGCTGCCTTTCCCGTGACCCACGCGTTACACGCATTTTAGACAACACGGATTACTGGGTGTTCACCCTTCTGGACCCCCGCTACAAAGAGAATTTCTCATCTCTCATTCCTCCGGTGGAGAGGACAAGCAAAATGGTGCAATACCAGAAGGTTCTTGTTGAAAAATTGCTCCAAAATTTTCCATCTGACAACGCTGGCGGCAGAGTACGTGCTACCTTGGCCAACCGAGAAGGGGAGAAAAGGGGAGCACACAGCAGTTCCGAGAAAGGCAGGGCAACACTCTCCAAGGCGTGGGACACCTTCATGACACCCCGCCAGCACCCTCACCCTGATGCGCAGCCTAGTGTCACAAGGAGGGAAAAGTTTTGGAAGATGGTGAAGGAGTACGTAGCAGACCGTGTCAGCGTCCTCAATGATCCCTCTGTGCCTTACAACTACTGGGTGTCCAAGCTGGACACGTGGTATGAACTGGCACTCTACGCCTTGGAGGTGCTGGCCTGCCCTGCCGCCAGCGTTCTGTCTGAGCGGGTATTTAGTGCTGCTGGTGGCATCATAACAGATAAGCGTATCCGCCTTTCCACCGACAATGCTGATAGGTTGACACTTATAAAAATGAACAAGGCCTGGATTTCCCCTGACTTCTCCACTCCACTGGAGGAAAGCCCCGGGGGAACATAAACTCACTTTATATATGTTATTTACAATGATGGGAATACTCTGTATTCCCATTCACCCCTTCCACCCAAAAAACGGGTATATGGTTGACTCTCTTCCATATACCCTGTGATATAATTTTTATATAGGGCCAGCTCACCAGCGGGCCCTGTGATATAATTTTTATATAGGGCCAGCTCACCAGCGGGCCCTGTTTGACAATTTTTATATAGGTCAGCTCACCAGCGGGCCTTCTCATATAATGTTTTATTGGGTCAGCTCTCTAGCGGGCCCTCTCATATAATGTTTTATAGCGTCAGCTCACTAGCGGGCCTTCGCATATAATGTTTAGGATGGTCAGCTCTGCAGCAGACCCTCACCCATAATGTTTTAGATGGTCGGCTCAGCGCACGTTTCCCTCTTAATCATGGCCTCAGTTCAATAAAATCAAGGAAATTTTTGGGAGAATTTGCCTCTGTGCACGTTTCCCTCTTAATCATGGCCTCAGTTCTGAAAATCAAGGAAATTTTTGGGAGAATTTGCCTCTGCGCACGTTTCCCTCTTAATCATGGCCTCACTTCCGAAAACCAAGGAAATTTTTGGGAGAATTTGCAGATGATATACAAGTAAATATACAGCAAATATTGTTTGGTAACAATTTTTCGCCTAAAGTCGTTTTTATTTTCCTTTTTGTGTGTTTTATGGTCAGTCTGTAAAAATGGCGTACTACGGGCGAAAGATCGTTCCCAGCAGCGATGTTGGAGTCCAAGATGCATCCAGACATCCTCCCTATGCTGTCCCTGAACCATTTCTGTGGTGTTTCCATCCTTTTCTGCCCTTTTCCTATGGACCAGGCACCCTCCCCTCATCAGAGCAGGGGGTGCCTGGTGTAATGCTCGAGTCCTCCCATTGACTTCAATGGGGCTCGGGTGCTCGGCCGAGCACTCGAGCCTCAGGGGGTGCTCGGTCAGAGCACCCGAACACCCGAGCATTGGGGTGCTCGCTCATCACTAATAAGGATGTGTTTTAAAACTTCATGGAAGTTGTGAAGTCCACTGGTTCTGGTTCGGGTCACCTGCTTATCCTTCAAGTGACATCAGGCATCACAGCTCCTACAAAGCAATGGGGTGTTTAGTAAAAGCTATTTCATCAGCTTCTTTATGTAGTGTAAGGCTCTTAAAAGATTTTCACAGCACATTACAGCAGTACATAAATAATCAGTTAAAATGGCTTCTACAAAAGGCACAGCTAATCAGTAGCTGGGCAAGTGTATGGATTGCCTTCCTGCAGCCATTCAGCTCACTTCCCGTCTCTACAAGCTTACACTACAGGCTGCACCAAAAACCAGCACCACAGAGTAATAAATTATATAAATAAATATGTAGCAATGGTCATTCAGGCAGGCATATTATTTAACCCTTTGAGTGCGAGAGGGGTATGCAATGCATTATGAAACCTTCCTCATTGACAGGGGATGTGAGTGCTCCTTTAAGAAAGTGAGAAATTCTGCGCCAAACCAACTGCAACTTATGGGAGAAATCAAAAAACTCCATTGATTAAATGGAGATTTTAACCCCTTTAAAAAAACTCTCCCCAACCCATTGGGGGTTATTCACTAAGGTGTGATAAAGAGGTGATAAAGTCGAGATGACTTCTCAAGTGGTATCACTTCTCCAGTTCCTATGTAATTCTATGGAGCCTATTCACTAACATTTCTTAAATTTCCTTAAAATAAAAAAATAAATGCTACATTGACTATTACTAAAATATAGAATTCTATTTTTTTTAACTAGCAAGGATTGTGCAGAATAAATCCATGAATCAAACAGAACCTTTTTGATTGACTGCAACATTGGCCACTTGTGCTTGCTACCCTGTCCAAAATTTGCCAGTCTTCCCTGTTTGTAGTCACCAGCAGTTATAGAGTCAAAGGAGCCTACCCCAACCTTAGAGAGAACTCTGGCTCCAAGATGGTTATAATTTTGTGAGGCCCTAGTTCTGATGGCCATACCTAGGAACTTTTTGGTCTGGGATCCCTGGAGTAGAGTCTTGTGGTGCCAATGAGGGGAGAGAAATGACATGATTCATGCCATAAAAGGGGCAGGGTTTAATCTTGGGTGGGGGCGGGACTTGTAAAACAAAAAAATAGGCAGAAATGATTAGGGAAGGAGGGCGGGGATTGGGAGAAACAGGATGGGAACAAACATAAATGGGTAGAGTTTAATCAGAAACTTTCCACATCTGGAGAATCGGACTCTGCCTTGGAGACCCAATAATGCAGTCAAAACCGGCGTCTCAGGGGCAAATCCGGAGAATTCCCAGCTATGCTGATGGCCTACTAATTTCCACAGCCTATGATCTTGACAATATTAATATGTTGACCATCAATAACATTTTAGAAGATATGGCGTGTTTTTGAAGTTTATTTCTGTTGGGAGCAGTTAGCAAAACAAATGTTACTGTAATTGTTTTTATATTGAAGACAAATCAAAGTATTTTCACTTAGCAGCAAACATGTCCGACTATGATTTAACTATTTGCTGAGTAAATACAAATTGCACAAACAGACAAATGATAGTTCCCATGTTTGCCATTGCAAACAGAAAAATAAAAGTTATCCATAAAACAGAGCCACTGTAGATTATATGACAGCACTTGCTTCGAGGCTGAAACAGCTTGTTATCAGTTTATTACTGTGAGTAGCTTTTTACATTGGTCATCCTGGGTCCATAAAAAGAGGCTCTCGTATAGATACCAATAACTGCCTCTCCTACACATCAACAACTCTTTTGTCTATCATTTAAATAATGTGCTGTCAAAGTACCTATATGCAATGCATTATATCCATGCTACGCGTACATTTATAACCCTCTGAGTGACAGAGGCTTGTCCAGAACATTGTGAAACACACAAAGCATCCCTCTGGCACTCAAAGGGTTAAAATCAGTTCTGGGTCAAATAAAATCTGCACATCCTCTTTGATTTAAATGGGTTTTTTAAAGGGATAGTAATACTTAATTTTCACTTTACTTAATATTGTTAGTCTTAAAAAAACAAATAGCGCAATCCATGTCTCACCGCCCTAACGTGTATAGTTATTTAGCAATTGCCATTTATATTTTCCCCCTCCCTCTCCTTTTTACTACATCACCTCTTAACCTCTAAGAACAGAAATCTGGTCCTGAGACCATAGGGAGTGTCTAGAGGGAAGAGATACAGCAAAACAGATGAGGTAAGCCATGCCCATTCAGTCTTGTCATCACCATGAACCCTTTGTAACGTACTCCCCTGGTCACATGTCAACTTTCCCTACCCATAGTGCATTGCATTGGCTTGCTTGTCAGATGAACATCGAGTTTCTGAGCAGAACCATTCCAATCTATTGCTCTGTTAATTAAATTAACAATTTGGGTTGTTATTATTTATTTACAAAGCATCAACAGATTTTGAGGCACTGTACAACAGTTTAACAAAACAACAGAAATCTTTACAACTGGTGCACAGTCTTTACAAGGATAATTACAATCAACGTTAAAGACACTGGAAACAATGTGAGTGCTCTGCTTGTTAGTGCTTACAATTGGACTAGGATATTAATTGCTTATTAAAAATATAAATACATATTTTAAACAATGGAAAATCATGTTTTTAATGATGATATAAATTTAGGAACACTGATGCTAAAATTCACTTCGAAGTTTGAAGTAGCTATGAGAACAAAAAGTATGCTCTCAGATCTGCAAGTTTCAAAACTTCTCTTTAAAATATGTTTAAAATATGTGCCTGTCTTCAGAGATTACATAATACTGATGGTAATCACCCAATCCATTGACATATTCTAGAGAGTTTGGGTAACTTTGCCATCTTCTGTTGTAAAAATAGGAATCTGTATAGTGCCTTTTTAAAATCCCAACTGGAATGAACATATATATCTTTAAGTTTGCTGAAATGGGTCAAGACTCAAAACGGGTAGATGTGTGGCATTGTGTTTGCAGGTCTATGCTTTTTCTTTGTTCAAAAATGTAACTTTCAAACAAACTGAGGATAGCGCTAGGCATTAAATAATGGTTACAGCAGGCAGCCATGCTTTCCGCTGCCACTAATTACAAACAGAACCTTCTGGGTTTTGTGCGAGGCTTAGGGAAAATGCCAGCATCATCTGCTATGTCACTGAGGATGTGGCTGGCTTCTCTGAGTTTCACACACGTAGCATTTAAATTTAGATTGTGCTGAGAGGGAGTGGAATCCTCCAACTGCCTCCATTATCGATCACCTGATTCTAAATAGCTACTAGAGAAACAATAGCAGGTAGGGTCATCACCAGGAGGGGCCTCATTTCTCCAACCAGGTCTGGTCTAAAAATAATTTACATGTGAGGGAGGGTAAACACCAACATAATATAGCATACAGTCTGTAAAAGTACAATCTCACAGGGCAAGGTACCAGCCCAAGTAGAATCATAATATATTTAAATGAATATTAATGTTTTATTTAACTTATAACATTTTTCTAGTATATACTAATTTATTTTACCCATTGGGTTTGTTTCTATTAAAGGGGATGTATCACTCCTATATAAGTTAGCCTAAATAGTTAAGTTATATATCGATTATGAGTAAAAGTGTCTTAATTTTTGTTAAGCATTATTTAGTCGATATTCCAGTTATAAACTCTGCCTTGCACCTACTTCCATCACTCTGCCTCTGCTCCCCTCCCTCTATCCAGCCTCCTCCAATGACGGAGGCTTTTTGCCTGTAAGCTGGAGCGCTCTCATTGGTTAGATATCGATCTCTGTCAATGAGAAGCTCCAGCTTATAGGCAGAAAGCCTCAGTCATCGGAGGAGACTGGAGAGAGGGAGAGGAGCAGAGGCAGAGTGACGGACTGCAGTTACAGAGCAGGTAACCGCAGTCTATGTGGAAGTAGGTGCAGGGCAGAATTTATAAATGGAATTTCTAGATGACTGCAGGGAAGTCTGTTGTACAACTGTCAGGCGGCCCTGCAGACAAGCCAAGATTGTGTTAATAAAAAAGAAATCTTTCACTGAAATGGTTTTCTACGTGTGCTTGAATTTCCCTTCAGTCAGCTACAACGCTGACTTCGGGGAAGGGGGAGGGAGAGGGCAGCTTTAGGAGCGATTATCTCTCAAACCATAAAGGTTTGAGAGATGACACTGTGGGCAATACATTTCTTTTTAATATGACTTTAATATAGGGATTAGTAATAATTAAGTATTACTGTCCCTTTAAGTTTTCAAATATGTAAAAATATTCAGGGTGTCAGGTCCACTTTAGTTTGCACTCTTATTGTGTCGGCCAGTTTTCACAGATTACAAGCAGAGGACACTCAAATCAACGAAAGTGTGTAAACGTGAGCAGCTGAAATACCTGATTGAAGCTAAGCATGAGGGATGTGAGGAAGTTATTATTTCTTCCTGATGGTAATTGTCTCTGAAAGGGAGCTATATTCCTCATTTCCATGGAAATTCCAGTGGGAAGGAAATGCAGGTAAATCTTACCCCCCAGAATGTGGAAACTTTTCTGTTCACCTGTTCCCCTGCCACATTCATGTTCCTGTGCTGACTTCCAACACCACTGGGCCACAATACTGATGATGCCGTATAAGGTCATGATGTGCACACAATGCTCATACCAAAATGGGCACATAAATGATTGCTCATACACATTCACTAACTCCTTCCCACTACATTGAAGAGGTAGTAGGAATGGGAATTTCCTGCTGGAATTCCCATTGAAAGCAGAATGCCCTGTTTTACTTTGATTTCTTGCCATGGTCTAAAATTACTCATTCCCCTAGCAGAGGTTAGCAAAGCATTTGTAATTAATTTTATAAATCAATTCAGAGTACCAAGAAAAAAATGTAATATCTGTCTGAATCAATTTTAAATAAGTCAGGTATGGACAGTAGGGGGAGAGGAACAAGGGAGTATAGGAAGTGCAGGTGTGGAAGAAGGTGGGAGCTGAAATACTGAACAGTGAGAGAGGCAGAATGGGAAGAGTGCTGGAGAGCACAGGACAGATAACGAATGTGTGTATAGGAGAGAAGGGTGACAGGACCATGGGAGAATAGGAGGAGGTGAGTAAGACAGTAATGGAAGGGGAGACACAAAGCACAAGAGCAGGAGAGATGGAGATCAAGAATTGGAGCCAGAGCAGAGAGGAGATGAGAGACAAAGTGGTAGAGAGTGAGCGAGAGTGATCAAGTTGTCCCGAAGTCCTGCTTGCCTACTAACTCATTAAAGAAGTTCTCCTATGTTGTACAGATGAGTGATCAGGTCAGGAGCCTATTAGATTGACATAAGAAGGTGGGCAAAGTCTGTTTTTTACTTTTCTTTTTTCCCCAGAGGCCACGTGATTGGTTTTCCTGAAATCTGATAGTTTAAAACATCAAACAAAAATGTAACTAAGAATGTAACTAAATAGTCAGTGCACAAACAGTGCATTATAGTGCTATGTATAATTTTGAAAAAGCCAACAAACAATATCTAATTATATAGGCAAACATTTCATGGACAAGTATAGGCTCCACCCTACAGGATGGAGATAAATCCTCCTGTACAGTGCCAGATGGTACAGAGCTTGAGAAGCCAAGTGGCAAAGAAATGCAGCATAAGAGAATTGCTATGACAACCGGGATGGCATCTCCGCTTCATCCAAAATACAGCAGGACCAAAGATACAGTAAGTAAAGAATACTATATAGAGGGAAAGTAAATCAAGTAAAGAAAGCATTGAATAGCAGGGCATATTTGTATTGTGAGAATCTGCTTTTCTCATTATTTGGTATTATCTGGAGGATTTCAGTAGAATTGTGCCTATTAGTTTGTGTACTTATTCTTGAACCCAATTAACTTTAGTTTCCCCAACCTGCCTTAATTGGGAATCTTTGTTATCAGTGGACATCTCCATATGGCCAGTTAGTTATTGTAACAAGCTATTAGCACTGTTTTATCAAGGGGCCATTAGGATCTTGCAATAATATAAAATACACTTCAATATGAATTAGGTTTACATAGAAAAAGATGAAAACCAAATGAGAGTCTGCAGAGCACAAACCTTTGTTCAGTGATAAAAAACATCATCTGGTTAATCATATCTCAAACCAACTTCAAAGGGAGGAAAAGTGGCTCTTGTAATCTGCAGATGTTGCTTAACTCTTGCAATCCTGAATGATTCTGTAACACTTTACAAAGTGGACATTTGCTTTGTAAAGTTCTTCTGAGCAGTGAAATAGTTAAGGACATTATATCAGCAACACATTGATGGAAATTATTGACAGATGCCTATAAGAAGCTAAATGTGTGAGGGCTGATATGTAATGTATCACGCTGGTATGTTTATCTCATACAGATTACTGGCTTGGTGAAAGTATAAAATTGTTTCAGTGACTTGGACAGTTAAGTAACATGGGGTTTGCAGATGTGTAAATGGTATTTTAAGCAATAATGCCTGCATGCTATACATTTCTCTACTGTCTAAAGCAATCTCTTGTTGACATCCTTTCAAGCTTTGCATGTATATTCAATGAGCTTCAAACAATATGGTGTCTGTTTTACCCTCCAAATGGCATGTTGATCATCAGTAGCTAGGTGTAAAGTGGTAACAAGCCCAATAAATATCACATTTATTTTCTGGCCAATTGCATTTTAATCATCATGTTTAATTCATAATTTAGAACACAAAAATATCAAGCTGTATGTAGAACACATAACAGAGGTGTAACTGAAATTCTGACTAAGTCCATCCCCCAAGTCATAACAGTTACCTTGATATTGGAGGTGCAGAGGAGTCATTGACATTGAGGTCCTTCAGAATCTTGTCTGTAACATCATTAACCCTTTTAGTGCCAGAGAGGTACGCAAACCATTGCCAAGCCTCCTCCCCATGTACAAACCCCCCCCCCCCCTTTAATCCTGCCCGGGCTGTTGCCCAGACCAGAATAAGGAGGAAATTAACATAGATTTGCTTTTATATGGCCATCCCTGTTCAGATTAATTCCCATGCTCTCAATGGATGGGATAGTGTGGGTTCCACAGGGCACAGAACATGCCCTGCATTAACCTCACCTTCCAGCCTACCAGCATCTGGCTGAAGGGGTCACAGAAATGTGTAATGTCATCCCTCCAGCTATCCATTCATTGGCTAGCTGTGATGTTACATGTATGTGGGAACCCACCAGTATGATGCTGACTGGCTGGGAGGTGAGCTTACTGCAGGGAATGTTCTGTGTCCTGTGTAACCCCACAATCTCTTCCAATGGGAGCATGGAAACTAATCTGAACAGGGACCATGTAAAAGCCTATCCCTGTCCATTTTACCCTCATTCTGGCTTGGGCAACGGCCTGGTGGCAGGCGACGGTGATGGCAGTGTACTAGTTTTTTTATGTTTTATGTTTTTGTTTTATTCTTTAATTTTTTTTTTTACAGACAAGATGCTGGAGCCAAGGGAGTCAAGGACACTGCTGGACCTCCAACATCAAGGTAATTGCTATACTTATGAATGTGTAAGCTTGTGTGTGTGTACAAAAGTGTGTCATTCGTTTTTCTGGTCCGTGACATCTGTTTATCGCTTTAATCCGACTGAGACAAAACATGCAATTTTCATAAAATTTTGCTTTTGTAACAAAATGAATGTATAAGTCTAATAGTTTTACATGAAAATAGCAAATTATTAAATGAGACCATCAGGTCAATGCACAATTACATGTGAAGAGCAGAGTATTACATGAGACCATCAGGTCAATGCACAATTACATGTGAAGAGCGGAGTATTACATGAGAAAATCATTACAATACACTGTTACATGAGACCAGCAGGTCAATGCATAATTAAATGTGAAGAATGGAGTATTACATGAGAAAATCATTACAATACACTGTTACATGAGACCATCAGGACAATGCACAATTACATGTGAAGAGCAGAGTATTACATGAGACATCAGGTCAATGCACAATTACATGTGAAGAGCAGAGTATTACATGAGACCATCAGGTCAATGCACAATTACATGTGAAGAGCAGAGTATTACATGAGACATCAGGTAAATGCACAATTACAGGTGGAGAGCGGAGTATTACATGAGACATCAGGTCAATGCACAATTACAGGTGGAGAGCGGAGTATTACATGAGACATCAGGTAAATGCACAATTACAGGTGGAGAGCGGAGTATTACATGAGACCATCAGGTCAATGCACAATTACATGTGAAGAGCAGAGTATTACATGAGACCATCAGGTCAATGCACAATTACATGTGAAGAGCAGAGTATTACATGAGACCATCAGGT
Organism: Rhinophrynus dorsalis; assembly: GCA_037306005.1. Lineage (NCBI taxonomy): Eukaryota > Metazoa > Chordata > Amphibia > Anura > Rhinophrynidae > Rhinophrynus > Rhinophrynus dorsalis. Next base: position 184,792,761 of record CM074725.1, on the reverse strand, counting down.
CAATGCACAATTACATGTGAAGAGCAGAGTATTACGTGAGACCATCAGGTCAATGCACAATTACAGGTGGAGAGCGGAGTATTACATGAAAAAAGCATTATGATGCACTGTTACATGAGACAAGTAGGATATTTCATGAGATCAGCACTTACTTCCATCCTTTCACTGGGCAAATATAAAATAATACAATAGGCAACAAACAATGAAATACTCTAAAATGACAGAAATAATTAATCTGATTGTTATAAGGTAATGCATAGTATAGAGTAATTTGCTAGAGTTCAGGTGATCATTGTTTTTCTAATTTTTTGTTCTAATTCCTGAATGATAATTTAGAACCAAACATAATATTGTTCAGTACTAGAGAATCTGTAGACTGAAGAACACATTTACAACTCAACACATCAACTAACATATCTCAGTTTCAGCAGCACAATAATTCATGGCAACAGCTTCCACGCTTCATAAGTTACACTGGTTAAAGGTCTATGCCGATTGACTATAACAGTTTTCAGTGACAGAACTGCATTCAAGTTTCTTCTAAACTCCTATTTATCCCCTTGGAAACTAGAGAGGTCTTCAAGCATATAAACTAGCTAGCATAAAGGTATATGAATGAGTAAATAAAATCAGCAAATGAGAATATAAACTGGACATTATAGTGATATATAAACCAATAAAAAAACAATCTGCCTAAACTAGGAGTGCATTTATTTTGTGGGAGCATTGGGATTGAGCTGACCGCACCTACAACTCTGAATTATGGGAGTGTCCCTCATAATTAAGAGCTGTATTTTTAAAAAGGAAACTAGAGTAAATCTGAGGCAAACTAGCTGCATTAAAGAGGGTACTTAACTCCTTAAGGACCGGCTGAGCGCCACCATGGGGCATTTATTTTTTACTAATGGATGCAGAGCTCCCTGAATGGCATGCAGCCATGCTGGGAGCCCTGAATTCAGTGATGCACACTGGCACGTCATTGGTCCTTAAAGGGTTAAAAAAAAACCTCCTGTTGATTTAATTGGGACTTTTAATCCCATGAAAACCAAAGAGTTCTCCAGTTCACTGTACTTTGCTTGCTTCAGAAATACTAGTTTTCTTTTTAAAGTACGGCCTCTAGGAGCCCACAGTTGGTTGTCTACTGTACTAAATGAAGAAAGCCAATCCCCCCCCCCAGATATTACAGGGAACATTATGCAGGAGACTGCTTTTTCTATGGTTAACTTGGTCCTATGCTTTACCCAGACATTCCCACGCTTTCCTTAACAGTTTTATCGACCTTGTCAACACAGATTTTTTTTTAGTAGGTGGAAACATAAAAGGGCTGAAATTGACCAAAATGTGAAATAATTTCTCCAATATTTTTTAGCATCATGATAAATCGGATCTTAAAACATAAAATTATATTTGAAAATATTTTAAACCACGTATCACCTTTAATGCCTAAAGAAATCTCAGTACATTGTGTTACAATCCAGAACTCTAGAGCATCCAAGCAGTTCATACATCTGTAGATTCCAGGGATTCCTATCCTCAAGGACTGACTACAGTGCATCCCCTAAGGTGAAAATTATAAATCTATGTTAAGTATTTAGTTGTTGGAGTTGAAAAAAAAGATGTGAGTCCATCAAGTTCAACCTTTGACAGATCTCCTTTGTTGATGAAGCCAAAATGGTTAAGTCCCAGAATCCGATTTGCTGCAAAACAATTCTGGGGTAAACCAACTGCACCACAATGTAGACATAACAGTTCCTGTTGATTTAAAGGGATAGTAATACTTTACTTTATTTCTTTATTTTATTTTGTAGGCATTAAAAAACATGAAGAGCGATATAAGTCTTATCTCTCAAACTTTTATGGTTTGAGAGATATTCACAAGCAAAGTTTCCCCTCCTGCCCCTTTTACCTAGTGTAAGCCATCTCTTCTCAGATGTGGAATGCAGTCCATAGACCAGACAGATAACAGCAGGGGGCAATCTTCTTCCTATGAGAACAATGAAAGCCCTGCCCCTCCTTGACAAGTTTTTCAGGTTTTTCCCTTATCTTAATTGAAGATTGCCCCTCTGTGCAATCTACCTGGGCACATCCCTTCTGCTCTGGCTGAGCAGTGTTACATCAGCAAAAGGGGCAGGAGGGGGATACTTTGTCATTGAATTACTCTTGAACTACAACTCTGACAGAACTGAAATAACACTCTCCAAGGTCCAAATACTATGATGATTAATTAGAGCTGCTTTTATTATGAAACATTACTATCCCTTTAAATCAAATACAGGGCTGTATACTTAACATCTCAAGAATTCAAGGAGTTAAAATGTAGAATTAAAATCAATGGGAATATTCATTTGATGGTTTCCTTCAGATTGTCTACTTTTTCTTTCTGTATACAGCCCCAGATGTCCTAACATTTAATTTGTATGTACTGGTGTAGTGTAAATCAGTGTATGTTACAAGAAGAAAGGAACTCAGTACTGATAAATATCTGAAGAGAACCAAGCCTAAGAATCACAGAGGCCAGGGGATCTGATATGCTGACTTCTCTGCTACTTAATAAATAATGTCTAACAGTTGATAACCATACCAAGAGATTCTCTAGATATACAACAGAAACTTTGCCACTGCCCAGTTCTAAGGGCCTTTGGAAGAAAACTCAAGAGATTATTTTGGAACATGCTAACTCTACTATAGGGGACAATGAAAACTTCAGTATATTACCATTTAAATTGGACTTCTTGAATGCTAGGGAACACATTTTTATTTTTCCTATATGATGCAGTTAGTTTGAAACAGAACTGTTCCAGTTCTTAACACACCAGCCTCAATCTGTATTTAACAAACTGGTTAAGAAGCATATACGGTAGCTGCATTAATATGTCTCCACAAATTGACACTGCATCTACAACACATAAAATAATCCCGAAACGAGCTTTCTACAGATCACTCACTAAACTGTTGTCTTAATAGAGTGGTCAGCAAATTATTACACAGCAATGCCTTACAGGTCCCTCTGGCAGGGAAGGGAATAGAACAAATTACAGGAAGGCCTTCGTCTTTCACTTCATAGTTAAATTAGATTTCTGTTTGTTACCAATTGCGAACATAAATTCTAACCTTTGACACTGTGGGCGATCTTTCCATCCTCAGAAAGTTCACAAAGAGGGCACTGAGCTTCATTGACTTCCTCTGTGCAGAAATGTGAGTATGATCTAACATGTCTGGGCTATTGATGTGTTAAAAAAAAGCTTTACTCTTGCTACATTTGAGAGAAATGGCACATTTTTCAGAGCAATTCAGTTGTCACTAGACAAATCAAAGAAAAAAAGAAGTAAAAAGGTGAGCACAATGGAAATTGTCCCAAGATTCTTAAAATATGAAAATTAGTGTCTTGCATAATCTACCAATTATAAGTCATGTTTACACCTGTTTTTTAACTCCATCAGTGTTCCACAATGTGTTGCACACTGGCACTCAGAAGGTTAAAGTACAATTACAAATGTAGCCATCCTTCACTGCCGTCATTCTAAGATTAGCCATCTTGATCTGATAGGCAGCTTCTATAGATTTGCTTGGGGATCTTTGCTTACTTAACTCATTGAGTGCCAATGGGGTGTTCAGTGCATTGAGATAATAAGTATGGCAACATCTGTATGCATATTTCAATTGCATTTTAGGTGCAGCACTTGAGAAGCAGAGTGGTGCTCAGTTTATTGCTTTACAATGCGTTGTGCACCTCTGTGGGGCTCAATTCTATTACGACCAGTAAAACCATTGTTACTGCTAAAATAAATACCAACTGGCAAATATATCCTTTCTCCAGATGTGTAATACTATCCTGTGTCCCTGACACACACACACCCAGTGGTGGCAGTAAGATGAAGTTGTGTTAGTTCCTCCCTACTGCCACCTGCAGGATGCAACCTAGAAACATATAAACATAGAAACATAGAATTTGACGGCAGATAAGAACCATTCGGCCCATCTAGTCTGCCCAATTTCCTACTGTGTAAAAAAAAAAAAAAAAAAACAAACAAAAAAAACCTCAAACCTTTTTTGGTCCTTGGTCTTTTCTTATGTTAAGGACCGCCTTATGCCTATCCCATGCATGCTTAAATTCTGTCACTGTATTCACATCTACCACTTCTGCTGGTAGGCTATTCCACTTGTCTACTACCCTCTCAGTGAAGTAAAACTTTCTTACATTACATCTAAACCTGTGTCCCTCTAGTTTTAGACTATGGCCTCTTGTCCTAACGTTTTTACTCTTTTGAAATATACTTCCATCCTGTACTCTGTTGAATCCCTTCATGTATTTGAATGTTTCTATCATATCCCCTCTCTCTCTTCTCTCTTCCAAGCTATACATATTCAGATCCTTTAGTCTATCCTGATATTTCTTTTCCTGTAGACCAGTCACCATTTTAGTAGCCCTTCTTTGAATTTTCTCTAGAGTATCAATATCCTTCTGGAGATGGGGTCTCCAGTACTGTACACAATATTCTAGGTGAGGTCTAACTAGAGATCTGTACAGTGGCATGACTACTTCCCTTTTTCTGCTACTAATGCCCCTAGCTATACAACCCAGTGCCCTGCTTGCATTCCCCATCGCTTTATTACATTGCCTGCTTACCTTTAAGTCATTAGAAATAATTACTCCCAAATCCCTTTCCTCTGTTGTCTCTGACAGCACAGTACCCTTAATGGTATATTTTTCCTTTGGATTTTTATGTCCCAAGTGCATTATTTTACATTTATCAACGTTAAAGTGCATCTGCCACACTCTTGACCATTCTTCTAATTTACATAAATCATTTGCCATTTGGCTTTTTCCCCCTGGAATGTCTACCCTATTGCAGATCTTTGCATCATCTGCAAAAAGGCATACCTTTCCTTGAAGACCTTTTGCAATATCACTAATAAAAATATTAAAAAGAATGGGCCCCAGTACAGATCCCTGAGGTACTCCACTAGTAACACTCCTTTCGTCCGAATATTCTCCATTGACTACCACCTTCTGTCTCCTGTCACTCAGCCATTGCCTTATCCATTTCACTATTTTTACATCTAGACCCAAACACTGCAATTTATGAGTCTTCTATGAGGGACAGTGTCAAATGCTTTACTGAAATCTAGATAAGCTATATCTACTGCTCCCCCTTGATCTATTATTTTAGTTACCCAGTCATAAAAATCTATGAGGTTAGTTTGACAACCTCCTTCACAGACATGTACAGAGATGGCAGGGGGCAGTGATCTGTAAAAGAGTGGCCACCCCAGTCCAGATCCCTGCAGGGACTTGCCCACTCCTCTATACCTCCTCACATCAGGTTTTCTCCTCTCCCCTCCTGCACTTCTGCGTCAATGTGTCCTCACGTAAACCTTTGAGCTCCGTGTCCAAAGCATTTAAAAGCAATGAGCTGGACACCTCTCTGGCAATCAAATGGTTAAACACCCACAAATTACCCTTTGCATGAAAGAGGGTTGTCCAACACTTTTCTCTGTTATGCACTGGATTCCGTTTTGGGACTCAGAGGACACATACTCCCTGTCTAGAGTATTTCTAGACCATCACTGCCTATGTGCAATGTGCTCTGTGCATTACCAGTCTCCCTTCGATGTCTCTCTCATTCCCCCAGTACTGCTGTGCTTTGCATAAGGAAGAGACTCAGTGTGAGTTCATCACTAAAATAATCTACTACATGTTTCTCTGCAAGCAGTAGCTTATTTGAACAACCAACTTAGACTGAGTCTTCTCCCGATGCAGAGCACAGCAGAACAGAGGGAGGGAGAGGGAAACAGAGCAGGGAGACTGTTGATAAACAGAGTACATTGCACAGTGGGGTCTGTATACCACTGGAAGGGCACTGCAAGACTCTCTGTGAGTAGACTTCTAAAATAAGGGGGGGGGGGGGTTGTAGCAGACAGGAAGCATATATGCTCTGAGTGCCAAATATTGGTACAAGCCTCTGAATGCCAAAGGGTGTCCAACTCATTGCACAGCAATGTACTCGCTCAGCACCCCTTTGGCACTCAGAATGTTAACACTCAGAGGTCAATTCTGTGGGTACCAGCAAGACAGTGGTACAAGGCTGGGGTATCAGACACCCCAGGCAATATTCAAAAAGTCATCATAATAAAAAAAATTGTTGGCTCATGAGTTTGTCATAAAAGAAGGACATTATTTTCAGAAGTAAATGCGTCATGTTTGAAAATGTGTCATAAAGATTTAAAAATAACGGTATGAAGACCTTGATGCCCATCGCCCTTAAAAAATTCTGATATTAAAAGCGTATTTAGTTTTGTCTTTGAAAAGAAAATTTTCAAAGAAACAGATATGCACTATGGTGCAACTGTTTTGCCCCAGAATGATGCCTCTTTTTTAACATAAGACAATATGTTGTAGATAACAGAACTCTTAACCCACATCAGTTTAATTGACCCAAAGAACCATGGAAGGTGAAGTTCTGAAGTTGCCTTGAATGTCAGTCAGATGACTATTCTTACTTATATTTTAGGTTTACATTTTCCTATGATACACTATGTATTTTCCTCACATATACATCCCCACATGTTTGTCTGGAGTTGTTTAATATAGTGAGTCTTGTTTTAAAAATTTTCATTTGGCAGACACATGTTTCTTAACCCCTTAAGGACCACGGTCCTGGGAAATAACCTTCCCTTAAGGACCACTTTGTTCTTTCCGGTGAGCCAGTAGACGTGACCTCTTGTGTGTATCGGAACAATGCTTTGGGAACTGAGAGAGACCACTCTAGTCTTGGAACTGTCAATTTCAGTCCCTGTGTTTTAATTACAGCGCACCCGAAGGAGCGCTGTAAGTAAAATGTACGTGACGTGCTATGGCAGTCATGGTCCTTAAGGCAAAAACTGTGTGACGGTCATAGTGTGGCATTCGGACCTTCAGGGGTTAATGATAACATACTAAATTTAACAAGATTGTGGATTTCACTGTACTTTTAGGCAAGTGTGTTGTCTATGGCTAGAAACATAAGAGCTTGCATTGAAGACCTCCATATCATTGAAAAACTTATTTAACCCTTTAACCCCATCTGGATACCACTCTCGCATTCAAAGTGTTAAAGCAATGGGGAATTTGTGATTGTTCACCCTATGTTGCAGTAGTTTTCTCCCATAATTATGCCACTTCTTTGTTCCTATCGCCTAAAATGCTGTACTTCAACATTCATACGCCACATGTTTATACACACTTTTTTTGGACATACCACATGCCACCAACAAATACAAATCTCCATTAATTTAAATTGGTCTTTTAAGGCCTTAAATGTTATAGAAGTCTCCAAAGCATTGCTTCCCTGTTACCTGAGGATATTATTTTATGTATAGAGACTGAGGACTGTCTTTCCATATTTAAATCAGTGGGGATTTTAGTTCTTAGTTCATTAGCTTCACTCTGTTACTCAGAGACTTTGAGGTTAATGTGCAGCAGAGATTCCACACTAATTTAGGAGCTGGAATCAATTTTTGTCCCTACTCTACTTAATGCCAATTTGCTAAGGTAAGTAGGCCAAAATGTCTTCCTTTAAAGCCTCTTGCACCAAGGAGAGGGCAGATAGATAGTGTATGGGAGTATAATACATTTGCTTCCTGTGCTCCTTGCTATGTATTAAACAAGGCATATAGGAAATAGTGGAATTTAATACCATTTTCCTCACGCATGTTATAAGGCTGGTGTACAGAGCTTGCTGGTAGCAAAGTAACTCTGCTGCTATATGCGCTACAGAAATAATGCATACACCTCATTGCAGTCACTAGCATTAGAGGCTAAACTCAGTTGGAATGCACTGGCAAATTCATGCATTTGCCCCAGTGAGACTTTATGTTTTGTTTAGATTTGAATGATAAACAGAACAGTGCAACTTTTTTCTGAGTGTAGTAGATTCTTCCACCCATGACTTCAGGGCTTAGGGAATAGGTGGAGAAGAATGGCCTCTTTCTTCTTCTCCTCCACAATCCCCTTTACTGGATGGGGCAGAGGATGATGTTGCTGCCTCAGATTTAGCACTGCAACTAGGACCAGGAGTATTGCTGCTGCTGGCAAGTGGAACCAGTCCTAGTCCCGCATCACTTGTTGACTCCATTCCCACTGTGTCCACGGTAGTCTGTGGCACACTAGCCTGCTCCTCAGCATCCTGCTGCCCTTGCTACTCAGCAGCAGCAGGAATTAGAACAGTAACAAACTCAGCAAATTCCAAAAGCTCACTGACAGTGGTGGTGTTGATGCCCATCCCCATCCCTGTCTCCCATTCCTTCTCAGTTTGGGCTAAAAAGGCCATCAATGTCTATTCCACCCCAGCTTTTCTAGCATCATCTTCACCAACACCACTAGTCCCTCTGTGCTGCTGCTGCTGCTCTATTACAGACATCTCACTGCTGGTTGGAGGGGGTTATGAGAAATGTGACCGAGGTGTGTCACACTTTCCATTTTTGTTGACCTGGAGAAGGCAGACTGGCAGTACTAGCAGCAGGCACAGGGAATCTGTGCTCCTGGTGGTGGTGGCATTATTGCGGTGGTAACAATTCTGCTTTCTTCACGATCATGTTCTACATGGACAATGATATACGGGGAAGGAGACTTCCATAGTCAGGGAAATGGTATGGGCTCCCTTGACCACTAGTCTGGATGCTCTCAATTGCTTCCCCTACCACTCTCCTAACACTAGTCCCACTGGCTGATTCACTATCACTGTTACTACTAACGCCAACCACATCAATTTCAGACCCTGAGTCTTCCTCCTCACAGTCACTATTAATATGATGATTACCCCCCATCTTCACTCCAGTACTAGCACTGGCGGGACTGCTTAAGGATGGTAAGTGTGACTTAGGGTCCCCTGCTGTCACTCTTGGCCTCATCTACCCCCTCCTGTGTATTACAAGACACACTGGCAGCAGCCTCAGCACTGGTGGCAGCAGCTTCAGCACTGGCAGCAGGCACACCACTTGTGGCAGAAGGGGCAGCATGTCTGACAGCAGGCAAAGCACTGGTGGCAGTAGGGGCAGTACTGTTGGCAGGCACAGCACTGGTGGCTGCAAGGGCAGCATGCCTGTCAGCACTGGTAGGCTGACCATACCTCTCCTTTAAAAAGGGACACACAGGAAATAGGCAAATTTCAGGAGTGCATCAAAATCAAAACAACCCTGTAATATGCATTTTTCATGTGTGTCCCTTTTTAAAGGTGAGGTATGGTCAGCCTGGTCAGCAGGCACTGCACATCTTACAGCAGGTGCAGCACGTCTGGCTGCAGTTGCAGCATGTCTGGCAGCAGGAAAAGGCAGCTGACCTGTCACTCTCACTACTACCATTTTCTTTCTCCCTTGACATTAATTTTCCCAAGACCCTGGGGGTGATTTATGGGGGCCTGGCCAACATTGCTTCTGTAGTGCTCACTTCCTCCTTAGACTTAGACTCAGTGGACACATAAGGGAACTTCCAGTTTCTCCTTTTATTACTTTTAAACTTTATCATAGTTGTATCAGTCACTATGAGCCTCTCCTGCCTCGATTTTGCAAAAAGATCACAGCAGAACAGCACATCATGTCTACCTTGCTTTGTAGCTGCTTCTGTTGTGTTTCACTTCCTCTAATATGTCATGTTTTTATAGCAAAAAGGTGAAAAACACATAAATCAATGGGCGGAAACTTTCTAGCCATTGGAAAAATGGAGAATAATTTTGGCCAATGGGCGAAAAAGGTGACGATTTTAATCACTGTTTTTAAAGCGGATTTTCCCCTTGAAAAAGCAGACAACAACGTGGTTTTTATAAATGTTTTCACATGAACACGGCTGAACCTATTGCCCACCCCTACTCATCAGTCCAGAGCACCTGCTGCCATTTTTCCGCACCCCAGTTCCTGTGTTTTCATACATTGTTGACTCACTTGGCCTTGTTTCCACATCGGAGGTATGGCTTTTTGGCCTCAAGTCTTCCATGAAAACCACTTCTGACCAGACTTCTCCGGATAGTTTATGAATGTACCAGGATCCCACTGTTTTCTGCTAATTCTGAGCTGATGGATTGATGGACATGTTCCTTTTGCAAAGGGAAGCAATCAAGTTTCCTTGGCCAACCACTGCGTCTATGGTCCTCAACATTGCCTGTTTCTTTGTGCTTCTTCAAAAGAGCTTGGAAAGCACATCTGGAAACCCCTGCTTGCCTTGACATTTCTGCATTGGTGAGACCTTGCTGATGCAGTATAATTACCTTGGGTAGTTAATCATACACCTGACTAAATGCCTACAAAATCTATGACTTTGTGCAAGTGTACCCAGAAGAATTGATGCTGTTTTGAAGTCAAAGGGTGGTTATACTAAATATTGAGTTGATTTAGACTTTTCTTCTCTTCACTTACTATGCATTTTTTAATTGATAAAAATAAAATATTAAGATGCCTATTTTTGAAGGCATTCTTACTTTACAGCATTTTTGTTGCAGCTGCCTAACATTTTTGCACATTACAGCAAAAAAACATGTTCCATTACTTTAGGAACCACTGGGATAGGCTATTTTCTGAGCCAGGCATAATTGGATAGTCTGGAGGTGGGGCCATTGATGAATGAACATGGGTGTGACTAAGGGCACCTTGGATGCCTTGCCTGAGGTATAAATCCATTCCTTTATCTTGCATTGTCACAAGTGCAATGTGGGAGAAAGGCCGCAATGAAATAAATAATGTGTTTAGAAATGTAGACCTCTTACATTGTTCTTAAAAATAAAAATATTTCATGTTTGTTTAACAATTCTGAAAAAGCACATAGCTTTAGCTACAGTGATGAAAAACAAAAAGATAGGTGAACTGCAGTTCATACATATTAACGCTCTGATTACCAGGGGATGTGCACACCTCTATGGAGTTATGTGTTGGACAGCCCTCTGGCACTCAAAAGGTTAAATGCTTTGTTTGTTGAGGATGTAACGGCAATGCCCTAAGTCCTGTGTACTGTACACCCCTATCTTATGCTATTTGTCTTGCAGATACACAACATTAGCAGTTACTGGCTGTCAGCTCGTGGGCTTTGTAGCAGGCAGCAGGAACGCTCCCGGTTTGTCAGTGGATGTATATCACTGCATCAGTGCCCTTTGATTACACAGAGGCTGCTCTAGCCATTAATAATAGGAAATAATTTTTGTCTGGCAAATGGCACTTACACAGGGTTTCACAAACACCTATGCTTTTCACTGAGGCACATAAGGTAAATTATAGATATAGATAGTACATTTCCTTCTCTTGCTCTTTTAATCTTGAAGCAGCAGCAGTACTGCAAGGAACATTTACAGCAAGTACAATTTAAAGGGAAAGTGTCACCTGGAAAATATTTTTTAACACTATACACAGGATCTGTCTTTTCCTGATAGGTAGAACACTCACTGGGCATAGTGCACTAAAGAGAGAGTCCATGGGCAGTATGCACAAATACATACCTCCCAACAAGGACAAACTTGAAAACGAGAGAAATCTCAGTGTATTCTTCCTGGTAAAACTTTTTCTAAATAAATAATTTCAAATGACCAAAGACAGACACTTTTGTTAGAGGTGGTGTTTCTGGGGGTGTAGCCGGTGTGTGTGTGTGTGTGGGGGGAGGGAGTTACCAAGAATTTTGGTTATTTCATGACTTACTGACACCTCTTTGTGTAACTGAATAAATGATTTAGATCAAGACACAGAGTAAGCTATAAACACATATGACAACACTAGTGTGAGTTTTATTGATGTGGAGCAATGTGATACACTTTTATACACACAACACAGTCTATCTCTTAAAAAAAGGGACACCAGTGTAGGAAAGAGGGACAGACGGATTTGGGTCTCTAAGAGGGACCAGCATTCCTACAGAGAGACAGTTGGGAGGTATGCAAATAAATGGCTGATGAACTGAAAAGAACTGAAATAATTTTGAGGTAATCCAACTTTGTCACAAGGAGAAAACAAGAACACCTTTTACTTAATGGAACTTTTAACCCCTTGTATGCTAAAGAGTTTTCCACTCAGAACCAGTGAAGAAATGTATGAATACAATTTTATGCTAAACCAGGAACTGGAGTGCTGAGGCCAACTGCAATATTTGTTAACATCTCTAGAACCATGGTGATGGCAGTGGGGCAGTTTATTAGTGTTTTAAGGAGCTTTATTCATCCACTTTAACACCATGTATTAACCCTTTCAGTTCCAGAGGGGTGCGCAATGCACTGTCAAGCAACGTGTTTTGCCCCCTCTGGCATCAAAGGGATAAATAAGGCTCAGCTAACATGATGTACATTTCTGCCATTTTTCTGTACATGTTATGGGTCAGTTATTATGGGACTGCTTGCATTAAAGTCATAATGACAAGGAGTGTGTGCACTAGAATGCACAGTGGTGATCATTAGCTGTAGTGCATATCTCTGGGTGCAATCGCTGGGGATGAAGAGACGTCAGTGAAGACACACTGATGTATTCATGTATTCCCTCCAATTGTCCCTCTAATATATAGATATATAAACTGTGGTCTCAAGCAGTTGTTGGACTATAATAGCTGGCAAATTGCTTGTCACCCAGCCCAGCTATAAACTGTGTGAATTTTATTCAGCTACTTAGTAATGTTACACATGATACTGAGAATGAATGTAAAAAAACTGTAAAACAAACAAAAATATGTGTTTTGGCAATGGTTTGCCAAATAAAATTACAATAAAAAATTGTAGTTAAGTTATGATTTTACAGAAGAGAATGCAGGATATAATGAGAACACCCCAATCTGCATGATCTGATACGTGGCAGTGTCTGTGTACAAATGAAGGTATGCCACTTGGCTCAGGAGTTCTCAGGAGTCAGGTGTCAGCCAACACAGATTATCCAAGGAGAGACACAGCTCAATGCTTTGGAGCTTTCACAATCCATTTCTTTAAACACTCTTGTGTGGTCTCTGGGATATTGTATTACATGGATTTGTCTTTATTTTCATCACTATGCTAATGATGAATACAATCCATGATGCATAAAATAGAAGAGCTCTGTAGACCAAGTAAGCGTCTATCAAAGGGGAACATTCTGGTTAATAACTATATGGAAACATATTAGAATATGTCAGTTTAGCATACCTAACCTGCTGCCTGTACCCCACACCCCTATTTATATATTGCCTTCTGTACTGGTGCTTTTTAACCCATTGAGTGCCAGAGAGGTATCCAACTGATTGTAACTCAATGCCTTTGATACCTCTCTGGCACTCAAAAAAGTTTTAAAGGAAAACTAAAATATCTTAATAATAACCCTACGCTTACCACAGTATGGCCAGAAAATCCTAATGGCCCCTATGAATTTTCCATTGTGCCTTTGTTCAGTCCTGAATGTCATGCCCATGAAGGCAGACATGACACTTGCTGGCAACAAACTGAAGCAGGCAGAGTTCATTGGCCTACTTGATTTCCATGTGCAATGCACAGAGCCAGAGACGGATTAAGGCTCCTAGGCAAGGTATCAGTTTGGGACCCCACATCTCTTGATTCGGTGCTTCAGACACAGAGAGCTGCTAGCAGGCTCTGGCATTGTGGCTTTAATGGAAGTGTGAGTAAATGGATGATGTTGTTTTCTTTCCTCAAAAAGGGCATCTGACACAAGATGTCAGTGTCAGGAACAGCAGGGCCTATGTCTGTGACCTCTCACCTGCAGGCAGGGCCCTTCATATTGTTTGGGCCCTAGGTAGTAGCCTATGGTGCCATAACGAATGTTCCAGCTTTGCAAAGAGCTTAAGGTCCTTTGGTCCTGCTAACAACTTTCAAGCCAGTCTCCATTCTCAGGACATCCAAGACTGACTGAAGATGTTATCTCTTGAACAAAAGCACAAGAACAAAACTCATAGCGGCATTAGGATTTCCTGATCATATTAAGGGAAGTGGAGGGTTATTACAGAACTTCTCCATAAGAGGCAAATTCCCAAACTCCTGTTAATTTAATTTATAAGGGAGGTCTCCATCTCAAAATGAAACAATGCTTTGAAACCTTGATAATATTTAGGCTTAAAAGCCCAATTTACAACGATGGGAATGTATTTCTCTCCTGCGGTGTGGTGGGTTTGCCTCAGCATTTCTCTAGATCTTCTTCATACATCAGCCTCAATGTGATGTGTCTGTTTGCCAGTGTCTGTAGATTGGGGGGATATCTGCCATCTGTATGACAGAGAACTACTGTTCTTAAAAAGGATATTCTAGAATTAGAGAGAATACAGATAAAAGCAATAAAATTACTAAAAGGAAAGGAGGAGTTGAAAGATGTATAGCCAAACTGATTTATTTACTCCAGAAAAAAAGACACCTAAGAGAGGATCTTGTTACATTGTACTCAAATATTAGAGGTCAATACAAATATCTCTCAAGGGAACATTTAATTCCAAGACTGTATCAAATAACTAGGGGTCACTCCTAAGATTTGAGAAAAACAGGTTTCAGTTTCTGCTCTGTCATGTGCTTCACTTTAAAGGGATAGTAATACTTCAAATGTAAAAAAAAATATGTTGTAGGGTTTATCCCCCTGAGTAACACAAGAGTACTCCCACTGCTGAAAGGTGTTTCATTCAAAGGTTATTAATTTTCAAAGCTGAATTTTTTAGGTGCAATATCACAGTGGCCTGAAATTGTACAGTGGCGCTGTTGCTACACCATCCTATGGAGATTTATGGTCCTGGGACCAGAGCTGTCCATAGTATCGTGTAGCAACAGCGCCACTGTACAATTTCAGGCCACTGTGATATTGCACCTAAAAAATTCAGCTTTGAAAATTAATAACTTTTGAATGAAACACCTTTCAGCAGTGGGAGTACTTTTGTTTTACTCAGGGGGATAAACCCTACAACATATTTTTTTTACATTTTAAGTATTACTATCCCTTTAAAAATCTAGGGATAAAGACTAGAAGCAGTGCATGGATGTTCTGGAGGCAATATAGCACAGTATCAGAAATTGACTGAGGCCTTGGTTGCTGCAGCTTGTGCCATAAATGATTGTCAGGGCTGGAATTATATCCCAGGCACCCGTAGGCAAGGCACTCTAGGCTCCGTTATCTCTGCCCATAACCACACTCCCACTTTTCACATATCCCCGACCCCCAGTCCCATTTATTGTTTCCTTCCACAGAAAAAATACTTGGCATTTAACAAGAAGAAAAAAAAACTTTATTCTCTTGGTGGCTGGAGAGAGATCTCCAACACATTACTTTGCAACCAAGGGGTTAAATAATAGCCTGCACAGGGGCAGTGAGATTGCTCTGGTCACACCCACAATTCAGAATGTGGGTGTGGCCAGCACAGGTGCTCTAGGCAGTTGCCTACTACGCTTATTGGGAAATCCTACCCTGGTGATTATTATCCTTCTCCTGAGGAGGC
This sequence comes from Rhinophrynus dorsalis, assembly GCA_037306005.1. Taxonomy (NCBI): domain Eukaryota; kingdom Metazoa; phylum Chordata; class Amphibia; order Anura; family Rhinophrynidae; genus Rhinophrynus; species Rhinophrynus dorsalis. The sequence goes on along the minus strand of CM074725.1, from coordinate 184,777,370 downwards.
TGTTTTGCAAAAGTTCCACCACCAGTAGCAGTACTTTAACTTATAAAAAACTAAAGACAAGAAGTGTCATATTCTAAGGCTGTTACCATAGAGGAAGAGGATTTAGCAGTAAGACCAATTGCTGCATCAATGTTCTATAATCCTATATAATAATTTGCTAGGATGTTTATCAGAAGCCATCATGTGCAGTAGAGACTGCCTGAACGCATAAGCACAGAATGCTGGGAGTTCTGTGCTGGGAGCATTCTGTGCTTTTGGGCAGTCTCTACAGTGCAGGACTGCATCGGCGCAGGATGCAGAGCTGGACCAACCTCTTAACCCTTTGAGTGCCAAAGGGGTACACAATGTATTGCAAAGCAATGCTTTGCATACCCCTCTGGCACTCAAAAGGTTAACATCACCTGGACCTTGGCCTGTGTACACGGGTTTTTACACCAGCTGGGCAATACATCGCTCAAAGGAGGAAAATAAATGAACTTTTCATACTGTAAAAAACGTAAAAAGCAAGCTGTCTCAGTAGCAATCTCAGTATTCTACCACTGAAAAGGGTACTATGCCTGTTTATAATTTCTTTGAAAGATCATCTGGAAAGTTTGAACAGGTTAACATGGCTAAAAATACAAAATCATCTTAGTTATCATCATTAGCATGACTGCTTCTAAGTTCAACTCTCACCCAGTCACACTCACTATTATTGACTAAGCAACAGCACAGGTCAACACCAACAATCCTGTCAATGAGTGCTTCTGCTGCTGTTTGAAGTGCAGTGTCACTGCTACCTAATGCTAGTACCAATACAACATCTAGACCTTGTAGTAGTAATAGTAGTAGATTTAATAATAGTAATAGTCGTTGTAGTAGTAGTATTGCCTCAGCAACCTTTCACCTCTCAAGGCTTGCTTTGGCCTCAGCCTGCTAACAATTCTTTGCATTCTGTGCAAGAGGGAAGCCCCCTGCACCATCCCCAGGTTAAAATGGAGGTTGCTACCAACCTGCTAACAATTTTTTAAGGTTTATGTTGCTGTCAGAATCAGCCTGCTAATATTGTTTTCAAGGCTTTTCTTACCGTAAGCCTCAGCCTTCTAACAATTTTTTCAAGGCTTATGTTACCATAGGACGCAGCCTTTTTACAATATATTATATTCCTTGCAAGAGCCCACCCACCCGACTTATCACTTGCAATGGAGGTCCCTACTAATTTACTAGAAATTTAATCAAGACTTATATTTCTGTCAGACTCAGCCTGCTTGCAATTTTTTCAGTGCTTATTTATGTTTCCATAGGCCTCAGCCTGCTAACAATATTTCAAGGCTTATTTTACCCTAAGACTCAACCTGCTAAGGACTTTTACTTTCATCTGTGGATTTCTCCAATTTAGCTCTCAGCAGTAGGGATGGGTGAAAGTTGTCGCCGTGTTCCCGTGAGAAATTTCGCGAAAACCACGTTGTTATCTGCTTTTTCGCTTTAAAACTAGCGGTTAAAATTTTCACATCTTTCGCCCATTGGCCAAAATCTTTTGCCATTTTTTCAATGGCTAAAAAGTTTTCACCCATTGATTTACATTGTTTTCGCACTTCCACTATAAAAACCTGATGTTATCGCTGAAGGCAGATATAATAGAAGCAACTACAGAGCGAGATAGATGTGCTCTGCTGTTCTCTTGTGATATTTTGCAAAAATTGAGGCAGGAGAAGCTCATAATGACTCCTATCACTATGAGCAGCAAAAAGAGGAGCTGGAAGAACCCTTATTATTAGTGTTGAGCGAGCATGCTCGGCCGATGCTCGGATCGGCTCGAGCATCGCTCTGCTCGGCACATGGCGGTACTCGTACGAGTACCGCATGTGCTCGCCCGCCATGTTCGGGTCTCCTCCCCGCACGTTTTGCGGCTGCTGCGCAGCCAATAAACGTGCAGGGAGGCTCTGACATCGGTGTAATGCCAGCAGCCATGTTGGCTGCTGGCATTACACTGATTGGCTGGCCAGAACCCGTGGTCGGGTGCTGTATAGCACCTGACCACCGAGTTCGGCTCAGTCTTAGCCAGGGAGAGCTGAGGATAGGAAGGGAAAGGCAGTGTAGGGAGGAAAACAAGCAAAATTGTGAAAAAAAAGAACCCAAAGTCCTTTTTAGGACTACTGTGTGTGGGGGCAGCAGGTTATTTTGTGTGGGGGGAAAAAAAAAAAAAAAATATTCTGTTTAGTGTGCAAAGTTGCAGATTAGAGCACATTCTGTTTAGTGTGCACAGTTGCAGATTAGAGCACATTCTGTTTAGTGTGCAAAGTTGCAGATTAGAGCACATTCTGTTTAGTGTGCAAAGTTGCAGATTAGAGCACATTCTGTTTAGTGTGCAAAGTTGCAGATTAGAGCACATTCTGTTAAGTCTTCAAACTAAAATATCAAAGTCACATATTCCATTCAGTGTGCGTCGCCGCAGTTTAGCAGCACATTCTGTGTACTGTGCAGAGTTGCAGAATAGGAAGAAATACTGTTAAGTCTTCAAACTAAAATATCAAAGTCACATATTCCATTCAGTGTGCTTCGCCGCAGTTTAGCAGCACATTCTGTGTACTGTGCAGAGTTGCAGAATAGGAAGAAATACTGTTAAGTCTTCAAACTAAAATATCAAAGTCACATATTCCATTCAGTGTGCTTCGCCGCAGTTTAGCAGCACATTCTGTGTACTGTGCAGAGTTGCAGAATAGGAAGAAATACTGTTAAGTCTTCAAACTAAAATATCAAAGTCACATATTCCATTCAGTGTGCTTCGCCGCAGTGTAGCAGCACATTCTGTGTACTGTGCAGAGTTGCAGAATAGGAAGAAATACTGTTAAGTCTTCAAACTAAAATATCAAAGTCACATATTCCATTCAGTGTGCTTCGCCGCAGTTTAGCAGCACATTCTGTGTAGTGTGCAGAGTTGCAGAATAGGAAGAAATACTGTTAAGTCTTCAAACTAAAATATCAAAGTCACATATTCCATTCAGTGTGCTTCGCCGCAGTGTAGCAGCACATTCTGTGTACTGTGCAGAGTTGCAGAATAGGAAGAAATACTGTTAAGTCTTCAAACTAAAATATTAAAGTCACATATTCCATTCAGTGTGTGTCACCGCAGTTTAGCAGCCTATTCTATGTACTCTGCACAGTTGCAGACTAGGAAGAAATACTGTTAAGTTTTCAAACTCAAATATTAAAGTCACATATTCCATTCAGTGTGTGTCACCGCAGTTTAGCAGCCTATTCTGTGTACTCTGCACAGTTGCAGACTAGGAAGAAATACTGTTAAGTTTTCAAACTCAAATATTAAAGTCACATATTCCATTCAGTGTGTGTCACCGCAGTTTAGCAGCCTATTCTGTGTACTCTGCACAGTTGCAGACTAGGAAGAAATACTGTTAAGTTTTCAAACTCAAATATTAAAGTCACATATTCCATTCAGTGTGTGTCACCGCCGTTTAGCAGCCTATTCTGTGTACTCTGCACAGTTGCAGAATAGGAAGAAATACTGTTAAGTTTTCGAACTCAAATATTAAAGTCACATATTCCATTCTGTGTTCGTCACCGCAGTTTAGCAGCCTATTCTGTGTACTCTGCACAGTTGCAGAATAGGAAGAAATACTGTTAAGTTTTCAAACTCAAATATTAAAGTCACATATTCCATTCAGTGTGTGTCACCGCCGTTTAGCAGCCTATTCTGTGTACTCTGCACAGTTGCAGACTAGGAAGAAATACTGTTAAGTTTTCAAACTCAAATATTAAAGTCACATATTCCATTCAGTGTGTGTCACCGCCGTTTAGCAGCCTATTCTGTGTACTCTGCACAGTTGCAGAATAGGAAGAAATACTGTTAAGTTTTCAAACTCAAATATTAAAGTCACATATTCCATTCTGTGTTCGTCACCGCAGTTTAGCAGCCTATTCTGTGTACTCTGCACAGTTGCAGAATAGGAAGAAATACTGTTAAGTTTTCAAACTCAAATATTAAAGTCACTTATTCCATTCAGTGTGTGTCACCGCAGTTTAGCAGCCTATTCTGTGTACTCTGCACAGTTGCAGAATAGGAAGAAATACTGTTAAGTTTTCAAACTCAAATATTAAAGTCACATATTCCATTCAGTGTGTGTCACCGCAGTTTAGCAGCCTATTCTGTGTACTCTGCACAGTTGCAGAATAGGAAGAAATACTGTTAAGTTTTCAAACTCAAATATTAAAGTCACTTATTCCATTCAGTGTGTGTCACCGCAGTTTAGCAGCCTATTCTGTGTACTCTGCACAGTTGCAGAATAGGAAGAAATACTGTTAAGTTTTCAAACTCAAATATTAAAGTCACTTATTCCATTCAGTGTGTGTCACCGCAGTTTAGCAGCCTATTCTGTGTACTCTGCACAGTTGCAGAATAGGAAGAAATACTGTTAAGTTTTCAAACTCAAATATTAAAGTCACTTATTCCATTCAGTGTGTGTCACCGCAGTTTAGCAGCCTATTCTGTGTACTCTGCACAGTTGCAGAATAGGAAGAAATACTGTAAAATTTTCAAACTCAAATATTAAAGTCACATATTCCATTCAGTGTGTGTCACCGCCGTTTAGCAGCCTATTCTGTGTACTCTGCACAGTTGCAGACTAGGAAGAAATACTGTTAAGTTTTCAAACTCAAATATTAAAGTCACATATTCCGTGTAAGATGAAGAAGGCGGGTAAAAAGGGACGGGGAAGTGGACGTGATCCTGATAGTTCAGGGCGCGGGTCAGGACGCGGAGAAACTGTGCCTGGTGCCAGAGCACAAGAAAGAAAGACATCCACCATACCTAGCTTCATGTCTAATTTTACAGGGCGTCGCAGGACATCACTCTCGAGGTCCGACCACTGCGAACAGGTGGTCGGTTGGATGACAGCTGATACTGCTTCCAGTCGGTTAAGCACCACCCTGTATTCCACCAAGTCCACTCTCAGTAGCCAAGAGTCTGGTCAACATAATCCTCACTCTGATCATCCTTCCTCCCACCATACACGGTCTGGTCAAAGAAGTGATCCCACACTGGGATATAGTGAGGAGCTCGTCTCATCACCAATCCTTCATTTGACCCTCTCTCCAAGCACTCTTGCAGAGGAACATGACATCTTGTGCCCTGATTCACAACCTCTAGAGGCTACCCAATCACAAGAAGATGACAGATGTGAACGGCATTTAAGGTCAAAGGAAGTAGTGGATGATGATGATGATGATGAGACACAGTTGCCATTAAATCAACCACTATTTCCGTCTCAAGACCTTGTTGAGGAGAATGTTATACAGTTGTCAATGACTGAGTATGTGGTGGGATCAAGACTTGAGGAGGATGATCAGAGTGAGGAAGTGGAGGAGGACTTGGTGGACGATGAGGTGACTGACCCCACCTGGGAAGGTGTAGAGCCGAGCGATGACAGCAGTCCTGAGGGTGAGCCATCTGCAGCACCGCAACAGGCTGGAAGAGGCAGTGGTGTGGCTACAGAAAGAAGGCGGACCGCACCAAACCGGCCCGCAAATGTTCCACGGAGCACCCCCTTGCGTAAATCTACCTTGCCAAAGGGTAGGTGTTCCGCGGTATGGCGTTTTTTTAAGGAAAGTGCGGACGACAAAAGAATTGTAGTTTGCAACCTGTGCCACACCAGAATGAGCCGAGGCATGAACACTAGAAACCTCACCACCACCAGCATGATCCGACACATGGCATCCAAGCACCGTAGTAAGTGGGAGGAACGCCTGGATCGCCCATCTGTGTCTGCAGGCCACACCACTGCCTCCTCTTCCCCTGTTTTCGGTGCCGGCCAATCGCCTGTCGAAGGCGCAGGCCCGCATACCTCCCGCCCTGCACCTGTAGCATCTGAAGCACCATCAGTGACCACATCCACTTCCCTGTCCCAGCGCAGCGTCCAAATGTCGTTACCCCAGGCATTTGAGCGCAAGAGAAAGTACCCAGCCACCCACCCACAGGCCATAGCACTAACCTCACACCTTTCCAAATTACTGGCCATCGAAATGCTGCCATTTAGGCTTGTGGACACTGAGTCCTTCCGCAGCCTGATGGCAGCAGCTGTCCCTCGGTACGCGGTCCCCAGCCGCCACTACTTTTCCCGGTGTGCCATCCCCGCATTACACCACCATGTGTCCCGTAACATCACCCGTGCCCTGACCAACGCAGTTACTGGGAAGGTCCACTTAACGACTGACACATGGACAAGTGCTTGTGGCCAGGGACGCTACATTTCCCTGACGGCACACTGGGTGAATGTCGTGGAGGCTGGGAGCGACTCGGACCCTGGGATGGCACGGGTGCTACCCACGCCGAGGATTGCGGGCCCTACCTCCATCAGGGTTTCCGCCAGCACCTACGTTATTGGCTCCTCCTCCTCCGTTTCCACCTCCGAATTCTCTACACGCAGCGCCACTCCCCCATCAGCCAGTAGCTGGAAGCAGTGTAGCACTGCAGTGGGGAAGCGTCAACAGGCCGTGCTGAAGCTGATCTGCCTTGGGGACAAACAGCACACGGCCTCAGAGCTGTTGCAGGGGATTAGTCACCAGACCGAGCAGTGGCTCTCGCCACTCAACCTGCAACCAGGCATGGTTGTGTGTGATAATGGGCGTAACTTGGTGGCGGCTTTGGAGCTCGGCAAGCTCACACACGTACCATGCCTAGCGCATGTATTTAATTTAGTGGTGCAGCGATTTCTAAAAACCTACCCCAATGTGCATGATCTCTTGACCAAGGTGCGCCGCGTGTGTGCACATTTCCGTAAGTCATCTACAGCTTCGGCCGGCCTGTTGAAGCTGCAGCAGCGCTTACAATTGCCAGCTCACCGGCTGCTGTGTGACGTGAGCACGCGCTGGAACTCCACCTTCCACATGTTGGCCCGGCTTTGTGAGCAGCAGAGGGCAGTAGTGGAGTACCAGCTGTTACACGGTCGTCGCCTCTCCGTTCAACTTCCTGTAATCAGAAGTGAGGAGTGGGAATGGATGTCAGACCTCTGCGAGGTTTTACGCAATTTTGAGGAATCGACACAGATGGTGAGCGGCGATAACGCTATTATCAGTGTAACCATCCCACTTCTGTGTCTACTGAAACGTTCGCTGCTCACAATTAAAACCGACGCTTTGCATGTGGAAGAGGTGGAAATGGGGGAGGAAGAGCTTACACAAGGTGATAGCCAGAGCACCCTCACTTCGTCTTCTCAGCGACAATTGGAGGAGGCGGAGGAGGAGGAGGAGGAGGAGGAAGACACGGTTGCCTCCGCTACAGAGGGTAGCCATGGAACTTTAGTTCCATCTCTTCAGCGTGGGTGGGCAGAAGAGGAGGAAGAGGATGAGGAGATTGAGAGTCATCCTCCTGGTGAGGACAGCGAAATCTTGACTGTTGGTACTCTGGCACACATGGCTGACTTTATGTTAGGCTGCCTTTCCCGTGACCCACGCGTTATACGCATTTTAAACAACACGGATTATTGGGTGTTCACCCTTCTGGACCCCCGCTACAAAGAGAATTTCTCATCTCTCATTCCTCCGGTGGAGAGGACAAGCAAAATGGTGCAATACCAGAAGGTTCTTGTTGAAAAATTGCTCCAAAATTTTCCATCTGACAACGCTGGCGGCAGAGTACGTGCTACCTTGGCCAACCGAGAAGGGGAGAAAAGGGGAGCACACAGCAGTTCCGACAAAGGCAGGGCAACACTCTCCAAGGCGTGGGACACCTTCATGACACCCCGCCAGCACCCTCACCCTGATGCGCAGCCTAGTGTCACAAGGAGGGAAAAGTTTTGGAAGATGGTGAAGGAGTACGTAGCAGACCGTGTCAGCGTCCCCAATGATCCCTCTGTGCCTTACAACTACTGGGTGTCCAAGCTGGACACGTGGTATGAACTGGCACTCTACGCCTTGGAGGTGCTGGCCTGCCCTGCCGCCAGCGTTCTGTCTGAGCGGGTATTTAGTGCTGCTGGTGGCATCATAACAGATAAGCGTATCCGCCTTTCCACCGACAATGCTGATAGGTTGACACTTATAAAAATGAACAAGGCCTGGATTTCCCCTGACTTCTCCACTCCACTGGAGGAAAGCCCCGGGTGAACATAAAGTCACTTTAGATATGTTATTTACAATGATGGGAATACTCTGTATTCCCATTCACCCCTTCCACCCAAAAAACGGGTATATGGTTGACTCTTAATCTTCTCATCCTCCTCCTCCTCTTCCATATGCCCTGGGAAATAATTTTTATATAGGGCCAGCTCACCAGCGGGCCCTGTGATATAATTTTTATATAGGGCCAGCTCACCAGCGGGCCCTGTGATATAATTTTTATATAGGGCCAGCTCACCAGCGGGCCCTCTTTGACAATTTTTGTATAGGTCAGCTCACCAGCGGGCCTTCTCATATAATGTTTTATTGGGTCAGCTCTCTAGCGGGCCCTCTCATATAATGTTTTATAGCGTCAGCTCACTAGCGGGCCTTCGCATATAATGTTTAGGATGGTCAGCTCTGCAGCAGACCCTCACCCATAATGTTTTAGATGGTCAGCTCAGCGCACGTTTCCCTCTTAATCATGGCCTCAGTTCAATAAAATCAAGGAAATTTTTGGGAGAATTTGCCTCTGCGCACGTTTCCCTCTTAATCATGGCCCCAGTTCAGAAAATCAAGGAAATTTTTGGGATAATTTGCCTCTGCGCACGTTTCCCTCTTAATCATGGCCTCAGTTCTGAAAATCAAGGAAATTTTTGGGAGAATTTGCCTCTGCGCACGTTTCCCTCTTAATCATGGCCTCACTTCCGAAAATCAAGGAAATTTTTGGGAGAATTTGCAGATGATATACAAGTAAATATACAGCAAATATTGTTTGGTAACAATTTTTCGCCTAAAGTCGTTTTTATTTTCCTTTTTGTGTGTTTTATGGTCAGTCTGTAAAAATGGCGTACTACGGGCGAAAGATCGTTCCCAGCAGCGATGTTGGAGTCCAAGATGCATCCAGACATCCTCCCTATGCTGTCCCTGAACCATTTCTGTGGTGTTTCCATCCTTTTCTGCCATTTTCCTATGGACCAGGCACCCTCCCCTCATCAGAGCAGGGGGTGCCTGGTGTAATGCTCGAGTCCTCCCATTGACTTCAATGGGGCTCGGGTGCTCGACCGAGCACTCGAGCCTCAGGGGGTGCTCGGTCAGAGCACCCGAACACCCGAGCATTGGGGTGCTCGCTCATCACTACTTATTATGTGTCCACTGAGTCTGAGGAGGAGGAGAAAGTGACTAGCAGTACTCAACCAATGCTGTCCAGTCCCCCTGGGAGGGAGAAAAGGGAATGGGAAGGAAGGGAGAAAAGCGAAGGAAGGGGGGAAAGGGAAGGAAGGGAGAAAAGAGAATCGGAAGCAAGGGAGAAAAGGATAGTGAGAGCAGGACAGGTCAGATGCCTGTGCCTGCTGGAAGACGTGCTGCCCCTGCTGCTAGTGCCACAACATTAGTGCCAGTGCCACTAGTGTTGTACCTGTTGTCAGATGTGCTGTCCCTGCTGCTAGTGCCACCATTTCTGTAACTGCAGCCACTAGTGTTGTACCTGTTGCCAGACGTGCTGCACCTGCTGGCAGTGCCACCATTTCTGATCCTGCAGCCACTAGTGTTGTACCTGTTGCCAGTTGTGCTGCCCCTGCTTCCAGTGCCACCATATCTGTAACTGCAACCACTAGTGTTGTAGCTGTTGCCAGACGTGCTGCCACTGCTGTCAGTGCCACCATTTCTGATCCTGAAGCCACTAGTGTTGTACCTGTTGCTAGTACTGAAACTGCTGCCAGTTCTGAACCTACTGCTAGTACTGAACCTGCTGCTAGTGCTGAACCTGCTGCCACCAATACTTTGCCTGCTGCTAGTGTTTCATGCAGTACTCAGGGGAGGAAAGAGAAAATGACAGAAAGGGACCTTAAATCACGCTTGCCATTCCCAAGCAGTCCTGCCACTGCTAGTACTATTGCTACTAAGTTCCAGCAGCTTGTTAGCCTTAGGAATGAAGGAGGGGCTAATCAACAATATCCTGATATTACTAGTGACTGTGAGACTGAGGAGGAAGACTCTGCGGCTGAACTTGATGTGGTTGGTGTTAGCAGTAGCAGTAATGGTGAAGCAACCGGAGTGGTAGGGGAAACATTTTACAGCATCCAGACTAGCGGTCAAGGGAGCCCACACCATTCTCCTGACCCTGTGACTGGGAGTCCTCCTCTTTTCTTCACTACAGTATCTAGGTGGTACATGAACCTGAAGAGGCCAGAACTGGTGTTGGGAGAGGATAGCAGGCTGAGAATTAATACCACCACTACCAGCAGGAGCACAGATCAGCTGCCTGTGCCTGCTGCTATTTCTGCTAGTGCTAGTCTGCATTCTTCTTCAGGTCAAAAGGTAATGGCAAGTGTGACATTAGGGGACCCTCTGTCACATTGCTAGTCACCTCCTCCAAGCAGCAGTGAGATGTCTGGAATAGAGCAGCAGCAGCAACAACAGCATATAGGGACTAGTGGTGGTGATGGTGATGATGCTGGAGAAGCTGGGGTGGAAGAGACATTGATGGCCTTTTTAGCAGAAACTTAGAAGGAATGGGAGACAGGAATGTGGATGGGCATCACCACCACCACTATCAAGGACATATTGGAATTAGAGGAATTTGCAACTGCTCTATTTCCTTCTGATGCTGAGATGCAAGGGCAGCAGGATGCTGAGGAGAAGATTAGTGTGACACAGACCACCGTGGACACAGTGGGAATGGAGTCAACAAGCAATGCGGGACTAGGACAGGTTCCACTTGCCAGCAGTAGCAATACTCCTGATCCTAGTTGCATTGCTGACTCTAAGGCAGTAGCAGCTACAGCAGCAACATTAGCCACAGACAATGAAGGGGAATGTGGAGGACAAGAAGAAAGAGGACATTCTTCTCCACCTTTCCCCTTCCCTCTGAAGTCATCATGGGTGTGGGAATATTTTTCTGTTGGGGCAGGCACAGTACAGTCATCAGCAACGGCACTGTGCACAATTTGTGACAAGTCAGTGAAAAGAGGAAAGGAGGGAATACACCTTGGCACAAGCGCCCTCATATCACACATGAAACACAGACACCATGACATTTACTGCAAACATGTTAAAGCTAAACACCCACCACAGAAATCAAGCACCACTTGTGCTGTCCCCGACTCACCAGAAAGGCAAGAAGACATGAGGTGGAGATCAAAGAGGAGGAGGAATAAAACAACCCAGGCAGAGACTGGAACTTCCAGGGTGAGTGAAACAACTAGCTCGCCATCACCTTCTAGGGTAACTACATCTTCAGCCAATCCTCCTCGTTCATGACCTCCCCCTCCACATGATAGCCACTCTGTTGATGTTAGGATGTGGCAGTTCGTCTCTACCAGTTTCACAATGTGTGGGCTCTGACCACCCATGGCAGTTTGGTGGAGGAGAATCGCAATTAGTGCATCAAGCAGCATCTGAGGAGATTCCATCCTGCAGAATATGCTAAGATGGTGGCAGGGAAGGTTCATCACTACTATTAACTGTCAGCAAGTTATCATGTGTCCTTAACGGGTGTGGAAAAGGGGTACAGTGACAGCGGCAGTACTTGGTTTTGGGTGTCATTGTGTTTGGATACATTTGTGCCCCCAAATGTTATTTACCACACACATACTGTGCACATTGCAGTTGCTGAGGAGACCCACTGATCCTGCTCTCAAGGGAAAAATATATTCTAATAAAAACCCGCCCATGATGATTTAGGAAGAGGGGCAGGTGGAGAAGATTTAATGGCCAACTTGTTCTTTTCTCCACAAATACTGGGGTCTACTTATTCTGCTGATACTGCCTCAGGCGCATCACTGGAGCCAGTCGTGGCAAATGGAACCTTCATCATCCATCTTCTTTGTTACTGCTACTGTTGATCTCATTCCCTTTCAGCTGCGTAATTATCCTGCTGCAGCAGTACCGACAGCAGTTGCAACTCAGGACTCGGGAGGACATTTGACAGTGGCCACTGGCCAACATGACCTGTTGGCATTAGGCCAGTAGGGCATTTTTATTTTTTTCTCAGGGCTTGTGTTTTGAAAAAAAAAAAGAAAAGAAAAAACTAGTCCTACAAAAAAAAATAAACATTTTTGGGGGGGGTTTGTTTCTAACAAGCTTAAGTCCTACAAATCAATGCCTTAGGGCTTGTGACAAATTAGCTTAAGTCCTACAAAGCAATGATTCCTTAGCGCTTGTTCCAAACAAAGCCATTTAAAGGGATAGCAATTCTTCGTTTTATCTTTATTTAATTTTGTAGACATTAAAAAACATGAAGAACGACATAAGTCTTATCTCTCAAACCTTTATGGTTTGAGAGTTATTCACAAGCAAAGTTTTCCCCTCCTGTCCCTTTTACCTAGTGTAAGCCATCCCTTCTCAGATGTGGAATGCAGTCCATAGACCAGACAGATAACAGAAAGGGACAATCTTCTTCCTAAGAGATGAATGAAAGTCCTGCCCCCCTTGACAAGTTTTTCAGGTTTTTCCCTTATTTTAATTGAAGATTGTCCCTCTCTGCAGTCTACCTGGGCACCTCCCTTCTGCTCTGGCTGAGCAGTGTTACATCAGTAAAAGGAGCAGGAGGGGGATACTTTGTCATTGAATTACTCTTCAACTATAACTCTAACAGAATTGAAATAACACTCTCCAAAGTCCAAATACTATGATGATTAATTAGAGCTGCTTTTATTATAAAACATTATTATCCCTAAAAATCAATGTTTCTTCAGGGTTTGGGCCTCTATTAAGTCCTACAAAGGCCTCTAACAACATATCAAACAAATCATCCTCTACAAAATACTCTATCAAGTCAAGTATAAGTCTAATAGCAGTCGAGAAAACCTACCGAAACAAATTCCCTGTTCAAATGATTCATTCATTCACCAACACAGGCACCCTCCTCAGACCCCTTTATACCATGTCTTATGGTTTTTATTTTATTTAGGATTTCTTTTTATTGAGTGCCCCCCAATCCCAGTAAACCTCCCAATAATCATCCCCTGTTCAACTGATTCTTTCCCCACACCCCACCAACACAGGCACCCTCATGCCCCTTTTATACTGTGCCTTTTACAAAATATTATTTGTAATGTGTTGTGTGTAACTTATATGTTCCCATTGATTTCAATGGGCGAAAAAAAGTGAAAATCGTCACTGTTCGCGGGAAATTTCTCGCCAAGCGGAAAGTTCCATTTTTCGCCGATTTCAGTTTGAGGTGGAAAGTTTCGCCCATCCCTACTCAGCAGCAGTAGTATTGCATTGGGAATTCTCACTGCTATAGACTGTATAGGCAGAAATTAGGAAGAAATTAGCAAAGTTCCCATGATAGTAGTGAAAATGGTGGAAATGTTTATGTTTTTTATATGTGGGAACTGTCACTGAAAACAAAAAAATTGTGTTTTTCTTCAAAAGGTTCCGCAAATAGAAAATAGGACATTACACCCATTACTAATTACCACAGCCTTTTAATACCATCCATTTGTGGAATATGCATATTATAATGCTATACAGGAACCATTTTAGTCCTACAGCTGGAGCAGGTAGCCTGCATCCCTCCAGCTTCTGTTGGATTACAGCTTCCATTTTTTTAAACCATTTGGATGTAGTGGCAACCTTACACCTACACAATACCTGCCTAGTGGTATTTTTCATGTACTTTATTTATTTAGGCATTCAAATGACCCTGGTGCACATTATCATATCAAAGCTATATTTATTGAATCAATAAATACTCCCATGGGTCACCTGCAAAGGAGTGCTAGCTACCTACAAAGTTGTGTGTGTGTACATACCTAGCTACCTACAAAGTTGTGTGTGTGTACATATATATATATATATATGAATTGAGTGCTCATTATGTTGGGGATTGTCCCCAACTTGGTAGTTTTGTATTACTTTGACTTATGTAGCACCAAGGCAGTTGATTTTGTATAAGTCAGGAGTGCCTTGCTATAAACAATCTTATATACATATATATATATATATATATATATATATATATATATATATATATATATATATATATATATATACATACAGTGGATAAAAAAGTCTACACACCCCTGTTAAAATGCTAGGTTCTTGTGATGTTAAAGAATGAGACAAAGATAAATCATGTCAGAACTTTTTCCACCTTTAATGTGACCTATAATGTGTAGAATTAAATTGCAAAACAAACTGAAATCTTTGAGGGGGAAAATAAATATATAAAAAACTCACAATAACCTGGTTGCATAGGTGTGCACACCCTCTTATAACTAGGGATGTGGCTGTGTTCAGAATTAACCAATCACATTCAATCTCATGTTAAGCAGAAGTCATTACACACCTGCCATCATTTAAAGTGACTCAGATTAATCACAAATAAAGTTCAGCTGTTCTAGTAGGATTTTCCTGACATTTGTTTAGTTACATCTCAAAGCAAAAGCCATGGTCCTCAGAGAGCTTCCAAAGCATCAGAGGGATCTCATTGTTGACAGATATCAGTCAGGAGAAGGGTACAAAAGAATATCCAAAGCATTAGATATACCATGGAACACCGTGAAGAGTCATCATCAAGTGGAGAAGATATGGCACAACAGAGATATTACCAAGAACTGGACGTCCTTCCAAAATTGATGAGAAGACGAGAAGAAAACTGGTCAGTGAGTCTTCCAAGAGGCCTACTGCAACATTAAAGGTACTGCAGGAATTTCTGGCAAGTACTGGCTGTGTGCTACATGTGACAACAATCTCCCGTATTCTTCATATGAATGGGCTATGGGGTAGGGTGGCAAGACGGAAGTCTTTTCTTACCAAGAAAAACATCCAAGCCCGGCTGAAGTTTGCAATAACAAACATCAAGTCCCCCAAAAGCATGTGGGAAAATGTGTTATGGTCTGATGAAACCAAGGTTGAACTTTCTGGCCATAATTCCAAAAGGTATGTTTGGCGCAAAAACAACACTGCACATCACCCTAAGAACGCCATACCCACAGTGAAGCATGGTGGTGGCAGCATCATGCTTTGGGGCTGTTTTTCCTCAGCTGGAACCAGAGCCTTAGTCAGGGTGGAGGGAATTATGAACAGTTCCAAATACCAAGCAATTTTGGCACAAAACCTTCAGGCTTCCATTAGAAAGATGAAGAGGAAGTTCACCTTTCAGCACGACAACGACACAAAGCACACATCCAAATCCACAAAATCATGGCTTCACCAGAAGAAGATTAACGTTTTGGAATAGCCCAGCCAGAGCACAGACCTGAATCCAATTGAACATCTGTGGTGTGATCTGAAGAGGGCTGTGTACAGGAGATGTCCTCACAATCTGACAGACTTGGAGCGCTTTTGCAAAGAAGAGTGGGCAAATATTGCCACGTCAACATGTGCCATGCTAATAAACTCCTACCCAAAAAGACTGATTGTTGTAATAAAATCAAAAGGTGCTTCAACAAAGTATTAGTTTAAGGATGTGCACACCTATGCAACCAGATTATTGTGAGTTTTTTATTTTTCTCCCTCAACGATTTCAGTTTGCTTTGCAATTGAATTGTTTACGTTATAGATCACATTAAAGGTGGAAAAAGTTCTGACATGATTTATCTTTGTCTCATTCTTTAACATCACAAGAACCTGGCATTTTAACAGGGGTGTATAGACTTTTTATATCCACTGTATATATAAAGAATGCCACACAGAGACAGACAAACTGATGAAACAGGGAACTGTTAATACAGGTTGAGTTTTACATAGATTATGAGCTTTGGTCTAATCTTACTACGTGTATTTAATCAATAGAAAGATCTGGCCTTCCAAATAGTGATCTGCTGATAAGAGAAAGCAGAATCAAGTTTAAGCATTACCTAAGATAGTTGCATTCCTACTGAATCTGCAGAAACAGCCTCTCTAGGGGATAAATTCCATATTTTCTTGCTTTTAGTAAAAAAAGAATTGCAGAATGTGAAATTGCCGTTCCTATAATCTCAGGAGTTGATCTCTTTGATCCGTACAGTCCTACTTAAGAAAAATCCCAGAGAGAGTTATTTGTATTGTCTTTGCATTTATCTGTATTTATTAGTCATTTTCCACCATGGGGACCTCTTTTTAAGGTATTAAATGCCAGTTTAGAAAGAAGTATTTTTTTTTTTTGGAACGTACCTAAACGTACCTAAAAACTACACTGTATACTCATGGTGAGGTTTTACCAAGGTTGTACCATGAGTCTATAGCCCCCTTTGACAGCACCAATATCTTGCTGTTTTTACATATGTTGAGTATCATTGTGTATTGGTGCAAAGTCTACACTTATTGCACCTTATACTGTCCCATTTTGCATATAATTTACCTACTAATTTTTACTTCCCATGTGCATCACCTTGCATTTATTATTTATGAACTGCACCATAGATTTACCTGCATAGTCCCCCAGTACTTCACAAACCCTCTGCATGGAAGAATCATGTTACTCTGATTGTATCTCCATATATAAAAAGTTTCTCCAAGCAAGCGGGACACAGAGGGCTCAATTTAAAGGAATGACTAAAATATGCTGTAGGGCCAAACTGAGTACCAACTGCCATTACAGGGATAGTAATGTTTCATAATAAAAGTAGCTCTAATTAATCATCATAGTATTTGACTTTGGAGAGTGTTACTTCAATACTGTCAGAGTTGTAGTTCCAGAGTAATTCAATGACAAAGTGTCCCCCTCCCGCCCCTTTTACTGATGTAACACTGCTCAGCCAGAGCAGAAGGGAGGTGCCCAGGTAGACTGCAGAGAGGGACAATCTTCAATTAAGATAAGGGAAAAAGCTGAAAAGCTTGTCAAGGGGGCAGGGTTTTCATTGTTCTGATAGGAAGAATATTGTCCCTTGCTGTTATCTGTCTGGACTATGGACTGCATTCCACATCTGAGAAGAGATGGCTTACACTAGGTAAAAGGGGCGGGAGGGGGAAACTTTGCTTGTGAATATAAGACTTATATCATTCTTCATGTTTTTTTAATGCCTACAAAATAAAATAAAGATAAAACGAAGTATTACTATCCCTTTAAAAAATGTCTAAGTCAGTATTCAAAGGACCTAGCAGCTTAAAGTAGAAAGAAATTGTCTTGTGGCCAAATGTCCGTTTTGTGCGTTAAATTCACAAGACACCACTAAATAGCAGCAATAATGAGAACTTCAAAGGAAAAAGTTAACAATTGGTGCCTGGCACACTGTTAAGAACCGATCATTAATGTATATGTGTTAAACTTACCTGCCTTCCTTTATCTGTCTCTTTCTGTCTTCATTATGTATTTTTTTCTTCTGTGTTGTATCTTCTTGTCTTGTAGCTGGAAAAGAAAAATAAATATGAGTAAAATTTTTCATTAAAAAAAGTCGCTCACTTATACATAGTTTAACTCCTTGAGAGCCAGAGGTGTACGCATTGCACTAAACATGTATTAAACATAGTATAACATGACTCCAGTGATTAAAATGTTTCCAACTGTTTAAAACTAAGCATTCCAAAATGTTTTGAAAAATATACTTAGCTTGTTTTTTCATCTGCCTCTGCTGCTGTGTGCAGCCAGTGGAGACAGTGATGTGTGGCACAGACCCCCTGTCCTTTCCCTCATGGACCGATGCTCGTTCCACATTGAGGGAATTTGAACAGAGACTGCCTTTATATATATGCAGTCTTGGTTCAAATTCCCGGACATCCATTGGCTGGGATGTGGTTACGTACTTCCCAGCCAATCAGCTTTGAGCGGTGGCGCTTGAATACGATTGGCTGGGAGGTGCGTAAGCACATTCTAGTCAATGGCTGTGAGGGAATTTGACTGTTTTTCCTTTGACTATTGCATGGCATTTTCACAGAACTACATGTCCTACGCACAAAGTCACAAGTGGAACAATTCTCTGGCAAACCAACTAGACCAAAGGGCAAAAATAAAAATCCCCACTGATTTAATTAAGTTTTTTAACTCTTTGTGTGCCAGAGGGGCAATGTGTTGCACACCCCTCTGACACTCAAAGGGTTAACATTCAAGGCCCAAATTGTAATTGAATGTATTGTAAAGCAATTAATTGCACAAGTCTCTCTGGTCCTCAAGGCATTACTATGGAGTTATTTGAGGTGGATACTTTGTGAACATGTGGATTTTCAACATTGTGTCCAGATCCCTGGATAACAGATGGCACATGATGTAAGCCTTGAGTTGTGAGCAGATAGACCTCACGGCATTCCTGGTATAATAGAAATTTTGATCTGTTCAATCCTATATAATAATTAGCTCAAATGTTTGTCAGAAGCCGTCATGCGCAGTAGAGACTGCCCGAAAGCACAGAATGCTGGGAGTTCTGGGAGCATTCTGTGCTTTCGGTCAGTCTCTACAGTGCATGACTGCGTCGGTGGAAGGATGCAGAGCAGTACCGGCAATGCGTTGTGTACCACTCTGGCACTCAAAGGGTTAACATTACCCGGACCTTGGACCGTGTACAAGGGCTTTTACACTAGTTATTACATATTCAGATATAATAACCTAGCTATTCTACACAATCCAAACCTTGCGGACTCCTGCAGGAATGTACTAATATGATTCTGCACTCTAAGATTGATGTCAAGGGGTGTGCAGTGTCAGAGAATATGGTTGCTATGTGGAGTCACATTCTTCTGCACCTTGCTTCTCACTATGTGCTAAGATGGAGCAGTGGAAATTGTAGTAATGTGTTTCCTTTTTCTTAAACATGCTATACTAGTTGAACAGCCCGTGTACACGGGCCACAGTGCCATGCAGCAACAACCGCTGTGAAGTCATGCATAGCAGAGACTGCCCTCTTTGCGTCAGATAATGGAGTTGTGGCACTCTGAATTCAGACCAAGGACTAAAGTCTGAATTCAGAGCGCCCCACTCTATTATCAGCCGCAGCGCGGGCAGTCTGTACTGAGCATGACAGCTTCTGACAAACATACATTAGCGAATTATAATATAGGATGAATGGTGTTCAGGGCTTGCTAGTATTAAAGTCTTACATACCCACAGGCACATGTTCAGAAAATAAGCTGTGCTGGCAGGTTCATATATTCCTACCACTATGCCTGTTTGAACCACAAAAATGGCTACAAGGCCTTGTATCAGCAATCCTTTGGGATGCATAATCTTTCTTGATTGCTGTTCTATTTAATAAGAAAGGATCAAATGTCAGAATATACATTTTATTTTCATACTACACTCCTATCCTATATTAGTGTCTATATTACTATATATCTACATAGATTTTTTTTATATATTAGTACTCAACACTATTACTAATTTGCTCTAAAAGCAATACACGAATTTCTTGTCTGAAAAAGAAGATATTATATATTTAAGGTAACCTGACCTGACCTTTAACGCAATGAGTTGGATTCCCCAGCACTCAAAGGGTTAATGTAAGATGCCGACGTGTACAAGATGCAATGTAACCTTTCAGTGCATTTTTTACAGGGAAGGTCTGGTCATATTAGAAATATCTGAAGCAGTTCCATACTTGTAAATAACTGATTTTGATATCATACAATAATTTTAATTATAGCTAACTGTTTGGAGGGAAAACGTGGTCACTTAGTCTGCATACAAGTCCATTCCTGTTTAACATGTCAGAACAGTGCACATGGAGTTTTCTTTTTAATAGAAAAACGATACAACTGACTGAATTTTATGTGTGTTGATAAATTCCTCTGTCAGTGGAGCATGTAATTAGGTAAATGAATAATGTACATTAAGACCAGTGACATGCATTACAATTGGGGCTCCTTTACAGAGCTGTTTTTTTTTCTCACTAGTGGGTTTGACCTGATTCCTCCCCTCGTGTGAACCACTATTATCCACATATATTACACTTTTAATCTGTCCAAAACCACTGTATCTGAGGCACTATATGGGGAGAAAAATGCAATTAGAAAGAAGTATGGAGATGGAAAATATATTCAGATTCCCATCATTATATTTTAAGAAGAGATGAATGACAAGCTGAAGCTAATTGGACAAACAAAGAGCCGAGGTGATTAAATTAGCTTCACCTATGAGAAAGCTTTCGTGGGTATTGTCTAGGTATTTCTATTTTATATTCTGCATTGATCAATAATTATAAAAAAAGATTTATTTAGTTCCATCTGATTTACAACATTTTCCATTAAAAGCCTATCGGGGAAAGAAAAGCACTTCATATCAAACTGAACTTTCTTTCGATTAAAGCACCTAAATTACCTCAGTGAGTTGTAAGCACAGAAGTGCTTGATGATGAATTGCTTTTGCATACATGCACTTTCTTGTTGCAACATTATTCTGCTAAAAAATAAATTACAAGAAAGGTGAACTCTCCAAGGAAGAAAAATGGAAGTCCAGAATGTTTCAGTTTGTAATGAAGTTTGGTAAATGTTGCAAACATTGGATGCATACTGTACTCTATTTAAAGGGATCCCTAAAGAGTATCTGAAAATAGCTTGTCTCCATGGATAGATCCTTAATGGTGGAAATAAGTGTGCCAGTTCACACCAGTACATTGCTGATTCAAATGAATTGCTGCACAAACAGAGGCTGATGTACTTAACCCCTTAAGGACTGCACAATTGGGGGGGGGGTGCTCTGGAAGACCAGTGTACTTATTTTTGTGCCCCCCCCCCCCCACAAAAAAGTACACTGGTCTTCCAGAGCACCTCACCCCCAAAACGCGTTGATCATGCTTACTGATAGCTAGCAACATCCCTGCACCCGTGTACTGAGCCTTTCCAGGAGCGGATATCATTCTGGGCAGGCTGAGGGATTACAGAGCGCTGTGTAAGCACGCTGTGATGACAAAAGTCCATGATGTGCCAGGACAGTCGTCGGTCCTTAAGGCACAGACACAGATGACTGTTCTGGCATGTCATTGATCATTAAGGGGTTAAATAATAAAAAAAAAAAAACAAGTAATTGTGGAGCAAACCATCTGCACCATAGGGGATGAATAAAACCCATTGAAGCAAAAGAAAAGAGCTCACTATACACTGTAATCTCTTTAAGAGCTGCAGACATATTTAAAAGCAATGTCTCTTTATTGCACAATCATAGTAAACAAAGAGTACTTAATGTGTGACCAGAACGATATCCGCTCCTGGAAAGGCTCAGTACATGGGTGCAGGGATGTTGCTAGCTATCAGTAAGCATGATCAACGCGTTTTGTGCAGACAGCACTTACTCATGATCAGTAACTATAAAACCCCACAGTGATTTAACCTATGAGTGCCAGAGGGGTATCCAAAGCATTGCAAAGCAATGCGTTGAATACTTTTCTGGCACTCAAAGGGTTAAATTGGGTTTTTAACCCCCTTTGATGCTAGAGATTGCCAACACATTGCAACTGAATGAGATGCCGAAATCCATAGCATGCAGGGGATAACCCTTTGAGTGTCAGAAAGGTATCTGCTGCATTGCGTTGCAATGCATTAGATACCTCTCTGACACTCAAAGGCTTAAAAGCCTCATTTAAATCAATGGGGAGTTTGAGGAATAGTTATTTCTCTCCTAATATGCAGCCATGAATCAACTGCAACGTCAAAAATAAAGTATTATTTAGTTTAAAAAAAAAAAGGTGCTTTTCTTTATTAAAGGGATAGTAATTAGTGTTGAGCGAGCGTGCTCGGCCGATGCTCGGATCGGCTCGAGCATCGCTCTGCTCGGCACATGGCGGTACTCGTACGAGTACCGCCATGTGCTCGCCCGACAAGCTCGGGTGAAGAGGATCTGTGCCGGAAGAGGCACAGATCCGAAGAAGCTCCGCTGGACCACCAGGGAATGGAGGTACGGGGGCATTGCGGAGATGAAGGGGGCATTGCGGACATGAAGGGGGACATTGTGGAAGAGGGGCATAGACTCTATGCCCCTCTTCCACAATGTCCCCCTTCATCTCCGCTATGCCCGTCTTACACAATGTCCCCCTTCATGTCCGCTATGCCCCTCTTCCACAATGTCCCCCTTCATCTCCTCTATGCCATAGAGGAGATGAAGGGGGACATTGTGGAAGAGGGGCATAGCGGAGATGAAGGGGGACATTGTGGAAGAGGGGCATAGAGTCTATGCCCCTCTTCCACAATGTCCCCCTTCATCTCCGCTATGCCCCTCTTCCACAATGTCCCCCTTCATCTCCTCTATGGCATAGAGGAGATGAAGGGGGACATTGTGGAAGAGGGGCATAGCGGACATGAAGGGGGACATTGACCAGGCACCCTCCGCTCATCAGAGCAGGGGGTGCCTGGTTTGATGCTCGAGTGCTCCCATTGTATTCAATGGGGCTCGGGTGCTCGGCCGAGCACTCGAGCAGCAGGGGGTGCTCGGTCAGAGCACCCGAGCACCCGAGCATCACGGTGCTCGCTCATCACTAATAGTAATACTTCAAAATTACTATCCCTTATATTGAAGCCCTTTAAAAAGTGAATTAAATGCCACCAGCGGCATCTCTCAGACCTTTATGGTTTGCAAGATAGCCGCTTTTAAACTTTTAAGCAGAGCCGAGATCCCATTATGCAAGACAAGATCCTTCACTAAAATGGTCTTCTACGTGTGCTTAGTTACCAAGCACACGTAGAAGACCGTTTTAGTGAAAGATCGTTTCTTCTATAACGAGATCTGGCTCTGCTGAAGAGCTTCTGCTTGATTCAATGAACAGATTCCCCTGCTGCAGCAAAAGAACACTGATGTCAGGGGAGAGGCAGGGGAGAGTGAAGTTTAAAAGCGGCTATCTCGCAAACCATAAAGGATTGAGAGATGCTGCTGGTGGCATTTAATTCAGTTATTTAAGGGCTTCGATATAAGGGATAGTAATTTTGAGGTATTACTATCCCTTTAAAGAACCAGCACTTCCCTAAAAAGACTGGATGTGCATACATGAAGGGAAAATATATGAGCCAACTTAACCCTTTTAAGGACCAGAGTGTTGGTCCTCTCTGGTCCTTACAGATTTAAAAAAACCTTTGATTTTGCTTTCAGCTGCAGTCCTCTGATTTGTGTAAGCAAAATAACTAATAAAATAACTAATAATCTTGATGAGGGGAATTACTTTCAAGTCAGAGATTGTCTATTGCTACTTATTACCTTGTTGCTCAGTGATCATCAGGCACACTTTTTTAAAAAGAAAGATATGGAACCTCACTGATTATCCAACAAGCAATAGTATAAAAAATAAGCCTCAGTGTCTTATTCCTAGCAAACCAACTGTTCCATAGGGAACAAATAAAAAATCCCTTTGATTTAAATGGGGCTTTTAACTAAGGATTTGTGAAACATTTTGCCTCAAATGTGAAACAGGGGGAAAAATGGCACTTCCACCATGCTGGAAATTTTTAATGAAAAGTGCAGTTTTCCCTCTTTTTTCGCCAGTGTATTGATTGAAGTCAATGATAAAACTAAATTCTCCCCCAGTGCCAGGGGAGGGCTGGCCTGGGGGGCAGGGGGGCAATTGCCCCCTGGGCCAGTCATATGTCTGGGCTGGTGGACCACTCCCTCTTTTTGCTGCAAATGTAGCTACAGTAGTGATTCCACAGAGCTTACAACTGAAATGGAGCTACGCTAGTAATACCACAGAACTTACAATTGAAATGGAGCTACACTAGTGATACCACAGAACTTACAATTGAAATGGAGCTACGCTAGTAATATCACAGAACTTACAATTGAAATGGAGCTACACTAGTGATACCACAGAGCTTACAACTGAAATGGAGCTACAATCCAAGTGGAGCTACATTAGTAGCATAACCCATTTCTCTTGTAAGTTATATGGTATCACTAGTGCAGCTTTACTTCCATTGTAAGCTCTGTGGTAACCCCATTTCAATTTTAAGCTCTGTGGTATTGCTTGCCTTACTTCACAACACTAACCCTTTGAGTGACATACCCCTCTGGCACTCAAAGGGTTAATGGCAATTTTAAAATTAACTAAAGAGGGTGAGCTGGGACAGAGGGCTGGAATGATAGTAAAATCAGGCCACTGGATTGTAGCTGCCCTCCAGGCCACAAATTGCCAGCCCTCCCCTGCCCAATGCTGGTAGTATTCTTGCAGAGCTAGTATAAAAAGTTGACAGTCTGTGTTTGGGAGAAAGAGAGAAAGGCGAGTATTGTAATTTCTGGAGACAATCTAAACAAAACCCAATAAAGCAAGCTGCTTGTTTGTGGACGTGTTAGAGGAGTTTTGAGGAGACACTGACTGTCTTTTGATGGGTGTAGGTGAAAAGAAGGAAGCCTTAAAGGCATAGTAACTCTTAATATTTTAAAAAAATATATTACAGGATTTATCCTCCTAAGTAAAACAAGGGTGCTCCCACTGCTGAGAGTTGCTTTATTCAAAAGTTATTGCAGCTTAAACTTGAATTTTTTTAGGTGCACTATCTTACAGTAATGCTATACCATCCTGTGGACAGCGCTATACAGCTGACCATAAAACTCTATAGGTTGGAGTAGCAACAGCGCCACTGTAAAATCTCAGGACAGTGAGATATTGCACCTAAAAGCATTCAAGCACGAGCTGCAGTAACTTTTGCATAAAACAGCCCTCAGCAGCGGTAGAACCCATGTTTTACTCAGGAGGATAAACACTACAATTTAGATTCTTTTTACACATTAAGTGTTACTATCCCTTTAAGCCCCCAAAAAGGTTTAGAGTGAGTGAAAAGCAGGCAACCATTCTGAAACTGAGCGACTTGACAATGACATATACAACCCATTAGTCATCTGATGTGACTATCAAGAGAAATAAAGACAAGGAGTTCAGCTTAAAGGGACAGTAATGTCCCATAAAAACTTTATATAGTTTTATAGAGCCTTAGAAAATAAGCAAAATGGTGCAAACCCTATCTCTCAAACCACTATGGTTTGAGAGATATAGGCATTGAAAGTTCGCCCCTCTCTCGCCTTCTCCTTCCGTCAACATCTAGCTGACAGCAGAGATTCTGTTCCAGGGACCAGCAGGCGGCTCTGCAGCAGAGCCGAGATTGCATTATCTATGAAGAATTCATTCATTGGAAATGTCTACAATGTGTGCCTGCAAACCAGGTACACTTTGTAGATGTTTCCAGTGAATGAATTCTTTATAGATAACACGATCTCGGCTCTGCTGCAGAGCCTCCGTGAGCCGTACGACTCGATTCTCCTGCTGTTAGCTTTACAGCTGACATCAGGAGAAGGGGAGGGAGGGGGAACTTTGAATCCCTATATCTCTCAAACCATAGCGGTTTGAGAGATAGGGTCTGCACCATTCTGCTTATTTTCTAAGGCTCTATAAAACTATAAAAAGTTTTTATGAAATCCTATACCCAATTAAACAGTTATTACAGTAGTAATAAATATTTTGAACAATAGTGTGATACATATTGTGTGATACATATAGCTAATAATCATTGCACCGTTGGATCCCACATATGTAAGAGTGAATGTCCTATCCCACTGTACTATCCACAAGAAGTTTACGGAACAGACTTACCTTACTGTAATCTCTCTTGATTGTTTGCCCTTAGGTGATGTGGTGATCATGCAGCCTGCCAGTGTATACCTGATGATTGTCACTCCTCCAGTTTCTACTTTGAGTCGGCATTCTTATCTTCCGCTCCCTACCATCTTCCACTACTTCGCCAAGAAAGATGAAGGTGCCAGCGAGTAGGTGGAGACCTGCAGAGTACCGCTAATCTGACATGCTGATAGACTACATGATCTCCACATTCAAGGGGTTGAAAGGCCCTTTTAACTCAATGGGAATTTGGGGAAATCTTATTTTCCCCTATGCTGCAGTTGGTTTACTCCAGAATTACTCCAGTTCATCTTTGAACATCCACCTACGTGCTATTTTTCTATTCCAGATTGTATTAATATTCAGGGGTCAAGTCCTGGGAAAAAAAAAGTGTGGGAACTCAGCCAAGATTTCCCCCCTGCCCAAAATAAATATGTATGTCTCACGTCAAGTGTGTCCCTCTCTATACATGTGTGTGTGTGTATCATTGCATGTATGAGTGTGTGTCTATTTCACTCAATGTATATCAGTGCATGTGGGTGCCCCCATCATCTCCATATTGCCCTCACATTGCCTCCCCCCCGTGTCCATTTCCTTCCTTACTGGTGGTCCAGCGGTGTGGCAGGAGAGGTCTGTGCCTCCTTTGGCACAGACCTGTGGCTGCTGGAGCTCCCGTGCGGTCTTCTCTTCAGTAATGCAGAGGGCTGGGAGATGATGTCATCTTCCAGCGCTCTGCATGACTAAAGAGCCGACAAGGGAGCTCAGCAGCTACAGGTCTGTGCCGAAGAAGGCACAGACCTCACCATGCTGCTGGCACCGGGCTTCCTGCTAGCGGAAATGGCGTTCCTTCTGTGGGAAAAGTACAGGAACGCTGTTCCCATGCTTTCCTGCAGGACTCAAGCCCTGTTAATATTCCTCTAGATCAGAGATTCTCGTTTTTTTTTAACTCATCACACTCTTGACACTCAGACTGGAGTTTTTCATGTACCCATTGTATTTTATAGGTATTTGTCAAGGCAGTGATGTTAAAAATATCTTACATTTTGTCTGTAAAATGAAAATTTTCAAAGAAATAAAGACTTTTTTTTTTACCAATTAACACAATACAACTGCTTCCCAGTCCTATCTGCTAATTAAAAAGAGTTGTCTGTGCATCAAATCCTGAGTTTTACCATGTAACAACCTATGACTTACTGCACAAAAAACAGTGAGGTTTAGTGTCATGTTTTGCTGTATGTTTTACACTATCTGTTAATAGCATTTTAAATCTTTGAGTGCCAGAGTGGTACACAAAGTATTGTAAAACAATGAGTTGCATACCCCTCTAACACTCAAAGGGTTAAAATGTCATCGACAAGTTTACGCAATCTTTATATGGTTGGAAAAAAATGACGTTAACCAGACAAAGAAGTTATGGGTAAAAGAAGATTTTATTCTGAAAACACCTTACAGTATGGTGGTGTCACGGTGAAGTAAGAACCTGAGACCAGATGCTTGAGAGCGCCGCTAGAGAGCGTAGCTTGTGAACGGTGACGGTCACCTCTTTCCCCTTGCTGCAGCCTAAGCTGGGTTAAAGGTGCTGGCCGCGAAGCCAGATGCCCGATCCCGGTTGAGCCGGGACCCTGGCCAGGATGGGAAAAGGGGTGTACCGTACTTCTCGGGTTCTCACAAGCTAGAGGATCCCTAATGCAGAAGAGTCAGAGGTCAGCCAAAAATACCCAGAAAAACTACACCAAGGAACAAATCTAAAGGGGAGCAACTACAACTGACTGGTAAGACTTAGCAAGGTATCCCAGACAACGCTGGGACAGAAGGGAACTCTACAAACATAAGGCAGAGCCCCAAACAGGACTGAAGGACCTGAGTGGACCAATAAACAGATGGCTGAAGACACCAGACTATCCTGTAGGTGCCCTGCTGACCCTAATAACAGAGCTACCTAGAAAACAGACCCTGGTGGGCAAAAGGCCAGAAACATGCAAGCCACTGGACAAGGTCCAGTACTCCCTAGCTAGCTCAGACCTAAACGAGAGGACAGGACTCTGCACGAAAAAGACAGAACAAGGTCTCCCCACAGGCCCCTAACAACAGCAGCGCCCAACACCCTACTGACCAAGGCAGGACAAGCAGTCCTCCAGAAGCAGACGACAGGAAACCCAAACAGGAGCGAGAATACACAACCGAGGCTATCAGCCAAGATTCTCACGGAGAGGGCACCGGATGAGCGGGGCGGAGTAAAACAGCTCCGATCCCCTGAGTCTGACAGAATTCAGCAAGCCCGGTCAGCAGAGGGAGGCTACGTGTAGGCCAGGGAATACTAAGCGCAATGGAGACCCAGGTAGCAGACAGAAACGCCCAACAGGGCAGAGATCTGCCGCGAGGCAGAGGGAGGTCGGAGCAAGCCGGGAGTCACCGGGAGCGACAGGATCCAGCAGGGGGAACTCGAACAGGACGTCGGAGGACGAGCCAACGGAACACCGGAGCAAACAGGTGCCACAGAGCAGCTAGTCAGGATACCAGCCGAGAATCACCATCAGAGGAAAAAATAATAAAGGGACAGCCGGAACAACACTAAGAACTAACACAAGCTCGATAATCGGGCGTCCGGCAACGGAGCTAATGAGGTAATATACCTACAGCCTGCAATCAGAACTTGGAGCAAGCATCAAGGTAAGGTACGATTAGAGGGTCAAAAAAAGGAAAACACAAAACGAAACGTGACACTACCCCTCACCCAAAAGAGAGCCCTCCGGGCGACCAGGCTTAAGTGGAAAAGAACGATGAAATGCAGTGACCAAAGAAGGGGCATGGACATCTTTAGCAGGGACCCAGGATCGATCCTCAGGGCCGTAGCCCTTCCAATCAACCAAGTACTGGAGAGATCTACGGACTAATCGTGAGTCCAGGATGCGTCGTACTTCAAATTCTGGTTCCCCATCAACCAAGACAGGAGAAGGGGGAACGGTAGTACGGGAGAACCGATTTTTAACTGTGGGCCGTAGTAAAGAGATATGAAAGGTATTAGAAACTCGCCATGCAGTGGGGAGGGCCAATTGGAAAGAAACAGGTGAGACCTTTCTTAAGATTCGGAAAGGACCCACAAAACGGGGACCAAATTTCAAGGAAGGAACACGTAGACGAAGGTGTTTAGTGGACAGCCACACCATATTCCCAGGGGACAATTTAGGACCCGTAGATCGGCGGCGGTCCGCCGCACGCTTGTGGGTGGCTGAGGCAGTTGAAAGTCTGCGTTGCACAGAAGACCATAGGGAGTGGAGGTCATCCACCCTTTTGTCGGCAGATGGAACACCAACTGAATGACCCCATGGGATAATACGGGGGTGGTATCCCAAGGCAGCAAAAAAGGGAGAGCATTGAAGGGAATCATGGAAGCGGTTGTTGAAGGAGAACTCGGCAAATGGCAAGAGATCCACCCAATCGGATAGTGAGGAATTCATATATTGACGAAGAAAAAGCTCCAAAGACTGATTTGTGCGCTCTGACTGGCCATTAGACTGTGGGTGGTATGCCGAAGAGAAATGTAAAGAAATGCCCAAACGAGCACAGAAAGCTCGCCAAAATTTTGAGACAAATTGAGACCCACGATCAGAAACAATGGACAAAGGGGACCCATGTAGTCGAAAAACGTCACGTAGAAAAACAAAAGATAATTCCGTAGCTGTAGGCAATTTGGGAAGTGGGATAAAATGACCCTGTTTCGAAAAACGATCCACCACCACCAGGATGGTGGTGCATCCTTTCGAGCGGGGAAGGTCCACAACAAAATCCATGGCTAAGTGGGTCCATGGAACAGAAGGAATGGGCAAAGGACAAAGAAGGCCAGCAGGACGCTGATGGGAAGACTTATGGCGAGCACAGATGTCACAAGCTTTGACAAAATCCTCAACGTCCAGTCTAACTGAGGGCCACCAAAATTGTCGAAGAATTAATTCTAGGGATGAGCGAGCACCCCGATGCTCGGGTGCTCGGGTGCTCTGACCGAGCACCCCCTGATGCTCGAGTGCTCGGCCGAGCACCCGAGCCCCATTCAAATGAATGGGAGCACTCGAGCATTAAACCAGGCACCCCCTGCTCTGATGAGCGGAGGGTGCCTGGTCAATGTCCCCCTTCATCTCCGCTATGCCCCTCTTCCACAATGTTCCCCTTCATCTCCTATGCCATAGCGGAGATGAAGGGGGACATTGTGGAAGAGGGGCATAGCGGAGATGAAGGGGGACATTGTGGAAGAGGGGCATAGAGTCTATGCCCCTCTTCCACAATGTCCCCCTTCATCTCCGCTATGCCCCTCTTCCACAATGTCCCCCTTCATCTCCTCTATGGCATAGGAGATGAAGGGGGACATTGTGGAAGAGGGGCATAGCGGAGATGAAGGGGCACATTGTGGAAGACGGGCATAGCGGAGATGAAGGGGGACATTGTGGAAGAGGGGCATAGAGTCTATGCCCCTCTTCCACAATGTCCCCCTTCATCTCCGCAATGCCCCCTTCATCTCCGCAATGCCCCCGTACCTCCATTCCCTGGTGGTCCAGCGGAGCGTCTTCGGATCTGTGCCTCTTCCGGCACAGATCCTCTTCACCCGAACATGTCGGGCGAGCACATGGCGGTACTCGTACGAGTACCGCCATGTGCCGAGCAGAGCGATGCTCGAGCCGATCCGAGCATCGGCCGAGCACGCTCGCTCAACACTAATTAATTCCAAAGATTTTTTAACACCTGGATGACCAGAAACAGGAGAGCCGTGGAACCATTGAAGAATCTCAACCCTGAATCGGGGAGGAACAAAAAAGGAATGTCTGGGCTGCAGAGGAGCTGGAGGTCCTTGTTGCTCTTTAATCTTCTCCAGAGTGGAGGCAGATAGAGCGGACACAAATCGGGTAGATGGAAGAATAGGCTCCGGAACTGAAGGAACACTAGGCTCGAACTGCCGAGACAGGGCGTCTGCTTTAACGTTTTTTGACCCTGGACGATAAGAAATGATGAAGTTGAAGCGTGTAAAAAATAGCGCCCATCGAGCCTGTCGAGGATTGAGGCGCTTAGCGGATTCCAGGAATTGCAGATTCTTGTGGTCGGTAAAAATTAACACAGGCAGTACTGATCCTTCAAGCAAGTGCCTCCATTCCTCGAGGGCTAATTTAATAGCCAAGAGTTCACGATTTCCCACGTCATAGTTGCATTCGGCATCAGAAAAGCGACGTGAAAAAAAAGAACATGGGTGCAGTTGCGCTGTAGTAGGATGACGTTGAGGCAGCACAGCACCAGCAGCTACCTCTGAGGCGTCCACTTCAAGGATAAACTGTCGGGAGGGGTCAGGAAATCTTAAAATCGGAGCCGAAGTAAAGGCCGTCTTGAGGGTAGCAAAAGCACGAAGAGCAGACTTAGACCAAGTGTGGGGATTAGCACCTACTTTAGTCAGAGCCGTAAATGGGGATACAATGTGGGAGAAATTACAGATAAATTTCCTGTAATCATTTGCAAATCCCACAAAACGTTGAACAGCTTTAGTGTCATTAGGCCGCTGCCATTGAGTAACGGCCTGGATTTTAGCAGGATCCATGGAGATACCGGAGCTGGAGATGACATAGCCAAGAAAAGATAAGCTGGAACACTCAAATTCACATTTCTCCAGTTTAACAAAAAGAGAATGCTCACGAAGCCGCTGGAGCACGGCACGGACATGGAGCCGATGAGCGTCAATGTTGGAGGAAAACACCAGTATGTCATCCAAATAGATCACTACAAAGGAAAGCAACATGTCTCGAAAGACCTCATTAATAAATCCTTGGAAGACGGCTGGGGCGTTACAAAGCCCAAACGGCATTACTAGATATTCATAGTGACCATATTGGGAATTAAAAGCCGTCTTCCATTCGTCGCCACGTTTAATTCTGATCAAATTGTAGGCTTCTCTCAAGTCCAATTTAGTAAAAACAGAGGCTCCACGTAATCGGTCCAGTAGTTCCGTAATCAGCGGGAGAGGATAACCATTTTTAATGGTTATTTTATTAAGACCCCTGTAATCAATACAGGGGCGAAGGGAACCGTCTTTTTTCTGAACAAAAAAAAATCCAGCTCCCCCTGGAGAGGAAGAGGGCCTAATAAAGCCACGATCCAGATTGTCGTGGATGTACCTAGCTAAAGCCAGTGTTTCAGGGGGGGAAAGTAGAAATGAACGATCCTTTGAGGGAATAGTCCCAGGAAGAAGATCAATAGCACAGTCGGATGATCTGTGCGGAGGTAAGGAGGAAGCCTGACAAGCGGAAAAAACATCCTGAAAAGAAATATAGGGGTCAGGAATAACAGCGGATGGCCGAATAGATGATGAAGAAATGGAAACCCCCGAAATCGGCAAGACGGGATGCAGGCAGGCTTCAAAACAATGGTGACTCCAGGATGTAATTTGTCCAGAATGCCAGTCTACAGCTGGGTTATGAGTACGTAGCCAAGGCAAGCCGAGGATAACAGGAGTACGGGGGGCCGAAATCACATCGAAAGTGATGGTCTCAGTATGGAGCACTCCAGTGGTAAGCTGAAGGGGACCAGTTTCAGATCGAACCAGTCCAGATCCCAATGGTGCACCATCGACAGTAGAAACCAAGAGAGGCACAGATTTAGGGCAAAGGGGAATAAGGTGTTCCGTGGCCCACGTCAGATCAATAAATACCCCTGCGGCCCCAGAATCAATAAATGCCAAGGTATTGACCGAACCGGACTGCCATGAAAGACAGACTGGAACCAAGATTTTGGAATCAATTTTTGGGAGGGGGGAAGCAACACTTAGGGAATTACCTCCCGCAAGCCCTAAGTGGCGGAGTTTCCCGAGCGTGAGGAGGACGGTCGAGTGGGGCATTGGCGGAGGAAATGCCCCTTAGAGCCACAATATAAACATAGGCCCAAAGTACACCGACGTTGGCGTTCAGTAGCCGAAAGTTTAGAAACACTTCCAATTTCCATAGGTTCATCCGATAACCCTGACTGTGAAGGGGAGGGATGGGGAGGGGAAAAAATCCTAGTTTTCCTATTTGTTTCCCGTTCCATCTGCCTTTCCATGAGGCGTCGGTCTAGTTCCAGACAGAGTGAAATATATTCTTCTAATGAATCAGGAACTTCTCGACAAGTTAAGGCATCCTTCAATTTCTCACTCAGGCCTCTACGAAAGGTTGCTTTTAATGCTTCTGGGTTCCAATTAGTTTCATATGCGAGTGTACGAAACTCAATAGCGTACTGACTAACAGTTCTTGATCCCTGATGTATCTCCAGAAGGGAGGCTTCTGCAGAAATCTTCCGTCCCGGGATGTCAAAGACTTGTCTAAAGTGTTTTAAGAATTCATCTGAATCTTGTAATAGCGGAGAGTCCTGCTCAACCAACGGAGAGGCCCATGCCAAAGCTTGGTCTTTGAGTAAAGAGATGATGAATGAAACCCTAGCAGAGTGGGTGTAAAAATTCTGAGGAAGGGATCGAAAGTGTAATAAACACTGGTTAATGAACCCACGACACCCTGCCGGGTTACCGGAATAACGTTCAGGCAAAGGTAGTTTCAAAGTAGACCTAGAAGCTGCTTCAGGGGCACTGGTTTCCGGGCTAGCTGCTTCCGTCGTAGTAGATGCGGAAGCTCCTCTTAGCATCTCCATTAAAGCATCCATCTTTCTTTCGATACTTTGGAGATGGTTTTCATGGGATGCCAGGATTTGTTCTTGTTGGTCCTGTCTGACCCTGATTCTTGTAATGTCTGCGGGATCCATATCTTGGCCCGATTATTCTGTCACGGTGAAGTAAGAACCTGAGACCAGATGCTTGAGAGCGCCGCTAGAGAGCGTAGCTTGTGAACGGTGACGGTCACCTCTTTCCCCTTGCTGCAGCCTAAGCTGGGTTAAAGGTGCTGGCCGCGAAGCCAGATGCCCGATCCCGGTTGAGCCGGGACCCTGGCCAGGATGGGAAAAGGGGTGTACCGTACTTCTCGGGTTCTCACAAGCTAGAGGATCCCTAATGCAGAAGAGTCAGAGGTCAGCCAAAAATACCCAGAAAAACTACACCAAGGAACAAATCTAAAGGGGAGCGACTACAACTGACTGGTAAGACTTAGCAAGGTATCCCAGACAACGCTGGGACAGAAGGGAACTCTCCAAACATAAGGCAGAGCCCCAAACAGGACTGAAGGACCTGAGTGGACCAATAAACAGATGGCTGAAGACACCAGACTATCCTGTAGGTGCCCTGCTGACCCAATAACAGAGCTACCTAGAAAACAGACCCTGGTGGGCAAAAGGCCAGAAACATGCAAGCCACTGGACAAGGTCCAGTACTCCCTAGCTAGCTCAGACCTAAACGAGAGGACAGGACTCTGCACGAAAAAGACAGAACAAGGTCTCCCCACAGGCCCCTAACAACAGCAGCGCCCAACACCCTACTGACCAAGGCAGGACAAGCAGTCCTCCAGAAGCAGACGACAGGAAACCCAAACAGGAGCGAGAATACTCAACCGAGGCTATCAGCCAAGATTCTCACGGAGAGGGCACCGGATGAGCGGGGCGGAGTAAAACAGCTCCGATCCCCTGAGTCTGACAGAATTCAGCAAGCCCGGTCAGCAGAGGGAGGCTACGTGTAGGCCAGGGAATACTAAGCGCAATGGAGACCCAGGTAGCAGACAGAAACGTCCAACAGGGCAGAGATTTGCCGCGAGGCAGAGGGAGGTCGGAGCAAGCCGGGAGTCACCGGGAGCGACAGGATCCAGCAGGGGGAACTCGAACAGGACGTCGGAGGACGAGCCAACGGAACACCGGAGCAAACAGGTGCCACAGAGCAGCTAGTCAGGATACCAGCCGAGAATCACCATCAGAGGAAAAAATAATAAAGGGACAGCCGGAACAACACTAAGAACTAACACAAGCTCGATAATCGGGCGTCCGGCAACGGAGCTAATGAGGTAATATACCTACAGCCTGCAATCAGAACTTGGAGCAAGCATCAAGGTAAGGTACGATTAGAGGGTCAAAAAAAGGAAAACACAAAACGAAACGTGACAGGTGGTAGATTAAACCATGCCCTCTTTTAAGACTGCTTTTTCCCTTGGCCATAGATGGTGAAAATCGGATGTAAAATATAATAGTGTTATGTCTGAGACTTGATGGACCATGGCTTTCTCATTCTGATCACAGACAAGTTCAGTTTCCACAACATTTTGAACATCTCGCCCATAGTTGTTCTTAGGTATTATATTCAGAAGTACAAATACACTCTTATTGTGCATACGAACCCCATTAAATATAGAATTAAGACTCAATATACCCTTTTTTTGTCAAGTTTTCATGGAAAAAGTGGCTCCCTAAGATAGTGCTTGTGTCCAGGGCCAGATTTACATACCAGGCTCTACTAGGCAAGGCACTCTAGGTGTCCTTAGTTCCACCCATGAACACACCCTAACTCCTCACAAGACCCCAACCCTAGTCCCATCAACCATTTCCTGCCACAGAAAATACCTCTGCTCTACAACAGGCAATGCATCCAGGGGGTTAAAATACAGTAATGTAGAAAACTGGTACAGTGACATTGAGATTGCTCTGTCCACACTCAAAATTTAGAATATGGGCTTGGATAGTGCAGCTGAAGCATCTGTCAAAATATGCAGGCAGCTGCCTACATTGCTTTTTGGGCAAGTTGGCCCTGCCTGTGGCACACCAGTATGCCAGAGTATCTTGATTGAAAACCACTGCTCTAGCCTGTAAAATGTTCTGTACAAAGACCTCACAACCACTTGTTATTTTGTCTGTCACAATTATTGTTACTAGTGTCACTATGCTTATTGTTTTTCACCCCATTGTATAGTGCTGCGGAATATGTTGGTGCTATGTATATATATATATATATATATATATATACAGATATACTCAGCCTCAGGTATTCCATGGACCAAGGAGACAGCACTCAAAGATGTGTATATTAAAAGAGATTGGCTTTATTCAATCCAGGCAGGGATTGAATAAAGCCAGTCTCTTTTAATATACACATCTTTGAGTGCTGTCTCCTTGGTCCATGGAATACCTGAGGCTGAGTATATCTGTATATTCTATCTATTAAGGGACGTGCACCAACCGTTATCATGTATTTATGAGATGAGTGCCATTGTGTATCATTATCTATATATATATATATATATATATATATATATATATATATATATATATATATATAAACAGATAATAATGATAATCCTCAGCTTCTAATGTTTGACATCTATTGCTATTAGTGTTGAGCGAGCACCCCGATGCTCGGGTGCTCGGGTGCTCTGACCGAGCACCCCCTGAGGCTCGAGTGCTCGGCCGAGCACCCGAGCCCCATTCAAATGCATGGGGCGACACGAGCATTACACCAGGCACCCCCTGCTCTGATGAGGGGAGGGTGCCTGGTCAATGCCCCCCTTCATCTCCGATATGCCCCCTTCATCTCCGAATGCCCCCTTCATCTCCGCAATGTCCCCCTTCATCTCCGCTATGCCCCCTTCATCTCCGCTATGCCCCTCTTCCACAATGTTCCCCTTCATCTCCGCTATGCCCCTCTTCCACAATGTCCCCCTTCATCTCCTCTATGCCATAGAGGAGATGAAGGGGGACATTGTGGAAGAGGGGCATAGCGGAGATGAAGGGGGACATTGTGGAAGAGGGGCATAGAGGAGATGAAGGGGGACATTGTGGAAGAGGGGCATAGCGGAGATGAAGGGGGACATTGTGGAAGAGGGGCATAGACTCTATGCCCCTCTTCCACAATGTCCCCCTTCATCTCCACTATGCCCCTCTTCCACAATGTTCCCCTTCATCTCCGCTATGCCCCTCTTCCACAATGTCCCCCTTCATCTCCTCTATGCCATAGAGGAGATGAAGGGGGACATTGTGGAAGAGGGGCATAGCGGAGATGAAGGGGGACATTGTGGAAGAGGGGCATAGAGGAGATGAAGGGGGACATTGTGGAAGAGGGGCATAGCGGAGATGAAGGGGGACATTGTGGAAGAGGGGCATAGACTCTATGCCCCTCTTCCACAATGTCCCCCTTCATCTCCACTATGCCCCTCTTCCACAATGTCCCCCTTCATCTCCGCAATGCCCCCTTCATCTCCGCAATGCCCCCGTACCTCCAGTCCCTGGTGGTCCAGCGGAGAGTCTTCAGATCTGTGCCTCTTCCGGCACAGATCCCCGCCACCCGAACATGGCGGGCGAGCACATGGCGGTACTCGACGAGTACCGCCATGTGCCGAGCAGAGCGATGCTCGAGCCGATCCGAGCATCGGCCGAGCACGCTCGCTCAACACTAATTGCTATATTACTTAGCTGTGTGCAGCCTTGACATACATTGTACTAACTCCATGCTTCTGGATTTAGGAAGAAATTGAAGCCTGTAAATCTGCATACTTGATGAGACTGCTGACACACTAAGTATCATTTAGACATAAGTGTTAGATGTATAGCACAGATGACAACCTCATACATCTACGGTTATAAACTGTTGGTGTTAAAAGAAGGACAGCTATCTGTACAAGGTCCCGTATTTAGTGTCACGTACTGACTTGCTAAATGATTTACCTGTAAATGGAGTGAACTGGAATGTGGAATGTTGAGGGAAGATTGCAAAACAGTTGCTGAGATGATGTTCATAGTGATGACATGTAATTTAACTATGGTAGTGCTTTATGCTTCAGTCATGCAACAGATACACCTTATGTTTTTGATTGCCAAAGGGGTGTTCAAAACACTGCTGACACTCAGAGGGTTAAAGCAGTGTGCTACTGTCAACATGCCCTGAAAAATAGCAGTTCAGTTTTCTTTTGAGATATTCAAGGAGTCAGCCATTTGTTTCAGATGGTTTGCATTATCTTAAACAGCAAAAACGGTGCCATTTGTTTGTTAAATTTGTACAGCTTCAATCTTTTACCTTGCACATGCTTGATTATTCTTATTACTGTTCTGAAATATACTGAATTTAACCAAATTGTACTGATTCATTTTATGAAGCTGCATTCGTGAATGGATTGAAATACTTAATTTTACATTTTATTTTTTAACATATATTAATTTATTTAACCTACTTTATTCTGTGAAATAGCTATTTCAGTTATTCTCTTCTTTCCATTGCCGGTAATGAGTGTGCCCTCTGTTTGTTGTCTACAAAAAGTATGTGACTCAACTGTGTCTGCAAAGAATCATAAGAACTCTGTATAGTTCTCAGTCTCTGTTCTCCATTTAACTAATCAGCTTGCACATATGACTATAGTGACAAACACACAGACAGAATTCTAATGACCTTTTGTGACTCAGACTATTCTTATTGACTGTAGCTAGAGGGTGCTTCAATCACTGAAAGCTTAAATAAGAGAAGGACTGATGATAACTACATAGAATTAACCCTCTGAGTGCCAAAGGGGTACGCCACACATTGCAGACCATTCAAAGGGTTAAAGGGAAAAAAAGCCAGAGTATAAATAAATTAACTCCTTCAATGACAGGGGCATTGTGACATAAGCTATCAAAATGATACAAATTAAAATTAAGCTTTAGTATTTCCACTATACCCAAAGAAACATGCATAAAAAATAAGCATTGTAGCTCATTTTCTGCTAACAGTAATACTCCTATTGTTTCAATATGCTTCTTTCAAAAGTTATTACAGAGAATAAATGCATTTTTGTGAGAGATTAGGAGCTTTTTTTCATGGCATTTACATTTACTTGGTCCATTATGATTTCAAGTTTGAAATTACAACATGACTGAAGCGAAGTGTAGACTTATGTTTGAAATGGTCAAAATGGAAAACTAAAAGTATGGTTTAACCCCTTGACTTCCTCAGATATCTCCAATGAAATGTGATAGGGATGTGTCTAGCAGACAAAAGGTTAAACATTTTATGCATCACAGTAAATGTTCCTTTCAATGGACTGCTACAACAAAAATGAGATCAAAACAATGTTAATCTTTTAAGGCCCACTGATCCTTAAAGGGTTAGCATGGCTGTTCTGTGCCTTTGTTAAAATGAAGATGTGATGGTTTAGAGGTGCTGCTGTTCACATAAGGAATCCATTAACATTCTGCTCCTATGTGGCACGGAATGCTATGATATGTGTGTTCTCAGAAAACGTTTTATGGATGCTACTGCTTTGTTACTATATTGCTATGGGCTGAGAGAGAAAGCTGATTGGCATCTTGGATCAAGTTTTTGTAGAATAATTTAAAGGATTTGAAGGTCTAATGGAGGGTTGTCAGCCTTTGGCCTCCAAAGCTGTTGCTGAACTAGAACATGCATTGGTGAACTAAGGATGGTGGGGGTTATAGTCCACAAATAGCTTGATTGCCAGAGGTTGCCATCCCCTGGTCTGGAGCCTGATGTGCCTGTCATTGAGCTGTTCCAGGTGTAACTATTCATATCATGGATTAAAATTTGAAGTTCTTTACTACTAGCCAGACCTGAAAACTTACTTGCCACTGTAAGACATAACATACCCACCAGGGCTGAATTTCTACTCGCCAGGGCGAAATTGGCTAGTGGCGAGTGGAAATTTTGAGCCCTGATTCATTTCATTCCTCACTCACTTCTAGAAACAATAAAACACCTTCTTGGTGGACAATTCTTTAGCTCTTCTCAGTGAGACAAGTTTCCTTGTGTGGAAAAGGGGAGAAAAAGGAGAAACAGATTGAGGTGAAAAGAGAGGGAGGGTGATTTGTCCATCTTTTGGGTACCTCACTTCAACATCTTTCACTCTATCTGCATCCTAAGGCAGCTGACTTCAGGGACTCTTTTACCCTACAACATCAACTGTGCTCAGAATTCCAGAACAAAAACTGTTACACTCTGCTGCCTTGCATCACACATTGTCATCAACCCCCAAGTAGCATGTATCTTCTTGTTCTATCCAATCAACTCAGATCATCTCCATCTGTTGAGTACCTCTTAACTTTCTTTCTAGCTGCACCTCAATTGGCTGACCTCATGGAATCTTGTACCATGCAAAGTCAAGTGTGCTCAGAAATCCAGTACAGAAAGAGTTACAGTTTGTGGCTCTGCATCATAGATTCTTGTCATCCACTGTCTGGAATATATCTGCTTTTTCCTTCCTAATCAACTGAGATCATCTCCATCTGATGCGTGTTTCACTTGCATAACTCTCTCTGTCTGCACCCCAAGGTGGCTGCCTTGGAGGCAGCTGCAGAACTGCCAAAGGTTTAATGTTTGCTGGCATTACTGCCTACCTTCTGCACACTAACTCAGCCTATATGTATGTATCAGATGCTTTGAATCACAATAATCATTTTATTATTGCTTATCCCTTACATTTTTACTGTGCTCCCTGAACATTCCTTTCACCTATCGCCCTATTTGTTATCACTCTAATTCTGCAGTCACCAGGCCCACACGCTTTCTTTCTTTCCTCTAACCTGAAGAAATGGTGCACATCCCTCTCCTACTCTCCATCTCTGTTCCTGTTGCTCCTACTTCTCCATGGTGACATCTCCCCCAGTGCTGGTATCATTCACATAATTCTTGCCTAGGGCTCAATACTATTCCCCACATTTAAAAAAGTAACTAGCAATGGTGGTTTTGGAAGCACAGTTTGGTATTCTATTAACTGTGCTGTCAAAAAATACTGACACAAAAACTCCCAACTGGCACAAAACTGGTGCCCATTGGACACTATAAAAAAAGTAGTTGAATTTAGCATTCTAATACATGCGGTGGCTTGAACATACATCAAGGGATTCACTTGGTTTACCTCTCTAAAGTTAACGCATTCCCTGAAAAGAAACACGTACCTGTAATCCTGATGTCCAGTAGGGTCCTTAGCACCCTGGTCAGCTACTGTCCATTTTCTTCTTCAGTCTCCTCTCTTCCGTCTTCTTGTTTCCTTCATCTTCCTTCTTCTTCTCTTGCCTTCTAATCTTTTTCTTCCAAAATCTGTAGTTGAAAATGAAAAAGGTCCAATGAAAGATGCATTAAAAAAATAAGCCCCAAAGATATGCTTGTCTGAACCCTTTGATTGCTAGTGGGGTACGTAACGCATTGCTCTGTAATGCATTGCATACCCCTCCGGCACTCAAAGGATTAAATGCATGGTGGTATATCAGGTCGAAATAAGATGCAGCCATCACAAACCATAAAGAGATGCTGGCATGGCATTTCATGTTTCAAAAAAAAAAAAAAATCCTGGCACCCCAAGGGTTAATTAGAAGATATCGCCTCAGCTGCCACCGGTGGCTGCGGAAGGAATGCAGAGTAAACATCACTCACTCTCCCATACCTCTTGGGACAGAATGAGAGAATTTTTAACAGAGACTGGTTTTTACATAGCCAGACACTGTTTAAAATGGTGCCCACGCAGCAATTGGGTGGGATGTGTGCTTACGCACCTCCCAGCCAATCAGCTACTAGGGGGCATAAGCACACATCCCAGCCAAATGTAGCATGTCAACCAAGTGCCTATGATTCCAACTGCTAGGAGACATCTCATTCATAAGTATTACCAAAGCTCTGAGTAAACTGATATAGCAACAGCGTTACCATAAAATGTAAAGGCCGCAAAAACTACTGCATTCTACATTTCACAAAAATGCTAATTTGCTTTTTAATAACTTTTGAATGATATATTTGCCAAGAGTAGGGATGAGCTAAATGATTTTCTAATCTTGGTATCTGCACAAAACTGGCCTGAAACATGTTTCACAAACCTGTTGGGGGAGATTCACTAAGCGGAGATAAAGAGGTGATAAAGCGGACATAACTTCTCCAGTTTATCACTTCTACAATTCCTGTGTTATTCTATGCAGCCAATGCAGTGAGATTTCAACTTTGGAAATCTTAATGAATAGGCTACACAGAATAACATAGGAGCTGACATCATCTCCCAGCGCTCTGCATTACTGGAGAGAGGACCGCGCAGGAGATCCAGCTCTTAATACAGGTCTGTGCTGAAGGAGGCACAGACCTGTCCTGCCACACCACTGGATCACCAGGGAGGTAGGAGATGGTGAATGTGGAGAGTTGGGAGCAATGTGGAGAGGTGGACATTGGGGGCAATGTGGAGAGTTGTGGGCAATGTGGAGAGGTGGATATTGGGGGCAATGTGGAGAGGTGGACATTGGGGCAATGTGGAGAGATGGACATTGGGGGCAATGTGGTCTGGGGTGGGGATGGCAATTTTTGCACCTAGGCCCAGTGACTTCTAGTTACATCTCTGCCCATGACCTAGTACTACCCACTGCCTCCTGATGCAGAAAAACTCAGCCAATAACAGGGGTGCCCATTATGTAGATCACAATCTACCGGTAGATCACTAAGTGGCTATTGGACGCCATGAGATGATTCATGATAAGTAGTGTTTGAACTGGATATTAGTGATGAGCGAGCACCCCAATGCTCGGGTGTTCGGGTGCTCTGACCGAGCACCCCCGGAGGCTCGAGTGCTCGGCCGAGCACCCGAGCCCCATTGAAGTCAATGGGAGGACTCGAGCATTACACCAGGCACCCCCTGCTCTGATGAGGGGAGGGTGCCTGGTCCATAGGAAAAGGGCAGAAAATGATGGAAACACCACAGAAATGGTTCAGGGACAGCATAGGGAGGATGTCTGGATGCATCTTGGACTCCAACATCGCTGCTGGGAGCGATCTTTCGCCCGTAGTACGCCATTTTTACAGACTGACCGTAAAACACACAAAAAGGAAAATAAAAACGACTTTAGGCGAAAAATTGTTACCAAACAATATTTGCTGTATATTTACTTGTATATCATCTGCAAATTCTCCCAAAAATGTCCTCGATTTTTCTGAACTGAGGCCATGATTAAGAGGGAAACGTGCGCAGAGGCAAATTCTCCCAAAAATTTCCTTGATTTTTCTGAACTGAGGCCATGATTAAGAGGGAAACGTGCGCAGAGGCAAATTCTCCCAAAAATTTCCTCGATTTTTC
Organism: Rhinophrynus dorsalis; assembly: GCA_037306005.1. Taxonomy (NCBI): domain Eukaryota; kingdom Metazoa; phylum Chordata; class Amphibia; order Anura; family Rhinophrynidae; genus Rhinophrynus; species Rhinophrynus dorsalis. Next base: position 184,734,883 of record CM074725.1, on the reverse strand, counting down.
TGAACTGGGGCCATGATTAAGAGGGAAACGTGCGCTGAGCCGACCATCTAAAACATTATGGGTGAGGGTCTGCTGCGGAGCTGACCATCCTAAACATTATATGCGAAGGCCCGCTAGTGAGCTGACGCTATAAAACATTGTATTAGAGGGCCCGCTAGAGAGCTGACCCAATAAAACATTATATGAGAAGGCCCGCTGGTGAGCTGACCTATACAAAAATTGTCAAACAGCGCCCGCTGGTGAGCTGGCCCTATATAAAAATTATATCACAGGGCCCGCTGGTGAGCTGGCCCTATATAAAAATTATATCACAGGGCATATGGAAGAGGAGGAGGAGGATGAGGAGATTAAGAGTCAACCATATACCCATTTTTTGGGTGGAAGGGGTGAATGGTAGTGTTGAGCGAGCACCCCGATGCTCGGGTGCTCTGACCGAGCACCCCCTGAGGCTCGAGTGCTCGGCCGAGCACCCGAGCCCCATTGCATTGAATGGGGCGACACGAGCATTACACCAGGCACCCCCTGCTCTGATGAGGGGAGGGTGCCTGGTCAATGCCCCCCTTCATCTCCGCAATGTCCCAATTCATCTCCGCAATGTCCCCCTTCATCTCCGCTATGCCCCTCTTCCACAATGTCCCCCTTCATCTCCTCTATGCCCCTCTTCCACAATGTCCCCCTTCATCTCCTCTATGCCCCTCTTCCACAATGTCCCCCTTCATCTCCGCTATGCCCGTCTTCCACAATGTCCCCCTTCATCTCCGCTATGCCCCTCTTCCACAATGTCCCCCTTCATCTCCGCTATGCCCGTCTTCCACAATGTCCCCCTTCATCTCCTCTATGCCCCTCTTCCACAATGTCCCCCTTCATCTCCGCTATGCCCGTCTTCCACAATGTCCCCCTTCATCTCCGCTATGCCCGTCTTCCACAATGTCCCCCTTCATCTCCGCTATGCCCGTCTTCCACAATGTCCCCCTTCATCTCCGCTATGCCCCTCTTCCACAATGTCCCCCTTCATCTCCTCTATGCCCCTCTTCCACAATGTCCCCCTTCATCTCCGCTATGCCCGTCTTCCACAATGTCCCCCTTCATCTCCGCTATGCCCGTCTTCCACAATGTCCCCCTTCATCTCCTCTATGCCCCTCTTCCACAATGTCCCCCTTCATCTCCGCTATGCCCGTCTTCCACAATGTCCCCCTTCATCTCCGCTATGCCCGTCTTCCACAATGTCCCCCTTCATCTCCGCTATGCCCGTCTTCCACAATGTCCCTCTTCATCTCCGCTATGCCCCTCTTCCACAATGTCCCCCTTCATCTCCTCTATGCCCCTCTTCCACAATGTCCCCCTTCATCTCCGCTATGCCCGTCTTCCACAATGTCCCCCTTCATCTCCGCTATGCCCGTCTTCCACAATGTCCCCCTTCATCTCCGCTATGCCCCTCTTTCACAATGTCCCCCTTCATCTCCTCTATGCCCCTCTTCCACAATGTCCCCCTTCATCTCCGCTATGCCCCTCTTCCACAATGTCCCCCTTCATCTCCGCTATGTCCCTCTTCCACAATGTTCCCCTTCATCTCCGCTATGCCCGTCTTCCACAATGTCCCCCTTCATCTCCGCTATGCCCCCTTCATCTCCGCAATGCCCCCTTCATCTCCGCAATGCCCCCTACCTCCAGTCCCTGGTGGTCCAGCGGAGCGTCTTCAGATCTGTGCCTCCTTCGGCACAGATCCCCGCCACCCGAACATGCCGGGCGAGCACATGGCGGTACTCGTACGAGTACCGCCATGTGCCGAGCAGAGCGATGCTCGAGCCGATCCGAGCATTGGCCGAGCATGCTCGCTCAACACTAGTGAATGGGAATACAGAGTATTCCCATCATTGTAAATAACATATATAAAGTCACTTTATGTTCCCCCAGGGCTTTCCTCCAGTGGAGTGGAGAAGTCAGGGGAAATCCAGGCCTTGTTCATTTTTATAAGTGTCAACCTATCAGCATTGTCGGTGGAAAGGCGGATACGCTTATCTGTTATGATGCCACCAGCAGCACTAAATACCCGCTCAGACAGAACGCTGGCGGCAGGGCAGGCCAGCACCTCCAAGGCGTAGAGTGCCAGTTCATACCACGTGTCCAGCTTGGACACCCAGTAGTTGTAAGGCACAGAGGGATCATTGAGGACGCTGACACGGTCTGCTACGTACTCCTTCACCATCTTCCAAAACTTTTCCCTCCTTGTGACACTAGGCTGCGCATCAGGGTGAGGGTGCTGGCGGGGTGTCATGAAGGTGTCCCACGCCTTGGAGAGTGTTGCCCTGCCTTTGTCGGAACTGCTGTGTGCTCCCCTTTTCTCCCCTTCTCTGTTGGCCAAGGTAGCACGTACTCTGCCGCCAGCGTTGTCAGATGGAAAATTTTGGAGCAATTTTTCAACAAGAACCTTCTGGTATTGCACCATTTTGCTTGTCCTCTCCACCGGAGGAATGAGAGATGAGAAATTCTCTTTGTAGCGGGGGTCCAGAAGGGTGAACACCCAGTAATCCGTGTTGTCTAAAATGCGTATAACGCGTGGGTCACGGGAAAGGCAGCCTAACATAAAGTCAGCCATGTGTGCCAGAGTACCAACAGTCAAGATTTCGCTGTCCTCACCAGGAGGATGACTCTCAATCTCCTCATCCTCTTCCTCCTCTTCTGCCCACCCACGCTGAAGAGATGGAACTAAAGTTCCATGGCTACCCTCTGTAGCGGAGGCAACCGTGTCTTCCTCCTCCTCCTCCTCCGCCTCCTCCAATTGTCGCTGAGAAGACGAAGTGAGGGTGCTCTGGCTATCACCTTGTGTAAGCTCTTCCTCCCGCATTTCCACCTCTTCCACATGCAAAGCGTCAGTTTTAATTGTGAGCAGCGAGCGTTTCAGTAGACACAGAAGTGGGATGGTTACACTGATAATAGCGTTATCGCCGCTCACCATCTGTGTCGATTCCTCAAAATTGCGTAAAACCTCACAGAGGTCTGACATCCATTCCCACTCCTCACTTCTGATTACAGGAAGTTGAACGGAGAGGCGACGACCGTGTAACAGCTGGTACTCCACTACTGCCCTCTGCTGCTCACAAAGCCGGGCCAACATGTGGAAGGTGGAGTTCCAGCGCGTGCTCACGTCACACAGCAGCCGGTGAGCTGGCAATTGTAAGCGCTGCTGCAGCTTCAACAGGCCGGCTGAAGCTGTAGATGACTTACGGAAATGTGCACACACGCGGCGCACCTTGGTCAAGAGATCATGCACATTGGGGTAGGTTTTTAGAAATCGCTGAACCACTAAATTAAATACATGCGCTAGGCATGGTACGTGTGTGAGCTTGCCGAGCTCCAAAGCCGCCACCAAGTTACGCGCATTATCACACACAACCATGCCTGGTTGCAGGTTGAGTGGCGAGAGCCACTGCTCGGTCTGGTGACTAATCCCTTGCAACAGCTCTGAGGCCGTGTGCTGTTTGTCCCCAAGGCAGATCAGCTTCAGCACGGCCTGTTGACGCTTCCCCACTGCAGTGCTACACTGCTTCCAGCTACCGGCTGATGGGGGAGTGGCGCTGCGTGCAGAGAATTCGGAGGTGGAAACGGAGGAGGAGGAGCCAATAACGTAGGTGCTGGCGGAAACCCTGATGGAGGTAGGGCCCGCAATCCTCGGCGTGGGTAGCACCCGTGCCATCCCAGGGTCCGAGTCGCTCCCAGCCTCCACGACATTCACCCAGTGTGCCGTCAGGGAAATGTAGCGTCCCTGGCCACAAGCACTTGTCCATGTGTCAGTCGTTAAGTGGACCTTCCCAGTAACTGCGTTGGTCAGGGCACGGGTGATGTTATGGGACACATGGTGGTGTAATGCGGGGATGGCACACCGGGAAAAGTAGTAGCGGCTGGGGACCGCGTACCGAGGGACAGCTGCTGCCATCAGGCTGCGGAAGGACTCAGTCTCCACAAGCCTAAATGGCAGCATTTCGATGGCCAGTAATTTGGAAAGGTGTGAGGTTAGTGCTATGGCCTGTGGGTGGGTGGCTGGGTATTTTCGCTTGCGCTCAAATGCCTGGGGTAACGACATTTGGATGCTGTGCTGGGACAGGGAAGTGGATGTGGTCGCTGATGGTGCTTCAGATGGTACAGGTGCAGGGCGGGAGGTATGCGGGCCTGCGCCTTCGACAGGCGATTGGCCGGCACCGAAAACAGGGGAAGAGGAGGCAGTGGTGTGGCCTGCAGACACAGATGGGCGATCCAGGCGTTCCTCCCACTTATTACGGTGCTTGGATGCCATGTGTCGGATCATGCTGGTGGTGGTGAGGTTTCTAGTGTTCATGCCTCGGCTCATTCTGGTGTGGCACAGGTTGCAAACTACAATTCTTTTGTCGTCCGCACTTTCCTTAAAAAAACGCCATACCGCGGAACACCTACCCCTTGGCAAGGTAGATTTACGCAAGGGGGTGCTCCGTGGAACATTTGCGGGCCGGTTTGGTGCGGTCCGCCTTCTTTCTGTAGCCACACCACTGCCTCTTCCAGCCTGTTGCGGTGCTGCAGATGGCTCACCCTCAGGACTGCTGTCATCGCTCCGCTCTACACCTTCCCAGGTGGGGTCAGTCACCTCATCGTCCACCAAGTCCTCCTCCACTTCCTCACTCTGATCATCCTCCTCATGTCTTGATCCCACCACATACTCAGTCATTGACAATTGTATATCATCCTCCTCAACAAGGTCTTGAGACAGTAATAGTGGTTGATTTAATGGCAACTGTGTCTCATCATCATCATCATCCACTACTTCCTTTGACCTTAAATGCCGTTCACATCTGTCATCTTCTTGTGATTGGGTACCCTCTAGAGGTTGTGAATCAGGGCATAAGATGTCATGTTCCTCTGCAAGCGTGCTTGGAGAGAGGGTCAAATGAAGGATTGGTGATGAGACGAGCTCCTCACTATATCCCAGTGTGGGATCACTTCTTTGACCAGACCGTCTATGGTGGGAGGAAGGATGATCAGAGTGAGGATTATGTTGACCAGACTCTTGGCTACTGAGAGTGGACTTGGTGGAAGACAGGGTGGTGCTTAACCGACTGGAAGCAGTATCAGCTGACATCCAACCGACCACCTGTTCGCAGTGGTCGGACCTCGAGAGTGATGTCCTGCGACGCCCTGTAAAATGAGACATGAAGCTAGGTATGGTGGATGTCTTTCTTTCTTGTGCTCTGGCACCAGGCACAGTTTCTACGCGTCCTGACCCGCGCCCTGAACTATCAGGATCACGTCCACTTCCCCGTCCCTTTTTACCCGCCTTCTTCATATTACACGGAATATGTGCTGCAAATCTGCAACTGTGCAGAGTACACAGAATGTGCTGCTAAACTGCGGCGAAGCACACTGAATGGAATATGTGACTTTGATATTTTAGTTTGAAGACTTAACAGTATTTCTTCCTATTCTGCAACTGTGCAGAGTACACAGAATGTGCTGCTAAACTGCGGTGACGCACACTGAATGGAATATGTGACTTTGATATTTTAGTTTGAAGACTTAACAGTATTTCTTCCTATTCTGCAACTGTGCAGAGTACACAGAATATGCTGCTAAACTGCGGCGAAGCACACTGAATGGAATATGTGACTTTGATATTTTAGTTTGAAGACTTAACAGTATTTCTTCCTATTCTGCAACTGTGCAGAGTACACAGAATGTGCTGCTAAACTGAGGTGACGCACACTGAATGGAATATGTGACTTTGATATTTTAGTTTGAAGACTTAACAGTATTTCTTCCTATTCTGCAACTGTGCAGAGTACACAGAATATGCTGCTAAACTGCGGCGAAGCACACTGAATGGAATATGTGACTTTGATATTTTAGTTTGAAGACTTAACAGTATTTCTTCCTATTCTGCAACTGTGCAGAGTACACAGAATGTGCTGCTATACTGCGGTGACGCACACTGAATGGAATATGTGACTTTGATATTTTAGTTTGAAGACTTAACAGTATTTCTTCCTATTCTGCAACTGTGCAGAGTACACAGAATGTGCTGCTAAACTGCGGCGAAGCACACTGAATGGAATATGTGACTTTGATATTTTAGTTTGAAGACTTAACAGTATTTCTTCCTATTCTGCAACTGTGCAGAGTACACAGAATGTGCTGCTAAACTGCGGCGAAGCACACTGAATGGAATATGTGACTTTGATATTTTAGTTTGAAGACTTAACAGTATTTCTTGCTATTCTGCAACTGTGCAGAGTACACAGAATGTGCTCTAAACTGCGGTGACGCACACTGAATGGAATATGTGACTTTGATATTTTAGTTTGAAGACTTAACAGTATTTCTTCCTATTCTGCAACTGTGCAGAGTACACAGAATGTGCTGCTAAACTGCGGCGAAGCACACTGAATGGAATATGTGACTTTGATATTTTAGTTTGAAGACTTAACAGTATTTCTTCCTATTCTGCAACTGTGCAGAGTACACAGAATGTGCTGCTAAACTGCGGTGACGCACACTGAATGGAATATGTGACTTTGATATTTTAGTTTGAAGACTTAACAGTATTTCTTCCTATTCTGCAACTGTGCAGAGTACACAGAATATGCTGCTAAACTGCGGCGAAGCACACTGAATGGAATATGTGACTTTGATATTTTAGTTTGAAGACTTAACAGTATTTCTTCCTATTCTGCAACTGTGCAGAGTACACAGAATATGCTGCTAAACTGCGGTGAAGCACACTGAATGGAATATGTGACTTTGATATTTTAGTTTGAAGACTTAACAGTATTTCTTCCTATTCTGCAACTGTGCAGCAGAGTACACAGAATGTGCTGCTAAACTGCGGTGACGCACACTGAATGGAATATGTGACTTTGATATTTTAGTTTGAAGACTTAACAGTATTTCTTCCTATTCTGCAACTGTGCAGAGTACACAGAATGTGCTGCTAAACTGCGGCGAAGCACACTGAATGGAATATGTGACTTTGATATTTTAGTTTGAAGACTTAACAGTATTTCTTCCTATTCTGCAACTGTGCAGAGTACACAGAATATGCTGCTAAACTGCGGCGAAGCACACTGAATGGAATATGTGACTTTGATATTTTAGTTTGAAGACTTAACAGTATTTCTTCCTATTCTGCAACTGTGCAGAGTACACAGAATATGCTGCTAAACTGCGGCGAAGCACACTGAATGGAATATGTGACTTTGATATTTTAGTTTGAAGACTTAACAGTATTTCTTCCTATTCTGCAACTGTGCAGAGTACACAGAATGTGCTGCTAAACTGCGGCGACGCACACTGAATGGAATATGTGACTTTGATATTTTAGTTTGAAGACTTAACAGTATTTCTTCCTATTCTGCAACTGTGCAGAGTACACAGAATGTGCTGCTAAACTGCGGTGACGCACACTGAATGGAATATGTGACTTTGATATTTTAGTTTGAAGACTTAACAGTATTTCTTCCTATTCTGCAACTGTGCAGAGTACACAGAATGTGCTGCTAAACTGCGGCGAAGCACACTGAATGGAATATGTGACTTTGATATTTTAGTTTGAAGACTTAACAGTATTTCTTCCTATTCTGCAACTGTGCAGAGTACACAGAATATGCTGCTAAACTGCGGCGAAGCACACTGAATGGAATATGTGACTTTGATATTTTAGTTTGAAGACTTAACAGTATTTCTTCCTATTCTGCAACTGTGCAGAGTTCACAGAATATGCTGCTAAACTGCGGCGAAGCACACTGAATGGAATATGTGACTTTGGTATTTTAGTTTGAAGACTTAACAGTATTTCTTCCTATTCTGCAACTGTGCAGAGTACACAGAATGTGCTGCTAAACTGCGGCGAAGCACACTGAATGGAATATGTGACTTTGATATTTTAGTTTGAAGACTTAACAGTATTTCTTCCTATTCTGCAACTGTGCAGAGTACACAGAATATGCTGCTAAACTGCGGCGAAGCACACTGAATGGAATATGTGACTTTGATATTTTAGTTTGAAGACTTAACAGTATTTCTTCCTATTCTGCAACTGTGCAGAGTACACAGAATATGCTGCTAAACTGCGGCGAAGCACACTGAATGGAATATGTGACTTTGATATTTTAGTTTGAAGACTTAACAGTATTTCTTCCTATTCTGCAACTGTGCAGAGTACACAGAATGTGCTGCTAAACTGCGGTGACGCACACTGAATGGAATATGTGACTTTGATATTTTAGTTTGAAGACTTAACAGTATTTCTTCCTATTCTGCAACTGTGCAGAGTACACAGAATGTGCTGCTAAACTGCGGAGACGCACACTGAATGGAATATGTGACTTTGATATTTTAGTTTGAAGACTTAACAGTATTTCTTCCTATTCTGCAACTGTGCAGAGTACACAGAATGTGCTGCTAAACTGCGGCGAAGCACACTGAATGGAATATGTGACTTTGATATTTTAGTTTGAAGACTTAACAGTATTTCTTCCTATTCTGCAACTGTGCAGAGTACACAGAATATGCTGCTAAACTGCGGCGAAGCACACTGAATGGAATATGTGACTTTGATATTTTAGTTTGAAGACTTAACAGTATTTCTTCCTATTCTGCAACTGTGCAGAGTTCACAGAATATGCTGCTAAACTGCGGCGAAGCACACTGAATGGAATATGTGACTTTGGTATTTTAGTTTGAAGACTTAACAGTATTTCTTCCTATTCTGCAACTGTGCAGAGTACACAGAATGTGCTGCTAAACTGCGGCGACGCACACTGAATGGAATATGTGACTTTGATATTTTAGTTTGAAGACTTAACAGTATTTCTTCCTATTCTGCAACTGTGCAGAGTACACAGAATATGCTGCTAAACTGCGGCGAAGCACACTGAATGGAATATGTGACTTTGATATTTTAGTTTGAAGACTTAACAGTATTTCTTCCTATTCTGCAACTGTGCAGAGTACACAGAATGTGCTGCTAAACTGCGGCGAAGCACACTGAATGGAATATGTGACTTTGATATTTTAGTTTGAAGACTTAACAGTATTTCTTGCTATTCTGCAACTGTGCAGAGTACACAGAATGTGCTCTAAACTGCGGTGACGCACACTGAATGGAATATGTGACTTTGATACTTTAGTTTGAAGACTTAATAGTATTTCTTCCTATTCTGCAACTGTGCAGAGTACACAGAATGTGCTGCTAAACTGCGGCGAAGCACACTGAATGGAATATGTGACTTTGATATTTTAGTTTGAAGACTTAACAGTATTTCTTCCTATTCTGCAACTCTGCACAGTACACAGAATGTGCTGCTACACTGCGGTGACGCACACTGAATGGAATATGTGACTTTGATATTTTAGTTTGAAGACTTAACAGTATTTCTTCCTATTCTGCAACTGTGCAGAGTACACAGAATGTGCTGCTAAACTGCGGTGACGCACACTGAATGGAATATGTGACTTTGATATTTTAGTTTGAAGACTTAACAGTATTTCTTCCTATTCTGCAACTGTGCAGAGTACACAGAATGTGCTGCTAAACTGCGGCGAAGCACACTGAATGGAATATGTGACTTTGATATTTTAGTTTGAAGACTTAACAGTATTTCTTCCTATTCTGCAACTGTGCAGAGTACACAGAATATGCTGCTAAACTGCGGCGAAGCACACTGAATGGAATATGTGACTTTGATATTTTAGTTTGAAGACTTAACAGTATTTCTTCCTATTCTGCAACTGTGCAGAGTTCACAGAATATGCTGCTAAACTGCGGCGAAGCACACTGAATGGAATATGTGACTTTGGTATTTTAGTTTGAAGACTTAACAGTATTTCTTCCTATTCTGCAACTGTGCAGAGTACACAGAATGTGCTGCTAAACTGCGGCGACGCACACTGAATGGAATATGTGACTTTGATATTTTAGTTTGAAGACTTAACAGTATTTCTTCCTATTCTGCAACTGTGCAGAGTACACAGAATATGCTGCTAAACTGCGGCGAAGCACACTGAATGGAATATGTGACTTTGATATTTTAGTTTGAAGACTTAACAGTATTTCTTCCTATTCTGCAACTGTGCAGAGTACACAGAATGTGCTGCTAAACTGCGGCGAAGCACACTGAATGGAATATGTGACTTTGATATTTTAGTTTGAAGACTTAACAGTATTTCTTGCTATTCTGCAACTGTGCAGAGTACACAGAATGTGCTCTAAACTGCGGTGACGCACACTGAATGGAATATGTGACTTTGATATTTTAGTTTGAAGACTTAACAGTATTTCTTCCTATTCTGCAACTGTGCAGAGTACACAGAATGTGCTGCTAAACTGCGGCGAAGCACACTGAATGGAATATGTGACTTTGATATTTTAGTTTGAAGACTTAACAGTATTTCTTCCTATTCTGCAACTGTGCAGAGTACACAGAATATGCTGCTAAACTGCGGCGAAGCACACTGAATGGAATATGTGACTTTGATATTTTAGTTTGAAGACTTAACAGTATTTCTTCCTATTCTGCAACTGTGCAGAGTACACAGAATATGCTGCTAAACTGCGGCGAAGCACACTGAATGGAATATGTGACTTTGATATTTTACAGTTTGAAGACTTAACAGAATGTGCTCTAATCTGCAACTTTGCACACTAAACAGAATGTGCTCGAATCTGCAACTTTGCACACTAAACAGAATGTGCTCTAATCTGCAACTTTGCACACTAAACAGAATGTGCTCTAATCTGCAACTTTGCACACTAAACAGAATATGCTCTAATCTGCAACTTTGCACACTAAACAGAATATATGAATTTTTTTGTTTTTTTGTTTTTTTCCCCCCACACACAGTAGTCCTAAAAAGGACTTTTGGGTCTTTTTTTGTACAAATTTGCTTGTCTTCTCCCTACACTGACTTTCCCTTCCTATCCTCATCTCTCCCTGGCTAAGACTGAGCCGAACTTGCTGGTCAGGTGCTATACAGCACCCGACCACGGGTTCTGGCCAGCCAATCAGTGTAATGCCAGCAGCCAGAGCCTCCCTGCACGTTTATTGGCTGCGCAGCAGCCGCGAAACGTGCGGGGAGGAGACCCGAACATGGCGGGCGAGCACATGCGGTACTCGTACGAGTACCGCCATGTGCCGAGCAGAGCGATGCTCGAGCCGATCCGAGCATCGGCCGAGCATGCTCGCTCAACACTACTGGATATCTCTCTCTAGCAGCCAATAGAATAAAGGTCATATCTTCAAAAGAAAAGTGGAGGGGTTCTGGGGAAAACCATCTGAGCTATAACGAGGAACTAAAAATTCCGAAAATTCCCATTGATTTAACCATTTGAGTGCTAGAGTGGTATCCAATGCACTGTAATGCAATGTGTTGGATACCTCTCTGGCACTAAAAGGGTTAAATGGGGATTTTACCCCCTTGAATGCTAAATCAAACTACAACACATTGCACAGTGCATTGGAGTCCTCTCTAGCATTAACCCCTTAGTGACGGCCGCGTGCAGACGCGGCCGTCACTTAACGCCCGTCTAACATATTTTTTTTTTTTTTAAAAAAGAATCCGGAGTCCCCGAACGGCGTGCAGCCGCGCGGGGAGCTGGATTTCAGGGACGTACATGTACGTCCTCTGTCACTAAGTGACAGCCACACAGGACGTACATGTACGTCCTGTGTCGCGAAGGGGTTAAAGGGGTTAAAATCTATTTAAGTGCAAATGGTTTGCCCCAGAACCCCTCCACTTTTCTTTTGAACATCCAGCCCTAAAAGTCACATTTACATCAGTAGGAAATTTGGAAAGCGTTATTTGTTTCACATGATAGAGCTGGTTTGCCCCATAATTACTTGTTTTTAACCAGTTGTTTTTACAATATAGTGCATGTTATTTTGGTCCAATTTTATTCTATATAGGCTGGCAAGACAAACATACATATGTTGTGTAACATGATTAAAAGTAACCCTCAGAGCCGGGCAAGGCTAGGCAGAGAGAGACATGACTGGGACTAGACAGTTCAGAGGATGTGGTAAAGGATGAGACGTACGTAGGAGAGGGGGGGCATTGAGGAGTAGGTTATTTAGGGGGTGCTCACCTTTTGCTTCCTCTTCTTTGGATCCTGACCTGCGTGGAACAAACATCCCTCCCACCCCCTTTTTTAGTTCTGGTGTGTGTGTATGTGTGTGTGTGTGTGTGGGGGGGCTGTATCATAGGCTTTGTGAGGGGGGTTTTGTGCAGTTCCTTTGGTGGAGGGTTGTCACAGCATGTGGCGGTTGGGGGGATCCTTGGCACTTCAAGATATGGATTGGATGCCTGGCTTCTACAAGAGCATGGGGTCCCTGGGAGGTGGAGAGAGGCACGTGATTACTTATAACAACTGAGCTGGTAGGGTGAGGCGGCTAGTGGGATACGCCCAAGGATGGATTGGAGTGGCAGTGTTAAGGACCTCCCCTCTATCAATAGGTTAGATATTCAAGGTCATAAATTGGAAATATGTTTTTGTTGTATGTAATACTGTTAATATATTGTAAAATGGTAATATTTTCAATGTAAAGTGTTATTTTGGTTAAATTAATAAATATACTGTGGACTTTTATATCCAACTCAAGCGTCATTGTGGTCACTTAGGGAGGTGGGAAGTGAGACTCCTTTGAGGTTGGCACTGCCCCAGTCATTTTTAATTGGTGGGGGGATATGTTGGCGCATGCTGGTAAGGTAGAAGCTCATGTTGAAATGACTACAAAAAAGTGCATCCCGTTTCACTAACTGGGCACCTTTGGCCTGTAACATAGAAGCACAAAGTAAAGCCTTATCTCCTTGGCTGCTAGAGAAGTCACCAGTGCATTGCTTCACAATGTTTTGGATAATGATCTAGCATCCAAGTGATTAAATAATGGTCAGTAAAAGGTTATGTAAGCTGATAAATGTACTGGTCACCATATTCCAGTAGAACTGGAATGACAATGATCATACCCACGACTCAGAACATGAGAGTGGCCAGAAAAGAAATATTGTGGTCCCTTTAAGGTGAAAAAGGAATATTGTATAGGAGTGAAGTTTAACATACACTTAAAATACACGACTTGGATTTCCAACAACCACATTAAACAGATATAATGCATGCTTACAAACAGCCTTCATATGAAGAAGACGTGTTTTTGTTTTTCACTGTTTTTAAGGTCATTAATCAAAATCCAGATGTGAGCAAGTACAATACTGACAGTTCTGCTGTTAATGCATTTATCTGTATGCTATGCAGAACCAAGGGCAGAAAATAAAAGACATAGATCAGATGGGGAAAATAATAGCTGGCTTTGAGTTGGTCCACTAAGTAATAATGTTCTCCCAGCCCCAGTTGTTCCAGACATACAGTGAAAAAGGAAAACACATTTGGGATTTAAAGGGCAATTATCACATTTTATTAAGTACTAGTACAAAAGCCTGTGTACACGGGCCACAGTGCCGGGCGGTCGTGATGCAATCATACCCAGTATAGACTGCCCGCTCTGCGGCTGATACAGAGCTGGACGCTCCCTCTCTGTATCAGCCTCGTCACGGACAGTCTCTACTGTGCATGATTACGTTGTTACAAACGGTTTAACGAATTATTATATACAAGTTGAAAGGCCTGTTTACACGGGCCACAGTTCCACCTCTGTAGGCATGAGCAGTAGAGAGTGGACGCGCCACGGCTGATACGGAGTGAAGCGTTCCGAATTCAGACCAGAGCCCTCTCTGTGTGACTCCAGTCTGAATTCGGAGAGCCACGCTCTGTAACAGTCACGCTCCGTAACAGTCTGTACTGCGCATGACTAAAGTGCGCGCAGCTGTCTCTATTGCGCATGACGGCTTCTGACAAATCTTAGCAAATTATTATATAGGATTCTGCTGTGGGAGCAGACTTAGTAAAAAGGCAGAGGCTGCTCTGTGTATCCCCAAAATGGCTATTTAAAGATTTCTGGTGGGGGAAAATGTACTCCCCCAACGAGAATGCAACCTCGAAGTCAGAAACTCCTGAGCTGGGTGTGTAGTCTGCATAGATCTGCTGTATTGGGCTTTTAAGCTTAAAGGGATAGTAATACTTTGTTTTATCTTTATTTTATTTTGTAGGCATTAAAAAAACATGAGGAACGATATGTCTTATCTCTCAAACCTTTATGGTTTGAGAGATTTTCACAAGCAAAGTTTCCCCACCTGCCCCTTTTACCTACTGTAAGCCGTCTCTTCTCAGATGTGGAATCCAGTCCATAGACCAGACAGATAACAGAAGGGGACAATCTTGTTCCTATGAGAACAATGAAGGCCCTGCCCCCCCTTGGCACGTTTTTCAGGTTTTTCCCTTATCTTAATAGAACATTGTCCCTCTTTGCAGTCTACCTGGGCACCTCCCTTCTGATCTGGCTGAACAGTGTTGCATCAGTAAAAGGGGCAGGAGGGGGATACTTTGTCATTGAATTACTCTTGAACTACAACTCTGACAGAATTGAAATAACACTCTCCAAAGTCCAAATACTATAATGATTGATTAGAGCTGCTTTTATTATGAAGCATTACTATCCCTTTAATACAGAGTGTTTATAGGGAACTGCATTACACAGAACAATTGAATTGCACAATGCAGCATCAAATCAGTGGGGTGGTGGTGTGTGTGTGGGGTATCAGAGGTTCCTTTGGCGACCTGCATTTGTCTGACTGGTGCTCACAGTGCATCCTGGCTTAACTGGTAGGTCTTCTCCCAGATCTCCCCTTAGGGAACTATAATGATGATTTTTAATTAACTCTTTGAATTATATAGAAGTTCACAATCATTTTAAAATATGTGTTGGAGACCTCTCTAGCACCCAAGGGGTTAAATAAAACAAAACAAAACTAATGTGGCCAATTGATGACATGAAATCCAAGTTCTCTGATGCGAAGATCCTTACCTTAACATGGGTTGGACTCCATTGCAAGTAATACATTTTATCACTGCTCTTATCTCAATGATTCTTGTTGATGTCTATGAGGGAATTTTGAGATGAAACTAGTGACTGATAAAGTATCACTTACTATAGAATCCACTCCAAGTGTTTCATACTAGAAATCAGAATTCAAGAGGTGTAATTATGGAGCAAACCAATTGCACCATAGGGGACAAATACTTACCTCCCAAGTGGCCCTCTTTAGGAGGGACAGTCCCTCTTTAAGACCCAAATCCCTCTGTCCCTCTTTCCCACCCTGATGTCCCTCTTTTTAGGATATCATATTGCTTGGTGTGTATATAAGTGTATCACATTGTTCTATAGCATTAGAACTCACATTATTGTTTGTAGAAACATCAGTATATGTGTTTATAAAGTACTCGGTGTAAATAAAATTCATTGGTCTTGTTATAAGACATTTATTAGGTTACACAAGGAGGTATCAATAGGTCATGAAATAGCTTAAAAATTCCTGGTAATGCCCCTCCCACCAGCCACGCCCCCAGCAACACCCCCTAAAACACAATGTCCCTTTATGGCAATTTGAAATGTTGGGAGGTACGCAAATACAAATTCCCCAAATTTCAAATTCTTTAAATGTACTATCTGTTGATCAGTTGATTCAGGTAAACAGAGAACTTGTCATGCCTTTGCCTTGTGGAATGACTTGCAAGCCTTTTTTTTTTCATGAATCAGCTGATTGGCAGATACTCTGCTGAGGACTAGAAACAGCTGATCAGCTGTTTCATTTTAGTACAGAACTGGCAGAGAAGTTATATGTCTACTGGTTCTCTCAGTTTCTGTGTCAGCTGTGATTAGTGTTCAAACTCACAGGTGTGCGCATTGCACATCTCTATGACACTCAGACAGTTAAAGGGGAACTATCACCTTTATAAAAGTTTGCCTCTATGTAATGTTAACCTGTAATCTGTGTGTGTGTGGGTGTGTGTGGGGGGGTTAATTTAATGTAGGCTATGGCAAAATGTACCATTTTAAAAATGAGCCCGTTACATCACTTCAGGACAGCCTGTGGGTCAACTCTGCCCCACAGCCTGTCACTGCAAAATCATAAGCCTGGCAAAGGCATTGAGAAAGCATAGCGATCTTGGTGTATTTGTGGCATATTCCAAGGTATATAATGGCAAAAACATCTCACTGCATATGTCAATATGAAGTTAAAGAAATTACACTACAATATTGCCAACCTGTCCCCTTATCAAACCTCAGTACATCTCCACCCTGGACATACTTAAAAATGGAAGAAATCTCAACATATTCTTCTTGGTAAAACAGTTTAAAAATAAATAAATGGGTAATATATCTGCTGTTGTTGTAGTCTGCATTCCATCAGCGGAGATAAGGGGGTTTATGTTTGTGTTTTGTCTACTTGGTGGTTATCCCCACCACTGGTGGTGCAGTAAGATCACTGAGAATCAACCACAGAGTGGTAAAATATGGGGTGTGGGGGTGTGTGGAGGTGCTCAGGTACATGGGGGATCAGGTAAGGGACAAGGGGCTATTGTCCCACTGGCTTCCCATGCTTGATACAAGGAAACCAGCTAAAATCCATCCATTTGCCTTGGACTTCTTATATTTACTTTGGAGTATCAGAGATTTTTTTTCAGTGCTATGAAAGGATTCTAAAGAAGTGAAGAAAAAAAAAACTATTTTGAAAGCCAATTCTGGCCCACCATCAGAATGTGATTGCAGATTGCAGATGGAAGTATATGTCAAACCTAAAAATAGCCATTCTGAAGCTATTTCTATCAATAATGGAAGTACCTACATGGGTTGGTACACTGCTGGCTGGTGCTTCATTCAAAATGTATTACTGTTCAAAAACATTTATTTATTTATTTAAATGTAAAAAATTGTAGAAGGTGGCTAAGTGCACATGTTGCCAGATAAGATGGAGAACCCTCCTTCCTTTTTTCCCACCTCATTATGAAGGCGTGGGCCTGGAAGAAAGGACAGTGGCTGTCCTTCACAATTTGAAGACCTTCAGGATGCAATGCACAGAGTCTGTGAACTGAAACTACGGAAGTGGCCTCTGAAGGTCCTCACAGGGCACTCAGGCAATTTCCAATTGGCCGAGGATCTTGGAGGGGAGAGCAACAGTAGAGGAAGAGGGAGGAAAAGGCAAGTATGCCCCCTGCTGCATGGATTCCCAGGCTGCCCAGGGGATAGAAGGCTCACCAACATGGAGGAGGGTAGAGTGATGGAAAGTGGGGGGCTCAGGATACAAATTTTTCTGGTGTGAAAGGAGTAGAGGGACTGAGGGGAGGAAACCATTTAGTTTTTTTTATAGGGGGGTATGGGGGGGCAGAAAGGGGGGTGTTCTTGGGATTTTATGGTTTAGATAGATAGATAGATAGATAGATAGATAGATAGATAGATATAGACATAGATATACATATACAAATATAGATATGGATACACACACTTAAAACCTCTCTGTGTGTGTATCTGTGTGTATGTAAGTGTATGTAAATATATGTATATTTTACCTTGAAGTAATACTTTAATGAATGTACATAATTATTTTATGGAAAGGTTTTAAACATAAAGGCATTTAGATCTTAATTACATAAGGTTATTTCCATCATATTTGTATTAACATGCACTTTTCTCCTTTTACAGAAAATTCTTCTCAGACATAAAACAATTTGAATAAGGCTGTCGTTAGAAGTTATTTTCACTGTGCATATTAGAGCTATCCATCTTTCTTATAGGCAAAAGCTGATGAAATTTTCAAGTTACCCAATGTCTCTGAAAGTCATCCAGGGATATCTTTTCAGCAGCCTTTGAGAGACAAGCAGAAAGATAGAGATGTGGGAGGTAAATTCATCATAATAGATAGCATTATATAAATTAGCTAATCTAAATACATTTAAATATAGTAAATTATTCACGCGACCTTAAGCCCTAGCAAATTTTTTCTCCAGCAAAAAGAGTCCTACAGTATTTCAAAGTCTACAAGCAATATTGTCATGTGGATCCATAGAGTATTGCTACAAATGGTCCAATAGGGCACATTTAATTCTAGACACAGCAAATGGTTTTTACTCATCTTAAAGAAGGCATTGTGATCTGTTTGAAAAAAAGTCTATATGAGCTTTAAAGCGTTAGTAATGTTAGGATTTAAAGTTATTATTGATTATGCATTATATTTTTTATTATCAGTGGTACCTTTGTAAATGTCCATATTGTTGTAGTCTTCTTGTAATTTTATTTTAAAGTTCCCCCTCATGTCCCTTTTCCCTGTGTCACGCAGAGTCTCTTCAGTTCTGAAAGCGGGTTTGGATGGATTCCAAATGAGGGACACCATTGTGTCAGAGTAAGGAAAACCCTGCTCCCCTTCATCAAAGGGGGTAGGGTTTTTCCTGGTATCCTTTAGAAATGTTGCATCCTAGTTGGTGCTGATCCAAGTGGCGCATTGGAAACGTCATGCAGATCAAAAGGGGAGATCAGAATATTGCTCTAATTAAAAGAGTGATCATCTAATATCACACTTTTACAGGTCGCCAAGTAGAGGACAACATTGATGTTCAACTTATTGATACATATCGGTGCGCCCCCCGGGTTGTGGAAGCCATTTAACATAACATTGGAAGCCATGTCTACTGTGGTGCAGCGCCTTGGAGCTGGGGCTCTAGTACGGACTAGTTGTCTGTTACTCCTGCGGCTTCATTACCAGGCAACCAGAACCACCTGCCCCTGCTCCTATGCTTTGCCTTCTTTGGTGTGGCTCCAATGTAATTTTAATGCACAATATACGAATGTTGTAATCTTAGATGTGAATGCTCCTGGGTGCAGTATTGTGGAGGGATAGAAAACGAAATGGAAAACCACAGAGCTCAGCAAGGGATCAGGGTATGGCTTCCAAAGTCATTTTATATGGCTTCCACAACACGAGGAGCCCGAGTCACGTCAAAAATGTATCAATAAGTTGAACATCAATGTCGCACTCTATTTGGCGACCTGTAAAAATGCAACACCCATGATCACTCTTTTGATTAAAGTGATATTCTGATCTCACCCTTTAGATCTGCGCAACATTTCCAAACTGCTATTTGGCTGGGTGCAAACTAGGGTGCAACATTTCTAAAGTGAACCCATTTTCCTTACACAGACACAGACAGTAGTGTCCCTTGTTGTGATCTGTCCAGTCAAGTAATATGGATATTTACAAATATCGCCTCTGTTTTTGTTGATCTAGAAGATGGCAACCCCCAGTCAAAAAATGGACGTAATTACCAGTCATACCTGAAGTGGGTAAAAATAAAAATTCCTTCCTGATACAAAAATGTATCTGAAATTTATATATATGTATTTTTTATTTATATGACACCACACACTGTATGCAGTGTCTTACAAAAGTGGTGTATTACAATAAATAAACAGGAATAAAATAAGTGTCACAGTCATAGAAACAATAGAAGAGAAGTCCATGCACCAAGCAGCTTACAGTATGAATGGAAAATCTCCCTGTCTACATTGAAAACAATGGTCATCATTATCTTTCTTGTTCTTAGCTAAAAAAGTAGTCAATACTTTTTTTAATGTAGCTGCATAATCTGCCAACATAGTCTTCTGAGGCAAATAATTCCATATCATTATTGCTTGTTGTGTAAAAAATCCCTGCTTTTGTTCCAATTGAAAGTGCCTCCCCATAGCATCCTTATCTTTCGAACAACGCTTTCCGTTTTCCCCAATAGTTCCTTCTATTGGCCTTGAATAAATTTGTAAATCACCCTTTAGATGTCTTTTCCCTAGTGTAAGCAGACCTAATTTGGCTAGTTTTTCCTTTCTAATTAATCTCTTCCAATCCCTTTACCAGTTTATTTTTCTTTTTGCATGTTTCTGTTCTTTTTTCCAATTCAGTAATGTAATTTATAAGAGCAGCTGCCCCAAACTCCAATCAGTACTCCTGAGGAGGTCTTACCAAGGTTTGTATGGAAGTAGAATTATATTCCCATCCAGTGCATCTATATCCTTCTTTATAAATAATAGTACCCTACTAGCACTTGCAGCGACCGAGAGAAACTATACACAGTTGTTTACTCTATTGTCTACCAGTATTCCTAGATTTTTCTCTATCAATGGCTTCCAGAGAGGTTTCCCAACTAATGTAGATTGCTGCTTTCTGCTAAACAATTTTATAACCTTATATGTATTAAAGGGATAGTAATGTTTCACAAAAACAGCAGCTCCAATTAATCTTCATAGTATCTGGGCCATGGAGAGTGTTATTTCAATAAAGTCAGAGTTGTAATTCAAGAGTAATTGAATGATAAAGTATCCCCCTCCTGCCCCTTTTACCTAGTGTAAGCCACCTCCACTAAGATGTGGAATCAGGGATATGGAATGTATATATTGTATACATTATTCAGAATCAATTTAGATCCAGCAAGGCCTCATTCCTTGAGTGCACCGCTTCTAGTTGTGACATGACACCCAAGACTGAGTGAAGACATCTTCAACAAAGTCACAAGAGCAAATGCATAGAGGCATTAGGATTTTCTGACCATAGGAAGATAAGAGGGATGTTTTTATTAGGTGTTTAAAAACATAATGAAAGTGAAAAGTTCCGCCTGTTCCCCACTGAGGTTAGGCGAAGAAAGGGGTACAAGCATGGTTGCAGATAAGGCCCAAGATGGCGATCTTGAGCTCAGTAGTTTTTGATGACCTGAGACGACTACCATTTGGGTAAAATTTCTGATCCCCAAAGAAGCTGACTGAAACCATGCAGTGTCTCTCATAGGAGCAGACTTAGATCTAGATTATATTGCAGTTGGAATCAGCTGTTTTTACCTAACGTTTCCCAATTAAGTCAATAAAGAAATTTGTCTCAAAAACCCTTGATAAAATGAATAACTGTCATGTACCAAAGGTCTTACATAGAAGCAACTGATCTCTTTAACCCTTTGAGTGCAGGTGAGGTATCCTGTGATTTGCAGAACAATGCATTGGATACCTCTCTGGCACTCAAAAGGAACACTAAAAACAAAAATTAAATAGTTTGATATATCTTTAAACATGACATACTGACAGCTAGCATATATAAAAAGTAATTAATCGTGTTACAACCTTAAAATGTAATCATAAACATGCTCTTTAATGCGAGTGTAACTTGTACTCTTCTTCAGAGAACATTCACTTAGGGCGAGATGTTCAGAAAGTGGAGGTAACTGAAATTGTCTGTAATCATAATGCGTCAGTTCTCAGACATATTTACGTCACTTTTTGCATCCAATTCCGCCATCTCCGTCAACGGGAAAAAGTTGTCTTAAAACTGAGTGTGGTTTAATCTACCATCATATTGTAAGGTAAAAATATTCTTTTCAACGTCACTTTTTGTCTGATTAACATCATTTTTTCCCAAAAAAATAAAAATGGTCTAAACTTGGAGAAGACAAATTAAAGTACTGTTAGCAGGAGTGAGAAGTAATTTGTTGTTTAAAAAAAAATATCTTTGTTTCTTTGAAAATTTCCATTTCAAAGAAAATCAAAGACATTTTCCCATCATTTATAATTCTTTAGACACATTTTGAAACATGGCGGATTTACTTCTGAAAATATTGTCTTTCTTTTACCACCAACTCATGATCTGACTATTTTTTCATTATGACAACTTTTTGAACATCTCGCCCTTAATGTTGTTTGTGCCATTTGTATTGAAAGGTAAGAGCTAAAGTCAATTAACCGAGTACAATTAGTATCATCTGCTTTTCTATTCAGAAAGTCTTATGATCTTATTTCAGTCCAGAAAATGGTGAATAATCAATGGAAGCCCTGGAAAAGAAGGAATATCTGTTCCTTCAGAGAATATGTGAGATTTGATTTTAGGCCTCAGAAAAAGAATAGATATTTTTTTAGATGCTGGTGTGATGTATAGTGTATATAACCCCAGTTAGGTGCAAGTGTTCATTTAAAATGCCATCTCGCTTTACATTGGTTACATGAATGAAAACATGTTTACTGGCCATCGGCTGGATGGGTATCATGGAAGTTACAGTTTACAACAGCTGTAGAGCCAAAGGTTGCCTACCCCTGGGCTACGCGTTGTTCTGCTTCTGTCACACAACTACCCACACGATTCAAACGACAGAGCAAAAATGTGTTTACTGGTTCAATTTCATATTTGTATCTATTTGTTTGGCCCCTCCCATTTTTCTTCCATCTTTTTGTGTGGTAGGAATCTCCTCCAACTCCATCTTGGCAGTGGATTTTTTTGGCTCAGTGTAAAGCATAACATTTGTTTTTGGAGCAGTAAGCTAAACATCTGGATGCGATTTTTCTAATACAATACAAAGTCTCCATAATTTGGCAATAAGTTCTGTAGCTGATGCTGGGACAGATCTTTCCCCCAAACACTGAATTAATATCTAATCTATTATGTTACCTGCATGTGTGAAAAGACAGAGCAGTTATTATTGTGGTACACAAAATAGATTAGTAACCACAGACACAGGAAGCAAAATAATAAACTCCACATAAATGTGTCAGTTTATCTATGTGACAAAGCTGCAAAACAGATGAATGAACAATTAAACAATTAGTATGATCTTTGCACATCTTTTCATTGGTTGGCAGGGGCCATTTAATCTTTCATGATAAGACAGCATGTTATTGCTCAGAATCCATTCTTTATCTCCGTCTTCCAAAGTAAGTTCCTGTTACAGTGAATGTCAGATGAGGAATGATGTTTTCTGGAGCCTTTTTGAGACAGACAAAAATATATTGGTTCTATAGCAGTGATCTAAATCAAGCAATTTATCTACAGATCACTGTGAATGGAATGTATGTATTAAAGGAGAACTAATAGCTTCTAATAATAATGCCTACATTTACCTTACTGTGGCCAGAAAATCCTAATGGCCCCTATGAATTTTGTGCTTGTGCCTTTGTGCAAGGGATAACATCCACAGTCCTGGATGCCATGTCAGTGGAGATGTACAAAATAGTTGCAGGCAGTTTTTTTTCTTGATTAAAGCTTGGCACATTCTTCTGGCCCATAAAGGGTTAATATAAGAATGTGTAGTTTGAGAAATTTGTGTTCTTTGCTTGCAACTGTCATGTCCTTCTCCAAACTCTTCTCAAAGCACACCAGGGGAGGCTGGCCTGGGGGGCGGATAAGAGGGAAATTGCCTCCTGGACCAATCATGTATCTGGGCTGGTGGGCCCCTGACTCATTCTTCTGCTTGCTGCTGTAAAGGAGCTATGCAAGAGATACCACAGAGCATAACCCCTATTGGGTTAAAATCATAATTTAAAGGGATAGTAATACTTCGTTTTAACTTTATTTTATTTTGTAGGCATTAAAAAAACATGAAGAACGATATGGTTTAAGAGATATTCACAAGCAAAGTTTCCCCTCCCGCCCTTTTTACCTAGTGTAAGCCATCTCTTCTCAGATGTGGAATCCAGTCCATACACCAGACAGAGAACAGCAGGGGACAATCTTATTCCTATGAGAACAATGAAAGCCCTGCTCCCCTTGACAAGTTTTTCAGGTTTTTCCCTTATTTTAATTGAAGATTGTCCCTCTCTGCAGTCTACCTGGGCACCTCCCTTCTGCTCTGGCTGAGCAGTGTTACATCAGTAAAAGGGGCGGGAGGGGGACACTTTGTCATTGAATTACTCCTAAACTACAACTCTGACAGAATTGAAATAACACTCTCCATGGCCCAAATACTATGAAGATCAATTAAAGCCGCTTTTATTAAGAAACATTACTATCACTTTAAAACTGAAATGGAGCTACACAAATTATTCCACAGAGCTACGATCCAAATGGAGCTACAATAGTAGCACAACCTATTTCCCTTATAAGTTCTATGGTGCCACTAGTGTAGCTTTATTTAAATTGTAAGTTTGCTCCCTTTCAATTGTAAACTCTGCGGTATCACTAGTGTAGCCCCATTTCAACTCTAAGCTCTGTAGTATTACTAGTGTAGCCCCATTTCAACTCTAAGCTCTGTAGTATCACTAGTGTAGCCCCATTTCAGTTGTAAGCTATGCTGTCTTACCGGCCTTGCTTCATAATATTAACACCAATTTTAAAATTAACAAAAGGTGATGGGCTGGGACAGTGGCCCAAAACAATAGTAGTATTGGACCACTTGATTGTACTTGCCCCCCCCAGGCTACAAGCCCCCCTGAATCACATGGTAGTTTTAACCCTTTAAGAACCAGATCGGCATGCGATACATTGCTTTGCAATGTGTTCGACACACCCCTCTGGACCATAAAAAGTTGTCTCATGCAGTCTGCTTGTTTCTGTCAAACTGCCAGAACTGTCATGTCTGCCTCCAGGGACATGACATTCAGGACTGACTGAAGAAGTTATCTCCTGCACAAAAGAAAATTCATAGGGGCCAGTAGGATATTTAGGCCATAATAAGTTGTGGAGTGTTATTATTAGGAGTTTTTACTTCTCCTTTAAAGCTTTTGTTATTAATGAGAACAAAAGCTGTAATATTAATAAGAATACTAATAATAATGTTAACCCCATGAATGTCAGAGGCCTCTCCAATGCATTGTTCCGCAATGCATTGGAGAGGTCTCTAGAATCCAAGAGTTTAATAAGGTAAGAGACTTATCTATTAAACGAGATGTACTAATTTGATCCTATACTAAAATATTGTAAGAACTGAATATATTTTTTGTGCTTCATCTGCCGATGACATACATACATACACATTTTCCCTTAACCCTTTGAATGCCAAAGGGGTATGGAACTCATTGCTTTGCAATGAGTTGCACACCCCTCTGGCACTCAAAGGGTTACAATTCTTACCTTAATGTTGCTTGTGCCAAGAGGATGATTGTGGGACAGTACTTGGGCGAGTTGGGGCTTTCTGTTCCTAGACTAACAAGCCACACAGAAAAACAGTGTAATTTCACTCCATTTTCCTGATCATGATATGGAGGTGTGTTTGAGGCCTGCTAATGGCAAAGAGGAACCATAACTATATAACTCCTTGGTTGCTTTAGAAAGAGCTTTCAAAATAATCTATATTCATTCAGTTCTTTATTTAAAACTATAGTTTATGAGTCATTTTGTTTTATTTATGTCAGTTTATGCAAACTAGACAGCACTCCCTGGAAGGGGGTGACAGTTAGGAGGGAGTGTAAAATGCTAGTATATGACACTGAGAAAACTAAACATCTCAACCTTTTGTTTATGAGCTATATAACTACTCAACTATATGAACACTGCTACTTAACTGCTTAAGGACCAGCGGTCTGGGGTTGGTTTCCCTTTAAGGACCAGATTGAGGACGTTCAGCGCACTGGCACAAGTGACTGATCACGTGTGCCTGTGCATCAAACGGGGGCTGTGTGGGGCGCAGGAGCGATGTGAGTAAAAAATATGAGACGTGCCAGGACCGTCACCAGCCATTTTGGCAAGGACAGCAGTGACAGTCCTGGCACATGACTGGTCCTTAAGGGGTTAACATTCAGTAGTCCACACACTTTAATCTGCGTGGGCATCAAGGATGTTAATAGGTACTGGCAGATGGGTCTCATGCTTAAAGCCTTGGGTCTTGTTGCCAGCTTGGTTCACATAATGGTGTTAAGTTCTGTGCTAGTTTTTTTAGGAACCTAGCTATGCTCCTTGTGGGCATATTGCCAGTATCACATAGACAAGGGATTAACAAGATGATTCCTTACAACACTTAGATAATAAGTTCCAAACCTATCTCTAACATTATTACTCTCAATAACTTAATCACAAGCTTGAGGTGCTAGCTATACCCTATTATACTTGAAAGGGCTAACCCCACTCTACTCTTTTTATCTATAGCTATGAGTTTGTTTTATTCACAAAGAGCCTCTATAATGAATTTCACTTCCACCACAAACTTTGTAGAATTTATCCAGTTCACCATATATAGTAAAAAGGCAACTGTTCCTCTATTACTCTGCTTTCCCTTCCCACTCCATTCTGCCTCCATTCCCACATTTAATTTTCATTCCCTTCTAACAATCTAATACTTTCTAGCTTGCTGAATCATAGCAGAGCTCTCAGTAACCTCATTCTGTTGCCCTAGTCATCAGGATGGTGAAAGGTTTTGTCTCAAAAGTTAAACATGCGAAAACAGCACTCCCTGCCTTCTTCACTTCATCTGATTTTTTGCTTCGAAATCAATGATAATAATGTAAATTGCCCCATCTGAAGACTTTATCCCATGTATTCCTGCAGTGCTAACTTGACAGTATACAAGAGGTTGTCAGTTTGTTCTCAGTCTGTGCTTTGGAGAGTGAGAGAGAGAGAGAAAAAGCAGCTGAAATTTTGATACTACTATTGTAGAGGCAGACAGGCAAAGAGGTATAGATCGTGACAGGTACAGTTTAAAAATAAAATAATTCTGATTAATAGATGACAGACACGTACGTGATCCTACCTGAGCAGAGACTGAGAGAGTGACACTGATTGATACTAGAGACATACATCCTACATGATTTTCGGACAAGCAACAACAGACTAGCTATCACTACATATTCAGACATAAAAATAGAAGAATATATTGTTGATGCTGTACTGTGTTATCTTGTGCTACTAATGACATACTGCAGCCTTGTTGACGTTCACAGCTCTATTGTGTATTTTACAGTAAAAATCTACAGTACAATAATTTGTCCACCAAACATGGTAGGGGTTGGGGTGCAGGACTAAGAGTAGGAGTTCACGTGTGAAAGGAAAGTCAAACCATAAAAACAGACTGTGGCCATGGTTGCTGCAGCTTTCACAGTATTAAACGTTCCAGCAGTAGTAGTACTAAGCCTTCTAACACTAAAGGCAATGGAAAGTTGTATTCTCATGTTTTAGCCATAGCAGAGGATGATTTTAGAAGTAGTGAGACCAAATGCTGCATCAGACTGTGACAATGACACCTTACTGCAAAATAGTGGTCAGTGTCAATGTTCTGTAAATTCTCCTTTTAAGGAAAAAGTAAGATCATTTGGTATAATTGGATGATGCTGCTGTCCTAGTGAAGATATTGATTTAGAGTATATTCCGCTACACTCCACACCCCTTCTCTTTGTCTGTTACAAGTAGAAAGTGATGATGGTATGACAAAAGTTATCTGTATCTGAAAGGGAAATTTAATAAAACCACATTTCTGCTAATAAAATTTCACGATGCTGCTACTACTACTACTACTAACAATAATAATAATAATAAATTAGGTGCCTTACCTATCTGCCCTGCCATTTTCAGGCAAAATTTATTTTTGAGAGATTAAGTGGAAAATATGGACATGTAAACATGTCTCAAAATATACAACCATTTCAGTTATTTTCAACCTCACCATCACAACTCCAAAGTCAACAGCCACCCAGTCATACTCCCTATTACTAAGCAGCAATGCACACAAATCAACAGCAACAACCCTTACCCTAGCTAAGAGTGATTGTGCTGCTGTTTTAGATGTAGAACCACTGCTGCCTACTACTACTTCTACTAGTACTAGTGCGGCATCTAGCGCTGATGATATAATAAGTAGGAGTGCTTCATTTTAGGGAATCTATGGAGTATGGAGATGCTTTACTCACAATCCAGAAGCAAAACTTGTTGTTATTTGTTGTATCAGTAAAACATATGTGACCAGGGGGAAAGCAAAATCACATATATGCACATCCTCATTGAGATCCAACCTGAAGTACGACCACAGGTCTGATTGGGAGACAAGCCTGTAGCATGTCAGAGGTGCAACAACAAGCCACAGTAGCATCTTTCTTAAAAGATCACTAGGACAAGGAGGGCATACTAGTAGTGTTGTACATGTCTCAGGGAGTGGGGTAACATTTTCTTCAGTAACAAAACCCCCATGTCTCCTACTGCTGTTGTGCAAATACAAAGCACAGAGAAAGGTGACTCTGAAATTGAGTTAATTGGAGGTAACAAGAGTCGTAGCGTCCCCACAAGTGCCACACCTATCACCACTACCTCTAATCATGTTAACCAATTTAGATATATGGTTCTTCTATACGCTGTCATACCATACT
This sequence comes from Rhinophrynus dorsalis, assembly GCA_037306005.1. Lineage (NCBI taxonomy): Eukaryota > Metazoa > Chordata > Amphibia > Anura > Rhinophrynidae > Rhinophrynus > Rhinophrynus dorsalis. The sequence continues at coordinate 184,706,894 of CM074725.1, read as the reverse complement.
TACTGAGTTCTTGCACAAAATGCAAAAGTATGCAAGTGGAAGTACAAACTTAACTTGCCATAATGTTGGCAGTTGCCTTGTTCTCTATTTGTTTGTAGAAAACAGATGTTGTAAAGTCCCAACGTCATGTGTTGCACCCCACTGGCATATCGCATGCAGCTGTTATTTTTCAGGAATGGCTGGGCTAAAGTTGTACAAGCAGGTGGTTAATGTTAGTGGGCAAAGGCAAAGGTCAGGAAATGACACACAACAAAAAAGTTCACTTGATCGGAGATAAGTGGACAAGTTGCCAGAGTAGACTACATAGATGACATGTACATAATACAGCATTCAGAGTAATAAAACTTTGAAACATGGAGCGAAGCTGCAGATTTTTTAAAGTATTGTAGCAGGAACGCTTGTGGCCATAGAAAGTATAGGTGGAAATTGTACATTTTTCAAAGGAATTTCAGTGGTCTTAGTGAAAAAGCCAAAAAAAACTAGGTGGATTTTCTACCTGTGCAAATTTCTGAGAAAAAAAAGAAAAATGTGAGGATTTTCCTTACAAAATTCCTGCAAAAAGAAAATAGCACTTTTCATCCATCCCTGTCTAGCAGTGTTTGTATGCCAACCCACAAATTTCTTCCTATAGCAGAATAACATCTGAGATGGATGATCCAAACAGTTGGTCATATCAATGTAAAGGAATTCCTCCTAACTTCTAAAATTGTAAACTGTCTATTAAACATTTAAATTCCTTTTAAAGGGATAGTATTGTATCATTTAAAAAGAAAAAAATAATCTTGTAGCCATTAAAAAAATAACTCAAACCATGCCAGTGCCATCTATCAGACCTTTATGGTTTGAGAGACATTGACAGTTAAAGGGATAGTAATACTTTGTTTTATCTTTATTTTATTTTGTAGGCATTAAAAAAACATGAAGAACGATATAAGTCTTATCTCTCAAACCTTTATGGTTTAAGAGATATTCACAAGCAAAGTATCCCCCCCCCTGTTCAGCCACATCAGAAGGGAGGTGCCCAGGTAGACTGCAGAGAGGGACAATCTTCAATTAAGATAAGGTAAAAAGCTGAAAAACTTGTCAAGGGGGCAAGGGCTTTCATTCTTTTCATACAAAGAAGATTGTCCCCTGCTGTTATCTGTCTGGTCTTACAACCAGACTCACATCTGAGAAGAGATGGCTTACACTAGGAAAAAGGGGCGGGAGGGGGAAACTTTGCTTGTGAATATCTCTTAAACCATAAAGGTTTGAGAGATAAGACTTATATCATTCTTCATGTTTTTTTAATGCCTACAAAATAAAATAAAGTTAAAACGAAGTATTACTATCCCTTTAAAGTCCCACCTCCTCCACTTTCCCTGAAGTACGAACTCTAGTTGACTGCAGGAGAATCTGGTCCCAGGACCAGTGAAGGCTCTTCAGTAGAGCCAAAATAGCGATATTTAAAAATAAATACTTCATTTGAACAGTCTACAAAGTGCGAGAGAGATATCTAACTCATGCTCGAAAATAAAATATATTCCGTTGAGCAATGCATTGCGTACCCTTCTGGCACTCAAAGGGATATTTCTACATGAAGAGAAGTGTCTGTTTGTCAGAGTGAGACATAAACTTTCAAGGGTTTTTATAAATTCTGGCCATTTTCATATGCCATGAGACCTTGAGTTTCCTTAAAGGGGATAGTAATGTTTCACTAAACAGAGGCTCCAATTAATCTTCATAGTATTTGGGCCATGGAGAGTGTTATTTCAATACTGTTAGAGTTGTAGTTCAAGAATAATTGAATGATAAAGTATCCCCCCCCCCCTTTTACCTAGTGTAAGCCACCTCCCCTCAGATGTGGAATCGGGTCTTGAGACCAGACAGCTCACAGTGAGGACAATCTTCTTACTGTGAGCATAAGGAAAACCCTGTCCCCCTTGACAAGGTTTTTCAGGTTTTTACCTTATGCAAAATGATGATTATCCCTCTCTGCGATCCATACGGACAGTCTTACTGCTCTGAGGTGAGCAGTGTTATATCAGTAAAAGGGGAAAGAGGGGGGAAACTTTATCATTCAATTATTCTTGAACTACAACTCTGACAGTATTGAAATAACACTCTCCATGGCCCAAATACTATGAAGATTAATTGGAGCTGCTTTTATTTTGAAACATCACTATCCCTTTAAAGCAGAGCTTTCTGGCATATTAAAGTGTCCCCCAAATAATTTTTAACATGGGGTTAAGCAGATCAATACTTGTATTATCCTTAGTAAGTCTGGCATTATTAAGAAATGTAACTTCGGAGACTCACCAACAGGAATCTTGATGTAGTGGAATCTGTGCGACAGCACTCGCCATCTCTTTCTGTACCTTAAGGTACAATGCAACTCCCCCTTACCAGTCATAGAGGAGACAGGGATGGACAGCGCATGAACACAGATGCCTCTTCAGTAAGATGTCTGCGCTGTTGTCTGCGGTGAATCTCGAAAAGAAGTTAGATTTCTTAACAATGCCTGACTTACTATGGATAATACAAGTATTGATATGCTTAATGTTATGTTAAAAATGATTTGGGGGTTGGGGGCACTATAATATTCATGAAAGTTCTGATTTAACACGATATAGAATATCATTTTAGATACAGAGTGACTTATGCAAAAAAGAAAAAAGAAGTTTAGCAAACCAACTGCACTGTAGGGTATGAAAAACAATCCTATACAATAATTTGCTAAGGATGTTTGTCAGAAGCCGTCATGCATAATAGAGATGGCTGTGCGCGCTGCAGTCATGCTCAGTAGAGACTGCCCGCCCCACGGCTGATACAGAGCAGGATGCTCCAAATTCAGACCGTAGTCCTCTTTGCGCACCTTCCTGGGACTGCTTGGTCCCAGGAAGTTGAGCAGAGAGGACTAGGGTCTGAATACGGAGTGCCCCGCTCCGTATCAGCCGCGGCGCAGGTTGTCTCTACTGTGTATGACTGCTCTGCAGCCATTGCTGGCTGGCACTATGGCCTGTATACACGGGCTCTTCAACTAGTTCCTAATATTTTAACTGGCGGACATAAAAAGTCAAGTTTTATGAATATCAGTATTTATAGAACACTGGTGGATCAGTTCAACGAACCAAGCCATTTACTGCACCACCTGTTCTCATAAAGGGACTAGCAATTTAGGTTTACTATTACTGTCTTAGACCTTTTAACCCTATAAATAATAGAAACAGCTCCAAAGTATTGTGAAGCATAAGTCTATGACAGGGATGTCCAAGTTCAGTCCTCAAGGGCCATCAACAGAATGTAAGAATTTCCCAGATTAAGCACAGGTGAGTGAATCAGTGGCTCATTGACTAACCCACCTGTTAGGGAAATCCTTAAATCCTGGCCTGTTGGTGGCCATTGAGGACTGAATTTGGACAGCCCTGGTCTATGATAAAATGTAACTGGTTGTCACATTTTCATTATAAATATATATATATATATATATATATATATATATATATATATATATATATACACACACATATATGCATTAAAAAGCAAAATTACAATTCTGTGTTAGGCATGTAATGTTTGAATAATTAAGTTTTATCTGTAAAAACGGTGTGTTAAATTTCAAGTTATATCAAACTATTTTTTTGTTTTGTTTTTTTTTTGCTCTGAGTGTTCCTTTAACACAACCACTTATACGGATTTTGAAAAGCCAGACAATGGGTATTTATCAGGAGTACATTCAATGCAACAGATATATCAAGCAGAATAAAAATGATAAGCATTAGTCCTTATGTATTTCAAAGGCAGTTTGTGGTCTCTAGCCGAAGATTGATGCAGCCGGCTTCTAAGAATTATTGGATATCTGGATCACAGTGCACAGCAGTTGAGGATTCTCATTTTTACAGGTAGTGGTTTATTGAGGCAGAATAAAGTGATCAAGCAATTATGTTTATTTCTTCATAGTCAATTTGCACAAAAAACAAACTTGATATAAAGTCACAGATTTAACCACTTGTAGGTTAGAAATATATCCAACTTGAGATGTCTCTAGAATTCAAGGGGTTGATCATCATTTATCTGGAAAAAAATAATATACTTTCATAGTACAATGTTTAGGCTAGTTTTGTATGTTTTACACTCACATTTAAACCCTTGTATGCTAAAAACGTCTCTAGTGCAATGTAATGAAGATGTGTCACATTCAAGGGGTTAAAGCGGAACTTTCATATGATTAAGATAGTGCCGCAAATCATAGTTACATTAGCGATATCCACAGATTTATGCTTGAAAATAAAAATATTTGCTGCAAAATAACCTTTTAACCAGTCAGACACAGGCTGGGATCTTGCAAGAGGTGCTCTCTGCACCTGCGCGAGAAGGTACTTCTAGGGTTGCCATCCAGCCGGTATTTTACCGGCAGGCCGGTAAAAAATTGGCTTCTGTCCAATGTTAAGTCTATGGAAAGAATGCCATGGCCGGTATTTTTTTAAGAAGAGGTGGCAACCCTAGTACCTTCCAGTGCCATAAAGTACAGTGGAAGTGAACTCACGAATCCTGGAGTTGAAGGGGACGGACAGTGTAGGCGCAGAGATGCCAGCTCTTTAAGATGCCTGCGCTGTTCCCCAGGGGCCTGCCTGGATAAAAGGTTATTTTTTTCATTAATGCAGCAATTAGTTTTATTTTCAAGCATAAATCTGTGGATATTGCTACTGTAACTATAATTTGCGACGCTATCTTAATCATATGAAAGTTCTGCTTTAAAAAGGCATCAACAATAATGTCACAGTAAGGGATGAAGAGAGTACACTTTCAACAATAATTTCCCCCAAACTAAGAGCCTTATATTTTGGATAAAAAAGACAAATTCTCAAATCGTGTTCCCTGCATGGTTTCTCTTTATCCATTGTGCCAAAAATTTGGAAAACCATTTTTTGGACAAAAATAAATGAACATTGTAGTATTTACTTCTTAACATTTTAATTCATTGAGTGCGAGAGGCTTTGCCCATTTCAACTACCTTGGGGCCAGACACATGGTCAGTATTTTACTATCCATCTGTTCACATTTGTTTCCTGTGGGTAAATTGTTAATATATGGAAAACTAGAAACTGTTTACTTCCATACAAGAGGAGATTTTCAATGAGGTTGCTTAACCCCTTGAGTGCCAGAGAGGTACACATCGCATTGCAGAGCAGTGCGTTGCGTACCTCTCTGGCACTCAAAGGGTTAACTTGAAGTAAACTTTGTGTTTTGCAACAAGATATGATGTATAAATAAGAAAACAAATACCAATATACATAGTTTGTTGATATCATGTACTTTATCACAAACAAATTTAAGCGATAGTAATGTTTCACAAAAACAGCTGCTCTGATAAATCTTCATAGTATTTGGGCCATCGAGAGTATTTCAATACTGAGTTGTAGTTCAAGAGTAATTGAATGATAAAGTATCCTCTTCCCACCCCTTTTTCCTAGTGTAAACCGCCTCCCCTCAGATGTGGAATCTGGTCTTGAGACCATATACACATATATTAAATGGGTGGCAGTTTATTAGTATTTCTGCCACAGGTCTTAATAATTACATGGATAAAAGAAAATAGTCAGAGGAAGAGGTGAACTAGGCACTATATTTATTAGTGCACAGTGGACAACTGAACTTCTGTACAGAAGACCCACTGGGCATATTAACCATTTTAGCCAAATGTATAGTCATTTAATACCTAACTTTTATTTGTCTAATTTAAAAAAAAATATAAATATAGTGGTGCTCTTAATAATCAGAGATGCCTAATAAGCATCTCTGATTATTAAGAGCACTACTATATATAAATAAAGTGCCTAGTTCACCTTTTCCTCTGACTCTTTTATTTTCTTTTATCCATGGTCTTGAGACCAGACAGCTCACAGCAAGGGCCAAGCTTCTTACTGTGAGCATAAGGAAAACCCTGCCACCCTTGACAGGTTTTTCCTTACTTATGCTCACTGAAGATTGTCCCTCTCTGCGATCCATCTGGACAGTCTTGCTGCTCTGAGGTGAGCAGTGTTACATCAATAAAAGGGGCAGGAGGGGATACTTTATTATTCAAATACACTTGAACTACAACTCGGATAGTATTGAAATAACGCTCTTCATAGCCCAAATAATATGAAGATTAATCAGATCTGTTTTTTTTGTTAAACATTACCATTCCTTTAAATAATTTTGAAAGCTCTGCGTCTCTAATACACTAACATCAAATAAGAATAGTTTTACCTAATGCGTGGCCCTCACCCTGGTAATATAGCTCTGTTGGTTAATGTACCAGCTGTAAAATCTGTTCAAAACCTAGGTTAGGGTCACCAGACCTTACCTTTAACTAGGGACACATATGAAAAATGCATACTGCAGGGCTGCTTTGAGTTCAGTGAAGTTTTGAAATATGCCTATTTCCTATGTGTCCCTGGTTTAAAGTGAGATCTGGTCACCCTAACCTAGGGTCAATATATGTGCAAAAGGATGAGGGATAGGGACAGCTCAAAAAGGAACTATTTATGTGTGCTACCAAATAAATCACATGTATGAATACAACTGATACATATAATCAAAGAACAGCATGTAGAGATTAGGAAGCACTCATGCTTACGGTTACACTACTGCCTGGGTGCTGATGTGAGGATGCAGTTATATTCTTGTTTAATTTGAACATAAGAACTCACAGGACTTCAAGAGGTCATTTGAATTAAAATTTAACTTTATTGAATCAACGTTCTGGCTGTAACATGTCAGCCTTCCTGACTACTACTCCACTGGACTAAACTAAATAGAATACACATATATTTATATAGCTGCTTATGTAATAAAGACCAGTTTGGCCCAGTTGCACCAAGGGCAGGGTAGTGTTGGATTATATGGGAGTTTGAGGGCCCACTATTCCTCTGCACCTTGTTTAATTACTTTTACTAACAAGGCGAAGAGATCAATTAAGAATTCTGATTTTCACTTGAATCTTGCCACAGGGGTGGAGTTGGGCCTGCGCACATCAGTGGCTTAAGCTGACTGAGTTGTATCCGTTGCTAAGAAATAAATGTTTCTATACATGAGGACTGACACAGGCACAGGAGTTTTAAGACTACAGGCTCTATTCTATTAGGTTCGGTAAACCATCAATATTACTCAGATATGTTCCAACCATCAGAAACACCCATTACCCAGATATATACTATTACCTGCCCAGATGGCTCAGTTAGGAACATAGGCTGCACCAATCCAACTTGCAGTCTCATGCTTGCCACAGCTTTGTGTTCCCAGGAGAGTGACATAACCCATGTAACATCCCGAGAGAATCAGGAAAGAAAGGAAAATAGCTTATGCTCGATGTGCTGAGATGTCAAACACTGACCTGAGATAGTTCCAGTCAGACAATCACCCCAGCCTTCTCCTACTTATAATCATAGAATTACGCATAGAGTACTCCCTCAGTACTCCCTCATTGTAAAGAGAAAAACATGTGCCCCTTATTCTCCCCACCTTCCCATAATAATAATGCAGCCTGCTCCCCCCACATGTTTTCAATGTTTATCACCTACCTTGATGTCAGAGACCCAGTGGGCTCCATGATGCCCTGGTTCTCTGCTACAGTGTCCTTCACAATTGAAGATAAAAAACAAAAAAGATTCTAACAACCCTCCACCAATGTTGCCCCTGCTTTTTTAAATTAAAATAGAAAATCCCTCACTCTTAGTCCTGCTTAGGCTAATCATTGGTTAGAGGGAAGAGTCACCTAAACAGGTGCATGACCCCTTCATCTAAATTGTGATTGCCTGTGAGGTGAGATTACTCCAGGGCATGTTCTGTGACATGTGTAAACCCAATTACCAGCCATCGGAGCGTTGTAAGAAATTTGAACAGGGATTTGCTATATAAAAGCAAGACTGGGGAGAGGGGTTTTCTTTTTATTTCATATGTAGAGCTCACAGCGGCACAAATTGTTAGGGTCTTTCCTTTTTTTTTTACTTTAACTGAGAAGAAGACTACAAAGGAGGAGCAGGGAGTTGTGGACATCACTCGTTCTCAAATTAGGTGATGCCTATGGAAAACACCTTGTAAGAAGAGGAGGCCGCATAACTATTATGGGAGGGTAGGGGATGAAGGTGCACACATTACGGTCATGGGAGTGTGAGGGGCACAAGGGGCATGCTTTTTTCAGTTGTGTATGTACGTTATAATTTTATGGTTGTCATTGGGACAAGGTGGGGGAGAGGATCATACTGCATGTGGGTGGGGAAGGTGTCCTTTGTGCTTTTGATGAGTTGATATAGGGGCTTTGGCCGGCATATTGATTAATCTTGCGGTTTTCATTGTTGTGATGCCTCAGTGCTCATGCATGGTCATGAGAACTACTATTCTTTTGTACAATGGTGGTTTCTTGCATATGTTGGGGACTCTAGGCCAGGGATTGGAAGGTGCAGAAACACGGGCAGAACTTGCATCCCTTAACAGAGTGTTGACACTCAATGCATAAAATAGAATAGCAAATGGCTTGGGCTGTTCCACTGATTTTTATGGGCACAAATCTTGCATATTTAACTCTTGTTGGTTGCCATTTTTGTTGGTGGCCCTAATAGAATGACACCCTATATGTTTACATAGCAGATTGTAATAGTCAAGGTAAACTTACAAATATAATCTCAATAGAAAAAAATGGAAGGATTTAGGCACAAAACAATTATCTGTTTTAAGTTTTATCAGTTTATTTTAACAAGTTTGATGACCAAATATAGTCACTACTTCTTATATGTATTGCAAATTGTTGAGTTTCTACACCAAATAGACAGTTCTTGCAAATAATCACACATGGTTCACTTTCATCAGGCATAGTGCCCTGTGACTGGAGGAAAACTGATGTGGTACCATTGTTCAAAAAGGGAGCAAGATCAAAATCAGGAAATTATAGACCCGTGAGCTTGACTTCCATAGTGGGTAAGCCATTAGAAGTGTTAATAACTGACAGTATTCAGAACTATGTGGAGACTAAAAGTTTAATTAGTAGGAGCCAGCACTGGCATAACAATAGGGGTTGCAGGGGTCGACCCTGCGACCGGGCCTGTACCTCCAGGGGCCCACCCGCTCCCTGCAACCCCCTTGCCCGGCAACCGCAGCAAGTATGTCTCCCTAGTAATGCAGAGTGCTGGGAGATGACATAATTTCCCAGCACCCTGCATTACTGACAACTGTGCGAGAGCTTCAGCTCTATAGAGGTCTGTGCCAAAGGAGGCACAGACCACTCATGCCATGCCACTAGACCATTAATGAGGTAGGATATGGACACGTAGAGGTGGGGTCAGTAGGGGCAAGGTGGAGATTGGGTGGGCAGTGTGGAGGCAATGTGGAGATTGGGGGCAATGTGGAGAGGTGGGGGCAATGTAGAGTTTGGGGGGGCAATGTGGAGATTGGGGGAAATGGGGGCAATGTGGAGATGGGGGGCAATGTGGAGATTGAGGTCAATGTAGGGAAATGTGGAGACTGGGGGCAATGTGGTTGGGGGGGCACATGGCAATTTCTGCAGTAGGGCCCGGTGGCTGCCTCTGGGAGCCAGGATGGTTTTATGAAGAATAGATCTGGTCGAACTTTTTTTTTTTTTAAATATATTTTATTATCAGATCGCTCCATACACATCTCAAATACAGAAAAGTACATGTAGAATTGTTCAAGTACAGCAAAAATATGTAGACATTTGTAACAATGAAAAGAATATATGCATATCAGTAGAGCGTACAGAGTCAACCTGAGGTTTCTATTATTATTTCAACCTCCAATAATCAAAACTCCCAGAATCTAACCTAACTTAAATTTTACTATACCCCCCAACCCCAATTCCTCTCTCTCCCGAACCCACAGCACCCCCCCCCATCCGCTCACCAGCCAGCAATTTCACAAGATCCCGATATGTACAGGGTTCATACAGAATGTCATGCATCAATCATACATCACAGCCATCCATGCAGCAAGCAGGTGTGACCTCAATCAACCATCACCAGTAGGTTGCACATCATCAAGTGCCACATTATTATCTGCTCTATTCGTCCACCAGTTCTGCCATCTTCCCTAGATCTTGTCAAACTTATTCGGATTACCCCGGTGTAAGTAAACCAATCTATAGTGTGGAATGCACTGTAAAACTAGGTTTATCCATGCCCTGCAATTGGGAACTCTGTCTGACATCCAGTTCAAGGCCACCACCTTTCTCGCCATCACCAAGAGCTCACTCAGTAGAGATGGTCTAACTACTTTACTTGCATTTTAAGAAAGTGTAAGGAGTAAGTTGGAAAAAGGAATTGCTGTTGTTGTAGTATCCTTGGATTTTGCAAAAGCCTTTGATACATTGTCGCGCAAAAGGTTACTGAATAAATTAAAAGTCTTTGGCTTGGGAGGTTATATCTGTGCATCGATAGTGAACTGGTTAAATGATAGATGGAAGAGAGATGTTGTAAATCAAGCCTTTTCAAGTTGGTCTAAAGGAAATGGGGTGTCACAAGGTTCAGTACTGAGCCCACTGTTTTTTAACTGGTTTATTAATGATCTAGAAGTGGGAATTGAAAGTAATGTATCAATCTTTGCTGATGACATTAAGCTGAGTAAGGAAATACATACAGAGCAGGATGTTTTTTCTCTGCAGAAGGATTTAGATCAGTGTTTCTCATCTCCTGTCCTCAGGAACCACTATCAGGCCAGGACTTAGGCATTTCTCTGCTAGAGCACAGGTGTGGTGATCAGAGGCTCATTCACATTCATTAACTCACCTATGCTCTAACAAGGAAATCATCAAATCCTAGCCTGTTAGTGGGTCCTGAGGACAGGAGTTGAGAACCACTGATTTAGATAAACTGAGTGAATGGGCAGAAAAAGTGGCAGTTGACAGTTAAAGGGATAGTAACACTTCATTTTATCTTTATTTTATTTTGTAGGCATTAAAAAAACATGAAGAACGATATAAGTCTTATCTCTCAAACCTCTATTGTTTGAGAGATATTCACAAGCAAAGTTTCCCCTCCCACCCCTTTCACCTAGTGTAAGCCATCTCTTCTCAGATGTGCAATCTGGTTGTAAGACCAGACAGATAACAGCAGGGGACAATCTTCTTCCTATGAAAACAATGAAAGCCCTGCCCCCCTTGACAAGTTTTTCAGGTTTTTCCCTTACCTTAACTGAAGATTGTCCCTCTCTGCAGTCTACCTGGGCACCTCCCTTCTGCTCTGGCTGAGCAGTGTTACATCAGTAAAAGAGGCGGGAGGGGAATACTTTATCATTCAATTACTCTTGAACTACAACTCTGACAGAATTGAACACTCTCCAAAGTCCAAATACTATGATGATTAATTAGAGCTGCTTTTATAATGAAACATTACTATCCCTTTAATGTAGATAAATGTAAGGTTTTGCATTTGGGCTGTAGAAACAAACATGCTACATACAAGATAAATGGGAAACTACTTGGGGAATCCTCATTAGATAAAGATTTAGGCGTACTGATAGATGATAGATTCACAAGAGTGTACAGTCACCCAGCTGCTGCAAGAGCAAATAGGGTACTATCCTGCATAAAAAGGGGTATAGATGCATGGGATGCAAATGTAAATATACCTTTATATCAATCCTTGGAAAAGCCTCATCTAGAATATGGAGTACAGTTTTGGGTACCAAAAAATACATTATTTAACTGGAAATAGTGCAGAAACGTGCAAGAAAACTGATAAAGGGATTGGAGGACCTTAGTTATGAAGAAAGCCCAGTCACGCTGGGTTTGTTTACAAAGAAATTAACTATTTACTCAGCTGGGCTAAGAACAAGGTATCATCCATTAAGACTAGATGCAAGGTGCTTTCCACTGAAAAAGGCAGGGATTTTTTTTACAGTAAGGGCAGGAAAGTTAAGTAATTATTTGCCTCGGGATGCTGTGCTTGCAGATACTGTAACTGCTTTCAAAAATGTAATGTACACCTATCTAGCACAGAACAATATTGAGAATTATGACAGTAGGCTTCAAAGCAGATAGGATGTTGATCTACGGAAGAATTTATTTTTACCTACTTGGGGCTCAATGGATTTTCAACGGGGTGATTTGGCATGGGCTGGACTTGATGGATGCGTTTCTTTTTTGAATCCTCATCAATTATGTTACTGTGTTACTATATATGGACAAGAGGTATAGAAAATATTATTTTTTAAATTATAATATCACTTTAACTTTGTGGATGCTTGGAACATCTCTAACACATTGCAAAGCAAAGTACAGAAGACTTCTCTGGCATCCAAATGTTACAATTTTTAAAACACAAACCTATTCTATCTCTCACAGCTCACGCTTCTTATATGTCATATATGTTACAAAAACAGTAAAACACCAAACAGGACAAATCACAACTTCTCAAAATAAAATACATTTGCACCTTCAAGGAGTTTGTTGGACAATCCAAATGCTATTTTCTTTACAACCGTGTGATTATTATTATCATCTTTCTACAGGAAATGTTTTTTCCATTAAATCACTTGGCTCAACAGCAAACAAAACCTCGCTGATCACACTGTGATGTGGCTAAGTACATAAAACTGGGGAAGAATGAAGGCCACATGGTCTTTTAGGATCAACTTCGGGTTTTTGTGTAAAATGCTACCATGTAAATCATTGGTAATGGTTTGCATTTGTAGTAAAGGATAACAACTGAAGCAATTATAAAACTGTAAAACCACAATAATTGCGACTTTGAGTTCCAGAACCATTCCATACATCTTTGCACACGTTACAGCCCCACTAAGCAACAAACAAGTTCAGAGTAGATTACAATCTCATTTCTTAACCCATTATATGCTTTTGAATCCAAGGGGATAAAAATGTAACATCACACAGGGACAAATTCATACGGCATCACATTCGGCTAGTCAGAATTTCGGTGAACAATTTTGTTGACAAATAAAATTAGTTCACTGTTATCATGAGTGCTTCTGTGTTCATGCATATAACCCTTTGGATGCCAGAGCGATATGCAATGCATTGCATACCACTGTAGCACTTTAAGGGTTCAATCCTCCTCAGTCATAACATGCTCCCTCCAACGCATTGATGTCAGAGATCCAGCAGTGTCTTCAAAGCCCTGGTCCTCTATCATCTTCAGCATAAATAAAAGCAGAATAAAAAAACAGCCTGCCCCCAATACTGTGTTTTCAATGTTTTCACCACCACCTCTAATAAATAAAATAACCCCCACTGTTAGTCATGCTTAGGTCATTGCCAGAGTCAGTGTGAGAAAAAAATTAACTAACCCTTGTTCAAATTTGTTCCCACTTATCCATTGGCTGGGATTGTGGGGTTATGGATGACACACAACTTGCCTTGGAGTAACCTTAATGCCACCTCTACAACTAGAAAATCATTGACTATATGGAGGGATGATAATATGTGCATGCCTTACCACTCCAACTAGATGCTGATTGGCTGGGAGATGAGGTTATTCCGGGGAATATTCCGTGCCCTGTGTAACCCCATAACCAAGCCAGTCGCAGAGTGGGAAATCATTTTAACAAGGATTGGCTATATAAAATCTAATCCCAGTTTATTTTTTGCTCATACTGGCTTGGTCAATGGGCCTGGAACTGGATATGTGCCTGATACATGCACCCCATACAAATCCTTAATAAAAGGTGCATTATCTCAACATGGAAGATGTACTGCAATAACAATGGTCAATAAATGCCTATCATCCTCTTTCACAGAATGGGAAACCCAAGACTACCCCTCATAAAACAACCAACTAATAAACAACAAAATAATAAACCAAATCACCCCAATATGTGTACATCAATAATCAACATCCATAAAACCGTGAGTAAATACCAGTGAACAATAAGATAAAAATGTGGATGAGAGAAAAAAAGAAAGGGCTACTGGAAAGGAGTTTCCAATAATTAATTGAGACCTAGCCGAGTAATAGTGGATAAACAAAAGCATTCCCTATTGACTATGTGTTGAAAATAGTCATAGTTATTGCTTGGTCTGATACATTCAATAGGGGTTACTATCAAGCTTTCTGGATTTTTTTAGTGACATAAAGCAAAATGTCAAGAAACACCAGGGGACAAAAGCCCATGGATGATATTTCTCCTGTGTTTTCCAAAACAGGCTCGGTCTGACCTACATATTGGAAGACACATTTACATGTCAGGAGATAGATAACATAACTAGACCCACAATTAAAAAAGTCCCTAATATGGAACATTTCAAATATACAAAAAGACAAACATTCTGAAACTTGATGGGAAATAAATGGACAAGTCAGACATCTAGATCAGAGGTTCTCAACCAGGAATTTCCCTGCTAGAACACAAGTGTGTTGATCAGAGGCTCAGTCATACTGATTAACTCACCTGTGCTCTGAAAAGGAAATTCTAAAATCCTCGCCTGTTAATAGCCATTGAGAGCACAGGTTGAGAACCACTGATCTAGATCCAAAACACTTATATGACCCTCATTATATACAAACAAATAATTACAACTCATATGCATAATACTGGAGCTGAAATTCAATGTGGTTTGTTGAGCAGATTGGTCATCTATCCTACATCTCTTAAAATGGCTTGGACCAAGGATGTTTTCAAGGGTACGGACCCTTTTGCAAACCACTTTATAGTTATCCAGAAGAGCATTTTTCATAAAAGGGGTCTTTTTGCAATATCCCCCACTAATTCTTGAAAATACATTAAATATCTGAAAATAATATATTGCCTTTGGTTTAAGAGGGATAGTATTGTGTTGCCCATTCTGTGAACGGGGATGACCAGGCCTTCAGTGAACAACACTGTTTTTTCAATACATCTTGCTTGTTGATATTATGCACCTGTTATTAAAGACTTGTCTACTAATTTTACCAGAATGTCACATTACATTCATATGGGGTGCATGTGCAGATGTGTGTCCCTCTCATTCAATTCACTAGAATTTCAATGGGGTGCATGTATCGGATACATATTCTGTAACGGGCCTTAGGCTGCTACTAGAGCCTTGCCTGGGCATGGCATTTATTCAACCCCTGGCCATTGTTAAGGGAATGTATATTCTAGCCACTCAAGTCAGTGTATTGAGTACTGTCCTGTGACCCCCTGCTGTGTGTTAATCCAATCATGTCTGCCCTATTATGTTTCCATGAATCATTTGTTGGTTCTCTGACCCTTTGTGATGACTGAATTATCACTGTGACTACCCCATTGTGTTCTGCCCTACCATTTGCTGTACCCTATTGGAGGAATTGTGATTGTATTAAGTCTCATGTACTGTGCTCCAAGTTAGTGTGGTTTGAAACTGTATAAATATGCTGTGGTTTGTTGTAATAAAGAGTCATGTTTTGGAGTGAACAAGGAGTCCTGGAGTCTTGTATTGCTTATGGTCTAAAGTGTCCTCTCTAATACCCATCTGCGCCAAGTATCCTGAATCGTCGACCGCCTGCTGCCAACTTCCTGCGTCCCAACTTCATATGCTGTCAGGCGGCGACGTGGACTCTTCCATGCTTCCCTGCTTCCAGCAACCCTGCGGCTGTTTCCAGTGACTGTCCATACTTCAACTGGTGTATCCGACGGCGCTTATCTGCATCAGGAAGGAGAGACCCGGGAACGACAGCGGAAGGTGACGCAGTCCCTTCTCAGCTTCCGTTACATATTCCATTTAAGATATGGAAATTGAGATTATTGATAGCATTTGTCGGGCACCGACTGCCAACCTATCTATTTGTGTATATCTGTTTATTAGGTCTTTTTGTGGGCTCACCACCATTGCCCAATTAAAGGGACCAATAAATGACAATGATAATGCGTGATGTGAATGTTTTGGTACTGACAGCCAGCCCATCTATTTGTGTAGATCTGTTACGGTGCTTTAGTTTGTATATGAATTGTGTGGGCTCACCACTATTACCCAATGAAAGGGGACCAATTCATGTCAAAGTGTCATGTGAGGGCTCGCTCCTGTTGCTCAATCAAGCAGGAGTAGCCTTCTACTGTACACTCAAATTTGAATAATGCTGCTTTGAATGAAGGAATTAGACATAGCTTTTGATCAACCAGAAATAGTCTTTGATAAAGCAGCATTGATAGCCACAAAACTCTTAAAAAGGCCATGATACATGGTTTATTTAAAAGCAGTCTTTGTTCCTTCCCTTCAATCAGCTGGTGGTGCTTTAAAGGGACAGTAATGTCCCATATAAATTTTTTATACTTTTATAGAGCTGAAGGAAATAAGAAGAATGATGCAAACCCTATCTATCAAACCGCTATGGTTTGAGAGATATAGGCACTGAAAGTTTGCCCCTCTCTCCCTTTCTCCTGATGTCAGCTGTAAAGCTGACAGCAGGAGATTTGAGTCGTACGACTCAAGGAGGCTCTGCAGCAGAGCCAAAATCGTGGTATTGCAAAATAATTACTTCACTAGAAATGTCTACAAAGCGTGCCTGGTTTGCAAGCACACTTTGTAGACATTTCCAGTGAAGTAATTATTTTGCAATACTGCGATTTCGGCTCTGCTGCAGAGCCACCAGCTGGTCTCCAGACCGGAATCTCCTGCTGTCAGTTAGACGCTGACATCAGGAGAAGGAGAGAGAGAGAGGCAAACTTTCAGTGCAAATATCTCTCAAACCATAGAGGTTTGAGAGATAGGGTTTGCACCGTTCTTATTTTCTTGAGCTCTACAAAACTATAAAAAGTTTTTATGGGACATTACAGTCCCTTTAAAAGAACCTTGAACGGAGACAGGTTAATATCTCTGTGTACTAAGTCAATGAGTTGGAGACTTCCCCTTCTCAGCACTTCCTCATGTGAGAATATTTTTATTAGTATTTCTTACTATATTCCCTTATTTTGAAGATACTGCATTATTGGTCACCCCTCTTTTGCTCGGTTGCACATGTTATTACCATCTGGAGAGGGCATGTTGTGAGAGGAGCAGCCTGACATTTATTGATCACGGAGATGTGAATGTTTACTACATCTGGGACAATGCTATTATCCCAGAGGCTTGTTTACTGATTGCCATATATTTGGATTTTAGCCAATTTTTCTGTGTGGTGTGACTTGTGGTAGAGCAGTATTTCAGATTTCTATACTAGGGGTGCCCCCTCTCTTTTTCTCTCTTGTTTTCATACTACACCTTTCTTCACAGCACTGTTGAGCTTGTATTGCAGCTCTGGGTTTATGTGTCCTAATTGCATTATTTTGCACTTTTGAGGATTCAATTTCATATCCCATACCTCTGTCCATTTCTTTGTTTTCTCTTAATTCTCATGCATTTGGTTTATCCCTCTTGGAGAATCAACTCTGTTGCAGATTTTTTTCTTCATGTGCAAAAAGCCACGTCTTACCTTGAATACCACCAGTGGCACTCCACTAGTAACCAATCTTTGTCATGAATAAATACCATTTATTATGACACTCTGTTTCCTGTCGAACAGCCAATTATTTATCCAGTCAACTACCTTTGAGTCCAGTCCCAAACTGTTCATCTTATGCATTAGTTTCTGGTACAGTATCAAAAGCTTTACTGAGGCAAATATACTACTTTGCCTCAAACTAAAATCGGTGAAAAATGGCACTTCTCACTTGCCGAAAATTTTCCAACAAAAAGTGCATCTTTCCAATTTTTTTTGCTTAGCGCATTGTATTGAAATCAATGTGAAGCCTGAATTTCTCCCCACCACCTGGCAGATTTAGCTTTTTTTCTGCAGGCATAATAAAAAGGTGTCAGGCTCTTACAACATACCATTCTGTGTTTGTGAGAAGAGAAAGCAGCTTGTTTTTGAGCTAGGTAAAATAGGCAAATAAAGGACAATTGCAGGTTAGTTTAGGGAATCTTTTAGGATGGACATTTGTGTTAGAAGAGTCTGGGAGCACTCTGTGGGAGAAGAAGGGAGGAAGGAGGTCGACCTCAAATACCTCAAAATTCGGTGTGACTGACTGGCAAGACACAGGCAGCTGGAGTACAATTTGCTTGCTGATCTTCTTGTTACTGTCTCTGTGCAGACAGACTGTAATAAAATAGGGTGGACAACTTTAAAAAAAAAATAACTAAAAGTAAAAATACAATAAATAAATATATTAGGTGACAGACAGCTGACCGGGAGCCTGTTGTGAGCTGTATGACTGAGGTAGACTTGATAGAGAAGACGACACTGAGAAATTTGTTGAGGACTAAGGCAAGACATCACACTACTGGGGAGGATGCAGTTTGTCAAGGTCCCAAGGCACCAGGACAAAAAAAAAAACATATAAGAACACTGAAGATGACGAGTTGCATTCCACTGTTGATGATGGTAGTGGCATAATGGAGAAAGGTGTAGCCGCTGACCCAACAGCTGCATCTGACAGTGAGACAAACAAGCACCAAAACACCTGTCCCCAAAGTAGTAGCAAACTTTGTAAAAGTAAAAAGACATTGTTTAATACATCCGAAAGCTTGGAGGAATATAAGGGTAGTGGGCAAGAAGCGGCAGGCAATGCTGATGCTAAGTATGACCTAATGATCATGATGATGCAGATCTAGAATGATGATGATGATGCAGATCTAGAATAAATCCCTCCAGCATCCTCCTCTTCTTCAGATACAGATGAAGTTGAGAGTGAGAGAGATGGTGACATGGCCAGAACGTTAGCAGAAAGGTAAAGGTTCAGTCTTCCACCACAGAAAAGGAGCACTCTGCCTGTCTATAAACGTTTTGAGAAAATCATTGGAAATTCTGACCCTGGACAAGCAAAGAGTACACAGTCATCCTGTCAATCATCATCAGCATCATCACCACTTCCAAATCCAAGGCCCACTCAACCTCACACACTTGTGTTGAGTAAACAACAGCAACACTGGTTATTAACATCCACAACCTTAGCTATGTAATTAAATATTACATAGGTTATATGCTCTTTAACACTTTGAGTGCCAGAGGGGTATGGAACACATTGCTTTGCAATGCATTCCGTACCCCTCTGGCACTCAAAGGGTTAATTAATGCATGTACAGGTTGCCTATTAATGCTATGAGTACCACAGGGGTAGCAAACACATTACAATACCTCTCTGGTACTCATAGGGTTAATCTTGCAATACCAAATACGAGGGCATGTCGAATATAATAGGAGAAGAAAAATGTTGGATAAAAATGGTGAAAGAAAGTCATGGGAGCACTGTAGTTGACTTTTCAAAGGGGAGGGTTAAAATGTCGATGTACAATATTCGTCGAATTAATATGGTGAAAGAAAGCACTGTAAGTCGGATTTGGAAGGGGAAGGGTTAATTGTCGACTATGAACAATATTTGTCGAATTAATGTGCTGAAAGAAAGCACTGTAGCATACCTCCCAACATTTCAAAAGGTCAAAGAGGGACATTTGTGTTGTTGAAGTTGTTACTGGAGGCGTGGCTGGTGGGTGTGGCATTGCAGAGAATTTTTTAGTTATTTCATGCCCTGCTGATACCTCTTTGTGTAACTGGATAAATTGTTTAGAACAAGAACATGGTTTTTTTATTTACACAGACTAATTTATAAACATAAATAATGAAGTTCATACAAACATTAATGTGAGATTTATTGCTGTGGAGCACTTATACACACCACACAGTCTGATCTCGTAAAAAGAGGGACATCAGGGTGGGAAAGAGGGATTTGGGTCTCAAAGAGGGACTGACCTTCCTAAAGAGGGACACTTGGGAGGTATGCTGTAGTCGACTTTTAAAAGGGGGGTTAATATGTCGAAGGGGGGCATTTTATGTTGGATTTCTATGCTGTATACTGTGTTATACACTGCTTTTGTTCGAACAACGATGGTTTTGAAACTATCGTTATGGCTTCTAAGCCTCAACCTCTGAGGTGCAAAATTTCTGACTTAAATGTAACCACAAAACAGGCGGTAATACTGAGCGTGGGTAATAGGATACTAATTGCACTTTGCTTTTAGTTGTTTCCTACGGGCTTTTTTCAGACTGGCGGTAAGTATAATTACCACTGGTTTTATTTTCACAAGTTGGGTAATAGGATAGCAAAAACTGACTTAAAAAAAGCAACGCCTATTTTATTTTTAGCGCTGGTAACAGAATCGATCCCCTGCTCACACGTTCTGCTTCTACCTCCTCCACCTCCTCTAGCCATGTTCTTAAAGCAATAAAGTTACAGGCTTCTTCTGCCATGTCCTGCCATCCCGCACTGACTGAATTCCGGGGAAAGAGTCAAAAACAATCCCAAAGTATGCTTGTGGAATGGCAATGTTGCCAAGATGTTGGCAGTTGACATGCTGCCATATTCTATTGAGGCTTCAAAGAACTGATTTCATGAGTAGCTCCACTCTGGCATATCCTAAGCGGCAGTTATTTTTCCAGGATGGTTGTGCCTGAATTGTACCAGCAGAAAATCAAGGCCAAATGTATTAACAGTAGCACAGATGAGGAGTAGGAGGAGGGGTGTGAAGGAGGGTTGCTACCATCTACCACACTTGGGACCACTGCTATGAACAGTAAGTAATGTTTATCAGTACTGAGAAGATGGATAGTTTACATTTGATGCAATTATCATATATATATATATATATATATATATATATATATATATATATATATATACACATCATACACATCTGCCATATTGTAGGTTGTACTTTTTTTTTCTCTCTTGACATCATCAAGAATATGTGCCAGTGTCACTGAAGCAGGAAGTTAGTGTTGTGGGCAAAGAAAAAAGGAACTCTGCATGCTAACACATTTTTCATGGTATGTGTTGCTGTAGGACTCACAGCTTTGACCACTTATTTCCCCACTGCAGCCCTCAGAAGAAGTAATATTGTGCTGGGAAATGTTGTACCATAGGAAACTAGGCGAAAAATGTGTTCAAATTGACAAAAAAGAAGAAAGTTTTGCATTGGCCAAAAGGAGAAAATGTTTGCGGAAAAAGAGAAAAATCATTCGTTTTTCACAAAAAGTCACGCGTGAAATGTTTCTCACTTTTAACCCACCCCTATATACTACATCTACTGCTCTACTCTTGTCTATCATTCAAGTAACATAATTGAAAAATTCTACCAAATATGTTTGAACATGTCATGTATCATGTATGTAATTAGACTTCAGATATGAAGCTATTCTTCCTTTCCATAATGCTTCCACTATTTTCCACTATTGATATTACTCCTTACTGCCTGTTTTTGTGTAATAGCACTAGATTAGCAATTTACCAGTAATTCTTTTAAAAATTTAATTTACAAATACTTGCCTGGATATTGCATCTATGCAAGAAGGCACTGGCATTGTGACTTTTCCCCACACCATACACCTAGGTTTCCATATTACCCCTTCATAAGCCCTAGGATTGAACCATACACTTTCTACAGGGAACAATTCCTTATAAGGGTCAAACTTTCCTCTTCCTTTTCCAGAGACCATGGCTCTTGAGGGTTTATGCAGAAAAATCTTGCATGTGTCTTTATTAGACATGCTTCCTCACCAGCAGGGACAGGCTTTTTTTAAGATGGCTAACTGAGTCTCTATACTAACTTAAGTGGTCTGACAAAATCTCTAAATGCAACTATTACATCTTGCCTCTGATTTCAGAACTCTTGGAAAGGCTACTAGGAACCAAGATCTTTACTAAGCTGGACTTATATGGAGCCTATAACTGTCTGCAAAGTATATCTGTAACTTAGTCTCAGTAGAGGATCTCCTAGGTCAGGTAGGAACCTGAATCAAGTCCCTGTCTGATTGTCGCTGTCACGTAATAGTCAGAACATTTTTTTAACTCTTCTTTCTCTCTTCATCCCCCACTGCCAGAGAACACCTGACTACCACCAAGACTCCTATCAAAAAACTCCCAATCCATCGCATTGCCTGTCTGCCTCAAAATTCATCTGCTTTCTCTCCACATGGGGGTATACATTATTATCATTGATTTCAATGCAATCAGGTATGTGGCAAAAGCAGAAAATTGCACATGTTATAGACACTATTCTGCACTACAGAATGCTAATTTTGTGCCTGTTTTGCTTTTAGGAAAAAAGTTTCACCAATCCTTATGGAGGTATAAGGTGAGGTATACACTTTTGATACCCCCTTCTTTCCTTGTGTAGAGCATATTCAAAGCTCCAGTACCTGTGCTGTATCAATTATTGTATGATGTCTTGTTTCCTCTCACTGGTTTTGACCCTTTGGCTTTGTCCCTAGCTATTCTTGTCCCCTGATTTAGTGCCTACTATTGAGTCTTCTGTTGCCGACCCTGCTTGCTGATGTAACATTGGATCATGTTTTTGGTAGCTTGCCTGGAACTTACTCACCCACTTCCTTTGCTATTTGTTTACCACTCTGTCAGAAATCTCTTGTCTCCATTCCCCATTTCCGATGCACCCTATTCCTGATGATCTTCTCATTATCCCTCTCAGCCTCTCATCCACTTTGCATGTGCTTGTATTCTCCCTAGGCTGTTCTTTCATTGTTCTTGCTGTTTCACCATATTTTCATGTCTCTTCCAGTTCCTCTTTCTCATTTCCTTCATCCCTTTTCCACCTCTCAATTGGTGGAGCATGTTGCAGGCTGTCTAGCCTGCTTTTGTAAGGCTTCTCTTTGCTTCTTTCTAGCCCCTGCTTGTTTCCCTGCCTTAGCTCCTTCTTGGTCTGTTCCTTTGATGTTTGTTTTATCTTTTTGTCTCATCTGCTCTCCCTCTGGTCCTCCTTAGTGTTGCATCCTTTGCATTTATATGTCTTGTTTTTTATGCTATCTACTACTCCACTGGGGAACTGCAATTTTCCAGGTATTTATTCCAGTGCAGCCACCTCCAACATCCAAAGAAGCTGTGAGCCACACTGTTTACCAGCTCAGTTAGTGATTGGTATCCAGACTTGTGGTTGGCACCTTTAACCCTGCATAAGTACAATTCAACCGTGTCTGCTTGTTGTCTATGAATACTAGCATGCCACTCAAGGATCCATTGATTCAACAGGGCTTAGGTCTCCAAACAGATCCTCTCTAACAATCCCCTATTCTGACACTGCATTTGTGGATTCATACATTACCCCAATGAGTGTTCAGACACAGATCTGTGCCTACAGAGAACCATCACACGTAAATCTGTCTAAGGTCCTACAGTAAACCAACCTACTGTAAACTACATAACACAATTAAAGTAAACAACAATACTTAACTGCATTTATTCCTTCCTAACTGTACTGTGAGACTTGAACACGGTATCCTTTTGAAATGTTGCACGCTTAAGAGCTTGCAACTTTTCAACTAATTCACCAAGTCGCCATGATCAAAATGGCGACATGACAATCTCACACTGCATGACAGCGCGAGATTGTCATGTCGCCTACCTAATGGTAATACATGGTGGTGCTCCAGCTAAATGCTGGAGCGCCACCGTGTGCTGCAGATAATTAAGCATCTAACTTCACAAGCAGCTCTCAACAAGCCTGACCACTTTATGCAGAGCATGGTTTCCCTAAGTAGTCAGAGATTCTTAGCCTGCATGCAGAATCTCCAAAAAAGACTGAACTGCCTAAAAAACGAGGACGGTCTCCAAACAAGTATGAAAAAAGTCTAAAAGTGAACCCTTGAACACTGCTCGATGACTTCACATGAGGCAACTGCCCATTTTTCTATTGTCCTATTGTACTTCCCTATGTATTCTTTAGTCTCCACTGTAAAATAATGTGAATTATCGAAGCTGCCATACTGTTTGCACCAATAAAACAAATACAGAGCATTTTACAGTATGATTAGCTACGCTGTGTTCATTGTGAAGGTAAGTTATTTTAAAATGACTTATGAAGCCTAGATTCCTATATAAAAGGCTTTTTGTGGGGTTATTCACTACCACTCAGTAGCAGAAATGCCTTGCTTCCTCCAAAGAAAATAATACTATGTGGTACTTTTTGGCAATACCTATATGGTATTACCCTCAGAGAAAAATGTTGCTCAAAAACAGTATACACTGAAGGCATCAGGTCTGCTTCAATTGCAATTCTGGAGCAAACCACCTCCACCATAATGAATACAGTTCAGTGTTTAGGTTTATAAATTAGTCTGTGTAAAAATACCTTGATCTTGCTCTAAACCATTTGTTCAGTTACATAAAGACCTGTAAATAATGAAGTAACCTAAAAATTCTCAGTAATGCCCCACCCATGAGTCACTCCCCCAGTAGCACCACCTAAAGCAAAAGTGTCCCTGTTTGTCCATTGAAATGTTGAAAGGTGTGCTGAATTATGCCGTCAGAGATATATAAAATAATTTATATTATACTGATTAATTCATCGTTCTAAACTGGTAATTGGCCAAATGAGAATGATTGGAATTGTAGTCCAAGAACAGATAGTGGGATTCAGGTTGCCCCCCACCCCTGGTTTAAAGATGGTTCTGCTAATGCTGATCATGCTTTGTAATATTTCATAAGCCCTTGTATATATTTGATGTCACTTAGCGGGACAGCTTCTGAAACAGCACTGTAGCTTTAAGACACAGCCTACTGTACGAAGGGGTGTTTCTATGAAAATTTACAAAGCACAATGTGATGGCGCCTCATGAATATTTAGCTGCTTGAAGAAATTCACAGAGATTTTTAGAAGATATGGGAGGAACACATGCTAAATCTAATCATTTTAACAAAAGATCAGTAAAAAAAAAAATCTAAAAATGGAGTCCCTTAATTGTATGCCTTAAATTAAACTGAAAGATGCAGAAAGATTTTCTAGAAAATCAACTCAATATGTAGAACATGCTGACACACCTGCTTTAATGTATCCTAGCTCAGAATTATTATCACTGTGCCCTGAAAAACAACAAAATAAATGAAATAATGATTTGTAAAAAGCAGAAGATATTCATATCTCAGTATCATTGTGAGGTTCATGAGATATATCACCACAGTGTTTTGCATAAGTATTTCTAGTCCCACAGCGCAACCTAGTGGACTTGGAGTGAGCTGTTGAATCCCAGTGCTTTCCAATTAGTCATCTATTGCTGCTGGATTAGTTTCTGATACAATTTTTCCATGTGAAGGTCTGAGTTCTTATAGGCACATTGTTTCAATAAATCAGGTAGCACACTGCTGATTAAACCTAAAACGGGAGGAAATGGTATTTCCCATGAGCAAAATTATTGGCTGTATGTAGGGTTTTTAAAGGTAACAAGCCCTAACAAACAAATCAGTTTGTATTGACACCCTGTTATATTAGAGGACTGCCCAAGGCTTTAGCCTTACAACAGTCACAAGGCCCACATACATGCAGGATCCCCAAGTACTTGTGTGGGTTAATCCAGCTAGATCAATTAGCAAGCTTATAAACATATGGATAATATTATTGCATTTCAGACTAATTTTATTCTAGTCTTACTTGCATTATATTTTTGCCATCATGATTATAGAGAGATTTACAGTTTATACATCAAGTTTTTATAACAGAGGGAGGGTTTCAACCGCTCTATTATCCCATCATAGAGAGAGAAAAAAAAAGAAATGTATATATAACACCCCAATCATGAGGCATACTTGCTGCTCTTGAGTAAATGTCTGTGACAGGTCCAGGGGTGGTAGATCTTCAGTCATCTAGCTGCTTTTGTATTCATGATCTTCAACTGGCCATCGGCTGTGAGGATGGAAGGAACTGTAGTTCAACAACAGCTGGAGAATCAAACTCTGATGCTATTCAGACAAACCGCTAAGTGTTGTTATTGAATATATATTTTATTTTTTGGAAACCTGCCTATGGGAAATACTAGGTTTGTCTTTGGTACCTGTCAATTAATTGCAGGAAATATGCTATTTAATATGTATATATATATTCAGACAGGGTCAACAAAGTAACAAACTACTTTTAATGATAGTAAAAAAAACAATTCTGTTATCCAGTAATCAATGGGTTTTTGTTATTACTTAGTGTTATTAGTCAACTAATATATTAAGTGGATGACTGTAATAAGCTGATTCTGCAACTGGACACTTTAAGGTTCTACCTGGTCACCACATCAGACTGTGTTCCACAAAACCATTCATCTCCACTGGGTTACAATTCTTGTTGAAAGAGCAGAACTAGTGGAAGTCCATAAGTAATATTACATGCACATGATAGTTCCTTGGAGTGAAACTACTACTGCAGATTTTTTCAAGATTTTAAGTTTCATGAATGAACTAACACCAGACTATGCACTGAGCATGACAGAAATGAGTCAGCGAATACTGATCAACAAAACCTCAAGTAGGTAGACAGATCATTTTATTATCAGATGTGTTATATGAAGCCTATATGCATATTGTTAATTTTTACACACAGATTATTTTCCTTTCTCTTTCGCAATCCAGTTCTTTTCTATGACTGCATGTGCTAAACACTAATTTATTTTTAGCATAAATAATATTCTCAACATTTGCTGAGGACAGTAAATTCTTCTAGTTTATGTTATTCTGTTTTTTATGACTTTTTAACACTTAATAAAATTTTATTAGAACACTTTTGTGTTTACAAGGCCACAAAACTCTTGGCAGGCTGTCAGGAGTCCATTTTATTATTATCCTATTGATATATTACAAGTAATGAAATAATCATGTCCAGAAATGTATCAAAGGCCAAAGGGATTATCATTGAAGTTAATAGCTTTACAGATGCAGTTTTGAGAATATGATTGAGTAAAGTGTCGACAGCCAAAAAAATTGGTGGAAAAAGACAGCTATATTCAATTTATTTAACATTTTATATAGCCTTAAAAATGAAAGGGTTCACAATTAAACACATAGTCACTCTTTTAACTTGTTAAGGACCAGAAGGGTTTAGCAATGCTTTGTGAAGCATTGTGTAATTATTACTCCTCTAGTCTTTCAAAGGTTAAACTATATTAGAATCTTGTAACCCCCAAAATTGCTTTAAATTCTATGACCTTTAGAGCTAAGAAAGACAGGATACCACAAACAACTGAAAATATGAGGAACACTGAGTTAAACTAGATAAATGTATATATATTTATTAATAATAATAATTATAATTATTATTATTATATCTCTATGAGACCAAGTATATTGGGCATTTATCATATACAGCATCTGATCTGTACTTTATTTTTTCTTGTTTAATTAATTTTAATATTTCACAAAATAAAGTAATATTGAGAGCTATAATTCATAAGAATCAGAAATGAAAAAAGTCTAAAATCTTGACCCAAAACAGCACAGAATCAAAAGCTGGAGCAAGATCTTTAGATTAGCAGTAGAGATTAGTCACTAAATTAAAAAAATATAATAAATATTATTAAGGTAGTGTCTTGGATTCAAGTCAGTACAAAAAAGGTTTTTTTATTTTTCCCTTAATTTATTATTTTGTTTTTGTGTGGGTATGTGTTTCTGTTTATCCAGTTGGAATATTTTCTTTGGTTTATTATAAGCAACTAAAAAAGGGGACAATGCATGTATATGTTGAAAATAGGCATGAGCACAGTGATTGTTATTTGTTTAGGGGAAGTAAAGCAATAGTCTGTATCCCAGTTTCACTACCTAATAATCTCCGAAGTAGTGATGCATAGAATATAAACTTTGACCACCTGAGGAACTCTTCATTGTTCTATATTGCCCATATTATGTTTTAGTGTACCTATAAAACGTTTAACTAATACTATCCTCTATAAAACCCACGAATTGAAAACAGGTTTACCATAAAGGGGAAGAATGGGAGGAAACAAAAGATAAATATGAGCACAATTAGAATAAAATATAATCTTAACCAAATAAAAAGTCTGAAATCCATTTATTTTGTTCGGGCACTCAGTTTGGGTACATGGTTCTCAGATCCAGCAGTTTTAATTTATTTGAAAAAAAGAGAAATATATTATCATATATAGTACTTTTTTCTCAAAATTAAATATATATATATATATATATATATATATATATCAGAAAAGGTTTCAGTATGCACAGTATGCAGTGCTGATAGTAATGAAACAGTTGTTAAGAAAATTTTATGAATTGTTAAAGTTAGAGTTTAATGTTGGATGATAATGTATTTATTTTTTCAGGCTCTATAGTAATTCAAATCATGGTGCTTAGTTTGTCATGAAGCTCTGGAAACTTAATGTCAGCAGAATTTATTTATATAGTTTAGTACTTAAATGACAATTTTGTTTTTAACTCAGCAGCACCGGATTTACATCCCAGGCACCCCTAGGCAAAGTACTCTAGGGGGTTATGCACTAAGGTGTGACAAAGAGGTGATAAAGTAGAAATGACTCCTCCTGTGATATCACTTCTCCAGTTCCTATGTTATTCTATAGACCCTATGCACTAAGATCTCCAAAGCTGGAGAAATCTTACTGTATAAGCTCCATAGAATAACATAGGACTTGGATAAGTGATATCACTGGAAAAGACATCTCCATTGTATCATCTCTTTATCACGCTTTAGTGCATAACCCCCTAGGTTCCCTTAGCTGTGTAAGTGCAGCCAGTAGAGCTAAGGCACCACCCTACATAATTTGGATCCATAGGCAGTTGCCTACTCTGCTTATTGGGAAACCCATCTCTGAACTTCAGTGCAAATTTGTATGATTGGCATATATGTTAGCATTTATTATTAAACTAATAATATTATTGGAAAGAAACATTAGAAATAATGTTTTATCATAATAAACAATTTAAAATTGGATGATTTTTTACAGTGGTCTGATGCTCAGTCGTATATGTATATATTTTTTTTTATTTCAGTGTTTTTGCCACATAATGGTGCTATAATTAATATCCTACTCTATGAGCATAAGGGCTGATATTTACTAAAATGACAAATGGCCCTTTTACACATCTACTGTAGCATCATTTTCATTATATTTTTATTTATTTTTTTATTTTTGATCTTTCCAAATTATCACTGGATTTTTGCAAACATTTTTAATCAAATAAAAAACAGATGACTAGGAATTTGCTCCCGTTCTCTTCCAGATGGATTTCTAAGAGGGATTTTGATTAATGAGCATCAAAATATTTGTTTTGCTATGATCTTTGGCCTAACACCCCAGAAACCTCTAGGTGTGGTATTATCTACATCACAGTAACATGCATTTTCAAAGGGAGATTGTGTTCAGCATGGACACAGCAGGAACTTTATTGCACAGTCTTCCTTCCTTTGTTTGGAGCATTGCCTATAAACCCTGGTCATATGATCATTTTTAAAGAAACCACAGGATCACATGATTTGTTATAACACCTTGGCATTCAAACAGTTAATATTAGATTGTGTTAATTGGTAGAATTATGGCATGGAAAAAACAATTGATCTAAATGATAAATAAAACAGACACTTCATTGTTAATATCCAATAAAACATCATTATCCCTCTCTGATTCTTTTAGGAAGAAAAGATGGATTCAAGACATGAGATAACAAGACAGAAAGACAGATTGGATGTCCCAACTGCTCGTATCATGCTAGATTGAAAAAAAAATGGAATACCTGCAATTGCTATCTTCTGTTTTTTAATTCTATAATACTTTGGAGTTCCTCTGGAAAAAAGTGTTCCTAGGAGTTCCTCTGAAAAAAATTATTTCTTTTTTTCATTTTATATAAATGTAAGCAGAAATAATTAAAAAACACACTTATTTCCATAAACATGCTTTGAATCAGATGTAGCAGCAGCATGAAGCAATCTTAATGTAGCATTAGAGATTAATTAATCTTCATATTATGTGTAAGCTCCTTTTGAAGCACGTCATATCAGTGGTTATAGTGACTTTATAAGAGACTCTGCAACACATTCTACCTATTAATGTGCTATAACTAGGGTTTTATGTGCTACTCTTGTGGTGAGTTGTTATAAGTTCATTTCAGTTTAGATTTATATCAAAGTACTGCTAAAATACTGTTATACACTACAAATGGATTTAATAAATCAATCCATTTATAGCTCCCATCTATAAACTTTAAAGGAACACTAATGTTAAAATGCAAGTTGATATTATGTGAAAGATCATGTTGTAAAATTCAGAGATATAAATGTAAACGTACCCTTAACTTGGTATATGTTAAAATATATGAGGCTGGGCTTTGTGCTTGTCTTTATATGACTTTTTGCAATCCATGAAATGTTTTTTTACTGGATATATTCATGGACAAACAAATGTTTTTACTGAGACATTTCTGTGAATTGCTACATTTTTACTGACACCACAACATTTTATGAACACTTCACAATTTTAGCTAATTTGTACTTATATCAGTGAATTTATTGCTGATTGGCAACTCTATTTATGTTTAATACAGCCTAAATCAAAATATAAACTAAAAGGAACATGTGTATAACCTGTACATAAACACTAATACAAATATAATATTGGATGTTACTCAGCAGTTGGAGTTTAAGATATGAATTAGTCACCTACTCCAGCTCTATTCACAGGAAACCTTTCCAGATTCTCCAGTTAGAACAAATAAAAACTGGACATGGCAGAATATTGTAATATTTCCAAAAATGTAAGAAGAATAAAAGCAATACAATCATGTGGATTTCCTCTTGACAAATTAATTGTTTAGTGACCAAGAAACAGACTGACATGTTTGCATTGCTTTATTTTTATTATATTTTTTGGAGAGAAATCTGTGGAGATATTTTTTGTCATGCAAGCAGAGTTGGCATTTATCACAGAAATCCTGTCTGTCAGGGTGCCACATTGAAGAAAGTGGTGGAGCAGTATTATGGAGTCCACCTACAATTCTGATATTTTGCATGCAGTCAGTTATATCTTACAGCTCCACCAGTTTTTCTACAGTCAACTGCAGTTTACCATTGTGGTCACAAGGTAGTGCTGTTAATATCACTGACTATGGAGAGATGTAACCTATGACCCAAGCTCTCCCTCAAAGTGCACTTTATAAATAAATTAGCATTTTGGACATAATTTGGTGCTGTTATTAACATATTTCTTTTACATTTTGAGATGTATTAAAGTTTGAATAAACATGTCCCGGTGGTGGGAGTACCCTTATTTGCACAGCCTAAAAATTCCAGTTAAATATATTTTCTTTTCATAAAAACATTGCTGCTCCTTTAAAAAAGTTTTTTTGCTTGATAAATATTCTAATTATTTATTTATTCAAAGAGCTGAGCTAAGAATGAGAGGTCAACCATTAAAATGAGATGAAAGTTGCTTTCAACTAAAACAAAAGGAGGGATTTTTTACAGTAAGGGAGGTAAAGCTATGGAATTCTTTGTCTCATGATGCCGTGTTTGCAGATATTGTAACTGTCTTAAAAAAGTAATGGATACCTATCTAGCACTGAACAATATCGAGAATTATGACAGTTGATAAGTTGTGGCCCTTATTTTCCAGTTCTAATACTGGGAATTGGTTACACTAGGAAATAATAGCATTATTTTTGCACTTAAAAAGACACCACCTTGTATCTTTTTACCTGTTTTTATTATACTTATTCAGTCCAGGTCTCTTTAACTCATCATACAGTTAATCTCAATGTTATCTTGCAATATGATAATATATTGAAAACAAAAGGAAACATCCAATCAAAAATAGAGGCATTGTAATGCTGTATGTTCATAATATAAGTAATGTAAAATCAAATTATGATTTCTGCTACAATACAACTGTAAAATGTCATAACTGATGGTTGAACTGAACTCTGATTAGGTGAAAGACTTTCATTGTTAATTAGACATGCATTCATATAATGTACATATCATCCAAACACCCGATGAAAGCAAAAAATCTGTAAATATTGTACGATAATGTAAACTAACAGAAAGCATAAATTCGTGTACAATAAAACCGTGACTAAAAAATAAATAATTGAAACAAATGCGCTATAGACCATTGTATTACATATAGATGAAAAATACATTACATGAGGATGATCATGTTTTGATATGAGTACTACATTATTATGTTTCTGCGCTGAATTTACAGTTTATTAGGTACACTCCCTTACCCAAGTAAATAACCACTCCATAAGATACAGTTCCATATGTCAAGATCTTCTTTACTTGCTTATCCTACTGCTGAATTAAATAAAATGCACTGATATATTTGTTAAGTACACCTGCTATATGTACTAATTTCATTTATAATTATCTTGACTGTGTATGCTCAGCTGGCTCATTCTGCGTGCAACTTTTTACCATATGTCTATGGGTGTGTTAACTGTTTTAATAGTTTTTAGTAAATGGGTAGATTTATATAGACTGCTGAGGGTGCTAGATGTTTCAACCTTACTATCCTATATAATAATTCGCTAAAACGTGTGTAACGACAAAGTCATATGCAGTAGAGACTGCTGCGCATGCTGCAGTCATGCGCAGTAGAGACTGCCCACGCCGCGGCTGATACAGAGCTGGACGCTCCGAATGTATCAGCCGCGGCGCGGGCAGTCTCTACTGCGCATGACTGCCAGTGGCACTGTGGCCCGTATAACGGGCTCTTCAACTAGTCAGTAATAAATCACATTGATACACTTTCACTGATGCACAGACCATATTCATGTACTGTAGATGTTGTAACTGAAAAGTATGTCTTAGAAGAGTGTTGTTATTTTACTATGCATCCTACCTATAGATCATAAAATCACTGTATATGGGTGACTAAAATAATAAGCAAATCTATTTTAAGGATATAAGTGTTTTTAAAAGTTGTTCAAAAACCCATATGAACAAAACAACTTTGGCTGCTTTGAATAGTGC
This sequence comes from Rhinophrynus dorsalis, assembly GCA_037306005.1. Classification (NCBI taxonomy): domain Eukaryota; kingdom Metazoa; phylum Chordata; class Amphibia; order Anura; family Rhinophrynidae; genus Rhinophrynus; species Rhinophrynus dorsalis. The sequence continues at coordinate 184,674,217 of CM074725.1, read as the reverse complement.
CTTGGAATACAGCAGAACTATATGCCACCTTGATGTCAGACAATACTTCTGCCATACAATGATAACAGTTAATGTGCTTTATTACACATATTTCTATATACTTCCAGTCATTCAGACACTTCCTGCAGATTAAGCCACTAGTATGACCCTTAGGTCCAGTATGGGTAGTTTTATGAACAGTAAAAACAGGTCTCACATACTCTCAGAGAGAAAGGATAAAATATAAAACCCATTGATTCACCTGGGCTCACTGGGCAGCTTCACACTATAGAGAAAACACATAGAATGAAGAGCTTATTAGAAGATTTATTAACTCATATAAAATAAATACAAAGCATCCATTTGCATGATCAGGTGTGTGAAAATCTTGATGTGATCTGACCCTGTCTTTAGTCTGGTCAAGTGAGAGAGGAAAGGAGGGATCCAACAGTGGAAATCCTGGCTGAAAGACCTCCAGTCTTCTGTATGAAGGACTGAGCTGATATTCAGAAGTTCTGGGACCAAAGACATGGCTGCATCGAGCAAGATGTCCGCACACCTGAGCAACACAGAGGCATCAGATTTACCTGTGGAGACAGATTAGCATGCCTCTTATTATTCTGGACAGACAGCATTTGCTTCCTACATGTTAGTTGATGCTTTTTATTTATTTTAAGAGTTATGACATCTTAATTCTGTTTATTTTACCCATGGTATAAGTCAACCCAGATGTTATGAGCCCAGCTGAATCAGATAATTGTTTTTATTATTTAATTTATTAAAGGCTTGTGGTTCTAAACCAGGATATTATGGCATGGTGGTGCTTACTGTGTCACATTTTTTCTGTGAAGACTCTGACATAAATGAAAATGTTGAACTTCAAAAGTATATTTACTGTTTATATGTATTATGCACTATGTGCTCTTTATTCTAATATTAATTATGGAGTGCCTTAAATAAGAAAGGACTGACAACCATGGTGTGTGTTAGGGATGTCTTGACTAAAGGGGTGTTAGGGGTCCCTTGAGTAACAAAAAAGCAAAGCAGCTGGTGCAATTATTGACTACACCAAGTTTGTGTGTCAAATTCACCATTTTTGGGTTATTGGTTGTACATGTATATATACTAGTTTTATTTTTTTAATTAATAAAATAATAATAATAATCATCAGCATTATTGCCGTACCCTTTTTAATGTCATGGCCTGACATGATGTTTGAAAAAATACTTTTTATGAATGTTACATAGCTATAAAGATTGTGATCTTAAGAAAACAACATAAGATCATCAAGTTCAACATTTGCTACATCCAGACCAAGCAGACACAGAGGAAAGCAAACAAAGAAACACCCAGTGAAGCCATAAACATTTTGTCTCAATGGAGAAAAAATCTGTCTAGACTCCAAGATGGCACTTGAATCATTCCTCAAACCAATGTGCTTCATCTAGTTCACTCCATGGATGCTTTACAATGTATGCATAGGAGTGGTAATTCTTTTGGAATAATTGGTGTAATCCAATATATAACCTTTTGATAGAAATGTACCACGTTTTTTCTTAATGATACCTACGGTTTGTGCCAGCAATTAATTATGTAAAATCTAATAGTTTAAATATTTTTAAAAAAATATACAAATATAAAGACAAATGTATGTTTGATTTGCATCTTGTTTTAAAATACAAACATGATATAAAATCTCACATGTCATGTAGTTTACATATAGTTGTTATTAATACAAAACATCCATTGCTTAACCGCTTAAGAATGGCACTTAAGTACCACGGAGCATTTTTTTTCCCAGGATCCGATTCAGGGGTCCCCGAACGGCATGCAGCCGTGAGGGGAGCCCTGAAATCTGTGACGTGCATGTACATTATAGGTCCTTTAGGGATGTTCACCCCATGATGTACATGTACTTGAGCTTGCAGCCTCAGTAGAACGGTAAACGGAGCTTGCTGTAACGTTAGCCCACAGAAATACAGCTATGAAGGGAAGCATGAACGCGCTCCCTGGGGCAGCTGGGAGGGAGGTGGGAAGTCCTGCTCTACCGTGCAGTACATACGGTGTGCTGCATAAGGCGGAAGTGCCCGTTTAGAAGCCCTAATATCTCCACTGTTAAGCAAATAAGAAAATAAAAAACCCCAGCGCTAACGTTGCTTTTGGTATTAAAACCCTTGCTCAAGTTTTTGTTTTAGGTGAATGTTCCCCTTTAAGGGTTAAATAACTATAATTATAAAACTTATGCTTAAATGAAAGAATATAATGCCTATATTCTTAGAATATAAAGATCTCAGAGAGGTTTATGTACTAAGATAGGTCGGGTTTTAAGGATATTCATAATTAAGCACAAGTTGCTAGTAAAGACTGAGACACTGATTATTCAGTTGTGATTAAGCAGTGATATTCTGAAACCCCTGCACTGTTGGCATGCCTGAGGATATATGATGCAAAACCCTTTATTAAGAAGAAATTTTACGATTCTGAAAAAACTATTTCATCATAGGGATCAAATAAAAAGTCATAACATTCTCATTTATTTAAGTGGGGCTTTTAAATTAAAAGAAATGTTTATTTTTCCTCTGTGTTGCAGTTGGTTTACAGCAGACTTGGTCCAGTTCATCTTAGAAGGTTAGCCTTAGCTTTATGTAGTGACCTCAGATTTGCATTCAAATCATCATCATCATCATATATAATAATTCACTAAAACGTGTGTAACGACAAAGTCATGTGCAGTAGAGACTGGCTGCGGCGCGACTGGTACAGAGCTGGATGCTCAGAAGGAGCATCCAGCTCTGTATCAGCCACGCCGCGGCCAGTGTCTACTGCGCATGACTGCACCGCGACCGTCTGCCAGTGGCACTGTGGCCCGTGTAACAGGCTCTTCAACTAGCATACAATAACTCAGTACAGAATCTGATTCTTATTTGAAGTCACTTGTGAATGTGATGTCAGAATAGAACATAAAGTAAATAAAAGCTATCATTTATCCATCTTAGTGCCATTTAAAAGGATGAAAAAATGTAGCACTGCTAAAAAGAACTAGCAACTTTCAATCCTACAGTTGGTGTCTTTCATTTTTTCTGGTCCAGTTAATTCTTGCTATTAAATCCGTCTCTTGGATTACCACACAGGTTTACTTACACATTTTTATTCAACTTGACCTTTTCTTTTTTTTTTCATTTGTTTGCAATTTAAACAATTGAAGAAACAAAACAATACATTTCCATACCATAAAACTGCACATATTCTTCATCCTATTAGCCACATTTGACACTATTCTGTAGCACAGTGGTTCTCAACCTGTGGGTCGGGACCCCTTTGGGGGTCGAATGACGTTTTTCCAGGGGTCGCCTAAAACCATTAGATATTTATATTTCGATTTCTAACTGTAGCAAAATTACGGCGTTGAAGGAGCAACGAAAATAATTTTTACTGTTAGGGGTCGCCACAGCTTGGGAAATTTTATCAAAGGGTCGCGGCACTAGAAAGGCTGAGAACCGCTGCTGTAGCATAACTGATCAAATTATAGGTAATATGAATGACAATAAAATAGATCCTAAATAAAACCTGCAACCTACAGTTGAAGTTTCCTAGACACTGTGGGGCAATGTATGTGTTTTCTAGATTAGCTCATTATATTCACTGGGACGTTGGCTCCCTACTCCTGTTTCTACACTACGGTATTCACTAGAGCATATGATCACTTTTATTGCATATAGGGGTACATACTTCACCAGCGTTAAGGTTTAAAGTGAGCAAGCCTCAACTGCTTCAAGAAGCTGGGATATGTGATATCACTTTCCCCTTAGTACATTGTACTTAACAAGCAGCATTAAGGGGAGAACTTTAGGTGTAGCTTAGTAAACTTGCATTAGGCAGGTGTTACATTAAGAAATTGGTCCTAACACCTGGTTCTGTTCTGAATCACTCAAGTACACCCTTGTGAGTCTCATGTACTTAGTAGGATTGGTGCAATTCCGGGGCAAACCAACTGCACCATAAGGGACAAATGAAAAACCACATTGTTTTATATAGGGCTTTTAATACCTTGAAGGTCAAGAGGTTAAAAGCTCCATTTAAATGATTGGGAATTTGGGGAATTTGAATTTGTCCTCTACGATGCAGTTGTTTGGTCCTACAATTGTTCCAGTTCTTAGCACATCCACCTCTGTCACTTTAAATTGATGGGATATTTATTTGCATAATGGATGTTTATCAAGTTAGTGTAAATAAACCACTAATCAATTATATCTGAGCAATAAATATATAAGCACGTTCTCTTCTGGACCATTATCCTACTGACCAGTTTTCGGCCTCCCCAAAAGATGAGTAGTCTATTTCCTGATGGCTAAGCCCACTTTTATCAGCAAAAGTAACATATCTTTAGTCTAGTTTGTGATTTGTTGAGGTGCTGTTTATCTGTTGAACCACTGTCTAGGACAGACTGTTTAGATCCAAGACCATTTGCAACCATTGATAGGCTTCTGCCAGACGAAGCAGACATCTGGTTGTCAATTCTAATTGCATCCTTGCACCAGAAGTTGCTTCTAAGTACCCCTGATTCCCTTTGAACGTGGAACTGTGACACACAACAGTTTCAAGCCATTAATGTAGGAGGTAGATCCACTCCATGGCTTTGGCCTACTTTTAAAAAGATTTACGATATATGGAGGCTATTCATCCTATTGAAAAGGGTTGCTGTTTTAGCCTGCAGTTGAATTTAATGATATAGCAGTTTCCTTTCTAGCCTGTATGCCTAGGTCTTTGAACACTGATAGAAATAGTGAGTTGGAAAATTATTTTCATGGTGTTGCCATGTTTACAATTTCCTGAAAGTGTTTTAACACAAATTAGCACAAGGGATAAAAAAACTTCCAAGTCACTGGATGAAAGGGTTTATCCAGATTAATGCAGGTTTATCATGATTTAGGTCCTTCAAACCTAAGTCAGGATGTGACACCAATTAAATCCATGAAGCCTAATTCCTACACAGAACAATCACATAATCTTTATATTATTTGACTGAGTGTCACTGACAAAGCATAATTTTTATTTCAGATTTATTAGGTTAACAAGATACTTTTATGCAGGTTACATGGTCTGTCAAATAAAGTGCACATCACTAAACAATGATTTCCGCAAAATTGTAATGTCATTGTTGAAACATGAAATAAAAAAAAAGAACATATTTTCCTGGTGATTGTCAGCGGAGATATACAGCCTACAATTACACTGGCACTGATCCCTGTAGGAGGCCAGTTTCAACAGAAGGTTTGAATTAAAGCAAAATACATTATTTGTATCCTGAAAAATCACTGCAATTTAAACTATGCTACCCACTGTCTGTATAATTCTTCTAGATAAACCCTGGGCTGAATGCAGAAAGAAAAGATTAGTAATTTTGGAGCAAACAAACTGCACCATAAGGGGCATGAAATTACCCACTGATTTAAATAGGAGAGTTGTCCAATGCATTACCCCTCTGGCACTCAAATGGTTAGACCTTTAAAAGGATAGTAATGTTTCACAAAAACAGAGGCTCCAATTAATGTTCATAGTATTTGGGCAATGGGCAGTGTTATTTCAATACTGTCAGAGATGTATGCAAAGCATTGCAAAACAATGTGTTTCACACCCCTCTCAGATGTGGAATTTGGTCCCTTCACCGGACAGCTCACAGCAAGGGACAATCCTCTTACTGTGATCATAAGGAAAACCATGCCCCCCTCCCCCCGACAGGTTTTTCAGGTTTTCCCTTATGATAACTGAAGATTGCCCCTCTCTGAGATCCATCCGGGCAGTCTTGCTGCTCTGAGGTGAGCAGTGTTACATCAGTAAAAGGGGAGGGAGGGGAATAATTTATCATTCAATTACTCTTTAACTACAACTCTGACAGTACTAAAATAACACTCTCCATGGACCAAACACTATGAAGATTAATTGGAGCTGCTTTTATTGTGAAACATTACTATCCCTTTAAGGAGCAGAGGGGTGTGAAACACATTGTTTTACAATGCTTTGCATGCGTTCTGGACTTATGTACTAGAGTACTGCTTGAACTAATGCACTGGAGACCTCTCTGGCAATCAAGAGGTTAAAAGTCACATTTAAATCAATCAGAACATCTGACACTTTAATGGGGCAATTGGTTTGCTCCAGAAATCACACATATTCAGCTTCCTGAATACTGCCCTGTATGTAAAAATTTCTGTGTAGATATGTAACAGAATTTTGCTAATATCAACCGAAATAAACATTTCCATTGAGTTAAATAGGACATTTAACCCCTTAAATGCTAGAGCGATCTCCATTGCATTACTTTTGATATGCTGGAGACCTCGCTAGCATTCAAGGGAGTAAAAGTTCCATTTAAATCAATGGTGATTTGGGAGAAATGTTATTCATTACTTATAGTGTAGTTGTTTTTTTCCAGAATCAATCTAGCTTTCTTTTGTGTGCAAGGCCCATAGGGTGAGATGTGAGAGGGTAACTGAAATTGTCTGTAATCAGAATAAAAAGTTCTTACATCATGATCCGGCAATTTCCAGACGTGTTTCCGTCATTTTTGCATCCAATTCTGCCATCTCTGTCAAAGGTAAAAAGCCGTCTTAAAAGTAGGTGTGGTTTAATATACCATCATACTGTAAGGTATTTTCAGAAAAAAATATTTGTTTCAACGTCACTTTTTTTTGACTATTTAACGTAATTTTTTTTCCTGACAAAATAAAAATGGTCTAAACTTGGGGAAGACAAATGAAAGTCCTATTAGTAGGAGTGAGAAGCAATTTGTCATTTCAAAGACAAAAAAAGTCTTTGTTTCTTTGAAAATGTTAATTTCAAAGACAAAAACTAATTTTTAACATTGGAGTTTTTAAAGATAATGTTCATCAAGTCTTGTTACCATCACTTTTAATTCTTAAGACGCATTTTCAAGATGCCAGATTTACTTCTGAAAATATTGTCCTTCTTTTACTACCAACTCATGATGCAACAATTTTTCCATTCTGACGACTTCATGAATATCTCGCCCATAGTGTATCCCGCAAATGTATTGATAGTGGGGTGAATGTACAGATTTGCCAGAGAGGAACACATGTGCTGGCATTAGCTTATCTAACACAGTGGCTCCTCTCCAGGGCATGCGCTATAGCTTGTGATCACTATAGCCCACAGCAAAAGACAATCACTGCCATTATCAGGACTTTAATACCCGCTAACCCCGTACTCTACCCCCATAGCATGCACAGGGAAATGGTATAAAATCACTCCCTTTTCTCTACACTTTGTTTTATATATTGTATTAAACAAGGTGCAGAGTCAAGAAAAGCTATGAAAAGCTCATAGACAGCAACATTGTCTTTTCCTTGACCAAAGCCAAATGTTGAGGTATGTAGCTTACTAAATTGGCATTAGGAGGGTATAGGGCTATATGTTCAAAACAAGAAAATGGAGGATTTCTGGGGAAACCAATTGTACCATAAGGGACAAACACAAATTTCCAAAATGTCCATTGATGTAAATGTGTATTTTAAACTCTTGAATGCCGAGAGGTCTCCAGTGCACTGCTTCACAATGCAATGGAGACCTCTCAAGCATTCAAAGTGTTTAAAAACTCCAGTCAACTCAATGGGAATGTTTAGCTCACCCCTACAGTACAGATGGTTAGCCCAAGAATCCCCCCACTTTTCTTATTGAACTTGCAGCTCTTAGGGTCTAAAAATCAATTCCAATGCTTGATTTTACATGAAATATTTGCTTTACAAACACCCTACTATGCTGAATATGTTTAACCCTTTGAGTGCCAAAGGGGTACGCAACGCCTTGCAAAGCAAGGCGTTGCGTACCCCTCTGGCACTCAAAGGGTTAACCTTCTTCTAAAATATACTTTTTCATCTACTATCTTATAGCATTTATAATCAAGTGATATTTGCTAATTATAAAATTCTTAAACTCCATTAGGATTTTTTTTTTAAATATAAAAATATATTTTTATACTTGTTTTAAATTATTTTCCTGCTCTCAAAGATTTGTTTCCGCAGCAACTTGCAGTTCAAAGTGTGAAACTAACAACAGCTGTACTGTGTGTGTGCAGTAATTACTTTCTTCTATATCCCCATTTTATTGCTGTTGGGTCGGGGGGAGGGACGTAAAATAGTTGATGCTTTTTTGTGACCTGCAGAGCTACATACACAAAGAAAGAATGAGCAATTAAAGGACAAATAAAATTATATTTGATTTAAATTGGGCTTGTGATCCCTTAAATGCTAGAAAGGACTCCAAAGCATTGCTCTACGATATTCTGGAGACCTCTTTAGCATGCAATGGGTAAAAACCCCATTTAAATTAATGGGACATTGGTAATTTGGGGCAAGAGTCCATTCCATGGAATTGCATCTGCAAAAGTGTAGGAGAAAGGCTTTTTTTAATCTTTTTCTTACTTCTGCTATTTTATGTTGGCCGCTAAGTATGGCACATTTTCCAGTTCAGCATACATGTAAAAATTGCATGAAACAGCATTGCAAATGCCCATCCTGCTAATGCATACAAGCAGAAATTACTTTTCAAAGCGCCTCTGTCCAACAAGGCTGATAAGGCTGGGAAAAAGGCCTATGAGGCCTACAAAGGCTGTGATCACCACAGTCCCCCTATTGTACACTTAACACACTCACCCACACCCTCAATAAGTCCTCCAATTCCAGGCAGCTTGCAACACCTTGCTATGCAATGCAATGTGTTGTAAACTGTCAGGAATCAGAAGTGTTAACTAACTAACAAAAAATACACATAAACACATAAACTACCCTGCTGCAATTCCCCCCTAGTCTAACCGGGCGCATCATTAACCCCCCCTCTTGCCTTATTGGATAGGAAAGCAGGGTTATCAAAATAGATATTTGGGGGGATTATGATATCCCCCCATCTCTCCATCCTGATCCAATAGGGACGGAGAGTGCTCAAAAAATATATGGTGTCTTGGGACCCCCAAACAGCTTTTTTGTTGAAAGAACGGCACTTTCATTTCCTAATTTTGATTAATTAAACAAAAATTACGGTACCGTCACTGCAATTTTTGATGTTTAAAATACGAAGAAATTAATTAATATGGAGTATTAGGCTGACCATACCTCACCTTTAAAAAGGGACACACATGAAAAATGCATACTACAGGGTTGCTTTGATTTTGGTGCAATCCTGAAATATGCCTATTTCCTGTGTGTCCCTTTTTAAAGGTGAGGTATGGTCAGCCTATGGAGTATATATACCCCATATTAATACACTGAAAGCTAAAACATAACCAAAAAAACCAAAGCAAATAATGAAATCAATATGAAACCCAGGTCCCCATACTGAATAATACACCATACCTCACAACATTTCAAATTACCAAAGAGGGACGCTTGTGTTTTAGGGAGTGTTGCTGGGATTGTGGCTGGTAGGTGGGATATTACCAAGAACGTTTAGGTTATTTCATGACTTATTGACACCTCCATGTGTTACTTAATAAATGATTTATAACAAGACCAAAGTATTTTATTTACACAGACTAATTTATAAACACTTATACTGATATTTATACAAATATTGCTGTAGAGCAATGTGATACACTTATATACACACCACACAGTCTGATCTCCTAAACACAGGGACACCAGGGTGATATACTTATTTACACATCACACAGTCTGATCTCCTAAACACAGGGACACCGGGGTGATACACTTATATACACACCACACAGTCTGATCTCCTAAACACAGGGACACCAGGGTGATACACTTATATACACACCACACAGTCTGATCTCCTAAACACAGGGACACCAGGGTGATACACTTATATACAAACCACACATTCTGATCTCCTAAACACAGGGACATCAGGGTGATACACTTATTTACACATCACACAGTCTGATCTCCTAAACACAGGGACACCGGGGTGATACACTTATATACACACCACACAGTCTGATCTCCTAAACACAGGGACACCAGGGTGATACACTTATATACACATTACACAGTGTGATCTCCTAAGCACAGGGACATCAGGGTGATACACTTATATACACACCACACAGTCGGATCTCCTAAACACAGGGACACCAGGGTGATACACTTATATACACACCACACAGTGTGATCTCCTAAAAGGAGAGGGTGGGAAAGAGGGACAGAGGGATTTGGGTCTAAAAGAGGGACTGGCCCTCTTGGGAGGTATGATACACTGGCTAAATAAACTAAGAGTAAAGAAAAATTGATATGGGGTCTGGACCCCCCTTCCCCATATCAATCTGAAAAATGGCCAAGGAAGGACTCCGTACCCCTTCCCCTGCCTTCTTAAAAGGAGGAGATGTGTAAAAAGCTGACCGTAGACTGGAGACACCTATTAATATAAAAAAACTGCAAAGGGTGCCTGGGCCCCCCCCCACCATGATGTGTGTATGTGAAAAAAATAGATCCAGAGGTGTCAGCAATATCCTGGTCCTTCACATCAATAAATAAAACTATTAAATAAACGAAACACCCTTTAAAATACCACACCACGCTTACCCCAGCTAAAAATAAAAAAGTACCCCCCGCCAAACCTGCCACCATCAGGCCACTGTGAAAAAAAAAAAGATATTGACTTTTTATATAGCTAACCTCTGTTTACATTATTTTTCCAAAAGCTCTCATTGGTTGGGATGTAGGTTTACACAGGGCTCCTAATATGCACTGGACTTAGCTCACCTCCCAGCCAATCAGGAATGAGACAAAACAGTCACACATACAAAATACGTGACCCTTTCCTCTTATCTGATTGGACTGATGTATGGATTTGTGGTCCGCAACTGGGAAGAGACAATGCACTGCTTGCTAAAAAAAGACTACAAGTCCCAGCATGCAGTGCTCTAAACAGTGTTTGAAAAGTTGCAGTCAATTTTTGACTTTACATTTTCTGCAGTGCCATGTATATGTCCCTAAAATGGAGATATCTGAATTTGTTTTCAGAAAACATTCTGTCTAAGGCAGTGAAGTGCAGCAATGTAATAAAGATACAATATAAAAAAGAAAGTGAAACAATGTAGAAAAGCCACTTCTGCAGCACACAGATCATGCAGAGCTGAAGAATCGCTTCCAGAGTCCCTAACTGTAAACTCTCTATGGAGCTTAATATCAGGGACATAAAACTATATTAAAAATAGGTGAGGCTGTGAAAAAAGTATAGTTAATTTGACTTTCAATTTTATGTAATAATATGCATAGTCAAATTGGAGCTTGATTATCTCTTTAAAATGTTATGTTATAAAGGTACATTATTATCATGTTGATTTATAGGGTGCAAAAGTACAGAAAATGATACTGTACCCATTAACAAGAACTGTTGGGGGATTGAATAAAGCTGAACTTTTTAAAAATTTAAGTTGTGTAATGCATGGTTTTCTAGATTCTATTTTTACAAGAAGATATACAATATGTATAATTGAGCAGATGGCAAATATAAATCACAAGTAAAATGATATCACAACAGTGAATTTATTGTAATTCCTCAAAGACATCACAGTTTTGGAATAAAAAGTGTGGGAACTGTTATGATTATATGCAAATTGTTGGATTTTTGGCTGAGTTTAGATGTATTCAAGTTACTTAACTGTGAAATAAAACAGGACGTTTCCTGTGCTGCAATATGTGGATTCATATAATAAAGTTTTAACCCTTTGAGTGGCAGAGGGCTGTGCAACACATTGCAATGTAATGCATTGCACTCCCCTCTGGCATTCAAACAGATAATCTCTTTGTTAGTCTGCCTATGTTGGGACTGCATTTCAAAATATTAATAGAGATAAAAATATGTTGTGCAGCGTTGGCACCATTTTTGTCCGTAAAGGAAATCCCCAGTAACAATACTTATACATGTCCACTGGAGAAGGCTTTCTGTAGTGGTAGTGAGGCCATAATAATCAAATGTAGAGCAAACTAACTGCACCATAGGGTACAAATAAATATTTCATTGGGGACTTTTAACCCCTTGATCACTAGCGAGGACTCCACAGAGTTGCATATCAGGAATTTGTGAATTTGTATTCATTTCATATGGTGCAGTTGTTCTGTTCCATAATTGCTTCACTTTCTTAGAGCATCAAGAGGGCCAGGTTTACATCCCAGGAGCCCCTTGTCAAGGCACTCTAGGTGTCCTTAGCACCACCCATGATCACAGCTCCACTCCACACACAACCCCACCCTCAATCCCATTCACTGTTTCCTAGCAAAGAAAATGCTACTGGCCTATAACAAGCAAGAGCAAAAGAAGCTTTAAGCCATTGGTTTAAAGGGCTTGCAGAACACTGTGTTGGAGATCTCCCTAGCATCTAAGGGGTTAAACAACAGTTTTTAAAGGAGTATAAAACTGGAGCAGGGACACTGAAATTGCTCTGGCCCCACCCATAAGTCAGAATATGGGTGTGGCCAGCACAGCTGAGGCACCTCCCAAAATTTGGTGCTCCAAGCAGTTACCTACTCTGTCTTTTGGGAAATTCAGCCCTAGACATCAGCCTCAATATGAGGAATATACTAATACAGTTCTGAGTTAAACTAGGCACTGGAACCAATTACTAAGTTTTTCTCTGCCTAACATTAATTTACCATCCTATATAATAATTTGCTAAGCTGTCATGCGCAGTACAGACAGCTGCGTGTGCTGCAGTCATGCGCAGTACAGACTGCCTGCGTTGTGGCTGATAACGGAGCGGGGGTCTCCAATTTTACTAAGGTCTGAATTCGGAGCATTCCCGCTCCATTATCAGCCGCGGCACGGGCAGTCTCTACTATACATGACTGCACTGCTGCAGTTGCTGCCTGGCACTGTGGCTCATTTACACGGACTGTTCAACTAGTAATATATAATGCACTTATTTGAATCCCCCTGGAACTTTGTAATTTCTGGCACAAAAAACCTCCATAGGGATAGTCTACTGTTAAAGTTTCAATTCTCCTGCTTCCGCTACTATACCATTCACATAAATGAAGACCGCTCCAACAGAACAGTTAGATATAGACCTCCCTTTTCTTTGAGGAACATTTTATATACAAGGATATCCTGTGTATGAAATAATATTAGTATCCAGTGTGATTTCGGTGATAAATCATGGGTTAATCATACATTTTGTTAAATGGTTATTCTGAGAACATTAGGATAGTGTTGTGTGTATGAACATCTGCACCTGGGATTTCATATTGTGTTATTAATTTATTGATTTAATTTTTTGTGTCACATAATTTTACTAATTCTTAACGATTTAGATTTATTTATTCATTTAAAGGCGGATACAATGGCTACATTTGGGATAAGATAAGATACATTTCTATATAAAGGGAACATGCAGGGTTATACTGTCTAGTAGTACATAAAAAAAGAAGTTCCGGTGAACAGATTAATACTCATTTTGGAGTCAGGAAGACTTATTTAATTCTAATTTTCTGGGTTATAATAAGACAAAGGTTAAACTTGATGGAATGGACCTGTGTCTTTTTTCAACCTAATTTATTCTCTCTCTCTCTCCCTAAATATATATATATATATATATATATATATATATATATATATATATATATATATGTAATGCTAGCGGCTGCAATGCATTGCAAAGCATTGTGCTGGAGATCTCTCTAGCTTTCAAGAGGCTAAAAACCCAATTTAAATAAACTGAAATGTTTGTCTTCGATGATATGATTGGTTTACTGCAGAACTGTACTAGTTTTTGTTTGTTCATCACCCTCTATATGAGGCAAATAAAACTAGTTGAGACAGACATGGCAATGGCTCATGAACCAGCTGGATTCCCAGTGGAAGTAATCTGGACTTATTATTTCATTGCCACTTGCCTTTGATTGGCTTCACATAAAAAGTAACTATAAACCCTCAGCACAAACCATCCAGGGTTGCAAGAGTGACCGGGAACTATAGTCTCAGACATTTTCTGCTATCTCATTCTGTACAAGAGTTAAAAAATATGAAGGACACTTATGAACCATAACATAGTCCAGGATCAGTTAATCTTAAAGGGATAGTAATACTTAAAATGTAAAAAATATATATGTTGTAGGGTTTATCCCCCTGAGTAAAACAAGAGTTCCCCCACTGCTGAAAGGTGTTTTATTCAAACGTTATTACAGCTCAAAGTTGAATTTGTTATCACAGTGGCCTGAAATTGTACAGTGGCGCTGTTGCTACACCATCCTATAGAGATTTATGGTCTACGGACCAGAGCTGTCCATAAGATGGTGTAACAACAGCACCACTGTACAATGTCAGGTCACTGTGATAGTGCACCTAAAAAATTCAACTTTGAGCTGTAATAACTTTTGAATAAACCATCTTTCAGTAGTGGGAGTACTCTTGTTTTACTCAGGGGGATAAACCCTACAGCATATTTTTTTTTTACATTTTAAGTATTACTATCCCTTTAAGACCTCCAGCTGTTGGACACCACAACTCCCACCACCTCAAACCAGACTTTGTCTGGTTGGGGATGATGGGAGTTATAGTCTACAACAGCCGACTACCCCTAAAAAGCTAGTTGCTTTGTGCATAAGATAAAATATGATTTGGCAATAAATAGTTTCCCAGCTACTGTTGGACTTCAACTCCCATAATACTTAGCTGGTCCCTGGTGAAAAGCAAAGTTTTAGTGATGTGTTAAATGCACAAATGAGTGCCTTCTGGATATAATCAGCCACACGGTAAGTTGTTTTACAGACATACTGTATTCATTACTGCACAGTGATTTTCAATGCTACTTAATTTTAAAGACTCAAATGTTTAATAAAAATATTTAGAGTGCTTGCCTTTTGTGTGTGCATGTATCTAATTAGGCTAGTTTAGTCAACTGCCTTTTAGCCGATGGGTGGTAAATTCCTTGTTTACTGTGGGGTGCCATTTTAAAATTAAATATATATAAGTACCAAATAAAGAAGACAGACAGATGTCCATTAGCAAACAGCACCACCTGGTGGCTGAATCACATAATTATGTTTAAAGTCAGTGAGATTACCAAAGCAACAAGGATTAAGCTGATCTGAAGTGATCAGGCAGTCAATACCACCATTTTTTAGGAAACTTTTTGATGACTTTTCAGTACTTAATTATAGGTTTGAGTGACTGCTATATTTAAAATACCAGGTTAAGATCCCCTTATTACTAGTTTACTTTTCCTCTTTGACCAGTATAGATAAACTGGTGAAGAACTGTCATGGGGGTGTGCAATACTTCTGTTGCCCATGTGAAAGAGGCCATTCAGTGGACTTGTGCTATGTATTGCTTTTGTCATATTCTATAAAGGATGTAAGTGCATGGTCTGTTTCACAGAGGGGACATGCAGTGCAACATTTTTGTAGCATGAGTTTTTAGGAGCGATTTGCAAATTAATTTATTGGTGCATTTTTAGTGCTACAGTCTAGCAATGTTTCCCAGCAACTCATTCTCTCAGTAGAAACAGAAGTGCTAAAATCATATGGACAACATAGCTGTCTGCAACAATTGTACGATTTTATTACAATTTCAATGTGATTCCTTTTAAATCAATACAACAGATTTGTAGCTGCATTATCTCGCTATCTGCTGAACATTGCACAGTGCTACTTCTCTGTGTTTACTGGATCTTGTGTTGCCTGTGCAAAATGCTCCATAGGACACAGTGATTCACAACGAATGCATGCATTTTTTTTCACAATCTCCTGTTGCTGTGAAAATGTTGCCTGTATAAAGGGGCCTACATGTGTTGCATATAACTGAGTGTTGTTGACCCATCAGTTATATGATCTGGTAGAAAGAGTACAAGATTCTACTCACTAAATAACTAAATAAAACATGGTGGCCATGTTGAAAGATGAAGTGAATACTTTGGATATTAAAATAAAGGTAAGGACATAGGCTTCTCCAGTTTCACACAATTGTGCTCTTTAAAATGCCAACACTTGACATAAAGAGAAATTCATCCTAGACAGTATAGGGGCTGATGTACTAAGAAAAGTGATGCTGTTTTGGTGCGAAGCAAATGCACCACAGGGATCAAAAATACATTATTTAAATGATCGTTTAACCCTTTGAGTGCCAGAGGGTGCACAATGCATTGCAAAGTAGGGTGACCACATGTCACGGAAAGCCCAGAACTGTCCTTTAATTGAGGTCTGTGTCCCAAGTCCCGAATCACCCCCCACTGGGACAATAAAGAGTCCCGGAATGAAACAAAGCCACCCACAGCACTTGTTGAAATACAGCTCATCTTCAGCCACAACAAAGAGCTGAGACGTCAAAAGCTGCTGCAGGAACACAATCTGCTACATAAACGGCAGGGATGTGCTGATGAGTGCAACAAGCTGGCAGCAGGGGAGAGAAAGCTTATTGCCTTCTATTGGTTGGGTTAGCATTCACATACCGTGCAGCTGTGTCCGCAGCTGCTTCCTGATACCCTGCTTCCTCCAGCCTCAAATAGGTTCGCCTGCCCCAAGCAGCTTATTTATGCAGGAGCAGTACCTGTAGGACTTTACTGCCGGAGTAAAGCACAAAGAGCGGCTGTGGGCCCCCTGCGGCTTATATGGAGTACATGCGAAAGTCATGCGTGCAATACAAGAGGTCTTATTAAGAGAGCCATAAAGGTGCAGTTCTAGTCACGTAGGGGGAAGGTAAAATGTTATTGTAAAAGGGACTTTTAGCGTCTGAATACTGGGTCTCCATTTAATGGGTCAGGGTGCCGTAGGACAAATAAAGTAAAGTTTTTGATATTTTTCACCATTTTCTGAAATTTTCCAAGTCCTCCTGATTCATCTGGTTAACTTTTTTATTCCTCTATTTTTTTTTCAATGAAACATTTCACTGATATACACATATTATCCAAAATTTCAAATGGCCGGAGGGACACATGATTACTGGTGTTGTGACTGGCAGACAGGCCATTATAGGGAATTTTAGATCAGTCACGAGTTTCAAAAGAGCCAAGAACAAGTACTCTGATGCTCTTGTGTGCACAGCGTCCCTGAATGGAAGAATGGAAATGTGGTCACCCTAGACCACATCCCTGATTGCACAGGACAGTCCCTGTTATTAAATGTGTACCCCATATCCCTGGCAGCCCCATTCAGGGACAATACAAAGTCCTGGAATGAAGACTCCAGAGCACAGAGTTCTAAACACTAGAAGGAGAGATACCCATTGCCTACTTTGACAGGAAGTGATGCCTCTTCTGGTCTACAAGAAAATGGATTCCAGACAGAGCTCTAAAAACACTAGAGACAAACCTGAGCCTTGTCCATGACATAGTGTGCCAGACAAAGAGCAGGTTGCGCCCTGATATCCAAGTGATGTATATAATGACCCCTCCTGCATACCCACCCTAGAGCTGAGGACAAGTACTATAATAATTATTGATGCATGAAAGAAAAATGGCAGTGGTGAACAGTGCAGACATCTTAAAGAGACAGCATATCTGAGTCTGCGCTTTCTGTCCCCTTCAACTTCACGACTGGTGAGTTGAATGGCTTTGTGCCTTAAAGGGATAGTAATACTTAAGTATTACTAATCCCTACATTAAAGTTCTATGCGGACAGGCACTGACAGGGATCTTGCAGTAGGTGCTCTCTGCGCCAATGCTGTCAGTCCCTTCCGGTGCCTTAAAGGGATAGTAATACTTAAGTATTGCTAATCCCTATATTAAAGTCCTATTAAAAATAAATGTATTGCCCCTAGTGTCATCTCTCAAACCTTTATGATTTGAGAGATAATCGCTCCTAAATTTGCCCTCTCCCCCTTCCCCGAAGTCAGCGTTGTAGCTGACTGAAGGGATATCTGGTCTTACAATCATCAGGCGGCTCTGCAGCAGAGCCACGATCGTGTTAATAAAAAAAAAAATTTCACTAAACGGTCTTCTACGTGTGCTTGCAAACCAAGCACAAACCAAGCACACGTAGAAGACCATTTCAGTGAAAGATTTATTTTTTATTAATGCAATCTTATCTGTGCTGCAGAGCCGCCTGAAAGTCGTATGACAGGCTTCCCTGCTGTCAGCTAGAACACTGACTTTGGGGAAGGGGGAGGGAGAGGGCAACTTTAGGAGCAATTGTCTCTCAAGCCATAAAGGTTTGAGAGATGACACTGGGGGCAATACATTTATTTTTAATAGGACTTTAATATAGGGATTAGCAATACTTAAGTATTACTATCCCTTTAAGGCACCGGAAGGGACTGACAGCATTGGCGCAGAGAGCACCTACTGCAAGATCCCTGTCAGTGCCTGTCCGCATAAAAGGTTATATTTTTATTTAATGCAGGGATTTTATTTGAAAAGATAACTATGTCTAGGCATATCACTAATGTAATGATGATTTAAGCCTCTATGTTCATCTTATGAAAGTTCTGCTTTAATTATCTTTCTCCATGCCCAGTAACACAGAACAATAGTAACAGCACTGTAAAGAAAAGCAAAATAATAGCAAATTTGTTGCTCCCTTGTTCATTTATATAGGGTCTATGTAAGTGTATGAGGGGTCTTGGAGAAGAGCAGACAGTTTTTCCTGATACTTTATAGGGCAGGGACATGCTATGTATCCAGTCATTGTCACTGCCATTTATGTTAGTTTAATACAACATTGCAAAACACCCCACAACTGGGTGGAATGGATACAAAACATGCTTTAAAGGGATACTAATACTTTATTATTACTATCCCCCATATTGTAGATATTTGTAAAATAATTTAATAGCCCCTAGGTTCACCTCTCAAACCTTTATGGTTTGAGAGATAACCGAACGCAAAGTTCCCCCCTCCCTCCCCCTTCCCTGAAGTCAGCGTTGTACTGACTTCAGGGGAAGTCTTTCGTATGACAGGCTTGTGGCTCTGCAGCTGAGCCGAGATCCTGTTAGTGAAAAAGAATAATTTCACTGAAACGGTCTTCTACATGTGATTGGTTTGCAAGCACATGTAGAAGACCGTTTCAGTGAAATAATTATTTTTCACTTATGTGATTGAGGCTCTGCTGCAGAGCCGCCTGATGAAAATAAGACCGGATATCCCTGCAGTCAGCACAACGCTGACTTCAGGGAAGGGGGAGGGAGGGGAGAACTTTGCCTTTGGTTATCTCTCAAACCATAAAGGTTATTATTAAATTATTTTGCAAATATGTACAATATGGGGATAGTAATAATAAAGTAATACTCTCCATTTAAATTGTGGTCATGGCCATATAGAAAGGTTGTTTTCAATGTTGTAGGGTCTGGACAGGGTCAGTGGTGCCATAGTGTGCTTTGCCATACCTCCCAAGTGTCCTTCTTTAGGAGGGACAGTCCCTCTTTTAGACCCAAATCCCTCTGACCCTCTTTACCACCTTGATGTCCTTCTTTTTAGAAGATCAGACTGTGTGATGTGTGTATAAGTGTATCACTCTGCTCTACAGCAATAAAATTCACATTCATGTTTCTTAAATGTCAGTATATGTGTTTATAATTTAGTCTGTGTAAATAAAATACTTTGGTCTTATCATAAATCATTTATTAGGTCACACAAGGAAGTGTCAATAGGTAATGAAATAGCCTAAAAACTCTTGGTAATGCCCCGGCCACCAGCCACACCCCCAGCAACACCACCTAAAACACAAGTGTCCCTCTTTGGCCATTTGAAATGTTGGGAGAGATGGCTTTGCTTAGGGGAGGCTTATATGCAAATCTGGGCTTAGGTAGGGAATGTTGTCATTGTGAATGTGTTTAAGAGATAACAGGGGTTATGCACTAAGGTGTGATAAAGAGGTGATAAAGTGGAGATGACTTCTTCAGTGATATCACTTCTCCAACTCCTACGTTATTCTATGGAGCCTATGCACTAAGATTTCTCCAACTTCAGGGATCTTAGTGCATAGGCTCCATAGAATAGCATGTGAACTAGAGAAGTGATATCACTTGGAGAAGTTATCTCCACTTTATCAACGCCTTATCACACCTTAGTGCATAAACCTCATAATTTTCAGTCAGCTCTAGGGGGCGATACTCTGAAGTATGATAAAATGGAGATCTATTTTCCATTTTGATACACTCTCCAATTCCTACGTTATTCTAGGGAGCCAATCCACTAAGATTTGTTTATCTTGAAAGATCTTAGTGCATTGGCTCCATAGAATGACATAGGACTGGGAGAGGTTATAACAGTGGAGAAGTAATCTCATCTAAATCACATCTCTATCACCCCTTTAGCATACCTTAGTACATAACCCCCCGGATGTCATGTCCATAGAGGCAGTTGCTAGCAGTTCTATTTCTGAAGCAAGCAGATTGATGAGCCTTTCTTAACCCTTTAAGGAAAGCATTTTGGGCCCTACGTTCAAAAGAAAAGTGGGGGAGTTCTGGGGCAAATCATATCTCTATAGAGAGAATTAAAAATTCCCTTTGATTTAATTGGGGGTTTTAACCACTTGAATACTAGAGAGGTCTCCAATGCATTGCTTTGCATTATCTAGCATTCAAGCAGGTAAAATCCCCATTTAAAGGGATAGTAATGTTTTACAATAAAAGCAGCTCCAATTAATCTTCATAGTATTTTGGCCATGGAGAGTGTAATTTCAATACTGTCAGAGTTGTATTTCAAAAGTAATTGAATGATAAAGTATCCCCCCTCTCGCTCCTTTTACTGATGTAACACTGCTCACCTCAGAACAGAAAGGTGTCCAGATGGATTGAAGAGAGGGACAATCTTCAATTAGCATAAGGGAAAAACCTGAAAAACCTGTCAAGGGGGGCAGGGTTTTCATTGTTCTCACAGTAAGAAGGTTGTCCCTTGCTGTGAGCTGTCTGGTCTCAATACCAGATTCCACATCTGAGGGGAGGTGGCTTACACTAGGTAAAAGGGGCAGGAGGGGGATACTTTATCATTCCATTTCTCTTGAACTACAACTCTGACAGTATTGAAAAAACACTCTACATGTCCCAGATACTATGAAGATTAATTGGAGATGCTTTTATTTTGAAACATTATTATCCCTTTAAATCAATGGGAATTTTTTAGTTTTACCCTGTAGTGCAATTGGTTTGTTCCAGAACTCCTCCACTTTTCTTTGTGAAGCAAAGCATTGCACATACCTTTGGCCCTGAAAGGGCCAAATTACCATGTGGGCAGAGATTGTGGTCCTGTGGTCCTGCAGCTAACTGTCAATCACTTACAATCACATTCTCCCCACAGACACTTCAGTAAGAAAGTGTAAAACAAAGTGTCCTAGAATCAATGTATATACCATTAAACCTTTGAGTGCCACAGGAGTACACAAACCAGTGCAGAGTAATGCGTTGCATACCGCTCTGGCACTCAAAGGGTTAAAATTGTTTACTGCTATATTACACCACTTACTTCGCAATTGTTTTACAGCACTGAATGTTTTTTTTCTACAGATAGGTCACTTTAACCCTTTGAGTGGCAGAGGGGTAAGCAACGCATTGCAAAGCAATGCGTTGTGTATTTCTCTTGCATTCAAAGGGTTAAACGGAACTTATATGCTTCAATAAGTTATCCCCAATTAATTGTTAGTAGCTTCTAATTCATGGAAATAACGTGATATTGTTGCTTAACCCCTTAAAAACCGTGGCTGGTACTTAAGGACCATGGAACGTTTTATTCAGGATATGATTCAGGGCTCCACGAATGGCGTGCAGCTGAGTGGGGAGCCCTGGAATCCATGATGTATATGTACGTCATGGGTCCTTTAGGGACGTTCCCCCATGACGTACATGTACATCCCTGGTCCATAAGTGGTTAAGGGCCAGCAAGAGTTGGAATCATAACATCATACGCAACTTACATTAGTGGGACAGTGCAGACCTCTTGCCGAGGAGTGATCTGTGCTTCTGCGCTGTCCGTCCCTGCCTGTACGTTGATAGGTTAGTTTGCAAAGGGGAAGTTGCATTATACCTTAAGGTACAGGCAGGGATGGACAGCGCAGATGCACAGATCACTCTTTTGCAAGATGTCTGCGCTGTCCCACTGATATAAGCTGCATAAAATTCCAACTCGTGCTGGCATTTAAGCAATGTTATTACGCTATTGCCACGATTAACAAGCTACTAATAATTAACTGGGGATAATTTATTGTAGCGTGAAAGTTCTGTTTTAATGGCTAAATTCAATCCAGTGAGGTCCCTCACAATTTCTTCCAAATGACGCCATGAGTCAGTTTGATGTGATGGAGTCTACCCGGCCTGACGATCCTGCAGAGAGTAAGTAACTACATGAAACCGTGTGTGCATTCAAGTGTAACTACACTGGTCCTCAAATGAATTTCTAACTCTAAATGCAGCCCTAGGAAAGACAGATTTGCACACCTCTGCTTTAACCCTTTGAGTGCCAGAGGGGTACGCAACGCATTGCAGAGCAATATGTTGTGTACATCCTGGCACTCAAAGGGTTAACGCCATGAATACTAATGAGGATTTCAATGCATTTTGAAACATCAAATGGATTATATATAAACTAGTGTAAAAACCCCTCGGTCCTGCTCTGTATACTGCGCCTCACTGGCAGCGCACGCAATGCAGTCATGCGCTGTAGAGTGCCCGAATGCACAGAATGCTCCCAGCATTCCTACACCTACCAGCATTCTGTGCGTTCGGGCAGTCTCTACTGCACATGACTGCATCGGACAAACATTCTAGCGTTTTATTATATAGGATATATCCTGTATCTGGTTTCAGTTGAGTTGCTGCAATGCATGATAATAATTTTCCTCACAACCAGCTTAATAATTATGATAATTATTTACACTCTTGGAGCTGGTGTGGGTTCTGTATACATAAACAGCTAAAAAGAAATGTCTGTAAAACAACAGCAACCTTTTACAGCTCCTTTGAAGGTCTCAAAGCTAATGTAGCTGCAAAATTGATGTACCACAAAGCTGAACATTTACTGCTGAGGCGTTTCCTATCTGAGCTTAAAGTAATTATAAATGTTAATAAAGAACAGGGCACGTCTTTCTGTCCATGCTACTTATTGTAAAACAATAACAAATACAATTTCCATTGAACTAAATAGAGCTTTTAACTCCTTGAATGCTTGAGAGATCTCCAGATCATTGTGGGGACCTCACCAAAACGTAATGTGTTAACATGCCCAATTTAAAGGGATAGTAATGTTTCACAAAAACAGCACCTCCAATTAATCTTCATAGTATTTGAGCCATAGAGAGTGTTATTTCAATACTGTTAAAGTTGTAGTTCAAGAGTAATTGAATGATAAAGTATCCCCCTCCCGCCCCTTTTACCTAGTGTACGCCACCTCCCCTCAGATGTGGAATCTGGTCTTAAGACCAGACAGCTCACAGCAAGCAACAATCTTCTTACTGTGAGAACAATGAAAGCCCTGCTCCCATTGAAAGGTTTTTCCTTTATGTTAATTGAAGATTGTCCCTCTCTGCAATCCACTTGGACACCACCTTTCTGTTCTGAGGTGAGCAGAGTTACATCAGTAAAAGGGACGGGGGGGGGGGATACTTTATCATTCAATTACTCTTGAACTACAACTCTCACAGTAATAAAATAACGCTCCCCACTCTATGAAGATTAATTGGAGCTGCTTTTATTATGAAACATTACTATCCCTTTAAGGAAATGCTAACATTTAAACATTTTATTAAGCTATATAATTTTAAATAATATACTTAAACCTAGGCTGTGCAAAAATTATTTATTTTATGACAGATCCCTAAAATCTAATGCAAAAATTTAATTCACGGACTAACTTTTTCAGACCGCATTTGGGTAATTTTGCTTGTAATGAGTGATAAAAGTTATTGCAGTTAAAGTACTGAAATTAGTACTCACTACTCATCTATGCAGAAATGGTGTTACCTTATCTTAGGCCATTTAAAGACAATACAGCACAATCTCTTCTCATGTCTTATCAAGCCTGTTATGGTAATTGTAGGCAGGGGCGGTGAAAAATGCAAGGATGGCTGTTCCCACAAATCGCATGTGAGAATACATTTTAGCACTCAGAAAACAGATTATTTTACAAAGTCTAGTCCTATATTATAATTTACTAGGATGTTTGTTAAAAGCCTTCATGCACAGTAGAGACTGCTATGATCGGTGCAGTCATGCGCAGTACAGACTGTCCACTCTGCAGTCATGTGCAGTACTGACTGCCCGAATGCGCCATGGCTGATATGGCACTCCGAATTCAGACCTCTGCACACCTTCCTGGGACCGCTTGGTGCTTAGCGGGTCCCGCTCCCTATCAACTGAGAAGCATCCCGGCAGTCAGTACTGTGCATGACTGCAGCACAGCCAGAGTGACGAGAGGCTCCGGCCACCAGCCAAGGTTGCTGGGTGGTACTGTGAACCGTGTACACGGGCTTTAAGACTAGTATAGAATAAAGGGTATTGGATGGAAGGATTTCCTAATAGGCAGAGTAGGATTTTGAGGAGTGTTCCAGCGGTGCTGGCCACACCCATATTCTAGATTGTGGGTGTGACCAGAGCAATCTCCATATCCTGCACCAGGTTTTACTCCTTTTTATTTAACCCGTTGTATGTTATAGACATCTCCAACGCATTGCTCCTCAATGTTTTGGAGATCTCTCTAGCAACAAAGGGTTAAAGCTTTTTTTTTTTTTTTTTCTATAGGCCATGGATGCTTTCTGTGCCAGGGCACAGTACATCTGACTGGGGCAGGGCAATGTGAGAACGGAGGTTATGGTTTTCACTGTTGGCAAGCAAAACAGGAGTCAGACAGTACAGTAATAACCTTTATTAGAAGCGGTAATAAACAACAAATATCACAGCAAGTCAGAGGAAGGAGCCGAAGGTAGACATAGAAGCCAAGCATCTATCAGAAATAGGAGGCCGCCTCTAAGTTCCCAATCTGCAGAGACTAGGCAGAAGCCACTGGTAGTCTCAATGCCAGGTAGGCCCTACGTAGAGTCAAAACGATCACTCCAAGGATAATACGGAAGGAGACTGACTCACGCCTGCCGTCAGTACTGGAAAGGCTGATCACTCCCAAAGGATGGTAACAAGGGAGACTACTGACTCATGCCTGCAGTCAGAAAAGCTAGAGTCTACCAGAGCCACAGGTCTGCACCAGATTGGTTATCTGACTCTACGAAAGGCCACACGGAGGAATAGTCAGACAGAGCCACAGGTCAGCACCAGAACGGTAGTACAAGCCAAGGGTCATACACGGAGTAAGTAGTTAGCCAGAGCTGCAGGTCCACACCAGCTTGGTTGTTCAACTAAGCTGAGGTCATACATGGAGCGGGTAATCAGACAGAGCCACAGGTCAGCACCAGAACGGGTAGTCAGACAAAACCAGGTAATACACAGAGAACGCAAGCAAATGAACTGCACTGGACTCCAATGAAAGGGTGAATGAGCCCTGTGTCCAGGCAGTTTAAGAAGGCTTGTCCGCATGGAAGGAGGAGCACCATGCTGTCCATGCTTTTGGACGTGCGCCTGAAAATGACGTCACCCGGAGGCACCCGGGCCGCCGAACACAAAGCAGCGGCTGGAGCTGCGAGGAAGGAAGAACACTGTTGAGCCGCCTGACTGGCAGAAGGGGGAGAGGGGGAGAGATGCGATAGAGCCACCTAAGGTAAGGATGCGGCCGGCTCGAGCAGCTGCCGTGCGGTCATACTGTGATAATGGTAATATGCAGAGCTAAGTACACCTAGGAGGTTATGCACTAAGGCATGATAAATAGGTGATAAAGAGAAAAAGACTTCTCCAGTGATATCACTTCTCCGGTTCCTATGTTATCCTATGGAACCTATGCACTACAATCTCCAAAGTTGGAAAAATCTTAGTGCATTGGCTCCATAGAATAACATAGGAACTGGAGAAGTGATCTCCTTTTTATCACCTCGTTATCACACCTTAGTTCATCTCCTAGACTGCTGTGCCTGGGAGTATCTGTGATGTAAATCTGTCCCTGAAGGTATCTAAGTGTAATTTCATATCAGGTTTAGGTGTTAGTGTTCCTTTAACTCAGTTGAAACTCGGGGATTCTGACCTGGAATCCAAAGATTTTGTGCACTCTCCCCACTGTCACTAATAGTTATACACTTTACTACTGGCAGTTAGGGTTTAGAATCTATGCACAAATAAAAAGGAGCACTTATTGAGCAAATCATATGCACCGCGTTAGACATATAAAACTACCTTTTAATTTAAAAGGGGCTTACCTGAGGGCTTTTACCCAGAGACTCAATTTTTAAAACTTAACCCTTTGAGTGCCAGAGGGGTACACAATGCATTGTTTTGCAATGCGTTGCGTACCCCTCTGGAACTCAAAGGGTTAATTAACTATGCCCACTTCATAGCTGGTTCTGGTCACTCCCTCACCTGTTTTTCCTACTCTCTGACCATTTAAGGAACACCCCAAAAGCCATATAGACTGCCCTACTGCCCTCTCTCTGTGCAAGGGAAAATTTGCAGCATAAATTTGTTACTAAAGTGATGTTAGACAGGTGTAAGGCTAGAAAATAGATTTGAGTGCTATTTTTTTGTACAAAAAGAACCCAAGTGAATGAATAGATTTGAGTGCTTGTTTTTTTTTTTTTTTTTACAAAAAGAATCCAAGTGAATGACATATGAAGTGCAGAAAGGAACGAGGGGACCCTCCGCAGTCCCCAAATTAAAAACAAACCAAAGACTAAGATAGAAAACAATTCTGTGCTGCTTCATACAAATTACTTAAAGGGATAGTAATGTTTCACAAAAAATTGCAGCTCCGATTAATCTTCATAGTATCTGGGTCATGGAGATCGTTATTTCAGAACTGTCCTAGATGTATTTCAAGAATAATTGAATGATAAAGTATCCCCCTCCCGCCCCTTTTACTGATGTTACACTGCTCAGCTCAGAGCAGCAAGACTATCCAGATAGATCGTAGCAAGGGACAATCTTCAGTGAGCAAAAGGGAAAAACCTGTAAAGGGGGAGCAGGGTTTTCCTTATGCTCGCAGAAAGAAGATTGTCCATTGCTGTGACCTGTTCGGTCAAGAGACCAGATTCCAAGAGGAGGCGGTTTAAAATAGGTTAAAGGGGCAGGAGGGGGGTACTTTATCATTCAATTACTCTTGAACTACAACTCTGACAATATTGAAATAACACCCCCCATGGCTCAAATGCTAAGAAGATTAATTGGAGCTCTTTTATTATGAAACATTACTATCCCTTTAAGGGAATGCTAACATTTAAACATTTTATTAAGCTATATTATTTTAGATAATATACTTAAACCTAGGCTTTGCTAAATTATTTATTTTATGACAGATGCCTAAAATCTAATCCAAAAATTTAATGCACAGACTAACTTTTTCAGACACTGTTTGGGTAATTTTGCTTGTAATGAGTGATAAAAGTTAATGCAGTTAAAGGACTGAAATTAGTACTCGCTACTCATCTATGCAGAAATGGTGTTACCTTATATTAGGCCGATTCCACATCTGAGGGGAGGGGGCTTACACTAGGTAAAAGGGGTGGGAGGTGGATACTTTATCATTCAATTACGCTTGAACTACAACTCTGACAGTATTGAAATAACACTCTCCATGGCCCAAATACTATGAAAAGTAACCCTTTGAATGCCAGAGAGGTACGCAACACATTGCTTTGTGAAACATTATTATCACTTTAAATGTGAACCCTTTGTACAGCATATATCATGACAATGTATTAATACACATTTTTCAAAAAGGAGAATTTTGTCACATAGTTTGCCTAAAATATGTTTAAGCTTGCTTATCACACCAAGATACCCCATTATAAGTGAGTTCTATCTAATATATATTGCCATCTTTATAGAATATACACATTCTTTATATTAAAACCTAAATCTATCTAATTCCGTCATGGCAGAACTGACCTGCTTTCAAATAGGTATCACTTGTAGTGATCAGCCAAGGACCTCAATAGCTGGAACATTTCCATCAGTCCATTTATATAGAAGTCTGTCCCACCTACTAGTATAAACTACATGAAGCCTGTATAATACACTTTTCCAATATTCATTGAGATTTTCATTTCCATTTTCTCAAATAACAGAGTGATCACAGGCAAACATAAGCCAGTCAAGCTAGTTAAAATAATGTCATGTACTATGCCTTTAAAAATATATCTTGCAATAATCAGCAACTGTCCATATTTAAAAAATTTGAGTGCACATGGTGAAAAAAGCAGCTAGAATGAGAACAGAACATTTTTGAGAAAAAAGAAAAAATCTCAGTGCTAAAATATCATAATATAAATATACTGCATATACAAAAAATCCAAGTCAATGAAATACGAAGCACAGCTAATATTGAGGGAATCCTGTTGTTCAATACACAGAATTTTCATAAGCCATGGCAATATGTCTTAGATAGGACTCACAAAATTGGGTATCTTGGTGAGGTAAGCAAGCTTAAAGGGATAGTAATACATTTAAAAAAATGCAGCTCCGATTGATCCTCCTTTAAAGAGGGTCATGTAACGCTGTGTTTCAATTTTCCATGTGGTAGTTCAACATTAATTCAATGCTAAAGTATCCCCCTCTCTCCCCTTTCACCGACATCATGCTGCCTCTTTCAGCCGGAGCGCAAAGATGGTTAAACTTCACTGAGCATCAGGAAAATCCTGCCCTCCTTCATTAAAGGGGTCAGGTTTTTCCTTATACAAAGTGGATGAAGATTGTCCATTGCTACACGCTGTCTGGTCCCAAGACAATATTCCACATCTGAAGGGAGGAGGCTTAAAGGGGGAAAGGGGGCTGAAGGGGAATACTGTATAATTGAATTACTGTTGAACTACTAAATTAAAAATATTGACACACAATGTTACATTGTCCAAGTTATAGGAGGACCAATTGGAGCTGCATTTTTTTTAAAAGTAATACTATCCCTTTAAACATATTTTGGCCAAACTATTCAACAAATCCCTAGGTTTTTTAAACAAGTGAATTAATATATTGGCATAATGTATGTTCTACACAAAGTTCACACTTAATTAATTTGTATGAAATAGGGCAGAATTGTCTTCTGTCTTTTGTTTGTAACTCCACCCATTTCACTGCCAGTTCTGATCACTCCCTGCCCACTTCTTCCCACTCTCCGCCCATTTTAAGGGTATACCCTTCTCCCCTAATCCCAATCCCATCCACCCCAATCAAGCCTACATTTTCCTGTATTAAATGCCAGTGAGGTGTTCACAGAAGTATTGCAGTGGACATTCCTCTGGCATTCATAGGGTTCAGAGCAAAGATAGTGTGGATTGCTTCATCTATTATAAATATTTCCAAGGCTTACCATAAAATGCACTTGCAATATCCTCCTCATATCAATATTTACAGTGCAAAATGCAGTTAAATAATAAATGAGTATTTAAGCCTGGGTCCTATTAATTCAAGTTATAGATCCATTCCTCTGCATAATGTCTATCAGGCTTTTGTTTTCTAACGATTGATGATTACTATTTATTTTTAATACAGGGTTATTGAGTCCCGCTTAGTACTTGACTGAGTTCAGTTGGCTCACAGACATCTAAAAAATTAATACACTTGTCTACAGAGTGATAAATGGAATCTTTTGGCAACATTCTTTCATCAGACGAAGAACACATGAGACAGTTAAGGTGGCAACTGTCCAAGATACATCTATGTATGGCCACCCCCTAGTGGTCAGAAAACGAAAATCTCAATTAGTGTTTAATTTTGTTCTTTTGCTTATAATTTCCATATTTATTGAACTGTAGTTTATATTTGTCTCTTTCCAGTGACTGATTTTACTGTATGTTTTCCTGAGCTGGACACAATGATTTTGATTTACTAAGATGAAATGCAGCAATTTTGGAGCAAGCCAACTCCTCCATAAGGGACAATTACAAATCCTTATTGATTCAAATTGAGTTTTTAAACCCAAGAATGCTTGAGAGGTCGCCAGTGCATTGCTTCACAATGTGTTGGAGACCATTTTAGCATTCTGGGAGTTAAAGTTCCATTTAAACCAATGGGAATTTGGAGAGCTTTTATTTGTCACCTACAGGGCAGTTGGTTTGCCCCAGAGTTGCCGTAGTTCTGCTTAGTATATTGGGATCAATGTGATTGTCCAAGAAATTTGAAAGTTATGGCCAACTGCAACACAGTTTGTCCCTTCTTTAAAAACAAGTGTTTAGAAGCCATTTTAACCCATTTATCAGAATATGTCCATGGTTATGGTCATGGACTCCAATGCAGACAAAGTCGTCCGGGGAGAAAGAAACAAGGGAAGCATGGGACTTTGGGCAGTTGTTAGTGTATGAGTGAACTCTCTGGGCACTGCTTGGGATAGAGGGGGTGAAATATATGAGATAAGGCAAGAGATAGAGAGGGGAGAGACAGAGCACAGAAGAAGGGGAGCGATAGAAAGGGGGAGAGGCAGAGAACTGGAGAAGGGGAGACATGGAGGGCCACGGTATAAATAGGAGAGACAGAGTAGGGGAAAAGGGGAGAAAACAGTGTGAGAGAGTAAGCTGTCCAGCATTCCTGTCTGCCTACAAACCCACTAAGAAATGTTCCTACCTAGTTTAGATATGTGACCCAGACAGGAACCTGTTTGACTGACATACAAAAGTAAGAGAATCTGTTTTTTTTTGTGGTTTTTTTTGTGGTTTTTTTTTGTGTTATTGTTTTTTCTGAAATCTGATTAGTTGAATGGGCAACAAAAGAACAACATACCAGTTTACCAATCTGTTTTGCATCTTGTGAAACTGCATGCTTCATATGAATTCCAACATTAAAAAATAGTTTTGCTCATTGCCTAGTCTCTAGCAGCAAAGAGGCTTAGGAAGACTTAAAGGGATAGCAATGTTTCAAAAATAAAAGCAGCTCCAATTAATCTTCATAGTATTTGTGCCATGGAGAGTGTTATTTCAATACTGTCAGAGTTGTAGTTCAGGAGTAATTGAATGATAAAGTATCCCCCTCCCTCCCCTTTTACCTAGTGTAAGCCATCTCTTCTCAGATGTGGAATCTGGTCCACAGACCAGACAGATAACAGCAGGGGACAATCTTCTTACTGTGAGAACAATGGAAACCTGCCCCCATTGACAGTTTTTTCAGTTTTTTCCCTTATACTAATTGAAGATTGTCATTCTCTGTAAGCCATCTGGATAACACCCCTCTGTTCTGAGGTGAGAAGTGTTACATCAGTAAAAGGGGCTGGGGGGGAATACTTTATCATTCAATTACTCTTGAACTACAACTCTGACAGTAATGAAATAACACTCTCCATGGCCCATATACTATGAAGATTAATTGGAGCTGCTTTTATTTTGAAACATTACTATCCCTTTAAAAAGATTCATAATATAATAGAAATGCTGCAGTTATTAACCTTTTAAGAACGCAAGGGATCAGCAACAGACTGTTCAGCAATGTGTTGTACGCACCTCTGATCCTTGAGGAGTTAATCCCATGAATGCTAGAGACACCTCCGAGACTTTCAAAAGCAATGAGGTTAATATATACATTCATCAGAGTAGCTCTACTGGCCTTAAGTTCTAACACCAAAATCGGCCCTTCCGGGGCATTGACTACAGTTCATTGAGTGAATTTGTGTATACCAGCTGAAAGGGGAATACAAAAATTGTAGGGCTTTTCCTGTTCAGTAAAATAAGAGTACTCCCACTTATGAGCGAAGCATATTTAAATTTTTATTTTTTATGATTTTTTTTTTATTGACAGTGCCCTCTAGTGGTCAGATTTCAATTAGTTATTCTGTTACATTCTATGGGAGAGATGAGCTACTAATCAATAGCTCTCCATAGAATGTTATAAGAACTGCTTTCATGTTGTCAGTTTGATCTTACACTGTCACTTCCTGACAGTTTGAATTTCTGATTAAAACAAATTACAGCAGTATGAGAACCACTGTTTTATTCAGCAGGAAAACTTATAATATATAGGTTTTCATAAAAAAAGTTATTTCTCCTTTAAGCCCGCTAAGCTGTGTACACCTGTCCCATTTCATGTGCAGGGAAATTACATAAAATAGCTCAATTTCCTCTATGCCTTGTTTAATAAATCGTGTTAACCCTATGTGTGCCAAAGAGGTATCCAACACAGTTCAATGTAATGCATTGGATTCATCTGTGGCTTTAAATGATTAAACAAGGCGTAGAGGCAAGGAATGCACCGTAAGTCCCATAGTCCACAGGTGCATATAAGGTCATATTGTTAAGATGCTAGCTGGATGGACATGTGCGGCATGCATAGTTGAAGTAATGAGATGCTTAATGCTTGCATGTGTGTATGATCTGTGGAAATAATGAGATATCATATAGCCTTATGGCAGGCACCTCTTTCCCAAAGTAAACATGCCAAAATAGTATTTCATGAATCAAATGTCTCATTCTCTTTCACAATTTGTTTCCTGTTAAGGATGCTATGACCATATGCGGTAAATCAAACTTATTGGTAATAAACCAGTGGGTTCCATACTTGCACATAAGTGCAGCTGTCATAATCATACACTCAAACATAAACACACACACACACACTAAGCACCTGGATCTGCCCAATGCTATGCAACCTTTCAGTTTGTGCCGTGTATTCATGTCACTGCGACCATATAATTTGTATAAGGGGAATTAGAATGGCCTGTCTAAGAGAAACAGAGGGTTGAAGAAATAAAATAGCACCTTCTATTTAAGCAATGGACATAAGTAAAGCAGCAAAGCTATTCAATGTGCTGCTCATGCCAATCTGCTTCTCTAAGCCTAAGTCTACTCAGCCTAGCTGAGTAATGTCTAGCAAATGCACAAGCAGGAGGGGAAAGATGGAGCAGTGCAGGGACGTGGGACTAAAGTGATAGTGCAAAAACTGACTGCAGCAATGGTTGTTGCAGCATGTGCAATAAATGATGATGATCCCTTTCCTCCAGGGTGTCAAGGTCCTACCAATCACTCCACACCAGTCCCTCACCACCACTGCCATACAGATCTGCCACATTATAAGTTATACTTCATTTTTTTAAATTTAATTACTTGACACCATCATGAATATGTACCAGCGTCACTTAAGCAGGAAGTAAGTGTTGTGGGCAAAGGCCAAATGCACTCTGCATGCCAACACATTTTTCATGGTGTGTGTTGCTGTAGGACTTACAACTTTGACTTCTATCTACTTATTTCTCAACTACAGCCCTCAGAAGAAGTCATATTGTGCTGGTAAATGTTGCACCATATTAAACATAGGAGAAAAATGTGTTGGAATAGGAGCAAAATGTGTTAGAATGTGTTAGAATTGGAGAAGAATGTTTTGGAATTGGAGAAAAATGTGTTAGAATAGGAGAATAATATATTGGAATAGGTGAAAAAATTGCTGGAATAGGTGAAAATGAGGAACATTTTGCACTGGAGAAAAAGAGAAGACTTTCACAAAAAAAATTAAAAAATCGGCCGTTTTTCGCAAAAAAGGTTGGTGGGGAATTTTTCTCACTTTTCACCCACCCCTACAGAGGACTAATAGAGTCCCCATCGAGGAGAGCGGGTCACAGATATTGCACTTTGCTACATACCGTGTATATCCTGCAGAAACGCATGTAATGCAAAGCACTGGACATTTCTATCATTCTAGAGGTTAAAAGTCATATTTTAGTCAGTGTTCATTCTTTTCCATGGTGTAGCTACTTCAGTTCTTTTTAGGGCATCAGCTTGATTATCATAATTCAGTTATTTCTAAAACCATCCTCCAACAATAGAGCTGTCATCCTATGGAATATTAAATTGATGTTGGAGTGGGCTGTTCGTCTGTCGTTTGTCTGCTGTTGGGGGCAGAAAACAAATGCCCCAAATGGCAGGTGGGCTGAACCAAAACTGTGAAGTCTGTGCCTCAAAGTCACAAACGTCACTAGTCATATGCACAGTCCCATAAACTGTTAGGACTGGATTACAAAACTTGTTCTTAAAAGTTTATGGGAGTTGCAGTCATAGCCCCACTGACTGAACTGTGTGCTTTCAAAATGTCCAGTTCAGTCATAGGCTCATCTGGAGAACACCAGAGGGAATTTCCAGCTGATCTGTCATTGCTCACAATTTTCCCCATCTTACCTGATAGTTGTCTTTTAAAGACAAAATTGATGAAAACTAAAATGTTATCTGACTCTGTAAGAAAAGAGTACTTGAAGGACACCTAACATAAGAATTTTTTTAAAGATATTAAAGCTCAATCTTTTACTAGTTTATAACAGTTACTCCCACCTTTGGAAGTAGACAAAATATAAAGGGACAGCCTCCAATGCCCCTTGGCTTCTGTGCTGCTGATTCATTTTGGCTGCTGTGATGTCACACCCACCTGCAAGCCAGTAGGATTGGGGCTGGCTGGGATTCTGCTCTTGCAGAAGACAGGACAAAAAGCTTGGCGCAGACCAGTATATTAAGGACTGCACACTAATTGTTTATGTTAGTTGTCATTTAAGCCTCTTCCTCTTCCCTTAATTTAATATTTCTGTTTTTCTCTTACCGGTATAGATTACTGACATTTTATTAAATGTAAACTAATGTATTCAACCTGCAGTTCCACTAATGTTATTTTTAGATAAGACAGTGAATATGAAGAACATAACTATATTATAGAAATATAAATGTGTATCTGATTTGCACTTGCCTGAGGACCTGTGAAATATTACAAGGTTGAAGCAAAACAGTTGAAATTTAGCTTGTCCAAAACTGATTGCAATCTCATTAGTGATACTTTAATAGACAACACAAATCACATGGACATTAATACAATAAGATCACTTTATAGTCCAGAAAGTAAATTTATTTTCATCTGTTGTCCTTTAAATACCATACGGATAATTATAATTTCTATTGAAAAATCTATCAAATCTACAACAAAAAAGAAACACTTTTTCTGTAAACATTTATACTCAAAGGAATTGCAGTCCTCAGGGCCACAAAAAGGGTTCAAGTACATTACAGAAACCCAACATATTACTCTAATTATAGAGAAAAGTGTGAAAAAGTTCCTGCGTGACCTTTCACGAAAACTTGGCAATTTTTCGCTTTCTCCGCAAAAGATTTTGCTTTTCGCCTATACAAAAATGTCATCCTTTTTGCCTATTTTAACACATTTTTTGCCTATTTTAACAGATTTTTTGCTCATATTTCCTATAGGTACTACATTTCCTACTGTAATATTACTTCTTCTGAGGGCTGTAGTTTAGAAATAAGTGGCTGAAAGTCAAAGTTGTGAGTCCTACAGCAATATATGCCTTGAAAAATGTGTTAGCATGCAGAATGTATTTGTCCTTTTCCCACAACACTAACTTCCTGCTTAAGTGACACTGGCACATAAATAAAGTACAACCTGCCCTGTGGCAGATGTGTATTGTAGTGGTGGTGGTGGGGGACTGGTATGGTGTGATTTGTGTATGTATTTTTACCATTGTGATACTCTATCCTCCTTCTCAGATTATTGACACACATTACTTATCGGTAGTGATGAGCGAGCATGCTCGGCCGAAGCTCGGTTCGGCTCGAGCATCGCTCTGCTCGGCACATGGCGGTACTCGTACGAGTACCGCATGTGCTCGCCCGCCATGTTCGGGTCTCCTCCCCGCACGTTTCGCGGCTGCTGCGCAGCCAATAAACGTGCGGGGAGGCTCTGACATCAGTGTAATGCCAGCAGCCATGTTGACTGCTGGCATTACACTGATTGGCTGGCCAGAACCCGTGATCGGGTGCTGTATAGCACCTGACCAGCGAGTTCGGCTCAGTCTTAGCCAGGGAGAGATGAGGATAGGAAGGGAAAGTCAGTGTAGGGAGAAGAAAAGTGTGTTTGAACAACATATAAAGACCCAAAAGTCCTTTTTAGGACTGTTGTGTGTGGGGGCAGCAGTTATATTTTGTTTGGGGGGGCACAGATTTAAAAAAAAAACGTCACATATTCCGTTCACTGTGCCTAGCCGCAGATTAGCAGCACATTCTGTTTAGTGTGCAAAGTTGCAGATTAGCAGCACATTCTGTTTAGTGTGCAAAGTTGCAGATTAGCAGCACATTTTTTTAGTGTGCAAAGTTGCAGATTAGCAGCACATTCTGTTTAGTGTGGAAAGTGTAAAAAATAAACGTCACATATTCCGTTCACTGTGCCTAGCCGCAGATTAGCAGCACATTCTGTTTAGTGTGCAAAGTTGCAGATTAGCAGCACATTCTGTTTAGTGTGCAAAGTTGCAGATTAGCAGCACATTCTGTTTAGTGTGGAAAGTGTAAAAAATAAACGTCACATATTCCTTTCACTGTGCCTAGCCGCAGATTAGCAGCACATTCTGTTTAGTGTGCAAAGTTGCAGATTAGCAGCACATTCTGTTTAGTGTGCAAAGTTGCAGATTAGCAGCACATTCTGTTTAGTGTGCAAAGTGTAAAAAATAAACGTCACATATTCCGTTCACTGTGCCTAGCCGCAGATAAGCAGCACATTCTGTTTAGTGTGCAAAGTGTAAAAAATAAACGTCACATATTCCGTTCACTGTGCCTAGCCGCAGATTAGCAGCACATTCTGTTTAGTGTGCAAAGTTGCAGATTAGCAGCACATTCTGTTTAGTGTGGAAAGTGTAAAAAATAAACGTCACATATTCCTTTCACTGTGCCTAGCCGCAGATTAGCAGCACATTCTGTTTAGTGTGCAAAGTTGCAGATTAGCAGCACATTCTGTTTAGTGTGCAAAGTGTAAAAAATAAACGTCACATATTCCGTTCACTGTGCCTAGCCGCAGATAAGCAGCACATTCTGTTTAGTGTGCAAAGTTGCAGATTAGCAGCACATTCTGTTTAGTGTGCAAAGTGTAAAAAATAAACGTCACATATTCCTTTCACTGTGCCTAGTCGCAGATTAGCAGCACATTCTGTTTAGTGTGCAAAGTTGCAGATTAGCAGCACATTCTGTTTAGTGTGCAAAGTGTAAAAAATAAACGTCACATATTCCGTTCACTGTGCCTAGCAGCAGATTAGCAGCACATTCTGTTTAGTGTGCAAAGTGTAAAAAATAAACGTCACATATTCCGTTCACTGTGCCTAGCCGCAGATAAGCAGCACATTCTGTTTAGTGTGCAAAGTTGCAGATTAGCAGCACATTCTGTTTAGTGTGCAAAGTGTAAAAAATAAACGTCACATATTCCTTTCACTGTGCCTAGCCGCAGATTAGCAGCACATTCTGTTTAGTTTGCAAAGTTGCAGATTAGCAGCACATTCTGTTTAGTGTGCAAAGTGTAAAAAATAAACGTCACATATTCCGTTCACTGTGCCTAGCCGGAGATTAGCAGCACATTCTGTTTAGTGTGCAAAGTTGCAGATTAGCAGCACATTCTGTTTAGTGTGCAAAGTTGCAGATTAGCAGCACATTCTGTTTAGTGTGGAAAGTGTAAAAAATAAACGTCACATATTCCTTTCACTGTGCCTAGCCGGAGATTAGCAGCACATTCTGTTTAGTGTGCAAAGTTGCAGATTAGCAGCACATTCTGTTTAGTGTGCAAAGTGTAAAAAATAAACGTCACATATTCCGTTCACTGTGCCTAGCCGGAGATTAGCAGTACATTCTGTTTAGTGTGCAAAGTTGCAGATTAGCAGCACATTCTGTTTAGTGTGCAAAGTTGCAGATTAGCAGCACATTCTGTTTAGTGTGGAAAGTGTAAAAAATAAACGTCACATATTCCTTTCACTGTGCCTAGCCGCAGATTAGCAGCACATTCTGTTTATTGTGCAAAGTTGCAGATTAGCAGCACATTCTGTTTAGTGTGCAAAGTGTAAAAAATAAACGTCACATATTCCTTTCACTGTGCCTAGTCGCAGATTAGCAGCACATTCTGTTTAGTGTGCAAAGTTGCAGATTAGCAGCACATTCTGTTTAGTGTGCAAAGTGTAAAAAATAAACGTCACATATTACGTTCACTGTGCCTAGCCGCAGATAAGCAGCACATTCTGTTTAGTGTGCAAAGTTGCAGATTAGCAGCACATTCTGTTTAGTGTGCAAAGTGTAAAAAATAAACGTCACATATTCCGTTCACTGTGCCTAGCCGCAGATTAGCAGCACATTCTGTTTAGTGTGCAAAGTGTAAAAAATAAACGTCACATATTCCGTTCACTGTGCATAGCTGCAGATAAGCAGCACATTCTGTTTAGTGTGCAAAGTTGCAGATTAGCAGCACATTCTGTTTAGTGTGCAAAGTGTAAAAAATAAACGTCACATATTCCTTTCACTGTGCCTAGCCGCAGATTAGCAGCACATTCTGTTTAGTGTGCAAAGTTGCAGATTAGTAGCACATTCTGTTTAGTGTGCAAAGTGTAAAAAATAAACGTCACATATTCCGTTCACTGTGCCTAGCCGGAGATTAGCAGCACATTCTGTTTAGTGTGCCTAGCCGCAGATTAGCAGCACATTCTGTTTAGTGTGCAAAGTTGCAGATTAGCAGCACATTCTGTTTAGTGTGCAAAGTGTAAAAAATAAACGTCACATATTCCGTTCACTGTGCCTAGCCGCAGATAAGCAGCACATTCTGTTTAGTGTGCAAAGTTGCAGATTAGCAGCACATTCTGTTTAGTGTGCAAAGTGTAAAAAATAAACGTCACATATTCCTTTCACTGTGCCTAGCCACAGATTAGCAGCACATTCTGTTTAGTGTGCAAAGTTGCAGATTAGCAGCACATTCTGTTTAGTGTGCAAAGTGTAAAAAATAAACGTCACATATTCCGTTCACTGTGCCTAGCCGCAGATAAGCAGCACATTCTGTTTAGTGTGCAAAGTTGCAGATTAGCAGCACATTCTGTTTAGTGTGCAAAGTGTAAAAAATAAACGTCACATATTCCGTTCACTGTGCCTAGCCGCAGATAAGCAGCACATTCTGTTTAGTGTGCAAAGTTGCAGATTAGCAGCACATTCTGTTTAGTGTGCAAAGTGTAAAAAATAAACGTCACATATTCCGTTCACTGTGCCTAGCCGCAGATAAGCAGCACATTCTGTTTAGTGTGCAAAGTTGCAGATTAGCAGCACATTCTGTTTAGTGTGCAAAGTGTAAAAAATAAACGTCACATATTCCGTTCACTGTGCCTAGCCGCAGATAAGCAGCACATTCTGTTTAGTGTGCAAAGTTGCAGATTAGCAGCACATTCTGTTTAGTGTGCAAAGTGTAAAAAATAAACGTCACATATTCCGTTCACTGTGCCTAGCCGCAGATAAGCAGCACTTTCTGTTTAGTGTGCAAAGTTGCAGATTAGCAGCACATTCTGTTTAGTGTGCAAAGTGTAAAAAATAAACGTCACATATTCCTTTCACTGTGCCTAGCCGCAGATTAGCAGGACATTCTGTTTAGTGTGCAAAGTTGCAGATTAGCAGCACATTCTGTTTAGTGTGCAAAGTGTAAAAAATAAACGTCACATATTCCGTTCACTGTGCCTAGCCGCAGATTAGCAGCACATTCTGTTTAGTGTGCAAAGTGTAAAAAATAAACGTCACATATTCCGTTCACTGTGCCTAGCCGCAGATAAGCAGCACATTCTGTTTAGTGTGCAAAGTTGCAGATTAGCAGCACATTCTGTTTAGTGTGCAAAGTGTAAAAAATAAACGTCACATATTCCGTTCACTGTGCCTAGCTGCAGATTAGCAGCACATTCTGTTTAGTGTGCAAAGTGTAAAAAATATACGTCACATATTCCGTTCACTGTGCCTAGCCGCAGATAAACAGCACATTCTGTTTAGTGTGCAAAGTTGCAGATTAGCAGCACATTCTGTTTAGTGTGGAAAGTGTAAAAAATAAACGTCACATATTCCTTTCACTGTGCCTAGCCGCAGATTAGCAGCACATTCTGTTTAGTGTGCAAAGTTGCAGATTAGCAGCACATTCTGTTTAGTGTGCAAAGTGTAAAAAATAAACATCACATATTCCGTTCACTGTGCCTAGCCGCAGATAAGCAGCACATTCTGTTTAGTGTGCAAAGTTGCAGATTAGCAGCACATTCTGTTTAGTGTGCAAAGTGTAAAAAATAAACGTCACATATTCCTTTCACTGTGCCTAGCCGCAGATTAGCAGCACATTCTGTTTAGTGTGCAAATTTGCAGATTAGCAGCACATTCTGTTTAGTGTGCAAAGTGTAAAAAATAAACGTCTCATATTCCGTTCACTGTGCCTAGCCGCAGATAAGCAGCACATTCTGTTTAGTGTGCAAAGTTGCAGATTAGCAGCACATTCTGTTTAGTGTGCAAAGTGTAAAAAATAAACGTCACATATTCCGTTCACTGTGCCTAGCCGCAGATAAGCAGCACATTCTGTTTAGTGTGCAAAGTTGCAGATTAGCAGCACATTCTGTTTAGTGTGCAAAGTGTAAAAAATAAACGTCACATATTCCGTTCACTGTGCCTAGCCGCAGATAAGCAGCACTTTCTGTTTAGTGTGCAAAGTTGCAGATTAGCAGCACATTCTGTTTAGTGTGCAAAGTGTAAAAAATAAACGTCACATATTCCGTTCACTGTGCCTAGCTGCAGATTAGCAGCACATTCTGTTTAGTGTGCAAAGTGTAAAAAATATACGTCACATATTCCGTTCACTGTGCCTAGCCGCAGATAAACAGCACATTCTGTTTAGTGTGCAAAGTTGCAGATTAGCAGCACATTCTGTTTAGTGTGGAAAGTGTAAAAAATAAACGTCACATATTCCTTTCACTGTGCCTAGCCGCAGATTAGCAGCACATTCTGTTTAGTGTGCAAAGTTGCAGATTAGCAGCACATTCTGTTTAGTGTGCAAAGTGTAAAAAATAAACATCACATATTCCGTTCACTGTGCCTAGCCGCAGATAAGCAGCACATTCTGTTTAGTGTGCAAAGTTGCAGATTAGCAGCACATTCTGTTTAGTGTGCAAAGTGTAAAAAATAAACGTCACATATTCCTTTCACTGTGCCTAGCCGCAGATTAGCAGCACATTCTGTTTAGTGTGCAAATTTGCAGATTAGCAGCACATTCTGTTTAGTGTGCAAAGTGTAAAAAATAAACGTCTCATATTCCGTTCACTGTGCCTAGCCGCAGATAAGCAGCACATTCTGTTTAGTGTGCAAAGTTGCAGATTAGCAGCACATTCTGTTTAGTGTGCAAAGTGTAAAAAATAAACGTCACATATTCCGTTCACTGTGCCTAGCCGCAGATAAGCAGCACATTCTGTTTAGTGTGCAAAGTTGCAGATTAGCAGCACATTCTGTTTAGTGTGCAAAGTGTAAAAAATAAACGTCACATATTCCGTTCACTGTGCCTAGCCGCAGATAAGCAGCACTTTCTGTTTAGTGTGCAAAGTTGCAGATTAGCAGCACATTCTGTTTAGTGTGCAAAGTGTAAAAAATAAACGTCACATATTCCGTTCACTGTGCCTAGCCGCAGATAAGCAGCACATTCTGTTTAGTGTGCAAAGTTGCAGATTAGCAGCACATTCTGTTTAGTGTGCAAAGTGTAAAAAATAAACGTCACATATTCCGTTCACTGTGCCTAGCCGCAGATAAGCAGCACTTTCTGTTTAGTGTGCAAAGTTGCAGATTAGCAGCACATTCTGTTTAGTGTGCAAAGTGTAAAAAATAAACGTCACATATTCCGTTCACTGTGCCTAGCTGCAGATTAGCAGCACATTCTGTTTAGTGTGCAAAGTGTAAAAAATATACGTCACATATTCCGTTCACTGTGCCTAGCCGCAGATAAACAGCACATTCTGTTTAGTGTGCAAAGTTGCAGATTAGCAGCACATTCTGTTTAGTGTGGAAAGTGTAAAAAATAAACGTCACATATTCCTTTCACTGTGCCTAGCCGCAGATTAGCAGCACATTCTGTTTAGTGTGCAAAGTTGCAGATTAGCAGCACATTCTGTTTAGTGTGCAAAGTGTAAAAAATAAACATCACATATTCCGTTCACTGTGCCTAGCCACAGATAAGCAGCACATTCTGTTTAGTGTGCAAAGTTGCAGATTAGCAGCACATTCTGTTTAGTGTGCAAAGTGTAAAAAATAAACGTCACATATTCCTTTCACTGTGCCTAGCCGCAGATTAGCAGCACATTCTGTTTAGTGTGCAAATTTGCAGATTAGCAGCACATTCTGTTTAGTGTGCAAAGTGTAAAAAATAAACGTCTCATATTCCGTTCACTGTGCCTAGCCGCAGATAAGCAGCACATTCTGTTTAGTGTGCAAAGTTGCAGATTAGCAGCACATTCTGTTTAGTGTGCAAAGTGTAAAAAATAAACGTCACATATTCCGTTCACTGTGCCTAGCCGCAGATAAGCAGCACATTCTGTTTAGTGTGCAAAGTTGCAGATTAGCAGCACATTCTGTTTAGTGTGCAAAGTGTAAAAAATAAACGTCACATATTCCGTTCACTGTGCCTAGCCGCAGATAAGCAGCACTTTCTGTTTAGTGTGCAAAGTTGCAGATTAGCAGTACATTCTGTTTAGTGTGCAAAGTGTAAAAAATAAACGTCACATATTCCTTTCACTGTGCCTAGCCGCAGATTAGCAGGACATTCTGTTTAGTGTGCAAAGTTGCAGATTAGCAGCACATTCTATTTAGTGTGCAAAGTTGCAGATTAGCAGCACATATTCCGTGTAATATGAAGAAGGCGGGTAAAAAGGGACGGGGAAGTGGACGTGATCCTTATAGTTCAGGACGCGTAGAAACTGTGCCTGGTGCCAGAGCACAAGAAAGAAAGACATCCACCATACCTAGCTTCATGTCTCAGTTTACAGGGCGTCGCAGGACATCACTCTCGAGGTCAGACCACTGCGAACAGGTGGTCGGTTGGATTTCAGGTGATACTGCTTCCAGTCGGTTAAGCACCACCCTGTCTTCCACCAAGTCCACTCTCAGTAGCCAAGAGTCTGGTCAACATAATCCTCACCCTGATCATCCTTCCTCCCACCATAGAGGGTCTGGCCAAAGAAGTGATCCCACACTGGGATATAGTGAGGAGCTCGTCTCATCACCAATCCTTCATTTGAACCTCTCTCCAAGCACGCTTGCAGAGGAACATGACATCTTGTGCCCTGATTCACAACCTCTAGAGGGTACCCAATCACAAGAAGATGACAGAGGGGAACGGCATTTAAGGTCAAATGAAGTGGATGATGATGATGAGACACAGTTGCCATCAAATCAACCACTATTACTGTCTCAAGACCTTGATGAGGAGGATGATACACAGTTGTCAATGACTGAGTATGTGGTGGGATCAAGAAATGAGGAGGATGATCAGAGTGAGAAAGTGGAGGAGGACTTGGTGGACGATGAGGTGACTGACCCCACCTGGGAAGGTGGAGAGCCGAGCGATGACAGCAGTCCTGAGGGTGAGCCATCTGCAGCACCGCAACAGGCTGGAAGAGGCAGTGGTGTGGCTAAAGAAAGAAGGCGGACCGCACCAAACCGGCCCGCAAATGTTCCACGGAGCACCCCCTTGCCTAAATCTCCCTTGCCAAGGGCTAGGTGTTCCGCGGTATGGCGTTTTTTTAAGGAAAGTGCGGACGACAAAAGAATTGTAGTTTGCAACCTGTGCCACACCAGAATGAGCCGAGGCATGAACACTAGCAACCTCACCACCACCAGCATGATCCGACACATGGCATCCAAGCACCGTAATAAGTGGGAGGAACGCCCGGATCGCCAATCTGTGTCTGCAGGCGACACCACTGCCTCCTCTTCCCCTGTTTTCGGTGCCGGCCAATCGCCTGTCGAAGGCGCAGGCCCGCATACCTCCCGCCCTGCACCTGTACCATCTGAAGCACCATCAGCGACCACATCCACTTCCCTGTCCCAGCGCAGCGTCCAAATGTTGTTACCCCAGGCATTTGAGCGCAAGCGAAAATACCCAGC
Organism: Rhinophrynus dorsalis; assembly: GCA_037306005.1. NCBI lineage: Eukaryota > Metazoa > Chordata > Amphibia > Anura > Rhinophrynidae > Rhinophrynus > Rhinophrynus dorsalis. The sequence continues at coordinate 184,630,397 of CM074725.1, read as the reverse complement.
CACCCACCCACAGGCCATAGCACTAACCTCACACCTTTCCAAATTACTGGCCATCGAAATGCTGCCATTTAGGCTTGTGGAGACTGAGTCCTTCCGCAGCATGATGGCAGCAGCTGTCCCTCGGTACGCAGTCCCCAGCCGCCACTACTTTTCCCGGTGTGCCGTCCCCGCCTTACACCACCATGTGTCCCGTAACATCACCCGTGCCCTGACCAACGCAGTTACTGGGAAGGTCCACTTAACGACTGACACATGGACAAGTGTTTGTGGCCAGGGACGCTACATTTCCCTGACGGCACACTGGGTGAATGTCATGGAGGCTGGGAGCGACTCGGACCCTGGGATGGCACAGGTGCTACCCACGCTGAGGATTGCGGGCCCTACCTCCATCAGGGTTTCCGCCAGCACCTACGTTATTGGCTCCTCCTCCTCCGTTTCCACCTCCGAATTCTCTGCGCGCAGCGCCACTCACCCATCAGCCGGTAGCTGGAAGCAGTGTAGCACTGCAGTGGGGAAGCGTCAACAGGCCGTGCTGAAGCTGATCTGCCTTGGGGACAAACAGCACACGGCCTCAGAGCTGTTGCAGGGGATTAGTCACCAGACCGAGCAGTGGCTCTCGCCACTCAACCTGCAACCAGGCATGGTTGTGTGTGATAATGGGCGTAACTTGGTGGCGGCTTTGGAGCTCGGCAAGCTCACACACGTACCATGCCTAGCGCATGTATTTAATTTAGTGGTTCAGCGATTTCTAAAAACCTACCCCAATTTGCATGATCTCTTGACCAAGGTGCGCCGCGTGTGTGCACATTTCCGTAAGTCATCAACAGCTTCAGCCGGCCTGTTGAAGCTGCAGCAGCGCTTACAATTGCCAACTCACCGGCTGCTGTGTGACGTGAGCACGCGCTGGAACTCCACCTTCCACATGTTGGCCCGGCTTTGTGAGCAGCAGAGGGCAGTAGTGGAGTACCAGCTGTTACACGGTCGTCGCCTCTCCGTTCAACTTCCACTAATCAGAAGTGAGGAGTGGGAATGGATGTCAGACCTCTGTGAGGTTTTACGCAATTTTGAGGAATCGACACAGATGGTGAGCGGCGATAACGCTATTATCAGTGTAACCATCCCACTTCTGTGTCTACTGAAACGCTCGCTGCTCACAATTAAAACCGACGCTTTGCATGTGGAAGAGGTGGAAATGCGGGAGGAAGAGCTTACACAAGGTGATAGCCAGAGCACCCTCACTTCGTCTTCTCAGCGACAATTGGAGGAGGCGGACTAGGAGGAGGAGGAAGACACGGTTGCCTCCGCTACAGAGGGTAGCCATGGAACTTTAGTTCCATCTCTTCAGCGTGGGTGGGCAGAAGAGGAGGAAGAGGATGAGGAGATTGAGAGTCATCCTCCTGGTGAGGACAGCGAAATCTTGCCTGTTGGTACTCTGGCACACATGGCTGACTTTATGTTAGGCTGCCTTTCCCGTGACCCACGCGTTATACGCATTTTAGACAACACGGATTACTGGGTGTTCACCCTTCTGGACCCCCGCTACAAAGAGAATTTCTCATCTCTCATTCCTCCGGTGGAGAGGACAAGCAAAATGGTGCAATACCAGAAGGTTCTTGTCGAAAAATTGCTCCAAAATTTTCCATCTGACAACGCTGGCGGCAGAGTACGTGCTACCTTGGCCAACCGAGAAGGGGAGAAAAGGGGAGCACACAGCAGTTCCGACAAAGGCAGGGCAACACTCTCCAAGGCGTGGGACACCTTCATGACACCCCGCCAGCACCCTCACCCTGATGCGCAGCCTAGTGTCACAAGGAGGGAAAAGTTTTGGAAGATGGTGAAGGAGTACGTAGCAGACCGTGTCAGCGTCCTCAATGATCCCTCTGTGCCTTACAACTACTGGGTGTCCAAGCTGGACACGTGGTATGAACTGGCACTCTACGCCTTGGAGGTGCTGGCCTGTCCTGCCGCCAGCGTTCTGTCTGAGCTGGTATTTAGTGCTGCTGGTGGCATCATAACAGATAAGCGTATCCGCCTTTCCACCGAAAATGCTGATAGGTTGACACTTATAAAAATGAACAAGGCCTGGATTTCCCCTGACTTCTCCACTCCACTGGAGGAAAGCCCCGGGTGAACATAAAGTGACTTTATATATGTTATTTACAATGATGGGAATACTCTGTATTCCCATTCACCCCTTCCACCCAAAAAACGGGTATATGGTTGACTCTCTTCCATATACCCTGTGATATAATTTTTATATAGGGCCAGCTCACCAGCGGGCCCTGTGATATAATTTTTATATAGGGCCAGCTCACCAGCGGGCCCTGTTTGACAACTTTTTGTATAGGTCAGCTCACCAGCGGGCCTTCTTATATAATGTTTTATTGGGTCAGCTCTCTAGCGGGCCCTCTCATATAATGTTTTATAGCGTCAGCTCACTAGCGGGCCTTCGCATATAATGTTTAGGATGGTCAGCTCCGCAGCAGACCCTCACCCATAATGTTTTAGATGGTCGGCTCAGCGCACGTTTCCCTCTTAATCATGGCCCCAGTTCAGAAAAATCTATGACATTTTTTGCAGAATTTGCCTCTGCGCACGTTTCCCTCTTAATCATGGCCCCAGTTCAGAAAAATCGAGGAAATTTTGTGCAGAATTTGCCTCTGCGCACGTTTCCCTCTTAATCATGGCCCCAGTTCAGAAAAATCGAGGAAATTTTGTGCAGAATTTGCCTCTGCGCACGTTTCCCTCTTAATCATGGCTCCAGTTCAGAAAAATCGATGAAATTTTTGCAGAATTTGCAGATGATATACAAGTAAATATACAGCAAATACTGTTTGGTAACAATTTTTCGCCTAAAGTCGTTTTTATCTTCCTTTTTGTGTGTTTTACGGTCAGTCTGTAAAAATGGCGTACTACGGGCGAAACATCGTTCCCAGCAGCGACGTTGCAGTCCAAGATGCATCCAGACATCCTCCCTATGCTGTCCCTGAACCATTTCTGTGGTGTTTCCATCATTTTCTGCCCTTTTCCTATGGACCATGCACCCTCCCCTCATCAGAGCAGGGGGTGCCTGGTGTAATGCTCGAGTCCTCCCATTGACTTCAATGGGGCTCGGGTGCTCGGCCGAGCACTCGAGCCTCCGGGGGTGCTCGGCCAGAGCACCCGAACACCCGAGCATTGGGGTGCTCGATCATCACTACTTATCGGTCATAGCAGTGGTCCCAAGTGGGGTAGATGGTGGCAACCCTTCTTCACTTCCCTCGTCCACCTCCTCATCTGTGCTGCTGTTAGTATATTTGTCCTAGCTTTGTCTGTCATGTGCGGTTTTTGCTACCTGATACTCAGATTAGGTATGGGCGAAAATTTTCGCCTCAAACTGAAATCGACGAATAATAGCACTTTCAGTTTGGTGAACAATTTCCAGCGAAAAGTGCTGTTTTTTCGCTTTTTTCTGCCATTTTCGGCATTGAAATCAATGGGAAGAAATATTTCTATACCACAAAAAAGTTTTCTACAGCCATATAAAAGGCTGTCAGGCTCTCACAGCAGCCATTCTGTGCTTGTGAGAGGAGAGAGCAGTATGTTTTTTATCTAGAGGAGATAGGCAAATAAAGGGGAATTAAAGCTTAGTTTAGGAAGTCATTTAGGTAGGACATTTGTTCTCTGTATTAGGGGAGTCTGGGGGCATTCCAGTGATAAGAAGGGAGGAAGGAGGTTGTCCCCCAAACACTCCAAAATTCCATGTGACTGACAGGCAAGACACAGGCAACGTATTTGCTTGCTGATCTTGCTGTTATTGTCCCTGTGCTGGGGAAAGAGATTGTTGATTTTCTTTTTCAGTTGCAATTTTTTTGGACAGACTGTGATAAGGCAAAAGGGTGGACAACTTAAAAAAAATAAAATAAATAAAATAAAAAAGAATAAAAAACGAAATATCTTAGGTGACAGTGACAGACAGCTGACTGGGCTTAGGCAAGGCATCATACAGCTCCATCAGTTGTGTTGTGCACTGTACAGTAAAAAAACACAGTGTAGTTGCAGAATGTCCAGCAAACCCACAAGGGGAAGGGGGAGGGGTGGAGCAGTGTAGTCCAAAAACCTACTGCTGCAATGGTTGTTGCAGCTTATGCAATCAATGATGATGATCCCTTTACTCCAAGGGAGGATGCAGTTTGACAAGGTCCCAGCAAAACTAGTTCCAGCACCACCAGAGCCAGTAAAAATATAGAACCATATAAGAAGAAAACTGAAGATGACAAGTCACATTCAAGTGTTGATGATGCTGGCAACAGCATAATAGAGGAAGGTGTAGCAGCTGAACAGCCTGCTGCATCAGACAGTGAGACACCAAAACACCTGTTCTCAAAGTAGTAGTGAATTTTGTTATAGTAAAAGTATAAAAAAATTGTTTGAGACCTCCAAAAGCTTAGAGGAATATAAGGGTAGTAGTGGGCAAGAACTATCAGGTGATGCTGATGCTGCTGAGGATGACCTAATGATGATGCAGATCTAGAATATATCCCTCCAGCATCCTTCTCTTGTTCAGATACAGATGAAGTTGAGAGTGAGGATGATGACAGGGCTATAAGGTTAGCAGAAAGTCAAATACTGTATCTTCAGCCACTTTTAAGGGGCACTGTGCCTGTCTATAAACTGTTTGAGAAAGCCATTGGAAAGTTTGACCCTGGACAAATACAGATGTCAAAAAGCACACCATAACCTTATCAGTCATCTTCAGCATCATTGCCTCTTCAAAGTCCAAGTCCCACTCAGCCACGCACACCTGTTTTGAGTATCCAGCAACACAGGTTGTGGTAGATATGATGAGTACCTCTGGTGCTGCTGCTATAAGTGCTGCACTTCTGACACCTAGTAGTAGTGGCAGTAGAATTACATCAACATCCAGCTCCAGTAGTTGTAGTAGTAGCAGAAACCACACATGACAGACAAAGCCAGGACAAATATATTAACAGCAGCACAGATGAGGAGGTGGAGGACAGATGTAAAGAAGGGTTGCCACCATCTACCCTACTTGGGACCACTGCTATGACCGATAAGTAATATGTGTCAATAATCTGAGAAGGAGGATAGAGTATGACAATGGTAAAAATACATACACAGATCACACCATGCCAGTCCCCCCCCCACCACCACTACAATACATATCTGCCACATTGTAGGTTGTATTTTTTTTTTTTTATTACTTGATATCATCCTGAATATGTGCACAGAACAATTATGATAAATGCTTATTACGGGGTTCACAATTTATATTATCAGTATGGATCAGCGCAGGTTAATTTTTGCTTTTGTGTTTCTTCTAGGTTTTTCTTAAGTTTGGGGGTTTTGAGACAAGCCCCCTCTTTCCTTGCAGTGTTCCATACCTTAAACACTAGATTCATTCACATCCTTCACATTAAATATATTAATCATGGTGGTTTAGCGCTGTGGATTTTCTGTCTTTGTTTACAATACATATCTGCCACTTTGTTGGTTGTATTTTATTTTTTTTATTACTTGATATCATCCTGAATATGTGCCAGTGTCACTTAAGCAAGAAAGTATTGTTGGCAAAGGACAAATGGATTCTGCATGCTAACACATTTTTCAAGCCATATTTTGCATACTTTGATTTTCAGCCACTTATTTCTAAACTTCAGCCCTCAGAAGAAGTAATATTACAGTGGGAAATGTTGTACCTATAGGAAATATAGGCGAAAAATGTGTTAAAATAGGCAAAAAATGTGTTAACATAGGAGAAAAATTTGTTGAAATAGGTGAAAAGGGTGACATTTTTGCATAGACGGAAAGGCAACATTTTTCGCGGGAAAAGCGAAAAATATGCACGTTTTTGTGAAATTTTTTGCTGGAAATTTTTCACACTTTTCGCCCATACCTACTCAGATGGCATGAGTTGTTTCATTTTTTTCTCATCTGCCACAGAGCCCCGGGAACTTTTTGGAGTGCTTCTGCTGCAGCTGCTACTAGTTGTGGCACCTTTGACCTGCTGAAAGTATGTTCCCCAGTCAGACCTGTGGCTGTGTTTCAGGCGGGATCTCATAGAGGAGATGCCTAGGTGTGAACCTGCTTTCCCCCTGCTCACGTGCTTTTTGCACAGACAACAGAGAGCAACATGCTTAGCTTGAAGGTCCAGAGTGAAGTATCTCCATACTGTGGACTTCATAGAATGAGGGGTTCCTGAGGTGGTTCTGCTGCTACTACTACTGGTGCTAGATGTTGATGCAATTCTACTGCAACTACTACTAGGTGTCAAAGATGCAGCACTTACAGCAGAAGAGGCACTCATCATATCTAACAATGTGGATGTTAATAACCTGTGTTGCTGTTACTGGGTACTCAAAACAGGTGTGTATGGCTGAGTGGAACTTGGACTTTGAAGAGGCGATGATGCTGATGATGACTGATAGGTGACTGTGTGCTTTCTGACATCTGTGCTAGTCCAGAGTCAGACTTTCCAATGGTTTTCTCAAACACTTTATAGACAGGCACAGTGCTCCTAAAAAGTGGTGGAAGCTTTAGGCTTTGACTTTCTGCTAATCTTATAGCCCTGTCACCATCCTCACTCTCAACTTCATCTGTATCTGAACGAGAGAAGGATGCTGGAGGGATATATTCTAGATCTGCATCATCATCAGTCATCTTTAAGTAATCCTCAGCAGCATCAGCATCACCTGACAATTCTTGCCCACTACCCTTATATTTCGCTAAGCTTTTAGAGGTCTTAAACAATTTATTTTTATTGTAACAAAGCTCCCTACTACTTTGAGGATGGGTGTTTTGGTGCTTGTTTGTCTCACTATCTGATGCAGCAGGCGGTTCAGCTGCTACACTTTCCTCTATTATACTATTGCCAGCATCATCAACACTTGAATGCTGTCATCTTCTGATATGTTTCTTTATTTCTACTGGCACTGGTGGTGCCGGAACTAGTTTTGCTGGGACCATGACAAACTGCATACTCCCGTGGAGGAAAGGGATCATCATCATTGGCTGTACACGCTGCAGCAATCATTGCTGCAGTCAGTTTTTGAACTACTACTTTGCTCCACCCCTCCCCCTTCCCCTTGTGTGTTTGCAGGACATTATGCGACTACACTGTGTTTTTTTACTGTACGATACACAACACAACTGATGGAGCTGTGTGATGCCTTGCCTAAGCCCAGTCAGCTATCTGTCACTGCCACCTATTATATTTAGTTCTTTATTATTTTTTCTTTTTTTTTCTTTTTTTTAAGTTGTCCACCCTGTTGTCTTGTCACAGTCTGTCCCAAAAAATTATAACTGAAAAATAAAATCAACAACTTCTTTCCCCAGACTTCCCCACCCAGCACAGAGACAATAACAGCAAGATCAGCAAGCAAATAGGTCCCTAGCTTCCTGTATTTTGCCAGTCAGTCACATGGAATTTTGGAGTATTTAGGGTTAACCTCTTTCCTCCCTTCTTCTCCCCAGAGTGCCCCACTGACGCTCTTAATACACACTTACACAGAACAAATGTCGTACTAAAAGATTCCCTAAACTAAACTTCAATTCCCCTCTCTGTCTTCTCTAGCTCAAACAAGGTGCTGCTCTCTCCTCTCACAAACACAGAATGGCTGCTGTGAGAGAGCCTGACAGCCTTTTATATGGCTGTAGAATACCTTCTTGCGGTGGAGAAAAATGTTCCTCCCATTGCTTTCAATGGGCGAAAAAGGCGTGAAAAACTGGAAAAACTCCACTTTTTGTGGGAAATTATTCACCAAGAGGAAAGTGCCATTATTTGCCGAAATTCAGTTTGAGGCGAACATTTTCGCCCATCCCTAGCACTTATTGGCAACTCATCTATAGTAGCAGTAGTGATCAGAGCTGGGATTCCCATTAGTCAGGATAGACTAGAGCTCCAAATTTTACCAGGCTCTTCAGCTGTGCAGGTCTGGGATTGAATGGCATATTTCGGTGTTTTATTGTGTGTCAATGGGCGAAAACGCCAGCAAACACCAGTCTTAGGTGGGGTTTTGTAACCGGTATTTTTTAATTGAACAGATAATTGCACTGCCTACCATGCATGAAGAAATGCCATTGGGTGTTTTTTTTTTGTGTCAGGGCCCAGGGGTAATAGGATCAAGGCCTATGTCTGATGGACGTATGATTAAGCCTGTGAAGAGGTGAAATGTAAAAGGTAAGCTCTGTGTTTGCATGTCTTGGTATGCCAACTGTATATGTTTTTAAGGTGGGAATAAATGTAATGTTTTACTGTACATCTTCACATTTGCTAAAGGAAGTATCAGTTCACTTGCCACTGGGATTTTGCTTCTGAATTACTCCTGTTCTTCTTAGTACATCAGCCTTGCTGACTTTTATACTTATTAAATCTGCTTAGATCAATATATGATTTAATGCTTTACTGGTGCCAAGGGATAATTATTAGTGTAGCATTAGTAAGTGTATTTTGTTTGCTAAGCTGGTTTTAAAGTTCCAGGATTCCCGATATGATTAAATGCATTCTTAATCACTCTAAACAATTTGAACTATATACCTTTTAAAGAAGAGAACATCCAAAGCCATTGCCAATTAAAGCAAGTCCAACAAAAATTTCAGTCTTTTGGGAGGAAAGCATGATCCCTGAAAATAGAGTAGACATGAAACATCAAGCCAAGCAAAGCTGGATGGGGTTAGCACACTAATAAGTCTTTCCTAACCCTGTAATGTTAGGACACAAGGATGCTGTAATTAACCACTAAGGGACAGGATTTGTGTCCAGGCTAAATATACTGTACATTAGTCAAGGCATTGAAAAAAATATGTACTGGAGTTAATTCCATAAAATTATTAATGAAACACAAAAAAGTATATACTTTTGTGCTTTCCCATTGTACCTGTTTCCAACAATCTCTCAGTGGATGACATCAGGAGGCATTAGGGCCTCATTCAGCTTTCAGAGACCTCTCCTGCAAACCAAATACATAGGTCATACCTTCCTTAAAGGGATAGTAATACTTAAAATGTAAAAAAAAATATGTTGTAGAGTTTATCCCCCTGAGTAAAACAAGAGTACTCGCACTGCTGAAAGGTGTTTCATTCAAAAGTTATTAATTTTCAAAGTTGAATTTTTTAGGTGCAATATCACAATGGCCTGAAATTGTACAGTGGCGCTGTTGCTACACGATCCTATGGACAGCTCTGGTCAGTTGACCATAAATCTCCATAGGATGGTGTAGCAACAGTGCCACTGTACAATTTCAGGCCACTGTGATATTGCACCTAAAAAATTCAACTTTGAAAATGAATAACTTTTGAATGAAACACCTTTCAGCAGTGGGAGTACCCTTGTTTTACTCAGGGGGATAAACTCTACAACATATATTTTTTTACATTTTAAGTATTACTATCCCTTTAATACTGTTCTATATTAACACCTTACATACTAGGCGCTAGAGAGTTCTCAGTGCATTACAAAACAAGGCACTGGAGACTTAACTAGCATATAAGGGGATAATATATGTTTTTCAACCCCTATTTAGAATTTTTAATCATAATAATGGCCTGTATGTAAATTTATGCTGCCCTTAAGAGGAATCTGGTTGCCCATCATTGATGCATATCAATAAAGGGATAGTAATATTTCAAAATAAAAGCAGCTCCAATTAATATTCATAGTATTTGGGCCATGGAGAGTGTTATTTCAGAACTGTCCGAGCTGTAGTTCGAGAGTAATTGAATGATAAAGTATCCCCCTCCTGCCCCTGAAGTAGTGCTTACTTCAGAACAGAAAGGTGGTGTCCAGATGGCTTGCAGAGAGGGACAATGTTCAATCAGCATAAGGAAAAAACCTGAAAAACCTGAAAAGGGGGACAGGGTTTTCAATGTTCTCACAATAAGAAGATTGTCCCTTGCTGAGAGCTGTCTGGTCCCAGGACCAGATTCCACATCTGAGGGAAGGTGGCTTACACTAGGTAAAAGGAGCAGGAGAGGGAAACATTATCATTTAATTACTCTTGAACTACAACTCTGACAGTATTGAAATAACACTCTCCATGGCCCAAATACTATGAAGATAAATGGGAGCTGCTTTTATTTTGAAACATTACTATGCCTTTAAAGTCCAATGGCAGCGTTTGTACAAGGTACATCCCATATGAGATCAAAGTCCTGCACCACCACCAAAGCATTGATCTGCAGTAGATACATCAACGATGTCTGGAATCAAACAGCACAAATTCTGTTGAGGTTACAACTTTCATTGCAAATCATTGGATCAGGAATCTGTATAGCATTCATAGGGATAAAGAAGAATTTACAAATAAATACTATTTTATTAAAACATTGGAATTTTCAAGCTCTTTTGGCCAATGCCAAGGTAAAGTAATGATCATTGCAAAGCCCTCTTTCAGAATGAGTTGCGGATGCTACGGGATGAGTCAGTGGATATCAAGTCACATAGCCATGAACAGTTGACGTGTAGTAAGGTGTCAAACTTGTCCACCCACTTCCATGTAGAGGAAAATTGTTCCCTGTGGTGCTGTTGGTTTGCCCTAAAATGCTCCACCTTTCCTAGTACATCACTCATATGGGCTGAACATTAGTGATGAGCGAGCGTGCTCGGCCGATGCTCGGATCGGCTCGAGCATCGCTCTGCTCGGCACATGGCGGTACTCGTCGAGTACCGCCATGTGCTCTCCCGCCATGTTCGGGTGGCGGGGATCTGTGCCGGAAGAGGCACAGATCCGAAGAAGCTCCGCTGGACCACCAGGGACTGGAGGTACGGGGGCATTGCGGAGATGAAGGGGGCATTGCGGAGATGAAGGGGGACATTGTGGAAGAGGGGCATAGACTCTATGCCCCTCTTCCACAATGTCCCCCTTCATCTCCGCTATGCCCGTCTTCCACAATGTGCCCCTTCATCTCCGCTATGCCCCTCTTCCACAATGTCCCCCTTCATCTCCTCTATGGCATAGAGGAGATGAAGGGGGACATTGTGGAAGAGGGGCATAGCGGAGATGAAGGGGCACATTGTGGAAGAGGGGCATAGCGGAGATGAAGGGGCACATTGTGGAAGACGGGCATAGCGGAGCTGAAGGGGGACATTGCGGAGCTGAAGGGGGCATTCGGAGATGAAGGGGGCATAGCGGAGATGAAGGGGGCATTGACCAGGCACCCTCCCCTCATCAGAGCAGGGGGTGCCTGGTGTTGCCCCATTCATTTCAATGGGGCTCGGGTGCTCGGCCGAGCACTCGAGCCTCAGGGGGTGCTCGGTCAGAGCACCCGAGCACCCGAGCATCGGGGTGCTCGCTCAACACTACTGAACATTCATTGGAGTTTGCAATGAGAGGCAAAACTTCCAACATGGCTTATGTAGATCTGTCTGTGGTTCCCTAGTCTTTGTGCAGATTTACCCAGCTGCGCTGTGCACCCCTCTGGCACTTAAAGGGTTAAAGGTAGGAGGACAATGTAACGAAGCAGAGGGATGCTGGGTTGTATAGCTAGAGGTATTAGTCACAGAAAGAAGTCATGCCACCCTAGAGATCTCTGGTTAGACCTTACCTAGAGTATTGTGTACTCCAGAAGGATTTGGGTATTCTGGAGAGAATTCAGAAAAGGGCTACTAAAATCATGAATGATTTACAGGATAAATAATATCAGGATACACTAAAGAATTTGAACATGTATAGCTTGGAGGAAAGACAAGAGAGAAGGGATATGACAGAAACATTCAAATACATAAAGGGATTCAACAAAGCACAAGAAGGAAATACATTTCAAAGGAGTAATAATGTTAGTACAAGAGGCGATAGTCCAAAACTAGAGGGATATGGGCTTAGATGGAATGTAATAAAGTTTCACTTCACTGACAGGATCATAGAAAAGTGGAATAGCCTACTGGAAAAATATGTTTTTCTGAAACATTTCTCCATCTTCTGGTTCTGGATAGAGCCCATTAGGGGTTAGATTCTATTAAAGGTGCTAATTTTATCTCTGCTTTTATCTCCAGTTTTCCCAATAGACTTCAAAAGGAAAATGTTTGATAAAACGGGTGTTAACTTTTAGCACCTGCAATAGAATCTAGCCCCAAATCTGTTGCTAGAAGACCCCCACTTCTGGACTATCATCCCAAGGATCTCCCAACTCAAGGTACAGGAACTAGGCTCCACCAGAGATCTGCTTAGGTAGTTTGCTCAGACATTGAGCTTACTTTGAAGATAGATTGCCATCAGGTTGGATGCATGCTGAATTGCCCACTGCACTAAAGGACTGATCTCACTCATCAGAGAACTGCTTTTGGTTCCCCCTGGATTCCTGATATAAGACACAGCAGTGACATTTTCTACAAAGAGAGAAAAAGAAACCTGTTTGATGGCACCTCATATGATAATTTTATAATTGGAGTTCCTGTAAGTAAATGAATAGCATGAATGAGATGAGCGCTCTTTGTACTTTTTAGTCCATAATTCAGGTACTAAACTTCCCTTGCATTTAAACAAACCTGTAAACAAAGGAACCTTATAAGCCATATATTCCTCATTAGTGTTGAGCGAGCACCCCGATGCTCGGGTGCTCGGGTGCTCTGACCGAGCACCGCCGGAGGCTCGAGTGCTCGGCCGAGCACCCGAGCCCCATTGAATTGAATGGGGCGACACGAGCATTACACCAGGCACCCCCTGCTCTGATGAGGGGAGGGTGCCTGGTCAATGCCCCCCTTCATCTCCACAATGCCCCTCTTCCACAATGTCCCCCTTCATCTCCGCAATGTCCCCCTTCATCTCCGCTATGCCCCCTTCATCTCCGCAATGTCCCCCTTCATCTCCGCTATGCCCCCTTCATCTCCGCAATGCCCCCTTCATCTCCGCAATGCCCCCTTCATCTCCGCAATGTCCCCCTTCATCTCCGCTATACCCCCTTCATCTCCGCAATGCCACCTTCATCTCCGCAATGCCCCCCTTCCACAATGTCCCCCTTCATCTCTGCAATGTCCCCCTTCATCTCCGCAATGTCCCCCTTCATCTCCGCTATGCCCCCTTCATCTCCGCAATGCCCCCTTCATCTCCGCAATGTCCCCCTTCATCTCCGCTATGCCCCCTTCATCTCCGCAATGCCCCCTTCATCTCCGCAATGTCCCCCTTCATCTCCGCTATACCCCCTTCATCTCCGCAATGCCACCTTCATCTCCGCAATGCCCCCCTTCCACAATGTCCCCCTTCATCTCTGCAATGTCCCCCTTCATCTCCGCAATGTCCCCCTTCATCTCCGCTATGCCCCCTTCATCTCCACAATGCCCCCTTCATCTCCGCAATGTCCCCCTTCATCTCCGCTATGCCCCCTTCAGCGGAGCGTCTTCAGATCTGTGCCTCCTTCGGCACAGATCCCCGCCACCCGAACATGCCGGGCGAGCACATGGCGGTACTCGTACGAGTACCGCCATGTGCCGAGCAGAGCGATGCTCGAGCCGATCCGAGCATCGGCCGAGCATGCTCGCTCAACACTATTCCTCATACTATTGTATATCCCTACCGCAACTTTACGTTGAACTGCCACCATGAAATTGATTTTCTTATATTTCAAGCTAAGGTAAAAGTTATGCTTTAGCAATCAGTCCGGTATCATATGAGGTACCGGCGAACAGGTTTCTTTTTCTCTTTTTGTATTATATGATTCCTTAACTTGTGTGGGTACTCACCTAAAACTAATAAATAGGTCAGTTTGATACCTTAAGATACATAGTTTGGTTCAATTGCTTTTCTTTTTCAGCTGAAACAGGATTGATATTGTCCATTTGGATCTTTAGCAGGAGATGACCTTCTAGGAGAGCGAAAAAATTATACCTAGCCTAAAACACAAATTTGAGCTCCAGCACCTTTGATGGCAAAGTGGATAAGTGAAGATGCCACTATCCTTTAGGTACTTCATTTCCAGATGTAACCCCCCCAAGCCCTTTCTGCTTGTCAGGGCCGGTGCAAGGATTTTTGCCATCCTAGGCAAAACCTACTTTTGCCGCCCCTTGTGTCCCACCCCTTTATACCCCGCCTACTTATACCCCACCTCTTTTCTTGCCCCACCAGCTCCACTTCGCCCCCTATCAGCTCCAACTTGCCCCCACCAGCTCTACTTTGTCTCTCACCAGCTCCACTTTGTCCCACCAGCTCCACTTTGCCCCCCATCAGCTCAACTTTCCCCACCAGCTCCACTTTTCCCCCCATCCGCTCCACCTTGCGCCCATCCACTCCACTTTGCCCCCTCAGCTCCAACTTGCCCCTATCAGCTCCACTTTGCCCCCCATCTGCTCCAACTTGCACCCAGCAGCTCCACTATGCCCTCTCAGCTCCAACTTGCCCCTGTCAGCTCCACTTTACCCCCCATCTGCTCTAACATGCACCCAGCAGCTCCACTATGCCCCCTCAGCTCCAACTTGCCCCCCATCACATACATGTAGCTCCCGCGCCGTCTTCTCTTCAGTAATGCAGAGCGCGCCGGGAGATCATGACTCCCAGCACGCTGTGCATTACTAAAGAGTGAGCGCGATGAGGGAGCACAGTAGCAACACAGACCTGACTGTGTTGTGTTCCGGTGTGGTGGGTGCGGGCGCAGCTCTTCTCCACTGCATGCCTGCGCCCCCAGTACTTGTGCGCCCTAGGCCGGCGCCTACCTCGCCTATAGGTGGCGCCGGCCCTGCTGCTTGTGTCCATGGTAAGTACCATCCATTCCAATTCCTCTAAGTACTTACCTTGTAACAGATTTTTCTCTGTTTCCCACCAGCTCAGGCTGTGTAGAACATTCTCCAGAATGCATACTGGTACCTGAAGAGGATATACTAGGCTGTCCCAGCCATCTCACCCATTTGACTACCAGAATGGTGGATTACATGAGGCCCAGGAACTCCATGCTCTACCTCACTGTCCATCAGGTCTCTTGCTTGAAGACATGCATTTGATTGATTATCCTCAGGATATTTTATACTGGTAAATAAACCCTGACTTCATTATAGTTGAAAAATACTCCTAAAAATGGCAGTTGCTAAGTAGGAGTCAGGTGGATTTTTCCTGACTTAGAAGCCAGCCAAACTGAGACAGAAAACTGATCACTAGGTCTCTCTATTGAATAATATTGAGTAACCTCAGGAGAATCCATGAAGTACCCAACAGACCTCCTGGAAATCCTTTAAATGGGCTCCAACCATGATGGCCTGGGCCTGGAAACCATCAGAATTTCCAAAAAGACTTGGAGTTTCCATGGGAACGGGACTTGGTACTTTGAAGAAACCCTGTCTATCCCCTTTTCCATTATTGGAACCTGGAAGATTCTTTCCTGGGCCAGTACAGATGGAAATCTCAAAATGAGATTATTTCCCCCTGTGATCTTCTTGAGGAACAAAATTTCAATCTTCTTTTCTTCCTCTCCCAAGGAAGAAAATTACTTTTTTCTCCCAAAGTTATTTTAATAATATCATCCAGCTTTTCACCAAACAGCATATTACCAGAAAAGGGAAGGGAAGAGCCATTACGACTAAGTACAGAGCCTTAGAATGGATGCAGATCAAGTCAATAGAAGGGTCAGTGATGAATTCTGTGGCCAGTTTGGTCTCCATTTAAGAGTCCACAATAGTTAACCTGTGTTCCACTTGGATCAGAACTCACTCAACATTTCTCCAGCCAAATCTTCATGTCATTTGAGATAGATGTAAGACCAGCCTCCAACTTGCATACAGATCAAATGAACAGAAAGAGATGCATTAGGTTGTATCACAGTGCCTGTGTTTCTGGCTCTTTGCTTTACCTGTCCACTTTCCTGTGATTGTTTGGTGGCAGCTGGCTATTTTAGAGTTCCACCCTGACTGACCTATCTGGACTCCGCCTCCCAGAGAGACCTTATATGCTGCACCCTGCTATGGCCTCAGTGCTCTTTCGTGATGTACCTGAGCTCTTTCTGAGTCTTCTGTTGCGATCCGTTCCTGGCTGCTGAATCTGATTTGTGTATGACCCTGGTTCCTTCTGACTACCGATTTGTGCCTGAACCTTTTGCCTAGCTATTGTCTGATCTGTACCGACCTTGGCCTTGTCTGACTACCCGCTTGGTGTATTACCTTTGGCCTGGCCAACTAACCACTCTGTGCTGATCTGGGCTTGTCTGACTACCAGCTCCATGGATGACCTCTGGCCTGGCAGACTACCTGCTCTGTGCTAAGTACTGTGGCTTGTCTGACTTCCCGCTCCGTGCTAAGTACTTTGGCTTGTCTGACTATCCATATCGTTTGACCATTGGCTGGTTGTTCTCACTTGCTCCCTGAGGCCTGGCTTTCCCTGACAGGTTCTCATTCTCAGCCCTTGGTCAGGTAAATCCTGTCAGTAGTGCAGAAGCGACTAAGTCCTCCGGGGTTTGTTGTGCCTCTAGCGTTCTAGGGTGCGCGGTATCTGGGACTCTAGCGTTTTAGGGTATTGCTGTTGTGTCCTTGAATGATAGCTGGTGGCCCTCCTGTTTCCTCTCCACTATAGAGCACGCTTACCACTATCACTATCTCTGTGGTTCTGCTCTCGCTACTGGTTTGCTCCTAGCTTGTGCATCAGTCTGGTTAAGGTTCAGTGTCAGCTCCTGGTAGTGGACTGCACACTGTCCCCATGCCTGACCTCAGGAAGGTTGGAGAAGTGTCTATTACTTTTCTTGTATTATTTTCAGTAAAGTGATATTGATTTTATGTACCTGTCTGAGTGGTTATTTACATGTCTCCTGGGACAGGTTGTTCTCCATTCTGTAAACGAACATGCAAAACCACAAAAGTAAGGGAAGGGAGAAAAAGATACCATATCCCTCTCTGAACTTCAACTCCCCCAACCCGCCTACCTGCCAAAGAAAAACTGACCAAAGGGAATGAGAGCAAAGACTTCAGGAAGGCAAGCACAGACTGAACAAGAGAGATACAAAAAAAGCAATCCTGACAGCCATCCAGACAAAACAAGTGTACATCTATACAATTCAGTGTTGTCGAGCACTGTCTCTTCCCTTAAACTTAAAGGCATAGTAATGTTTTACAAAAACAGCAGCTCTAAATAATCTTCATAGTATTAGAGCCATGGAGAATGTTATTTCAATACTGTCAGAGTTGTAGTTCAAGAGTAATTGAATGATAAAGTATCTCCCCTCCCGCCCCATTTACCTAGTGTAAGCCACCTCCCCTCAGATGTGGAATCTGGTCTTGAGACCAGATAGCTCACAAGGGACAAACTTCTTAATGTGAGGATAAAGAAAACCCTGCCCCCCTTGACAGGTTTTTCCTTATGCTCACTGAAGATTGTTCCTCTCTGCGATCCATCTGGACAGTCTTGCTGTTCTGAGGTGAGCAGTGTTGCATCAGTAAAAGGGATGGGAGGGGGATACTTTATCATTCAATAACTCTTGAACTACCATTCTGACAGTACTGAAATAACACTCTCCATGGCCCAAATACAATGAAGATTAATCATAGCTGCTTTTATTGTGAAACATGACTATCCCTTTAAAGATGCCAACCAGCTCCATCTTGCAATTGGTCCTGAGATAGTGAGCATGCTGGTTCATGCATGTCAGCCTTCAAAGAAGCCAGCCTGTGGCATCTTGGAATAGACTGGGAAACACTACAGCATCAAGACACAAACTGGATGGGGAAGCGGCTGGACGTCGAGCAAGGTATGCTACAGCCCAAGCCCACACAGCAAAATGGGGCCTCCTGTGCTGTCCACTCTATAGGGGGGTATTACCTGAAAGTTTCAGACCACCAGGAACTGAGATACCTGGCACCAGTCCATAGGCTTCATGAAATCTGGTAAATCAATAAAAGAAAAATGAAAAACTCAAAAAGGGAGGCTTCCCATCACAGCTGACAGACAGGAAGCAAAAGACTTCTTTTTCAGCATGGGATAGGTCATTCATAGGTTTTTTAGGGTGTTTCCTGCCAATCAGCTGGAGGAGGAAGCTTAAAGTGATAGTAATGTTTCAAAATTAAAGCCTCTCCAATTAATCTTCATAGTATTTAGGCCATGAAGGGTGTTATTTCAATACTTGCAGAGTTGTAGAAATTGAATGATAAAGTATCCCCCTCCCACCCCTTTTACCTAGTGTAAGCCACCTCCCCTCAGATGTGGAATCTGATCCTGGGACCAGACAGCTCACAGCAAGGGACAATCTTCTTACTGTGAGAACAATGAAAGCCCTGCCCCCCTGACAGGTTTTTCAGGTTTTTCCCTTATGTTAATTGAAGATTGTCCATTTCTGCAAGACATCTGGACACCACCTTTCTGTTCTGTGGTGAGCAGTATTACATCAGTAAAAGGGGTGGGAGGGGGATACTTTATCATTCAATTACTCTTGAGCTACAACTCTGACAGTATTGGAATATCACTCTCCATGGCCCAAATACTATTAAGGTTAATTGGAGCTGCTTTTATTTTGAACCTTTACCATCCCATTAACCCTCTTGTGAATGCTGCCTCAAGTGACCAGTAATTAGAGGTGATAAAGTGGAGATGACTTCTCCAGTGATATAATTCCTCCAATTCCTATGTTATTCTGTAGAGCCTAGGCACTAAGATCTCCCAAATTGGCTACCCTTCAGGCACTTGAAAGGTTAAACTGTTTGAACAATTATAACATCTGAATAAAGAAGCTGATGGCCAAAAAGTCCACATTTTTTCCTGCAGGTATATTTATGAAAAACAAGCAATTTGCCATGTTTTCCATTAATTTCCCATCTATAGAACCCCCCCCAAAATGTTTTCCTTTTTACTAACCCCAAGACATTTCCAGTGGGAACTTTGCCAGTTCTTGCATGGGATTTAGAATCAGTATGTGGGGTTCTGGCTATACCAGTGCAGTGGAACAAGGCTGGAGTTCACACTGTGTGGTTCTATGGCTACAGTGGGACAAGACTGAGGGTCACAGCAGTGATAGGAAACATGAGGCCCTCCAACTGCTGCCAGACTACAACTCCCATAATTTCCCATCAGCTGTTGGCTGGGACAAGGCTGGGGGTTAGTATGAGAGGTTCTAGTGCAGTGGATAAAGTCTGGGGGTCACTGAGGAAAAACAGGGAAAATTGAACTTTTCAAGTGAATTCCCACAGAATATGAAAGTGTCATTTTTCTCAATTACATACCTCCAAACATTTCAAGTGGCCAAAGAGGGCCATTTTTTAGAGGGTGTTGCTGAGGGTGGGGTTTGTGGGAGGAGCACTTTTAGGTTATTTCTTGACATAAAGACAGTTTTTTGTGTAACTTAATAAATAGAGTATGTAGCAAGATCATTATATTTTAAGTGAGTGAAAAGCCTGTTTATTTTTCACAAGAAAAATTGCAGTTTCTTCTGTGGAAATTCCAGCACATAGAAAATATAAAAATATCTACCTGTTTTGCTATTGCCAATGAATTTCTCTCCAGAACTTTGACATTTTCCACCTATACATTGTAAAGCTGTGAGAATTCCTTTTACAATACTGGGTGTCAGACTCAGTATGTGTAATTCTATTGCTGCCATTGCAGTGGGACAGGCTGGGGGATCAGTATGTGCGGTTCTTTGGCTAGCAGTGGGACAAGAAAAATGGTTCTCAAACTGGGTTCTCTGAAAGCCTCAGGTTCCCTGAAGAAATGCAAGGAGCTCACCAGAGCAAAATTAAGCAATGTAGGACTGTGAAACAAGTTGTAGACAGTGGATGTCTGGTTGCGTATACAAAATCGTGGAAGCCCCAGTTCATGATGTAGATGTCTGTTCTGGTATATGTGGGATGGGCCACTAAAAGGTACCGAACATAAGTACTATAAAAGCAGATTCACATAACTTGGGTTGCTGCAATACATTGGGGTTTAAAGGGATAGTAATACTTAAAATGTAAAAAAAATATGTTGTAGGGTTTATCCCCCTGAGTAAAACAAGAGTACTCCCACTGCTGAAAGGTGTTTCATTCAAAAGTTATTAATTTTCAGAGTTTAATTTTTTAAGTGCAATATCGCAGTGGCCTGAAATTGTACAGTGGCGCTGTTGCTACACGATCCTATGGACAGCTCTGGTCCTGGGACCATAAATCTCCATAGGATCTTGTAGCAACAGCGCCACTGTACAATTTCAGTCCACTGTGATATTGCACCTAAAAATTCAACTTTGAAAATTAATAACTTTTGAATGAAACACCTTTCAGCAGTGGGAGTACTCTTGTTTTACTCAGGGGGATAAACCCTACAACATATTTTTTTTTACATTTTAAGTATTACTATCCCTTTAAGCACTAAGACTTGGTAAAGAGGTGATAACGTGGAGATAACTTCTCCAGTGATGTAACTTCGACATTTCCTATGTTATCCTATGGATCCAATACACTAAGATTTCTCCAACTTTGGAGATCTTAGTGCATAGGCTCTACAGAATAACCTAGGAACTGGAGAAGTGATGGCACTGGAGAAGTTATCTCTGTATTATCGACTGTTTATCACACCTTAGTGCATAACCCACATTGTATTTACTGAATATCACATAAAGACAATCACCACAACATTTTGCTCAAGACTAAGAAGGTTCCAAGAGCAGAGCAAAACATTGCTGTGATTGTCTTTATGTGACCTTCAACAGACACTTTGTACTGTACCAGTCTGAAAGCTGTGGATCTACTTTCATTCCATTTAATTCTGTGACTCCAGTGGATGAATGCAATTTTGCCTTCTGTTAGATTATTCATGTAATATATGTAATTTAATTTCACCTTGGAAATCAGAACCATTACAAGACATATATTACCCATTACATTTCATATCTTACCCAGTACATATTAACCTAATAGTTTAATCTTAAATTGTATCCTACTGCATTTAATATTGATTAGCCCCTTACTTGCTAGAGAGGTCCTCAGAAGACCTCCCTCTCATCCAGGGTTTTAACGCTTTGAATGCCAGAGAGGAATGGAACGCATTGCAAAGCAATGCGTTCCATCCCTCTCTGGCACTCAAAGGGTTAAGGTGTTGATCGTTAGAGTTTTTTTTTTTTTTTAACAAGGTTTCCAGAATTTGCAAAAAGTTTGAGAAATGTACAGGTGTATTCCACATTATTCATTATTTCTCACTGACAATAGTTGGTTTCTGTACATAAGTTGATAATATAAAATTATAAAGAAAATATATATGTTAAGTGCAACCTTCCAGTGGAATTCACTTTTCTAAAAACTGCATCTAGACCTTTTTTTTTCTTCTTCTACATTTCTGCACTCAATGATGCAAACATGCTGGACGGAGATAAATCACCTCTTGTAACATTTTCCTCTTGGAAAACCACATATGAGACTAAATGAGACGTTTTATATATATATAGTAGCAAACAGTCGTAGGTACATTTCATTTGAACATCCCATCTGTCTTGCAACCAGAAAGGTTTTTGACAGAGAAGAATGATTGCTGCACATCATGTTATATTAAAAAGCAAAAAGAGCTGATGTACACACAAGACTTGGACAAGTTAAAAATCTTCTGAATATTGAGAGAAATCTAAAATGCTTTAAAATAATAATAATAATCATATGCAATTAAACCTTTGAGTGCCAGGAGGTACCCCCTGGCATTCAAAGGGTTAACTACATTAAAATATATAGCACGAAAATGCACTTCCTCAGATGTGTAATTAGTGGATTTATGTACTTTTTTTTATTTATTTATTTTTTTTTTTCAAAGATTTCTTTATTGAGAAATAAGTAAGCAATACAATAATAACTAGTGTTTATATAACCCCTTTCTCCCAGCAGGATTCAATGCACTTTTTTAGCACACACTTTTGGAATTAACCAAGTCGGCAGCTGAGTAATAGATGTCATTATTACCCAATCAATGGTACTTATTTATTGACCTCAGAAGGACAAAGGGCTGAATTGACCTTGCTGGGAATCAAACCTGCACCCTTGTGGTTTGAGCTAGCTCTGCAGTCAGGGCATTTACCACTGAGCTATCTCACCAACAAGTTGAGTAACTAAAACAATGACAAGGGTATGCAGATTCAAGAGGAAAAAAAGTTTACATCAGATATTGAAGGAAAAGTACTTATAGGTATAATAATGGAGTGAAATACATGGTCCTTAAAGGGATAGTAATACTTCCTTTTAACTTTATTTTATTTTGTAGGCATTAAAAAATATGAATAATGATATAAGTCTTATCTCTCAAACCTTTATGGTTTAAGAGATATTCACAAGCAAAGTTTCCCCTCCCGCCCCTTTTACCTAGTGTAAGCCATCTATCCTCAGATGGGGAATTTAGTTGTAAGACCAGACAGATAACAGCAGGGGACAATCTTCTTACAATGAAAACAATGAAAGCCCTGCCCCCCTCAACAAGCTTTTCAGGTTTTTCCCTTATCTTAATTGAAGATTGTCCCTCTCTGCAGTCTACCTGGGCACCTCCCTTCTGCTCTGGCTGAAAAGTGTGACATCAGTAAAAGGGGCGGAAGGGGGACACTTTGTCATTGAATTACTCGATCTACAACTCTGACAGAATTGAAATAACACTCTCCAAGGTCCAAATGCTATGATGATTAATTAGAGCTGCTTTTATTATTAAACATTACTATCCCTTTAATAGGAACAGCAGAATATATGGGTGAAGTGTCTGAAAGGTCCAAAACAGATTGGGTGAGTGCGCCTATTAAAATGATACATGTCATATGGAATAAGGTGCTTGACGTTGCTAAATGGAGCTAATGGTGAAATAGGGACAGTCACCCTTGAAAACGGTGAATTAGAGATCAAGAGAGAGCTGTAGAAGGAGGTAAGAAGAAAACAAAAAAGGAGGTGATTTAATTCAGGCGTGAGGCTGGGAGAAGTAGGGTCAGGGGGTAAGAGGGTGTTAAGGATGGGGAGATGTTGTTCACGTCTTGTTAAAGCTGAATCCGTGGTCCCGGGGGTGGAAAAGCAACCATACACCAGATTAGAAAGAAGAGATAGGTCATCCCAATAAATGGGATGAAGACTCGGATATCCGGAGCAAGACAACATCAAGGGTAGTTAACTCATGGATTCAAGTTGAGAGGGACATCATAGAGAATTCAGTTTAGTTATGTTGTATGGGAAGGGCAAATCTGAAGGAGAACCAAGGGGACCAGAAGTGTTGATAATGAGGAAGTGATTGCGCTGATAAAGCATGACTTATGTACTTATAACTGTGTGAAACAGACCATTATTTTGCTTGACATGAGGTAGATATGTGCCTGCCTAATGCCAATTTACTAAGCTGCTTGTGTAGAAAATTCACCCTTTAACCCTTTGAGTGCCAGAAGGGCACACAACACATTGCAATGCAATGTGTTGTGAACCTCTATGGCAATCAAAGGGTTAACACTCCTTTTCCTCTACACCCTGTTTAACATCATGTATTGGAGAAGGCACAGAGTAAATGGTGTACATTTACACCAGTCATGTAACAACTCATTGGAGGGCAAATAAAAATTCCAATTGATTTGAACCTTTTGAGTGCCAGAGGAGTATCTAATGCATAGCTTTGCAATGATTTGCATACCCCTCTGGCACTCAAAGGGTTAAAGGGATTTTTTTCCCCCTTCAATGCAAGAGGGGTCTACAATTGATTGCTTTGTCTCAGGGTGTAAATTTCCATTTACGAATCCCCCCCCCGTGCTGCATTTGATTTACCCTCCTCTTATCTTTTGTGCATAACAGCCCACTGAACAGCTAATGTTTGATGTGTAAAGCATTTTAGGGTTGGGGCTTTTGGGGCGGGTGTTATATATGTCAGGCGTGCTATGGCTAGATAAGGGAAAAACCTGAAAAACCTGTCAAGGGGGGCAGAGCTTTCATTGTTCTCACAGGAAGAAGGTTGTCCCCTGCTGTTATCTGTCTGGTCTATGGACTGCATTGCACATCTGAGAAGAGATTGCTTACACTAGGTAAAAGGGGTGGGAGGGGAAACTTTGCTTGTGAATATCTCTCAAACCATAAAGGTTTGAGAGATAAGACTTATATTGTTCTTCATGTTTTTTTAATGCCTACAAAATAAAATAAAGTTAAAATGAAGTATTACTATCCCTTTAATAATAATCAGACACTCACTTTACTATAGGCACAAAATCCTAATAGCCCCTTTTGAATTTTTCCGTTCTGCTTTTGTTCAAGAGATAATCTTTTTTCTGAGCAGCCAGAATGTACAAATGTACTTAACTATTTAAGAACTAGGGGGGTACCCAACATGCCTCTGTTCTTTAAAGGGTTAAGATTACCATGTACCATTACCATGCGGTCCTGCCAGTGACTGTTATATCTCCTCCTTTATGGCCATGATGTCTGGAAATTACTACAGATGTTTGCACAGAGACAAAATATTCACAGGTGCAATTAGGATTTTCTGCCCAGAATAAGCCAAGTGGGGGCATATTATTAGGATGTGTTAATGCCCCTTTAAAATTGAAAATGTGGTAATGAAGTACTGTGAAATTAATACAGCTATATTATATTTACTGAATTATACATCTCACATTAAAACTACAGTAAAAATTATAATTTATCTATTTATGCCAAATAATGAGAAAGCATAGTACTTTGTCTGTGACAGCTTCCCATAGACATAAATAGCAACAACGCCACATGACCTAACAAAGGTGAAACTGAAACACTCAAACAAGTAAAAATATGAGGGGAGAGATGCACTAAGGCATAATAAAGAAGTGATAAAGCAGAGATGGCTTCTCCATTGACATCACTTCTTCAAGTCTTATGTTTTTCTATGGAGATCTTAGTGAATTGATTCCATAGAATAGTGACATCACTGGAGAAGTCATCTCTACTTAATCAGCACTTTATCATGCCTTAGTTCATAACCCCTGTTATGTAATTATTTCTTGATAAACTATCTCCCAGTAATGGGTGTACCCTTAGTTCCTCAGTAGGAAAAGTTCTACAACAAGCATATTTTCTTATAATAAGGTTTACTACTAGGGATGTGTGGCAGTCTTCACAGTTAGAAGAGATTACTAGAAAATAGGCCCTATTTTGTGATTAATGGCAGAAGGCCCTTTCCATCAACATCTACTATGACAAACCAAGGTGCATGAGTGTATGCACATGTGTGAGTGATGATGTATGCATGCATGATGATGTGTGTTCAAAAACATCTTCACTGGCAGGAAGTGACATGAGAAAGGTTTCACCCATTAAAATCAACAGGAGTAAAAATGTTAGGACAAGAGGCAATAGTCTAAAACTAGAGGAACACAGGTTTAGACGTCATGTAAGAAAGGTTTACTTCACTGAGAGGGTAGTAGATAAGTGGACTAGCCTACCAGCAGAAGTGGCAGAAGTTAATACAGTGACAGAATTTAAGCATGCATGGGATAGGCATAAGGCTGTCCTGAACATAAGACAAGACCAAGGAGTAAACTAGATGGGTCCATTGGTTCTTATCTGCCGTCAAATTCAATGTTTCTGTGTTTCTCAACCTTTTTAAGTAAGTTATACCTCATTTTCCATCCCTCAGTACCAGGAAGAAACAACTATCTGCACACCCTTCTATTCTGTATCTTTAGTAAAATCAGGTGAAGCGTTTTGGGGAATCTCATCCTGACAAACATCCTTCTACGTTTTGTTTCTAGTATTTAACCTAAGTAACGATATGATTTAAGGTTCTTGATCTGACGTAAGCAAACCACACATTAAGGGGAGGTATCCAGTGGATTGCGCTGCAATGCATTTGTAATGGAAAATTTCAAGGGTTATAAATAATTCAACATGAGACAGTTGTTCCAAATCATAGATTGGTTATTATTCAAATAACAGCAACACAGAAATTATCTAGCAAGTAATGTACATACATACTTACAAGCAATTCTGAAAAAGTCCGCCCCCCTCCCTCTCTAGAGACCCCTACTTGTACCCTCTAAAGGTTAATCCACCCTCGTTGTTGTCCAATCAGCGGTCTCGGCGGTCTTATCTTGTCCGTCCAACTGTCCGTCCTTGAATTCCTACAGCATAGGCCTCTATTGTGTATTGTTGCAAAAGCTTACCAAACTGACCTTGCAAACTAACTCTATTTTGTCTACTAATTTAAAACCTGTATTTTACTAGTGGAGCAAAAACACTCATGCATATGTACTGCTTTTAAAGGTACAGTACACTTCTTAGGAAAATATTATAGGGTATAGCTTTTTCCCCAACACGTTTGTATACCTCTCTGTAATAAAGAGTTAAGTTTCTATATATGACTAAGGAAAACTGAATTTATTACAAATGAATCTCTTGCACACTATTGATGTATGTAAGGTGTTAGAGGTTATACTGCTTAATAATATTCTGTTATCTAAGAGTGTTTTATTTAACCATATGTTTTATCTAAAATAATTCAGATTTTCATGTATATTATTAGTCCCATTATCAATTATACATGGATATAATTTCTATGATACTTATGATTTCGGTTATATACTCCCCCCCCTTCCCCCCCATTTCCTTCTAAACCTGTTCAAAATGTCCTGAAATTTATTGATACTTCACCAAGCTGATTCACAAAATGAACCACTGGAGATTTAATTATAAAGCAATGATGAATATTTTGGCATAACCTATATAGCTATAAAATACTGTATAATTTAATTACAAAAGCTGCAATGGATCATCCATAAAGACACAAGAGAGCTTAAGCCAGATGAATTAAAAAAGTATATATGTTCATTGGGTTTCCAAAAAGCCAATTTTTTTATGGTTTATGGCTCTGGTCAAGGCAGGGTAAATTAACTAGCATGCTAGTCAAACAAACGTATAGGTTAGTGAGGCTATGGACTGCATATAACGACAGTGAATGTATTAAGGCCTCGATTCAATTGAGGCCAGTAAAGCTTGCAGTAGGGCAAAATTAGCTACCGACCGACAAAAAAAAAAAATGTCTAAGTCAGTATTCAATTTTCCTACCAACTGAAATCACAACAGACGTTGGGCCACAGAAACAAACTTTTGGCCAGAAGTCCGTCGTGTGTGGTAAGTTACCAAAATGCACCCTAAATAGCATGAATAATGGGAAAATCAATGGAAAAGAGCTAAAGATTGGTGCCTGACACACTGTCAAGCACCCACCATTAGCTCAATCACACAATCACCCACCCAAACACTAACCCCTAACAGTAAAGTGCAACAATACTACCCCTAACCGTAACCTAACACCCAGCTCTGTGTAAGACCTGTATGTCTTCTTCAATCTCCAAACTTCTTCTTCTTTAATCTGTAATCTTCCTTATTCTTTTCTCTTATCTTCTTTTTTCTTCTTTCCAATCTGTATGTCAAAATAAAAACAATCTTCAATGAAAGATGTTATTGTAAAAAAAAAATGCCACAAAGATATGCCCGACTTAACCCTTTGAGGGCCGGAGAGGTACCCCGTGCAGCACTCAAATGGTTCAATGCAATCTGGCATATCAGTTATAAATAATATGCAGCCATTCCTGTAAAAAAACCAAAAGGAGTAAGGCATACCTCCATACCTTTCAGGCCGTTGCCCGAGTTAGAATGAGGGAAGTTTGAACAGAAACTGGCTTTTTATATGGCCAGTCTCTGATCAGAATGGATTCCAGCCTACAGTTGGCTGGGATGTGTGCTTATTCACCTTCCAGTCAATCAGCTGTGTGTCTGAAAGGTTTGGAGGGGGGGCAGGGGGGTCTGTGTTGCTGTGCATTCCTTCTGCTACCAGTGGAGCCAGCAGAAATGGAGCCAGCAGAAACGGAGGCAGCGGACAATGATTATCCCTTGGGATGCCTTGGATTTGTTTGACTCAACGAATGCCTTACTCCTTTTTTAACATGAATGGCTGCATATAATTTATAACTGACTAGTGTAAAAGCCCATGTACACGGGCCAAGGTCCGGGTGATGTTAACCTTTTGCAATGCATTGCGTATCCATCTGGCACTCAAAGGGTTAAGAGGCTGGTCCTGCCCTGCTTCCTGCTACCGACGCAGTCATGCACTGTGGAGATTGCCCGAAAGCACAGAACAGCATGCTACCAGCATACTGTGCGTTCGGGCAGTCTCTACTGCACATGACGGCTTCTGACAAATTATTATATAGGATATGCCAGGCTGCATTTAACCCTTTGAGTGCCAGAGGGGTACCACCCCGGCACTCAAATGGTTAAGTCAGGCATATCTTTGGAACATGTTTTTTTTTTTACAATAACATCTTTCATCGAAGTTTGTTTTTCTTTTGACATATAGACTTGAAAGATGAAAAACAAGATAAGAAAAAAGAAGGAAGATTGAAGAAGATGGAGAGTAGGTGACCAGGGTTTTGAAGACTCCACCGGACATCAGGATTTCTGTAAGTGTTTCTTGTCAGAGGATTTTTTTTAAACTTTGTCGGATTAACCTTGTGAGTGCCAGTGGCACTCATGGGGTTAATTCTACAAACATTTCACACAATTTGGGATTGTTTTGGATGTACTGATATGGGGTTTAGGGCCTCATATCAATAAATCCACTGGTGGCTTAGGTTTTTTTAAAGCTTTTTTTTCAGGTTCAATTCCTGCGTTGGCACTTTTCAGGTACGTTAAGGGACTCTTTGCCCAAAAAAAAGGGTGCAGATTTTCACACATTAAAGTGGGTCCCTTAACATACTTTAATGCTAACGCATGGAATTGAATGGCATATTTTGGAATTTTGTTGTGTTTCAATGGGTGCAAACGGCCGCTAAATTAGCTCCTGAGGTGGGTGTTTTTTTGCTGGTATATCTTCATAGGACAGGTAATTGAATTGCTTACTGTACTTGAAGAAATCCTGTTGGGTGTTTTTTTTTTCCGACTGGGGAATTTAATCAAACCCTAAGTCTTTTACACTGGTTTCTAAAACAATTGAATTATAACAGTTTTGCTCCAAATAAATATGATAAACTCATAATCCTAACAAAATATGTCAAAATGTATTAATGGAGACATTAGTATTTGATTGTTATTTAATTTTCAACTGGTATCATCTTTCTTTTTCACTTATCATCTATAATGATTTTGTGTCAAATATCCAATATTTGAATCTATCAGCTGAAGCACTTATGTAACTTGGCAATGCACCATCTGCTGCAAATTATATGACAGTCTGGATGAACAATGCTCTTTTGCATTGAGGGTTACCTTGGTAAAGATAAAGAAATACAATTTCTTCTAAATTTTCAGTCAATATGAGCATATCATTTATTAGATGTTTTTGTAACAAAATTAATTGTTTGCTTAATTATTTTAAATATTTCCATCAGGTAATAATTAGTGATGAGCGAGCACCCCAATGCTCGGGTGTTCGGGTGCTCTGACCGAGCGCCCCCGGAGGCTCGAGTGCTCGGCCGAGCACCCGAGCCCCATTGAAGTCAATGGGAGGACTCGAGCATTACACCAGGCACCCCCTGCTCTGATGAGGGGAGGGTGCCTGGTCCATAGGAAAAGGGCAGAAAATGATGGAAACACCACAGAAATGGTTCAGGGACAGCATAGGGAGGATGTCTGGATGCATCTTGGACTCCAACATCGCTGCTGGAACGATCTTTCGCCCGTAGTACGCCATTTTTACAGACTGACCGTAAAACACACAAAAAGGCAGATAAAAACGACTTTAGGCGAAAAATTGTTACCAAACAGTATTTGCTGTATATTTACTTGTATATCATCTGCAAATTCTGCAAAAAATTTCCTTGATTTTTCTGAACTGAGGCCATGATTAAGAGGGAAACGTGTGCAGAGGCAAATTCTCCCAAAAATGTCCTTGATTTTTCTGAACTGAGGCCATGATTAAGAGGGAAACGTGCGCAGAGGCAAATTCTCCCAAAAATTTCCTTGATTTTTCTGAACTGAGGCCATGATTAAGAGGGAAACGTGCGCAGAGGCAAATTCTCCCAAAAATTTCCTTGATTTTTCTGAACTGAGGCCATGATTAAGAGGGAAACGTGCGCAAAGGCAAATTCTCCCAAAAATTTCCTCGATTTTTCTGAACTGGGGCCATGATTAAGAGGGAAACGTGCGCTGAGCTGACCATCTAAAACATTATGGGTGAGGGTCTGCTGCGGAGCTGACCATCCTAAACATTATATGCGAAGGCCCGCTAGTGAGCTGACGCTATAAAACATTATATGAGAGGGCCCGCTAGAGAGCTGACCCAATAAAACATTATATGAGAAGGCCCGCTGGTGAGCTGACCTATACAAAAATTGTCAAACTGCGCCCGCTGGTGAGCTGGCCCTATATAAAAATTATATCACAGGGCCCGCTGGTGAGCTGGCCCTATATAAAAATTATATCCCAGGGTATATGGAAGAGAGTCAACCATATACCCGTTTTTTGGGTGGAAGGGGTGAATGGGAATACAGAGTATTCCCATCATTGTAAATAACATATATAAAGTCACTTTATGTTCCCCCGGGGCTTTCCTCCAGTGGAGTGGAGAAGTCAGGGGAAATCCAGGCCTTGTTCATTTTTATAAGTGTCAACCTATCAGCATTTTCGGTGGAAAGGCGGATACGCTTATCTGTTATGATGCCACCAGCAGCACTAAATACCCGCTCAGACAGAACGCTGGCGGCAGGGCAGGCCAGCACCTCCAAGGCGTAGAGTGCCAGTTCATACCACGTGTCCAGCTTGGACACCCAGTAGTTGTAAGGCACAGAGGGATCATTGAGGACGCTGACACGGTCTGCTACGTACTCCTTCACCATCTTCCAAAACTTTTCCCTCCTTGTGACACTAGGCTGCGCATCAGGGTGAGGGTGCTGGCGGGGTGTCATGAAGGTGTCCCACGCCTTGGAGAGTGTTGCCCTGCCTTTGTCGGAACTGCTGTGTGCTCCCCTTTTCTCCCCTTCTCGGTTGGCCAAGGTAGCACGTACTCTGCCGCCAGCGTTGTCAGATGGAAAATTTTGGAGCAATTTTTCAACAAGAACCTTCTGGTATTGCACCATTTTGCTTGTCCTCTCCACCGGAGGAATGAGAGATGAGAAATTCTCTTTGTAGCGGGGGTCCAGAAGGGTGAACACCCAGTAATCCGTGTTGTCTAAAATGCGTATAACGCGTGGGTCACGGGAAAGGCAGCCTAACATAAAGTCAGCCATGTGTGCCAGAGTACCAACAGTCAAGATTTCGCTGTCCTCACCAGGAGGATGACTCTCAATCTCCTCATCCTCTTCCTCCTCTTCTGCCCACCCACGCTGAAGAGATGGAACTAAAGTTCCATGGCTACCCTCTGTAGCGGAGGCAACTGTGTCTTCCTCCTCCTCCTCCTCCTCCTCCGCCTCCTCCAATTGTCGCTGAGAAGACGAAGTGAGGGTACTCTGGCTATCACCTTGTGTAAGCTCTTCCTCCCGCATTTCCACCTCTTCCACATGCAAAGCGTCGGTTTTAATTGTGAGCAGCGAGCGTTTCAGTAGACACAGAAGTGGGATGGTTACACTGATAATAGCGTTATCGCCGCTCACCATCTGTGTCGATTCCTCAAAATTGCGTAAAACCTCGCAGAGGTCTGACATCCATTCCCACTCCTCACTTCTGATTACAGGAAGTTGAACGGAGAGGCGACGACCGTGTAACAGCTGGTACTCCACTACTGCCCTCTGCTGCTCACAAAGCCGGGCCAACATGTGGAAGGTGGAGTTCCAGCGCGTGCTCACGTCACACAGCAGCCGGTGAGCTGGCAATTGTAAGCGCTGCTGCAGCTTCAACAGGCCGGCTGAAGCTGTAGATGACTTACGGAAATGTGCACACACGCGGCGCACCTTCGTCAAGAGATCATGCACATTGGGGTAGGTTTTTAGAAATCGCTGAACCACTAAATTAAATACATGTGCTAGGCATGGTACGTGTGTGAGCTTGCCGAGCTCCAAAGCCGCCACCAAGTTACGCCCATTATCACACACAACCATGCCTGGTTGCAGGTTGAGTGGCGAGAGCCATTGCTCGGTCTGGTGACTAATCCCCTGCAACAGCTCTGAGGCCGTGTGCTGTTTGTCCCCAAGGCAGATCAGCTTCAGCACGGCCTGTTGACGCTTCCCCACTGCAGTGCTACACTGCTTCCAGCTACCGGCTGATGGGTGAGTGGCGCTGCGCGCAGAGAATTCGGAGGTGGAAACGGAGGAGGAGGAGCCAATAACGTAGGTGCTGGCGGAAACCCTGATGGAGGTAGGGCCCGCAATCCTCTGCGTGGGTAGCACCTGTGCCATCCCAGGGTCCGAGTCGCTCCCAGCCTCCACGACATTCACCCAGTGTGCCGTCAGGGAAATGTAGCGTCCCTGGCCACAAGCACTTGTCCATGTGTCAGTCGTTAAGTGGACCTTCCCAGTAACTGCGTTGGTCAGGGCACGGGTGATGTTACGGGACACATGGTGGTGTAAGGCGGGGACGGCACACCGGGAAAAGTAGTGGCGGCTGGGGACTGCGTACCGAGGGACAGCTGCTGCCATCAGGCTGTGGAAGGACTCAGTCTCCACAAGCCTAAATTGCAGCATTTCGATGGCCAGTAATTTGGAAAGGTGTGAGGTTAGTGCTATGGCCTGTGGGTGGGTGGCTGGGTATTTTTGCTTGCGCTCAAATGCCTGGGGTAACGACATTTGGACGCTGTGCTGGGACAGGGAAGTGGATGTGGTCGCTGATGGTGCTTCAGATGGTACAGGTGCAGGGCGGGAGGTATGCGGGCCTGCGCCTTCGACAGGCGATTGGCCGGCACCGAAAACAGGGGAAGAGGAGGCAGTGGTGTGGCCTGCAGACACAGATTGGCGATCCGGGCGTTCCTCCCACTTATTACGGTGCTTGGATGCCATGTGTCGGATCATGCTGGTGGTGGTGAGGTTTCTAGTGTTCATGCCTCGGCTCATTCTGGTGTGGCACAGGTTGCAAACTACAATTCTTTTGTCGTCCGCACTTTCCTTAAAAAAACGCCATACCGCGGAACACCTACCCCTTGGCAAGGGAGATTTACGCAAGGGGGTGCTCCGTGGAACATTTGCGGGCCTGTTTGGTGCGGTCTGCCTTCTTTCTGTAGCCACACCACTGCCTCTTCCAGCCTGTTGCGGTGCTGCAGATGGCTCACCCTCAGGACTGCTGTCATCGCTCAGCTCTCCACCTTCCCAGGTGGGGTCAGTCACCTCATCGTCCACCAAGTCCTCCTCCACTTCCTCACTCTGATCATCCTCCTCATGTCTTGATCCCACCACATACTCAGTCATTGACAACTGTATATCATCCTCCTCATCAAGGTCTTGAGACAGTAATAGTGGTTGATTTAATGGCAACTGTGTCTCATCATCATCATCATCCACTTCCTTTGACCTTAAATGCTGTTCACCTCTGTCATCTTCTTGTGATTGGGTACCCTCTAGAGGTTGTGAATCAGGGCACAAGATGTCATGTTCCTCTGCAAGCGTGCTTGGAGAGAGGTTCAAATTAAGGATTGGTGATGAGACGAGCTCCTCACTATATCCCAGTGTGGGATCACTTCTTTGACCAGATCCTCTATGGTGGGAGGAAGGATGATCAGGGTGAGGATTATGTTGACCAGACTCTTGGCTACTGAGAGTGGACTTGGTGGAAGACAGGGTGGTGCTTAACCGACTGGAAGCAGTATCAGCTGACATCCAACCGACCACCTGTTCGCAGTGGTCGGACCTCGAGAGTGATGTCCTGCGACGCCCTGTAAACTGAGACATGAAGCTAGGTATGGTGGATGTCTTTCTGTCTTGTGCTCTGGCACCAGGCACAGTTTCTACGCGTCCTGACCCGCGCCCTGAACTATCAGGATCACGTCCACTTCCCCGTCCCTTTTTACCCGCCTTCTTCATATTACACGGAATATGTGCTGCAAATCTGCAACTTTGCACAGTAAACAGAATGTTCTTCTTAACTGCGGCTACGCACAGTGAATGGAATATGTGACTTTGATATTTTACAGTTTGCACAGTTAACAGAATGTTCTTCTAATATGCAACTTTGCACAGTAAACAGAATGTTCTTCTTAACTGCGGCTCGGCACAGTGAATGGAATATGTGACTTTGATATTTTACAGTTTGCACAGTTAACAGAATGTTCTCCTAATATGCAACTTTGCACAGTAAACAGAATGTTCTTCTTAACTGCGGCTACGCACAGTGAATGGAATATGTGACTTTGATATTTTACAGTTTGCACAGTTAACAGAATGTTCTCCTAATATGCAACTTTGCACAGTAAACAGAATGTTCTTCTTAACTGCGGCTCGGCACAGTGAATGGATTATGTGACTTTGATATTTTACAGTTTGAACACTTAACAGAATGTTCTCCTAATATGCAACTTTGCACAGTAAACAGAATGTTCTTCTTAACTGCGGCTACGCACAGTGAATGGAATATGTGACTTTGATATTTTACAGTTTGCACAGTTAACAGAATGTTCTCCTAATATGCAACTTTGCACAGTAAACAGAATGTTCTTCTTAACTGCGGCTCGACACAGTGAATGGAATATGTGACTTTGATATTTTACAGTTTGAACACTTAACAGAATGTTCTCCTAATATGCAACTTTGCACAGTAAACAGAATGTTCTTCTTAACTGCGGCTACGCACAGTGAATGGAATATGTGACTTTGATATTTTACAGTTTGCACAGTTAACAGAATGTTCTCCTAATATGCAACTTTGCACAGTAAACAGAATGTTCTTCTTAACTGCGGCTACGCACAGTGAATGGAATATGTGACTTTGATATTTTACAGTTTGAACACTTAACAGAATGTTCTCCTAATCTGAAACTTTGCACAGTAAACAGAATGTTCTTCTTAACTGCGGCTACGCACAGTGAATGGAATATGTGACTTTGATATTTTACAGTTTGCACAGTTAACAGAATGTTCTCCTAATATGCAACTTTGCACAGTAAACAGAATGTTCTTCTTAACTGCGGCTACGCACAGTGAATGGAATATGTGACTTTGATATTTTACAGTTTGCACAGTTAACAGAATGTTCTCCTAATATGCAACTTTGCACAGTAAACAGAATGTTCTTCTTAACTGCGGCTACGCACAGTGAATGGAATATGTGACTTTGATATTTTACAGTTTGAACACTTAACAGAATGTTCTCCTAATATGCAACTTTGCACAGTAAACAGAATGTTCTTCTTAACTGCGGCTCGGCACAGTGAATGGAATATGTGACTTTGATATTTTACAGTTTGAACACTTAACAGAATGTTCTCCTAATATGCAACTTTGCACAGTAAACAGAATGTTCTTCTTAACTGCGGCTACGCACAGTGAATGGAATATGTGACTTTGATATTTTACA
The DNA here is from genome assembly GCA_037306005.1 of Rhinophrynus dorsalis. NCBI lineage: Eukaryota > Metazoa > Chordata > Amphibia > Anura > Rhinophrynidae > Rhinophrynus > Rhinophrynus dorsalis. The sequence continues at coordinate 184,595,137 of CM074725.1, read as the reverse complement.
GTTTGCACAGTTAACAGAATGTTCTCCTAATATGCAACTTTGCACAGTAAACAGAATGTTCTTCTTAACTGCGGCTACGAACAGTGAATGGAATATGTGACTTTGATATTTTACAGTTTGAACACTTAACAGAATGTTCTCCTAATCTGAAACTTTGCACAGTAAACAGAATGTTCTTCTTAACTGCGGCTACGCACAGTGAATGGAATATGTGACTTTGATATTTTACAGTTTGCACAGTTAACAGAATGTTCTCCTAATATGCAACTTTGCACAGTAAACAGAATGTTCTTCTTAACTGCGGCTACGCACAGTGAATGGAATATGTGACTTTGATATTTTACAGTTTGAACACTTAACAGAATGTTCTCCTAATATGCAGCTTTGCACAGTAAACAGAATGTTCTTCTTAACTGCGGCTCGGCACAGTGAATGGAATATGTGACTTTGATATTTTACAGTTTGAACACTTAACAGAATGTTCTCCTAATATGCAACTTTGCACAGTAAACAGAATGTTCTTCTTAACTGCGGCTACGCACAGTGAATGGAATATGTGACTTTGATATTTTACAGTTTGCACAGTTAACAGAATGTTCTCCTAATATGCAACTTTGCACAGTAAACAGAATGTTCTTCTTAACTGCGGCTCGGCACAGTGAATGGAATATGTGACTTTGATATTTTACAGTTTGAACACTTAACAGAATGTTCTCCTAATCTGAAACTTTGCACACTAAAAAGAATGTGCTGCTAATCTGCAACTTTGCACACTGAACAGAATGTGCTCTAATCTGCAACTTTGCACACTAAAAAGAATGTTCTCCTAATCTGCAACTTTGCACACTTAACAGAATGTGCTCTAATCTGCAACTTTGCACACTAAACAGAATGTGCTGCTAATCTGCGGCTAGGCACAGTGAACAGAATATGTGAAGTTTTTTTTTTATATCTCTGACCCCCCAAACAAAATAAACTGCTGCCCCCACACACAGTAGTCCTAAAAAGGACTTTTGGGTCTTTTTTTTTTTTAAATCGCTTTTCTTCTCCCTACACTGACTTTCCCTTCCTATCCTCATCTCTCCCTGGCTAAGACTGAGCCGAACTCGCTGGTCAGGTGCTATACAGCACCCGATCACAGGTTCTGGCCAGCCAATCAGTGTAATGCCAGCAGCCAACATGGCTGCTGGCATTACACTGATGTCAGAGCCTCCCTGCACGTTTATTGGCTGCGCAGCAGCCGCGAAACGTGCGGGGAGGAGACCCGAACATGGCGGGCGAGCACATGCGGTACTCGTATGAGTACCGCCATGTGCCGAGCAGAGCGATGCTCGAGCCGAACCGAGCTTCGGCCGAGCATGCTCGCTCATCACAAGTAATAATGTCATTAGGTTTTATGAACTATGAATTTTATAGAGCCTATGCACTAAATTCTCCAAAGCTGGAGAAATTGTAGTGCATTGGCTACATATAAAAACATAGGAACCAGAGAAGTATATCACTGGAGAAATCATCTCTGCATTGTCATCTCTTTATCACACCTTACTCCATAATCCCACTTGTCATAGGCAGTGGTGGACAATATACAAAAGGTCTTCAAGGTAAGGTATGCCTTTTTGCAGATGATAGCAAGATCTGCAATAGGGTAGACATTCCAGGGGGAATAAGCCAAATGACAAATGATTTCGGTAAATTACAAGAATGGACAAGAGTGTGGCAGATCCAGTTTAACGTTGATAAATGTAAAATAATGCACTTGGGACATAAAAATCCAAAGGAAAATATACTATTAAGGGTACTGTGCTGTCAGAGACAATAGAGGAAAGGGATTTGGGAGTAATTATTTCTAATGACTTAAAGGTAGGCAGGCAATGTAATAAAGTGGTGGGGAATGCAAGCAGGGTACTGGGTTGTATAGCTAGGGGCATTAGTAGCAGAAAAAGGGAAGTCATCATGCCACTCTACAGATCTCTAGTTAGACCTCATCTAGAATATTGTGTACAGTACTGGAAACCCCATCTCCAGAAGGATATAGATACTCTAGAGAAAATTCAGGGCTACTAAAATGGTGACTGGTTTACAGGAAAAGAAATATCAGGATAGACTAAAGGATCTGAACATGTATAGCTTGGAGGAGAGAAGAGAGAGAGGGGATATTATTGAAACATTCAAATACATGAAGTGATTCAACAAAGTGCAGGATGGACGTATACTTCAAAGGAGTAAAATTTTAGGAAAAGAGGCCATAGTCTAAAACTAGAGGGACACAGGTTTAGATGTAATGTAATAAAGTTTTACTTCACTGAGAGGGTAGTAGATAAGTGGAATAGCCTACCAGCAGAAGTGGCAGAAGTTAATACAGTGACTGAATTTAAGCATGCATAGGATAGGCATAAGGCTGTCCTTAACGTAAGAAAAGACCAAGGACTGAAAAAGATTTGAGGTTTTTACAGTAGGAAAATGGGCAGACTAGATGGGCCGAATGGTTCTTATCTGCCGTCAAATTCTATGTTTCTATGTTTCTAATATACCTTTCTCCAGCTGTTGTTGGACTACAGCACTATCAGTGCCAATTAACTCATGGCAGGAAGAGAGTAATGTGAGTTATAGTTCAGGTTAGTTTTATTAGAACATGTTTCATAGAGGTAAAGAGAGAAGGGTCAGTGGGATGCAGCATACTGTGTACAAGGGGACTAGGATCTGAAAGATGAACAATACATGAGAATATGTAGATTAGAATTTGTTTAACAGATGAATTTAGGATTGAGCTAGTATATACAGACATCTATATATATAAAAGAGGAAGCATCATGTGATCAACAAGCTTTGTTTAGAGCTAAACAAACCCAGGGGAGGCAGTAAGGAGATTTTATTCATATCTCCTCTATACTGCCTGTCTCATTGGTGTAAGCACGGGGCTTGATTTTCCCAGCAGAGGTCAGGTGGGGTGAAGCCTGCTGCCCACTAGTGTGAAAATCTCTACAAGAACTTTACCCTGCACCATAGTCCAGAACCTCTTCTCTTTATACCCTCCCTCACATTCTCCACAAACAGGAATTCACCCTCCACCACAGTACACACCTCTTCCCTATACACCCTCACTCCCCTTCTCCTCAGACTCCCTTTACCTCAGAGCCTTACACTCCCCTTCTCCACATTGTCTCATACACCCCTTCACCACATTGCCTCCAACCACCGACAGTACACAAGTTAAAGGGGAAGAGCTCTTTTCTTTTGGATATAGAGAGTGGTGCATACTTAGACCCTGGGCCTCTAACACTATACACCTTACTGGTTATCATATATCTTTATTTCTTTCTTCTTGTCCATCTTCTAAAATAGTATTCAGCAAGAAAGAAAGAAATATAGGTTAAACATTTTTAAGCCCCCAAAAGTTATATGTGATATATATATACCACCACTGGCGGGCGGTGGCAGCAGAAAAATAAATTAAAAGTCCCCCCACACACACAACTGTTGCACCTGTAACTTTCGGGGCTTAAATATTTGAAACCTATATTTATTTATTTCTTGTGGCACACTATGTGACATAAAACTGTCGATAATAGTTTTATTTGTTTACTGGGATCTGTTAAATTGAGTCCCTACAATATGGAGTTTTGGGTTCAGTTCTTAAAAAAAAGACATTACTGAACTAGATAAAGGTCATATATGTGCATCAAAGGTCAAGTGATTGGACAAAGAACTCTCTAAGGAAGTATTTACTCAAAAAGGTATACAAGAGGTCATCCAATAACTCTTTGAATGCCAGGGGGTATGCAAAGCATACCCCCTGGCCGTAAAATGGTTACGACTAAAACAAAGACAAATATGTTTTACATTAAGGGCAATAAAGTTATAGAATTATTTGCTTTGGGGTGCTGTGTTTGCACATATTGTAGTTGATTTCCAAAACATAATAGATACCTTTCTTCCTTAGAACAATATTGAAAATTATGGTTTAAAAATAGATAGGTTATTTATCCAGTGAAATATCTGACTGCGTTTTGGAGCCAGGAATGATTTTTTTTAACCAATTGGTGCTTAATTGGAAATGGCTTCAGTAGGGTTTTTTTGCTTCCTCTTGATGGTTCGCTTGTAAAATGTCACACTGAAAAGTGCGTGATATGAAATGGCGCATTCACCAGGTCGCATAGATGAAAAGGGAGACATTAGAATCTTGCTCTGCATGAAAAGTGCTAGATTCTCATGTTGTCGGTTTAAAACTCACTTCATGATGCATCTGCAGTAGTAGTGGCTGCAACTTTTTTTATACTCCTCCTCTCAGATACCTGTAATATGGGACAGCAGCAGTGATTTCTGGAGCTTCACTCTCTCAGTGTAATTGTTTTTTTTTTTTTAAACCCTTTCGGTGATGGAGAGGTACTGCGTTCAGAGTTCAATACAGTACCTCTCCAGAATCAAAAGGGTTAAAAAACCAAATACACTGAGAGAGTGAAGCTCCAGAAATCACTGCTGCTGTCCCATTTTACAGGTATCTGAGAGGAAGAGGATAAAAAAAGTTGCGGCCACTACTATTGCAGTTGTGGCTTGAAGTGAGTTTTAAACTGGCAACATGAGAATCTCATGCTTTTCAAGCAGGGCAAGATTCTCATGCCACCCTTTTCATCTATGCAACCTGGTGAATGCGCCATTTCATATCACGCACTTTTCAGTGTGTTTTTTTAAAAAGATACACCTCTTGATCAGGGGTAACCAAGTTCCGTACTCAAAAGCTACCAACAGTCCAGGATTTAAGGATTTCCCTGTGTGAGCACAGGTGGCCCAACCTAAATGATTGAGCCACTGATTAACTCACCTGTGCTTAATCAGGGAAATACTTATATCCTGGACTGAGAGTGGAACTTGAAGATTGAACTTGGACACCTCTGCTCTTGATCAACAATGGTTATATGAAGAGTGCTGAATTTGAAAGACACCTGTCTTTTTTCGGCCTCTCTTAAATAGCCTAAATGGTTAATGTGCATGAGATTGTAAACCAGAATTAACAAGAGAGACTACACCAGGCTGCTAGTTGAAAAACACATAATAAAGGCCTTCTATTAAACAAATGAAACAAATATATAGACAATTATTACTAGGGAAAAGTTCCCTTTAAAATTACCACTCTGCACAAAGCTTCAGTTTCTCTAGGATAGATAGATAGATAGATAGATAGATAGATAGATAGATAGATAGATAGATAGATTAAGAGATAGATAGATAGATAGATAGATAGATAGATAGATAGATAGATTTTACCAGCTACTGAACTATGTACTAAATTGATAAATCAGATAGTGTAGACTTGTGCTAGCCTATTGCCCTAGAATTTCCAGCATTGCCAGCCAGTCTCACTACATGGTAAACAGAATTTGTCTGTCAGGACATGTGGCCAATGCTAAAGTAAAACAGTGGAAAAGGGACTTACAGGAAATAGAACTCATTTTTTTTCTTAAATGATCTGACAGGAAATGACATTGAATCAGACTTACATAACTGTGTTCTGTTCGAACGGGGAACAGAAATTGAGCAAAAGAAATTCTTCCTATATGCAGAGTTGTGCCAGATCTCAGTAGGTGAGAATGATGAAATAATAAAGCATTTCCCGTGTGTGTTTTTCATTAGCCTGGTTTTGTTTTTCTTCCAAGTGCTGTGGAAACAGAACAGAAGCCCCGGCTTCAGCCAGGAGGCAATGGTTTGTTCCGAGGGGAATAGCAGCTGCATAAATAGGAGGGAAAACCTCACAAGGATTGTTTCCAACACCTTTCTAATGGAAATAATGATTTGCAAAGCCTAGCTTATACCTTTGCCACATAATTAGTCGTCAAAGAGCTCAAGATGAAAAACATAGCTTCAGCTCCAAAATCTGTGAAATCCACAAAGACCTTAATGTTCCACTCTGTCTTCTAAATGTTGAGGTACATGATTATTAAATGGGCAACATTGGTTAGAGATTAAAATAGCAGTTGAATCAATCAGCACTTAATATTCACGTCTTTAATACATTTTAATGGTTATTCCCGTTAGGCCAAGTTTTTTTTAAAAATGTAAAATGATTCAATCCATCTGAAAGAAAGAAATTTGTGTAGCAAAACAGTCCTAGAGGGATTTCCTTTTGAATAAAGTACATTGAACCTTATGTACAAAAGACAAGAGGAACAATTCCTGAGCAAACAAACTGCACAGTAAACTAGAGATGCAAACTTCTGTTTACTTTAACCTCTTGAATGCTAAAATCTCCAATCAAGTATGAAGTAATGTATTGGAGATATCTCTAGCATTCAAGGGGTTAAAAGCCCAATTTAAACCAATGGGAGATTTGGGGATTTATATTCCTCTTCCATGGTGCAGCTGGTTTGATCCGGAATTGCTAACCTAGTCTTTTTTACATAGGGCTGATGTACTAAGATGAACTGGCGCAATTTATAAACAAATTAATCACAGCATAGGGATAAAATAATAATTCCTATATATATATATCGTGGTGCATTGACTCCGTAGAATAACATAGGAACTGGAGAAGTGATATCATTGAAGAAGTCATCTCCGCTGCAAAATACAATTTTATATATATATATATATATATATATATATATATATATATATATATCACTAAGGTATTAAAGATTTGGTTTTGATGACAGTTCCACTTTAAGTTAACCCTTAGAGAGCCAGAGAGGTATCCAACATATTGTAATAATGTGCATTAAGTTAACCCTTTGAGTGCCAGAGAGGTATCCAACTCAGAGCAACATGTTAAAGATTCTAGATGGGGCCGGACTAAGTGAAAGAAAGAACAAATTCCTGGTTAATGAGACACTTACTGGAAAACCCTACAGAAGTTCTCAAACGCACTTTATCAGAATGAAATATGAGAAAGAGAGGTTTACAGGACAAAGCCCATAGTTCGGCCACAAGCTGAACAAGCACAATTTCAAGAAGGAAATCTGTCCAAAAGGTCAAGGACCAAAGGGAAATACAGAGGCTTAAAAGCCTTGTGAAGCACGAGTGGGATACTGAAATATTGTGCAGGCATGATCCACCTCCTGCACAAAGAGTGCACATCCAGTACACAGAGTAGAAATCTAGAGCTATAGCTAATCCCTAGTTGAAGACCATCCTGTAGAAAGGCTAAATACATCATAAGACAAAAAGCACATCTCAGTGGCCCTTGGCGTTCATACAGCTGGAAGAACAAGGACCATACTCAACAGTACAGCTTGGATGATACTGGCTTGTGAGTCATCATAGTGGCAAAGAAAGAATCAGAGAAACCTTTCTCCCTCAGGCAGCTGGCTTCAAGGACCAAGCTGTAAAAAACAACATCTCCATCTCTAGAAGACACGAAGAATCCTGAATAAAGTTGTTCAGAAGCAGCAGAAACATAAACAGCTCAGCTATAGATAGATTGTCAAGGACTAGGCACATATGGGCCATAATGGGGCAATTAGAATCGCATGTGCTCTCTCTGTGCCAATTTTCCCTCCATACCCTGGGAATCAGAGGGAATGAAGGAATCACTCCAGGGGAAACTGCCACCGAATTACCTCACATCCACAACTAGAATGAGAAGGGTCCTAGGATCTGGAACAAAGCAGGGGGACCTTGGGAATCAATTGAGAGACCACTAGAACCATGGATGGAAGACCCCATAGTCTGACTATGGGGTTTGAACACCATCTGATCAAGTTTCCGATCCCTAGCGTCTAGCTTTTAACAGCTGAGAAAGTCAGCCATGGGGTTGTCTACCACTGGAATGTGAGCAGTGGAGGAAGGCAGTGAGATTCTGCCCAAACAAGAATTAACCATCTTTCTGACTATGAGGCTGCACTCCTGTCCTCTCCTTAGCTGTTGGCATTGGCCACTGCTGTAGCATTGTCAGACTGAATCTATACTGGCAAATACTTTTGGGACTGAGACCAATGCAGCAGAGTGATGCACAAGGACGACCCAGGCCCTTAGGAGTCGGCTTGGGCAATGTAGGAGCCATATCAAACAAGGCATCCTGCATCCTTGTCAACCAATGTCTGGAGCATGTTGATGGGAAGAAGATCTCAACCTCAGGCCAAAGACCTGGAACCATATAAAGCCATATGAAGGTGTAATGCCAGCACAGAGATAAACAGAAACAGATAACATATTAGTCTTCAAATGACAACCTTCCCCCCCCCCCACACACACATATGACATACAAACTCCCGGACCAATAGGATACATTGTGAACTCTGATTCCAAATGCAACTCACCATATCCATGCCTCGATGTCATATGTGAAATGGATGCTTGTACATTCAAAACATAAATAAGCTGTAAAATATAATGTAAAGTAGCACACCTCACCTCATATGTACAATACTACCAGTCAGATGGAACACCAGCCAGTCTATTCAACCTTCCAATGAGCTAATCGCATATCCTCATAAATCCATACATATAATAAATACATGTCATACCCACATATCAAATAAAAACTACACATACAATTTTACATTTGTCATATCCGTATAACATATAAATATCAAACATACAATTAATATCCATAAGTCCCTAAGTCTCCCATAAGGATGAAGACAACCTTGATAGAAGCAGGAAACTATCAAACTAACTAGATCCACAATGAAAAAATTGTATGCATAAACATAAATCTACCTAACCTATAATATTGTTTCAATATGCTCATTTAAACTTTCCAATTTTAAAGTGTGCAATCAAAACATCCAGAGAGCTTCCCTATTATTAAATCTATTAGAAAGATTCCCCTGTGAATTATACACTATGTATTCTAAAGGTGTAATACTCAAGTCTTCTGGGTTCTTTGAGTTATAATATGTGCAATGGAAGGATGCAGGATGCCTTGTTTGATATGGCTCCTACGTTGCCCAAACCGACTCCTAAGGGCCTGGGTCGTCCTTGTGCATCTCACAAGTGCATGTGATCAAATAAACAACATAAGAAGAACTACAATTAATAAAGTGAACTATCTGAAATTCCTCACCTGTACGTGTATTTCTACCTGAACTAACATTGTGATAAATATATTGACACGTGAAACAACGTGAAACACCACATTTAAAGCTACCAGTTTTTTCAAAAATCCTTACCAGGGACAGATCTGCCTAGATCTTTATGACCAGTCTGATCAGAGTTACATAGTCGTATCCTAATAACGCTCAGTGCTATAGTATTCTTGATGGTCGGAGCTCTCCTAAACACAGCTCTATGTCTAGGACCAATATTATTTCGTAAAGATGGATCTAAAGTCAAAATAGACCAATGTTTATTTAAAGCTTCAGATATTAAATTGTGAGAACTGTTATATCTCGTTATAAATTAAGGTGTATTTTGACAAATGTCAGACTTATTAAGAACTTGTTTCATTTTACTCTTATATATAAGTCCTGTCTGTATAAGCTGCTAGCCCTATTATATGAATCCTCAACGAGTCTAATTGGATATCCTTTTTTCAAAAAAAGATTTCTAAAAATCAGAAATTCTCTATCATAATCTTAAATCAGTTTCCAGTTTCTCCTAATCCTGCGAATCTCACTGAAGGGGACATTTTTCTTCCAGATGGTAGTTTCTAATGAAACTCTGCCCACATCCGCTCCTTCCATTGTGTCCCTCCCACTCTCTGGCCTCTTCTCCTCCTTCCCCAGCTTTATTTGTATATTTTTCTTTCATTTTCAAGCTCCTCCCCCACTCACAATTAAGCCCTGCCACATTTTGACACATATCACATAATTTTTCTCTTCTAGCTGCTCCACAGGACTTGTCTCTCTGGAAGTCTTCAACAAAATGTTCCCAGGTATGCTTATGGGAGACTGGTGGAGGTAAGGGACTTATGGATATTAATTGTATGTTTGATATTTATATGTTATACGGATATAACATATGTAAAATTGTATATATAGTATTTATATGGCATACGGATATGACATATGCATTTATTATATGTATTGATATATGAGAATATGCCATTAGCTCATTGGAAGTTTGGATAGATTGGCTGGTGTTCCAACTGGCTGGTAGTATCGTGCATATGAGATGAAGTGTGCTACTTTACAGTATATTTTACAGCGTATTTATGTATTGAATGTAGATGAATCCATTTCAAATGTGACATTAAGGCTTGGATATTGTGAGTTGCATTTTGAGTGGTTCACAATGTATCCAATTGGGCCAGAAGGTTGTATGTCATATGTGGGGGTTGTCATTCAGAGACTAATGTGCTGCCTGTTTCTGGTTAGCGCCCTACTTTATGCATGATAATAAGGTTTGAATGTTTGCAGCCATATTTTTGAAGAGATGGGAAGTCATTTGACATGCAGGATCAGAGCCTCGGTCACTCGGGTGACTGACGTGTGAAAGTTTGACTGCTAGAACTGTGGTTCAATTGTTAGTACAATTGAAGCTACTGTTGCACATTATTGAGAATGAAGCTTGGGTTTTCTGTATGCTGATAATACTTTTAAATCTCTAAGTGTAGATACTAGTATTATTATTATTTTTTTAGTATTATTATTATTATATATTATTTCGAATGGCCATATGAATAGTTATTCCTAAATTATAGCTGTTTGTCTTTATGCATTTTTTATATATTTTTTATTTTAATGTGTTATTTGAAAGTGAGGCTTGGTAGTCGGGCCTCGTTTACAAATATGTTCATCTGAATGGTTATTTTCAATTGGGTATTCCAGAACCGTTGGAGGTTTAAATCTGTAAGAATTGTATATGGCATCTATCCTGATGAATGAGCCCTAGTCACTCAAATTTGGTGTATTTTTAAATTTTAATAATTATTTTTGTACTGGATCCACGTCTGTAGTCCCGATTTTTTGGAAAGATTGTGTTCCTGTTCATGGCCGTTTTATATTCCCCTAGGGCAATTATCCGGGTTGTTTGATACATAAACTGGTGATATTGGCATGTGAGTAACCTTATTTGTACTACTATTGTCTCTTATAATTATTGCATTAAGAGCGCCCCTGCAAAATTCGAATTTTATAGAAGCATGTCTTTTTTCAGCCTCATCAACAACGTACTATTTTGCATACAAGGCAGATGGCACAGCTTGATATACTGTATGTACTTACACAAACACATACAAATAACCCTTACATCTTCAAGAATAACAAGGACAAGCATTCACATGCTATCATTATGACCATGAAATAAGCTGGGGCAGGTGTAAGGGGAAAAGGGGGGGGGGGAGTGCATGGACATATTGGTGGTAATACAGACATATTGCAAAAACTGACTGCAGCCATAATTGTAGCTTGTCCAATAAATTATGATAAATATCCTTCTCATGAGTAGGCTGTTTGTAAAAGTGATAGTAAAAGTTCCACTGTCATCAGTTGTAGTACTAAACCTTTACACAACACTAAAGATGATAACAAGTTGCATTCTAGTTGTCAAAGCACAAGACAATTTAGCAGTGAGACCAACTTCTGTGTCAGGCAGTGGAAGTGACAGTAGCTTTCCACTACAAGCTTGTGGTTAATGTTCTATAAAGTCCCCTAAGGGGAAAAGTAAAAAATGTTTTCAGACTTTCTAAAAGCCTAGAATAATATGAAAGTAGTAGGAAAAAGGTGGATAATCCCACTGATGACCAAGTTGCTGATGGTGATGTTGGTTTAGAATATGACCTTCCGCTCTTCTCCCCTTCTTCTGATACAGTTGAAACAGAGAGTGAGAACAATGATGCTGTGGGCAAAAATTAGCTGAAAGAAAAAGGCTCAGTCTTCTACCACTCAAAAGAAGCAATATGTCTGTTTAAAAACTCTTTGAGATACACATTCATCTTCTTCGTTTTCACCAGAATTGTTTCAAATTGACCATTATTGCACAGCTTATGTTATGTATGGCTTTATTATTAGGAGGTATTATTTTCATTAATGTGATATCAATCAAATGTCTTTAGCCATATTTCTCTTATCAAATGCTTGGATAACTTTTTTTTTATTCCTATTGAAATTACCTAGCTCTAAGCTCATTGGAGACTAAGCTCATGAGAATTTGTTCCTTCACCCTAAGTGGGTCTTAGGGTGAAGGGACAAATTCTCATGGTGAGAGATTCTTGTGTTTAAAGTGATATGATCTGCACCAACTGACTAATATTTAGTCTCTTAATTAGTGTAATTTGTACCGATAAGGTAAAGGGAAATGCCCTGTTTTTCTTATATGGGTTGAAGCAATTATATCTCTAAGTTGTAGCATATTGAGGGTTACTTGAAGACTGATTGTAGCAACTCTAGTGAAGAGCAAGCATGGACATATTATCTAGATCTAAGATCTTGTAAGCTTTAAGGGTTAACATTTCAATGATCTCTGTTTTAGCACATTTTAAAAGTTCCCATGCATGTAAATATGTCAGTATAGTTAGGTAATAGCACAAAAAGTTCACGGAATCATTTTGCAACTAGGTAATGTTTATGAAATGGCTTTAATCCTTTGGGTGCCAGAAGGGTACCCAATGCATGCAAAGCTCTGGCACTCAAAGGGTTAACCAGCATTCTAAAATTGCTCTTATGGCAAAACAGTTACTGTATCTCTGTGCTGAATTACACCTGAATTACACCTTGCTCATATACTCTAAACCTACAAAAGGCTAGGGAGCATATATTTTATTGGAATCTATTCTAGCCCCTGTGAATTTAGAAATGTCACCAACATCTATAGATGAGGGAGGAGATTCATTAAGCGGTGATAAAAAGGTGATAAAGTGGAGATGACTTCTCCAGTTTATAACTTCTTCAATCCCTATGTTATTCTATGGAGCCTATGCACTAAGATGTCTTAAACTTTACAGATCTTAGTGCATAGACTCCATAGAACAACATAGGAACTGGAGAAGTCATAACCACTTTATCTCCTCTTTATCACCGCTTAGTGAATCTACCCCAAGGAGTTAAATTCTAGGAATGAGCATTTAGGTATTGTTCTCCCTCTTCAATTTAACAAAATGTAAATTTCTGTCATTATCATATTGCCATTAATCTGCATAAGTATTCTTTGTCTGTATCATTTTTTAACCAACATTGGATTCTCACATAAAAGACCTCTGGTAAACTCACATATCTTATATGCAACTGCTTTTCTTTATTCAGACCCACTGCATATATCATATTGAAGCTTAGTCTCCAATGAGCTTAGAGCTAGGTAATTTCAATAGGAATAATAAAAATCCTGTTTATTTTACAGTGTGTGTGAAGCAGATACACATTGCTGGGTGACAGGCACAGTATAACTGTTCACCTATCATCTCCCGACAGCAGGTAAAATACTGCCAGTGTATAATTAGCAAGAGGTGATCCAAAGTTAAAACATATAGCTAAAGTAGAGCTATTGCATTTGCATCTCTTGATTTTTAAGTCAACGTTCAAAATAAATTACCTTCACCGAGAGAGAAAAACTGCTTGAGTTTTATCAGAACACAACGAATTTCAAACCCTCTAATGAAAGATATAATTCATCACTTGTCTGTATCATACTATATTCTCATGCAAAACACTTTAATGCGTAGTATAAATTATTGTGGGCTTTGTAACATTTTATTGCAATTCTTAATCATACATAAAAATATGGTCTTGTTTTAATCCTAAAGTACGGTACTCTGATTCTTTAAACTAATTATTAGCTAAGTATGTATTTAAAGCTAAACTACACTTGTAAATTAAATGTATACTCTTATGTATAATTTAAATAGCAAATATGTATCGCAATAGATAGAACTTGGGAAACACAATGGGATATATATGGTTATTACTCCATAGATGTGAAAAAAAAAATTCAATTTGACCAGGTCGTTATTTAACAAATATTGGCCCGCACTTATAAAAACACATCAGCGTTATTATGGAGTAAACTAATTGCACCATAGGAGGGAAAAATAAAAATTCCTGATAAATTTATTTGGGATTTTAACCCATTAAATGCTAGAGAGGTCTCCAATTTATTGCAAAGTAGGCATTGGAGGTCTCTCTAGCATTGAAGGAGTCTATACAAGCACTTTGTTGCAGTTACCTAGTAACTTAGTAAATTAGATTGAAAAAAGTCACAAGTCCGAGTTCAACCTTTGTCTCATGTCATAACCCAGAAAAATGAGAATTATGTAAGTTTTCCTGCTGCCACATAAGTTTTGCACAGTATAACAGTGTATGTTCCCTCTTGAAAATAATGTATCTAATCGTCTATTAAATGTATCCATTGTATCTGCCATTACCACATCCTGGGCAAGGAATGCCACAGACCTTATGTAAAAAAAACAACTTCCTTTACTGAAGTTGAAACTAATCTCTAATCTCAAGGGGTGGCACCTGGTTATTTGATCAGGCCTTGGAATGAATAGCTCACCAGAGAGACCTTTGTATTGCTGTATCATATGCTTGTACATTGTGATAAGATCTCCTCTTAGTCATATTTTCTCTAGAGTAAATAAACCAAGATTGTCTACACGTTCCTCATACGTCAAGTCCTCCAATCCCAGGTTTACTCCAGAATAACTTTTATAAATATGGGCTACAATTCTCCACTCAATGAAAAAGAAAACAGTGTGCTGAATATGCCTCTTGCACTCAAAGGATTACAGCTTGACTAGAGTGGTATTATTTTTTTCATTACACTCTAATTTTATAGCGTTATAGCGATATACAAGTGAAACAATACCTACAGGAATTAGTAACTTTTAATTTATTTCATTTCTTGGATGTCAGAAATATCTCAATGCATTGAAAACATCTCTAGCATCCAAGGGATTAACAGAAGGACTTATCTAAAAATGTGTCAGTCATACGAAAGTAACTATCATCCATCCATCCATCCATCCATCCACTCATTAATCATTTTTATTATTAATATTATTATTAGTATTATGATTTTGCATTAGAAAACTGAAGAAGGCTGTAGTTGATAACAGAACAGTGGCATTTCCCTATATTAAATCTTTACATGGTTTTAAAGGAAGATGGGTAGTGTTCTGTGAGTAATCTCATTCAAATGGAGGAAGCAGGTTTATTTATAGTGGGGAGGTGTTAGGTTTGAATTAAATATACAGTGAAATTAGTTTTTGGGGGACAGAAAGCAAACTATATAATTACCTAACCCTCACCCCATGTATGGGGGTGTGGCTATACAGACATGGCCGTACAATTGATCACCATGTCCCTACATCCTGGACTATTGGTTGGGCAAGATAACATAATTTTTGTATGTAATGCAACTTTCTCCCTACATTTCCGGTAGTAGGTACTAAGAGACTGACTCAGTATTAAAGGTCTATTAATCAGTGCCTACTGACATAGTTTGAATATTCTGGGGTGGTTTAATAGCCCCTGTAGATCTAATTTTTGCTGAATGCTACCAGGCATCAGCTCAATAAGAATGTCTTTTCTTTTACTCACATAACTTTTTTTTTCCTAATTGGGAGAGTCTTGTAGGATTTCTATTTTTTTCACATTGGCTCATGTAATGTGGTCTTAAGCGGAGCATCCAGGGCTTCAAAACCTGTGGATCCATGGACTTCAGAGCCTGTGGATCCATGGACTTCAGAGCCTGTGGCTCCATGGACTTACAAGTTTCATTTTTTTAGTATCATGTATGAATTTTCTATATACGACTACCCTGAAGTTCTATGGCTGAAGCTTGGAAATAAGCAGGGACCTTTAATTCCATTGGTGGGACTTATAAGGGGTATTTGACTACCACCAAACACCACAAGGGTTAATGGACAAAGGGGTCCAGGATCCCAGTGGGATTGTTTACAGCAAAGCATTTTCATATTTTCATTAACATTACATATAGGCCTTCTTATAGGGTGAGTATGTGATATCTACAAGAGTAATACATCTTTAATTAAAAAAAATTCAAATCACCTTTCATCTACTTCCCCAAGCCTGGCACAATGATCAGATGGGCATTATGATATATACTCACTACTATCAATTCTAATAAATGCAAACTTTCCAGAACACATTTCTGATAAATCTTGACATTTTAAAATATGTCCTTTTCTGTTCTGCAGACTAAACACAGATTGTTCAGTCCTATATCACTGTCACAGTGGTATTAGAACAGATGGCTGCTTCATCACAAAATCAAGAATTAGGATAATTTATGCTGTTCACTCTTACAGGAATGTAGATGTGTAAAGAGCTGGTGGCACCATGCATACATAACATGAGATCAAATGCATCCCTGACATGCTGATGGAAAAGTTTTGCTTGCAAGGGGATCTTGAAAATAGTTTTAACTTTAAGAAGATAAACAATAGGGCCATGGGCTTGATTCAATGACGTGCTAAACTAGATTGGTGTTAACTTCCATGTCAGCCAGTCCATGACTCGCCTACATGAAAAATAATAATTATTTTGGGCAACAGCTGCTAAAATCAATAGAAATCAATGGAAATCATAGAAATCAATAGAAATTAATACAAGTCGAGAAATTCAATGACATGTGCTATCACTTAGCTCATTGTAAATAGATATATTTTCTGCCATACTTTTCAGACCATTAGCTCACCATGTCTAGAATACACTAGACATGCTAAACCAAACTCTGTGCACCATACAAGCCCAAAACATCAACACCTAGAAAACACACACCAAGAGCTCAATCCATTAGGGACGGTTATCAATTGTTACAACAAAAACAAGTACCATACTGCAAACATATTACAGTCAATACTCAAAGTAACCTAACAATCCACCTCCACCATCTCTGCTGCTTAAAAAAAAAAAAAAAAAAAAAAAAAGGTAGAAACATCTCCTCCATTCTGCTGAAGCAAGAGTCAATGTGAGAAATACAATTAACCTAGATTGGCTTATATATGGCCAATCCTTGTTCAATTCATTTACCACTCCCATTGGCTGGGAGATGGTGTTATTTTTTTGCAGCGGCAGCAAGAGTGGTTGTTAGGGTTTTTGTAGCTTTTTACATCAACTGTGGAGGACACTGTAGCAAAGGACGAGGGCACAGTGGACACCGCTGGACTCCTGGCATCAATGTTTTACCTGGGAAACACATGGGGAGTGGGAATGGGCCTTCTTTACTGGCACTGTTTGCTCTTGTTGGGGATGGTGGGGAGAACAGGACCTTCATTACTGGCACTGTTTGTTCTTGTTGGGAGGTTGGGGAGAACGAGACCTTAATTATTGACACTGTTTGTTCTTGTTGGGAGGATGGGGAGAAAGGGACCTTCATTATTGACCCTGATTGTTCTTTTTGGTGAACGTGGGAGGGTATAGAGACTTCATTTTGGTCAATGTTGTTTTTTGGGGGAGGATGGGGTTAGGTGACTTTGAGTGTCGACATTAGTATGTTTGGTGGTCAGCGTTTTTCCTGTAACAGTTGTTTTAATGGACCTAATTGTACTGTGCCTATAGAATGTATGCAAGTTACACTTAATGTGTGTTGCTGGTCTGCTCTTCAGATGAGATAACGAATTGCATTGACTAGCATTGCCCACCATGTTAATTTCACGTGCGCTAATAATTTTGGGCAAAAGTCTGGAATTAGCACAGGTCGTTAAACCAAGCCCCTTCTGTGCAAAAGAAAAGTATAGTGATTCTGGGGCAAACCAACTGCACCATAGGGGACAAATGCAAACTCCCCAAATCCTACTTGATGTAAATGTGCTTTAACTATTTGATTGCATCTTCAAAAAGCATGGAGAGAGACCTCAGGAGCATTGAAGGGGTTAAAATCTGTTAAAACCAATGGAATTCTTTATACCCCCTGTGATGCAGTTGGCTTGCCACAGAATTAATTCACTTTTCTATTTATTTATAACTCCCTAGCAAATCAAATAAATAGTTATTGCTCTATTGTGATTATTTTTTTTAGCAGAAAGTTAGATTTAGTTAGTTATTCATTTGGTTATTTTTATTGGGGGATTTACCCTTTGAGTACCAGAGGGGTGTGAAATACATTAGGAGAGTTATAGAAATGTTTTATTTCAAAAAACAATTGACACTTTTTTGGAATTTTGAATCATGGCCCCTGTTTGATATGTGGCTTATTTTCTGATCCAGATAGTTTATTTGCTATTACAAGCTTTTTTAAATACCTTTGCTCAAGTCCATTTAAGCCCCTGGTGGGCCCTGGGCAAACTATAATAGCAGCAGGCTCCCCTAACCCCTCAATTTTGAGACTGATTTAACCTTGTGGAATGTTGTGTGCCCACATCTAGGCTCACACAATTCTAAGGGCTTACACCTACAGTATATTCACATAATTCTGAGTTTTTACATTCATCTTAGCACAATCCTGAGTGTGCTCTAGATCCCTAGATAGAGGGAGCACTAGAAGGATCTAAACTGAACTAAAGAACCATCAGAGTTTCTCACTGACTACCATTAGGACTGCCAAATTTAGCCTGTTGTTAATTTGGTCCTGCCTTTACTTTGTTATAAGCTCAGTTGTAGGTATATTTTCCATGGATACACCATTGTTTCTATAAAGTAGCACTTACAGTTCCCCTAAGCCGGCACCTTCCTACTGATCACTCTGAAAAATTCATATAATTTGGCTGGATTCTATTGCAGATTATAACCTAATCTCTTTTATTTCCAGATGTCCTTAAAGACTTCAGTGGGCATCTGCAAGATAAAACGAATGATAACATCACCTGCAAAGGAATCCAGTCTGTTAAGGAAAAAATATTTATGTATTTTTTTTGTGAAAGTGTTTTACCAGGAAGAATACATTGAGATTGCCTGTCATTTTCAAGTATGTCCTGTACACCTTTTATCTACATTAGAAGGGTGAAAGGCTAAACTGACCTTGTCAGGACTAGAACCTTCAACCTTTTGGCTTTAACAGATTCTACAGCTGGTGCATTAACCAACTGAGCCATCTCATAGGCTTGTATTTCCATATTTTTATATTTATGTGTTTATTTACATATTTTGATAGTGTTTTACCTGGAAAAATATCTTGAGATTTCTCTCATATTGAAGTATGTCCTGGAGAACTTTTACAGAACAAAATTACATATTTGCACAGATAGAAAGACAAAATATATATACTTATATAAATAATAAATAAATATAACATACAGATACATTATGTTTTCAAATACAAAGAAGAATTTATTTTTGGGGAAACTGGGAGAAGATTTGATTTTTTTTTTGGTAGGTTATTCCAGACTTTAGGAGTTCTGAATGAGAAGGAGGATTGACAAGCTTCTTTTTTGTAGTGGGGGGGTAATCAGTGAGTTGTTAGCAGTGGAGCAGAGGGTTTTGTTAGTATGAAGAGAGGGAGTGAGCATACTGCTCAAGTAGCCTGGCAGCTTTCTAGAGAAGAGTATGTCTAGGTTCAATTGTTAGCCAATTTAGTTCTTTAAACAATCTAGCTCATTAAAAAATGGCAATTTTGAATTTTATTATTTTATGATTGTATAGAAAAAGGAAACAAATGAATGTGTGCACATTCCTTCCCATCACATCATCAAGTTCAAGTCTCCTATCTACCCACCAGCAGCTTTGGAGCTAGTAAAAGAAATGTGTGACTTTGCTTTTATTAGGTGCAATTTAAAGGGATAGTAATGTTTCACAGAAACAGCAGCTCCAATTAACCTTCATAGTATTTGAGCCATTGAGAGTGTTATTTCAATACTGTCAGAGTTGTGGTTTAAGAGTAACTGAATGATAAAGTCCCCCCCGCCCCTTTTACCTAGTGTAAGCCATCTCTTCTCAGATGTGGAATCTGGTTGCTAGACCAGACAGATAACAGTAAGGGACAATCTTCTTACTGTGAGAACAATGAAAACCCTGCCCCCCTTGACAAGTTTTTCAGGTTTTTCACTTATCTTAATTGAAGATTTCCCCCTCTGCAATCTACCTGGACACTCCCTGCTGCTCTGAGGTGAGCAATGTTACATCAGTAAAAGGGGCGGGAGGGTGATCCTTTATCATTCAATTACTCTTGAACTACAACTCTGACAATATTGAAATAACACTCTCCAAAGTCCAAATACTATGACGATTAATTAGAGCTGCTTTTATTATGAAACATTACTATCCCTTTAACAAGCTGGCTCAAACCAACTGCTACATAAAGGAGAAAAGAAAATTCCGATTGAGTTAAACTGGGCTTTTAACTCCTTGAAAGCTGGAGAGATTTTCAATGTATTCAATGGTTTAAAGCCTCATTTATAGCAATGCGAGCTTGGGGAGTTGTTATTTGTCCCCATAGTACAGTTGGGATTCTCTAGAATTGCACATCTTTGGGTTATGGAATTACACCAATTCAAACGACTTTCCTCCGTGTTTGCATGCATTTTGAGTGTGAGCATGTGTGTGCGTGTGTGTGTGTGTGTATGTGTAGAGTATGTGTTATTGAGTATCTTTCTACCCAGTCATATGACAAGAGCTATAGAGCCACGTACACAGAGAAGAGGGGAGCACCTCTGGATCAAACCACAAGCACTATATCTAGTGATGCACAGAATCCCCTGCAGGATAAAAAAAGGCATAAAACGGGGCCATCTGCTGATATATATATATATATATATATATATATATATATATATATATATTTATTTATAGAGCACTGGGTTAGAGTTCATGAGTGTGTGAGTGAGCATGCTTATGTGTATGCATGTGATATGTGTGTGAGTGTGCATCATGCATATGTCATGCTGTCATTGTGAGTACTTGGGAACCACCACATAGGAATGTCAGGACTTGAACGGGAACAAGTGAAATCAGCATGAGAACAATTCATTCTGACCAGATACTCCTTCCAGTAAGTTTCACAGCTATTTTATCCATATGGGAATTTCAGTGAAAAGGAGGAATCTAGCTCCCTTTTCCTCAGAAATTCCAGCGAGGACATAATTGTGATTTCTTCACATCTCTATCCATAGGGAACAATAAAATACACAACCCCACACACTAATTTAAACGTGGATTTTAACCTCTTGAATACTGTAGATGTCTCCAACAACTATCTAGTATTCAATGGGATTAACCCTTTGCATGCCAGAGGGGTGTGAAAACCATTGCAATTATTTTCAAACCGCTCTGGCAGGCAAAGGGTTAACCTAACCATCCCATTTAAATAAAAGGTCATCTTCCTTTGTTCCATGTGGTGTAGCTCATTTGCTTAAAAAATGTATCTTTGTTTCTGTGCATATGGCCCATAATAGTTTATTTGCAAAATAAGCATCAACATTTTCTAAATAAAAAAAATATATATTCCTCAGCTTGGCACAGATGGAGAGCAATAAATATAAACCAAATGAGATACAAGTAGTGTAAAATGAAATCACAGCTCAAGCTCCACTAGTAGATATTTATAACTTCGAATTTATATGATGCTGTGATCTTTTGTCCGGGATCAAACATGGGCAAAGAAACAACTCCATGCATATCAACAGTAGGGATAGGCAAAATGTTTTTCCCCCATGAAAAGTTAACTTTTTTCAGCCGCAATCTCGCACTGCACTGATAGCCATAGAACTACACATAATGACCCCTGCTTTGTCCTTCCTTCACTATAAAACAACACATACCTACCCCCCAGTCTAGACAAACTTGGTTTATTTAATTTAGAGATAAAGAGATGAATAAGAGGATATCTAATTACCTTTACCTTATGTAAGTATATGAGAGGTCAAAACAAGGATCTCTCTGGTGAGCTTTTCATTCCAAGGCCTGATCAAATAATTAGGGGCCACCCCTTAAGATTAGAGGAAAGGAGGTTTCAGCTTCAGCAGAGGAAGGGTTTTTTTAGAGTAAGGTCTGTTATATTGTGGAATTCTTTACTAAGGATGTGGTAAAGGCATATACAATGGATACATTTGACAGAAGATTAGATCAATTTCTTTCAAGAGGAAACACACAACATAGGAAACATCCTAATTTAATATATTATCTACTACATTATATTGAGCTTGCATATTCGAGAGAAGACTTTATATTACATTAGTTAACTCTTTGAGTGCCAGAGAGGTATCTAATGTATTGATTTGCAATTTGCTGCTTAACCCACTAGCACTCAAAGGTATGTGTGAGGATGAGCATGAACAGGAGTATAATACCATCTGAGAAGATGTTTGCAGATATTCACCCTAGTAGTAGGGACTAGTAATATGGGGATCTCTCTCCCAAGCTGTCATATAGTTGTGTTTGGAGAATGTATCAGGGGATATCAAGAGTGCATAAATGCATGATATTAGGTGCATGTGCAAGGTAGGTTCTACACATATTGTCTCAAAGGGTGTAAGAAACATAGAAACATAGAAACATAGAAGATTGACGGCAGAAAAAGACCACCTGGTCCATCTAGTCTGCCCTTTAGTATTCCTTTATTGTTATCTTAGGATAGATACATGTTTATCCCAGGCATGTTTAAACTGTGTTACTGTGGATTTATCAACCACCTCTGCTGGAAGTTTGTTCCAAGTTTCTACTACTCTTTCAGTGAAATAATATTTTCTAATGTTTTTCTTGATTTTTCCTCCAACTAGCCTCAGATTGTGCCCCCTTGTTCTTGTATTCAGATTCTTATTAATCACACTTCCCTCCTGAACCTTGTTCAGTCCTTTAACATACTTAAAGGTTTCAATCATGTCCCCCCTTTCTCTTCTTTCCTTCAGACTATACATATTTAGATCTCTGAGTCGTTCTTGATAAGTTCTATGCTTTAGACCTTCCACCATTTTTGTAGCTCTTCTTTGAACCCGCTCAATTTTAGTTATATCCTTTTGCAGATGAGGCCTCCAGAACTGTACACAGTATTCCAGATGTGGTCTCACTAGAGCTCTATACAGAGGGATCACAATCTCCCTCTTCCTGCTTGTTATACCTCTAGCTATGCAGCCAAGCATACGATTTGCTTTCCCCACCGCCTGGTTGCATTGGTTACTCATCTTGAGGCTGTCAGAGATGACCACCCCCAAATCCTTCTCTTCTGAAGTCTTTGCTACCACAGAACTGCCAATACGATAGTCAGATTGAGGGTTTCTTGTCCCCAAGTGCATTATTTTACATTTGGAAACATTGAACTGAAGTTTCCATTGTTTTGACCACTTATCTAATAGTGCCAAATCATTCTCCATATTACAGACACCTCCTGGAACATCAACCCTATTACACACTTTTGTGTCATCAGCAAACAAGCAAACCTTCCCTGCCAAGCCTTCCCTTATGTCACTTACAAACATGTTGAACAGAACAGGGCCCAGAACAGATCCTTGTGGCACTCCACTTGTAACCAGTCTCTGCTCAGAATACACTCCATTAACAACAACCCTCTGGTTTCTGTCCTTCAGCCAACTGCAGATCCACTGAACTATCCAGGGGTTAAGTCCAATTCTTGATAATTTATCTATCAGCTCTTTATGGGGAACTGTATCGAAAGCTTTACTGAAATCCAGGTAGGCGATATCCACAGCACCACCTTCATCCAGCACTTTAGTTACATAGTCAAAGAAATCAATGAGATTAGTCTGACAGGATCGGCCCTCAGTGAAGCCATGCTGGTTTGGGTCCATCAGGTTGTTTTTTGTTAGATGGTCAATTATCTTCTTCTTTAGAAGAGTCTCCATCATTTTTACCACTACAGATGTCAGGCTGACTGGCCTGTAGTTACTAGCTTCTTCTTTACTACCCTTCTTGTGAATGGGTACAACATTGGCCATTCTCCAATCATCAGGAACTTCTCCCGTAAGAAGGGACTGGTTATACAGATTAGTCAGGGGGCCAACTATGACAGATCGGAGTTCTTTAAGAACTCTAGGGTGGATTCCATCCGGACCCATCGCTTTATTTGACTTTAGCCGGACAAGTTCCTCTAGAACATCGGCCTCTGAAAACACTGGGGCTAAAATTATACAACTAGAGGCAATGCTGTGTTCAGCCATTTTCTGATTATGAGGGCCGCCGTCTGAAAAAACTGAGCAGAAGTAGTTATTCAGATGGTCAGCGACCGCCTTTTCCTCTTCTATATACTGATTTTTTCCGTTGTTAATTTTTGTAATCCCGCAGTTTTTCTTCTTCCTGTCACTGATATATCTGAAGAAGGTTTTATTCCCCTTCTTAACAGATTTGGCCATTTCTTCCTCTTTTGAGGCTTTAGCAGCATTTATCATCTGTTTCGTCTTCTTCTGTATAGTTTTATACCCTTCTCTGTCCGCTTCACTTCCAGTCTCTTTATATCTCTTATAGGAAGACTTTTTATCTTTCACTATAGCTCTTACCTCTCTAGTAAACCATAGTGGATTTCTCTTTCTTTTCCTCTTGCTAATTTGTCTAACATGTAATCTTGTTGCCTTTAAGAGGACTTCTTTGAGTGTCTTCCACTGAGTACTCACTCTCGGTGTTTTATCCCACCCTTTTAATTATTTCTTTACATATTCTCCCATATCCTCAAACTTCGTCTTCCTAAAGTCCAATACTTTGGTTGCAGAATGGGATTTCTCGTAGTCAGTCTGGATTCCGAACCACAAACATTGGTGGTCACTGGAACCTAGATTTTCTCCCACCTTCACCTCAGATACCAGGTCTCCATTTGTGAATACTAAGTCTAGGATATTGTCCCCTCTAGTTGGCGCCTTCACCAGCTGTTTTAGGGACATCCCCGTCAGGGCTTCTACGATGCTCCTACTTCTACATGTGGACGCACAAGGGATATTCCAATCAACATCAGGCATGTTGAAGTCTCCCATAACTACTATATCTCCCTTTACTGCCATTTGGGTAATCTCGTCCACTAGCATGTTGTCTTGCTCTTCAGATTGCCCCGGAGGCCTGTAGACTGCACCTATTCTTGTAACTGATCCCTTTTTATTCTGCAGACAGATCCAGAGAGTCTCCAACTCTTTACATGAATTCTGGATCGCTGTGGATTTTATGCTATTTTTAACATAAATGGCTACCCCACCCCCTCTTCTCTCAGCCCTATCTTTCCTATACAACGTGTATCCCGGAATGGCTATTTCCCAGTCATTACAGTCCCTGAACCATGTCTCTGTTATTACAATCAAGTCCAAGTCATCTCTACAAACTATTGATATTAGCTCGCTTAGCTTGTTGCCTAAGCTGCGAGCATTAGTACACATTACACGAAGAAGGCTGAAAGGTGAGAGTCAATGAGAGGGAGGTGAGAAAATGACACAGGTGAAGTTATGTAAAATAATCTAAACATGACAATAGAAGTTTCAGTTTTTATCAAAAATCGAAAACCATCCACGATGTCTCTGATTACTTGCACATTGCTGTCAGTCTGTGTAGGATTGGAACCTGGAAGAATTTTTTAACAAAGAGGTGAGTAGGGAGGGGGCTGATAGAAGATAATGGTTTATTGTAATCACTAAGTCCATTATCTCCATTTAGAAACTTACTGTAGGTAGAGACTCAAATGTAAGGCAACTATCCCTCCTCGACAACCATGGCAAGCCTAATAAACAAAGGGGAGATGGACTTTGCTTCTCTGTATCAGCCCAACACTTAGTGCCCAGTGATGAGAACCAAAATGAGATTTGTTTATGTGACCAGATAATATTTAAATAAGCAATGAGCTGGTCAGAGATGCTCAACTAGGAACGAGCCTGCCCTCAAAGTGAGGAGACTCTATAGGAAAAGTGTCCTACCCAGGGTGCAATCTCTTTTAGCTCACTAGTATCTTTCAGAGCAAGGAAATATCCTAAAGCACATCATACTGATCCCACCAAAGGGCAGTCCAGTCACAAAGTGACAAGCAATTCCTCTCCGAACAAGCAAAGCAGCCAACCCCAGATTTACATTTCAGCCTTACTGGGCCTCGTCAATGAGGTGCAGCTGATCTCTCTCTAGGCACTGTGAACAAAGGGTCCACGTCTGCGTTCTCCTGATACCCTTAGGATGACCAATCCCAAGAGTAATTTGCATATGCAATGATCTGGTCAGAGATGCTTAACTAGGAACGAGCCCACCCTCAAAGTGAGGAGGATCTATAGGAAAAGTGTCTTACCCACTGTGCAGTCTCTTAGCTCACTACTGCCTTTCACAGACAGGAAATATCCTAAAGCACATCATACTGATCTTACCAAAAGGCAGTCCAGCCACGAAGTGCCAGGCAATTCCTCTTTGAACAAAAGAAGCAGCCAACCCCAGACGTATGTATACAGCCTCCTCAATTTGAGGGTAGGCTTGTTCCTAGTTGAGCATCTCTGACCAGCTCTTTGCATAATATTTGAATAAATCAGGGACAGCTAGTCCTCCTCTAGATTTGGGAAGAGTTAAGACGTTTCTGGTTACTCTAGGCTTCTTCCCCTGCCAAATAAAATAAAATGTTTTTGAAAGGAGGTAAGAGCCAATCTTGGGACTGTAACTGGAAGAATTTGGAAATTATATAGGAGATTGTAGAAGAATGTTAATTTTCCCTGAGGCAATTCTACCAAACCTAGAGGAAAGACTAAAGTCTTTCCATTGAAGGAGATCCTGCCTCAGTGTTCATAATAAAACAGGATAATGGGACAGATAAAGAGCTTGATAAATCTGAGTGATGTTGATCTCTAAGAACTGAATAAACAATGTTTTCATTCAAATTAGTAATTACTTTTTAATGTATCAGTTTTATTAGGGCTAAGGTTAAAAGAACGGGCTTCTGATTTTGTTGTATTGATCTTGTAGCCTGAAATGGATTGAAAGTTGCGTAAGACTACAAAAAGATTAAGAAGTGCTATAAGTGGGACTGAGAGAGTAAGGATTACATTGTAGGCAAACGTTGTGGCGAGGTGGAACAAATCAGTATTATTTAAGGTATTGTTTCCTGCTTGCCTATTTGAAATAAAGCCTACTTAATTTATGTGTATGAGTTTGGACGTGAGTAATATGATTCTAGTTGCCAAGATTTTACTGAAATGGTTGTAAGGTTTTAAATCAGAATTAAGTAGAAAAGTCAGTCTATAACTGAAGCAATCTTGAGGGTCCCTTCCTGGCTTATGGAGCAAGTTGATGGAGGCTTGAGAAGACATTGCTCCACCTGACATAAGAAAAGCAAGACTTCCAACAAAGGTGTTAACAGTGCAGTCTGGAATGTCTTATACAAATAAGTAGGTAGTCCATCATGACCCAGAGTTTTACCTTTTTTTAGCAGATTTAATAGCTGATTGTGTTTATGTTGAGGTAGTAAGTGCATTCAGGAGGTCTTTGTCTTCAAGGGAAAGTTTGTTAAAAGGCAAATCCCACATAAAAGACAATATGTTTTTAGTGATGAGCGAGCATGCTCGGCCGAAGCTCGGTTCGGCTCGAACATCGCTCTGTTCGGCACATGGCGGTACTCGTACGAGTACCGCATGTGCTCGCCCGCCATGTTCGGGTCTCCTCCCCGCACGTTTCGCGGCTGCTGCGCAGCCACTAAACGTGCAGGGAGGCTCTGACATCAGTGTAATGCCAGCAGCCATGTTGGCTGCTGGCATTACACTGATTGGCTGGCCAGAACCCGTGATCGGGTGCTGTATAGCACCTGACCAGCGAGTTCGGCTCAGTCTTAGCCAGGGAGAGATGAGGATAGGAAGGGAAAGTCAGTGTAGGGAGAAGAAAAGCGAGTTTGAACAAAAAAAAGACCCAAAAGTCCTTTTTAGGACTACTGTGTGTGGGGGCAGCAGTTTATTTTGTGTGGGGGGGCAGAGATATAAAAAAAAAAACTTCACATATTCTGTTCACTGTGCCTAGCCGCAGATTAGCAGCACATTCTGTTTAGTGTGCAAAGTTGCAGATTAGAGCACATTCTGTTCAGTGTGCAAAGTTGCAGATTAGCAGCACATTCTTTTTAGTGTGCAAAGTTGCAGATTAGAGCACATTCTGTTCAGTGTGCAAAGTTGCAGATTAGCAGCACATTCTTTTTAGTGTGCAAAGTTTCAGATTAGGAGAACATTCTGTTAAGTGTTCAAACTGTAAAATATCAAAGTCACATATTCCATTCACTGTGCGTAGCCGCAGTTAAGAAGAACATTCTGTTTACTGTGCAAAGTTTCAGATTAGGAGAACATTCTGTTAAGTGTTCAAACTGTAAAATATCAAAGTCACATATTCCATTCACTGTGCGTAGCCGCAGTTAAGAAGAACATTCTGTTTACTGTGCAAAGTTTCAGATTAGGAGAACATTCTGTTAAGTGTTCAAACTGTAAAATATCAAAGTCACATATTCCATTCACTGTGCGTAGCCGCAGTTAAGAAGAACATTCTGTTTACTGTGCAAAGTTGCATATTAGGAGAACATTCTGTTAACTGTGCAAACTGTAAAATATCAAAGTCACATATTCCATTCACTGTGCGTAGCCGCAGTTAAGAAGAACATTCTGTTTACTGTGCAAAGTTTCAGATTAGGAGAACATTCTGTTAAGTGTTCAAACTGTAAAATATCAAAGTCACATATTCCATTCACTGTGCGTAGCCGCAGTTAAGAAGAAAATTCTGTTTACTGTGCAAAGTTGCATATTAGGAGAACATTCTGTTAACTGTGCAAACTGTAAAATATCAAAGTCACATATTCCATTCACTGTGCGTAGCCGCAGTTAAGAAGAACATTCTGTTTACTGTGCAAAGTTTCAGATTAGGAGAACATTCTGTTAAGTGTTCAAACTGTAAAATATCAAAGTCACATATTCCATTCACTGTGCGTAGCCGCAGTTAAGAAGAACATTCTGTTTACTGTGCAAAGTTTCAGATTAGGAGAACATTCTGTTAAGTGTTCAAACTGTAAAATATCAAAGTCACATATTCCATTCACTGTGCGTAGCCGCAGTTAAGAAGAACATTCTGTTTACTGTGCAAAGTTTCAGATTAGGAGAACATTCTGTTAAGTGTTCAAACTGTAAAATATCAAAGTCACATATTCCATTCACTGTGCGTAGCCGCAGTTAAGAAGCAAATTCTGTTTACTGTGCAAAGTTGCATATTAGGAGAACATTCTGTTAACTGTGCAAACTGTAAAATATCAAAGTCACATATTCCATTCACTGTGCGTAGTCGCAGTTAAGAAGAACATTCTGTTTACTGTGCAAAGTTGCATATTAGGAGAACATTCTGTTAACTGTGCAAACTGTAAAATATCAAAGTCACATATTCCATTCACTGTGCGTAGCCGCAGTTAAGAAGAACATTCTGTTTACTGTGCAAAGTTTCAGATTAGGAGAACATTCTGTTAAGTGTTCAAACTGTAAAATATCAAAGTCACATATTCCATTCACTGTGCGTAGCCGCAGTTAAGAAGAACATTCTGTTTACTGTGCAAAGTTTCAGATTAGGAGAACATTCTGTTAAGTGTTCAAACTGTAAAATATCAAAGTCACATATTCCATTCACTG
Organism: Rhinophrynus dorsalis; assembly: GCA_037306005.1. NCBI lineage: Eukaryota > Metazoa > Chordata > Amphibia > Anura > Rhinophrynidae > Rhinophrynus > Rhinophrynus dorsalis. The sequence goes on along the minus strand of CM074725.1, from coordinate 184,565,835 downwards.
TGCGTAGCCGCAGTTAAGAAGAACATTCTGTTTACTGTGCAAAGTTTCAGATTAGGAGAACATTCTGTTAAGTGTTCAAACTGTAAAATATCAAAGTCACATATTCCATTCACTGTGCGTAGCCGCAGTTAAGAAGAACATTCTGTTTACTGTGCAAAGTTGCAGATTTGCAGCACATATTCCGTGTAATATGAAGAAGGCGGGTAAAAAGGGACGGGGAAGTGGACGTGATCCTGATAGTTCAGGGCGCGGGTCAGGACGCGTAGAAACTGTGCCTGGTGCCAGAGCACAAGACAGAAAGACATCCACCATACCTAGCTTCATGTCTCAGTTTACAGGGCGTCGCAGGACATCACTCTCGAGGTCCGACCACTGCGAACAGGTGGTCGGTTGGATGTCAGCTGATACTGCTTCCAGTCAGTTAAGCACCACCCTGTCTTCCACCAAGTCCACTCTCAGTAGCCAAGAGTCTGGTCAACATAATCCTCACCCTGATCATCCTTCCTCCCACCATAGAGGATCTGGTCAAAGAAGTGATCCCACACTGGGATATAGTGAGCAGCTCGTCTCATCACCAATCCTTAATTTGAACCTCTCTCCAAGCACGCTTGCAGAGGAACATGACATCTTGTGCCCTGATTCACAACCTCTAGAGGGTACCCAATCACAAGAAGATGACAGAGGTGAACTGCATTTAAGGTCAAAGGAAGTGGATGATGATGATGATGAGACACAGTTGCCATTAAATCAACCACTATTACTGTCTCAAGACCTTGATGAGGAGGATGATATACAGTTGTCAATGACTGAGTATGTGGTGGGATCAAGACATGAGGAGGATGATCAGAGTGAGGAAGTGGAGGAGGCTTTGTGAGCAGCAGAGGGCAGTAGTGGAGTACCAGCTGTTACACGGTCGTCGCCTCTCTGTTCAACTTCCTCTAATCAGAAGTGAGGAGTGGGAATGGATGTCAGACCTCTGTGAGGTTTTACGCAATTTTGAGGAATCGACACAGATGGTGAGCGGCGATAACGCTATTATCAGTGTAACCATCCCACTTCTGTGTCTACTGAAACGCTCGCTGCTCACAATTAAAACCGACGCTTTGCATGTGGAAGAGGTGGAAATGGGGGAGGAAGAGCTTACACAAGGTGATAGCCAGAGCACCCTCACTTCGTCTTCTCAGCGACAATTGGAGGAGGCGGAGGAGGAGGAGGAGGAAGACACAGTTGCCTCCGCTACAGAGGGTAGCCATGGAACTTTAGTTCCATCTCTTCAGCGTGGGTGGGCAGAAGAGGAGGAAGAGGATGAGGAGATTGAGAGTCATCCTCCTGGTGAGGACAGCGAAATCTTGCCTGTTGGTACTCTGGCACACATGGCTGACTTTATGTTAGGCTGCCTTTCCCGTGACCCACGCGTTACACGCATTTTAGACAACACGGATTACTGGGTGTTCACCCTTCTGGACCCCCACTACAAAGAGAATTTCTCATCTCTCATTCCTCCGGTGGAGAGGACAAGCAAAATGGTGCAATACCAGAAGGTTCTTGTCGAAAAATTGCTCCAAAATTTTCCATCTGACAACACTGGCGGCAGAGTACGTGCTACCTTGGCCAACCGAGAAGGGGAGAAAAGGGGAGCACACAGCAGTTCCGACAAAGGCAGGGCAACACTCTCCAAGGCGTGGGACACCTTCATGACACCCCGCCAGCACCCTCACCCTGATGCGCAGCCTAGTGTCACAAGGAGGGAAAAGTTTTGGAAGATGGTGAAGGAGTACGTAGCAGACCGTGTCAGTGTCCTCAATGATCCCTCTGTGCCTTACAACTACTGGGTGTCCAAGCTGGACACGTGGTATGAACTGGCACTCTACGCCTTGGAGGTGCTGGCCTGCCCTGCCGCCAGCGTTCTGTCTGAGCGGGTATTTAGTGCTGCTGGTGGCATCATAACAGATAAGCGTATCCGCCTTTCCACTGAAAATGCTGATAGGTTGACACTTATAAAAATGAACAAGGCCTGGATTTCCCCTGACTTCTCCACTCCACAGGAGGAAAGCCCCGGGGGAACATAAAGTCACTTTATATATGTTATTTACAATGATGGGAATACTCTGTATTCCCATTCACCCCTTCCACCCAAAAAACGGTTATATGGTTGACTCTCTTCCATATGCCCAGTGATATAATTTTTATATAGGGCCAGCTCACCAGCGGGCCCAGTGATATAATTTTTATATAGGGCCAGCTCACCAGCGGGTGCAGTTTGACAATTTTTGTATAGGTCAGCTCACCAGCGGGCCTTCTCATATAATGTTTTATAGCGTCAGCTCACTAGCGGGCCTTCGCATATAATGTTTAGGATGGTCAGCTCCGCAGCAGACCCTCACCCATAATGTTTTAGATGGTCGGCTCAGCGCACGTTTCCCTCTTAATCATGGCCCCAGTTCAGAAAAATCGAGGAAATTTTTGGGAGAATTTGCCTTTGCGCACGTTTCCCTCTTAATCATGGCCTCAGTTCAGAAAAATCAAGGAAATTTTTGGGAGAATTTGCCTCTGCGCACGTTTCCCTCTTAATCATGGCCTCAGTTCAGAAAAATCAAGGAAATTTTTGGGAGAATTTGCCTCTGCGCACGTTTCCCTCTTAATCATGGCCTCAGTTCAGAAAAATCGATGAAATTTTTTGCAGAATTTGCAGATGATATACAAGTAAATATACAGCAAATACTGTTTGGTAACAATTTTTCGCCTAAAGTCGTTTTTATCTTCCTTTTTGTGTGTTTTACGGTCAGTCTGTAAAAATGGCGTACTACGGGCGAAAGATCGTTCCCAGCAGCAATGTTGGAGTCCAAGATGCATCCAGACATCCTCCCTATGCTGTCCCTGAACCATTTCTGTGGTGTTTCCATCATTTTCTGCCCTTTTCCTATGGACCAGGCACCCTCCCCTCATCAGAGCAGGGGGTGCCTGGTGTAATGCTCGAGTCCTCCCATTGACTTCAATGGGGCTCGGGTGCTCGGCCGAGCACTCGAGCCTCCGGGGGCGCTCGGTCAGAGCACCCGAACACCCGAGCATTGGGGTGCTCGCTCATCACTATATGTTTTGTCTGGTGGCTCCTGAATCAACATAAGCTAAAGAATCAAGATTATGAAGATCGGGAAACTAGAATGCTTAAGAGATAAGATCTGGTTGCTTTGTTGGTTTGAGCTAATTTCTCAGCTAAAATTCCATGGGGATTGTTGGTTCTTTTGTAGAATAATTGTTGTGAACACCTCATCTGGCAAGCAATTTCTTCTGACTGAATCTTAGATAGTTTGTCCCTAGCTTTAAGATGTTTACAAAGATTACAAAGGGATAGATTTGATTTATGTTGTACCCCAAGAGCTGCAAGGACAGCAGTCAATTAATCAAAAATGTGTCATTTTCCCTTTTTGATCATAGAGGCATAGGAAATGATGGTTCCCCTTAAGTAAGCTTTACAAGTATCCTAAAGGATGGAGGGGCATGGAACTCAAGTGTAATGCAAAAAAAAAAATCTATATCAGAGTTAACATGATTTATGAATAATGGGTCATTAAGGAGAGAGTAAATTAATTTCCAAGATATTGTGCTTGGGTTGTGAGTTAGTGAGCTTGATCACAAATTTCAATAGGGGCAATTTGGATAGAGCTGAATGCATTTAAAGGGATAGTAATACTTCGCTTTATCTTTATTTTATTTTGTAGGCATTCAAAAAACATGAAGAATGATATAAGTCTTATCTCTCAAACCTTTATGGTTTGAGAGATATTCACAAGCAAAGTTTCCCCTCCCGCCCCTTTTACCTAGTGTAAGCCATGTTTTCTCAGACAGATAACAGAAGGGGACAATCTTCTTTCTATGAGAACAATGAAGGCCCTACCCCCCTTGACAAGTTTTTCAAGTTTTTCCCTTATCTTAATTTAAGATTGTCCCTCTTTGCAGTCTACCTGGGCACATCCCTTCTGATCTGGCTGAACAGTGTTACATCAGTAAAAGGGGCGGGAAGGGGATACTTTGTCATTGAATTACTCTTGTACTACAACTCTGACAGAATTAAAATTACATTCTCCAAAGTCCAAATACTATGATGATTAATTAGAGCTTCTTTTATTATGAAACATGACAATCCCTTTAAAATTTCAGGAGAAGAAAGGACATAATCAATCCAGGAATAGCTATTACAAGCACTGGAGGAGAAGTTAAAGTCCTTTACTGTGGGATTATGTATCCTCAAGTTATTTAACAATCTGTATTGGGAAAAGAACAAGGTATATTGTTTTGATGAGGAATCAGCTATTTATTAGTGCTGATCGAGCACCCCAATGCTCGGGTGTTCGGGTGCTCTGGCCGAGCGCCCCCGGAGGCTCGAGTGCTCGGCCGAGCACCCGAGCCCCATTGAAGTCAATGGGAGGACTCGAGCATTACACCAGGCACCCCCTGCTCTGATGAGGGGAGGGTGCCTGGTTCATAGGAAAAGGTCAGAAAATGATGGAAACACCACAGAAATTGTTCAGGGACAGCATAGGGAGGATGTCTGGATGCATCTTGGACTCCAACGTCGCTGCTGGGAACGATGTTTCGCCCGTAGTACGCCATTTTTACAGACTGACCGTAAAACACACAAAAAGGAAGATAAAAACGACTTTAGGCGAAAAATTGTTACCAAACAGTATTTGCTGTATATTTACTTGTATATCATCTGCAAATTCTGCAAAAAATTTCACCGATTTTTTGGAACTGGGGCCATTATTAAGAGGGAAACGTGCGCAGCGTAAAGCTGGTGTTCAACGTGGTTATGGCCCGGGTAAGGTACAGCATTCAGGAACGGAGGCCGCAGCTACCACAGGTTTTACAACATGTCCGTTTGCCCTTGTTAAGTCCAAAATTTATAGTCGGAACAGTGGGGTCTGATCCATTGAGTAAAAGTGACGAAGTGACTTAGTGGATGAAGCCAAGAACTACCTTCTGCTCTGTCGAACACCCCAGCCCTATTTAATTCAATGGGAGGACCTGAGGCACTCCGATACAACCTGTATATCACAAAATTGAGGGCCTCATTCACATTGTGGTACAATAGTTCAGGTAGTGGTCCAACACTCATAAAGCCTATGCACTAAGTGAAAGGGCTGCCAAAAATTAGACAGAAATGTCACTCCAATACACCCTTTATTACACATAAAGGAGGGCATCATACACACCCTTGAAAAATTAGGATTAATGGCCTGCTGGTGACCCTCTAAAACATCAGGGGCGAGGGCATGCCGCTAAGCTGACCATCTAAAACATTAGGAATGAGGGTCTGCTGCTGAGCTGACCATCTAAAACATTATGGGAGAGGGTCTGCTGCGGAGCTGACCATCCTAAACATTATATGCGAAGGCCCGCTAGTGAGCTGACATTATAAAACATTATATGAGAGGGCCCGCTAGAGAGCTGACCCAATAAAACATTATATGAGAAGGCCCGCTGGTGAGCTGACCTATACAAAAATTGTCAAACAGGGCCCGCTGGTGAGCTGGCCCTATATAAAAATTATATCACAGGGCCCGCTGGTGAGCTGGCCCTATATAAAAATTATATCACTGGGCCCGCTGGTGAGCTGGCCCTATATAAAAATTATATCACAGGGCCCGCTGGTGAGCTGGCCCTATATAAAAATTATATCACTGGGCCCGCTGGTGAGCTGGCCCTATATAAAAATTATATCACTGGGCCCGCTGGTGAGCTGGCCCTATATAAAAATTATATCACAGGGCCCGCTGGTGAGCTGGCCATATATAAAAATTATATCACTGGGCCCGCTGGTGAGCTGGCCCTATATAAAAATTATATCACTGGGCCCGCTGGTGAGCTGGCAAAATATAAAAATTATATCACTGGGCATATGGAAGAGGAGGAGGAGGATGAGAAGATTAAGAGTCAACCATATACCCATTTTTTGGGTGGAAGGGGTGAATGGGAATACAGAGTATTCCCATCATTGTAAATAACATATCTAAAGTGACTTTATGTTCACCCGGGGCTTTCCTCCAGTGGAGTGGAGAAGTCAGGCGAAATCCAGGCCTTGTTCATTTTTATAAGTGTCAACCTATCAGCATTTTCGGTGGAAAGGCGGATACGCTTATCTGTTATGATGCCACCAGCAGCACTAAATACCCGCTCAGACAGAACGCTGGCGGCAGGGCAGGCCAGCACCTCCAAGGCGTAGAGTGCCAGTTCATACCACGTGTCCAGCTTGGACACCCAGTAGTTGTAAGGCACAGAGGGATAATTGAGGACGCTGACACGGTCTGCTACGTACTCCTTCACCATCTTCCAAAACTTTTCCCTCCTTGTGACACTAGGCTGCGCATCAGGGTGAGGGTGCTGGCGGGGTGTCATGAAGGTGTCCCACGCCTTGGAGAGTGTTGCCCTGCCTTTGTCGGAACTGCTGTGTGCTCCCCTTTTCTCCCCTTCTCGGTTGGCCAAGGTAGCACGTACTCTGCCGCCAGCGTTGTCAGATGGAAAATTTTGGAGCAATTTTTCGACAAGAACCTTCTGGTATTGCACCATTTTGCTTGTCCTCTCCACCGGAGGAATGAGAGATGAGAAATTCTCTTTGTAGCGGGGGTCCAGAAGGGTGAACACCCAGTAATCCGTGTTGTCTAAAATGCGTATAACGCGTGGGTCACGGGAAAGGCAGCCTAACATAAAGTCAGCCATGTGTGCCAGAGTACCAACAGGCAAGATTTCGCTGTCCTCACCAGGAGGATGACTCTCAATCTCCTCATCCTCTTCCTCCTCTTCTGCCCACCCACGCTGAAGAGATGGAACTAAAGTTCCATGGCTACCCTCTGTAGCGGAGGCAACCGTGTCTTCCTCCTCCTCCTCCTCCGCCTCCTCCAATTGTCGCTGAGAAGACGAAGTGAGGGTGCTCTGGCTATCACCTTGTGTAAGCTCTTCCTCCCGCATTTCCACCTCTTCCACATGCAAAGCGTCGGTTTTAATTGTGAGCAGCGAGCGTTTCAGTAGACACAGAAGTGGGATGGTTACACTGATAATAGCGTTATCGCCTCTCACCATCTGTGTCGATTCCTCAAAATTGCGTAAAACCTCACAGAGGTCTGACATCCATTCCCACTCCTCACTTCTGATTACAGGAAGTTGAACGGAGAGGCGACGACCGTGTAACAGCTGGTACTCCACTACTGCCCTCTGCTGCTCACAAAGCCGGGCCAACATGTGGAAGGTGGAGTTCCAGCGCGTGCTCACGTCACACAGCAGCCGGTGAGCTGGCAATTGTAAGCGCTGCTGCAGCTTCAACAGGCCGGCTGAAGCTGTAGATGACTTACGGAAATGTGCACACACGCGGCGCACCTTCGTCAAGAGATCATGCAAATTGGGGTAGGTTTTTAGAAATCGCTGAACCACTAAATTAAATACATGCGCTAGGCATGGTACGTGTGTGAGCTTGCCGAGCTCCAAAGCCGCCACCAAGTTACGCCCATTATCACACACAACCATGCCTGGTTGCAGGTTGAGTGGCGAGAGCCACTGCTCGGTCTGGTGACTAATCCCCTGCAACAGCTCTGAGGCCGTGTGCTGTTTGTCCCCAAGGCAGATCAGCTTCAGCACGGCCTGTTGACGCTTCCCCACTGCAGTGCTACACTGCTTCCAGCTACCGGCTGATGGGTGAGTGGCGCTGCGCGCAGAGAATTCGGAGGTGGAAACGGAGGAGGAGGAGGAGGAGCCAATAACGTAGGTGCTGGCGGAAACCCTGATGGAGGTAGGGCCCGCAATCCTCGGCGTGGGTAGCACCTGTGCCATCCCAGGGTCCGAGTCGCTCCCAGCCTCCACGACATTCACCCAGTGTGCCATCAGGGAAATGTAGCGTCCCTGGCCACAAGCACTTGTCCATGTGTCAGTCGTTAAGTGGACCTTCCCAGTAACTGCGTTGGTCAGGGCACGGGTGATGTTAAGGGACACATGGTGGTGTAAGGCGGGGACGGCACACCGGGAAAAGTAGTGGCGGCTGGGGACTGCGTACCGAGGGACAGCTGCTGCCATCAGGCTGCGGAAGGACTCAGTCTCCACAAGCCTAAATGGCAGCATTTCGATGGCCAGTAATTTGGAAAGGTGTGAGGTTAGTGCTATGGCCTGTGGGTGGGTGCCTGGGTATTTTCGCTTGCGCTCAAATGCCTGGGGTAACGACATTTGGACGCTGCGCTGGGACAGTGAAGTGGATGTGGTCGCTGATGGTGCTTCAGATGGTACAGGTGCAGGGCGGGAGGTATGCGGGCCTGCGCCTTCGACAGGCGATTGGCCGGCACCGAAAACAGGGGAAGAGGAGGCAGTGGTGTGGCCTGCAGACACAGATTGGCGATCCGGGCGTTCCTCCCACTTATTACGGTGCTTGGATGCCATGTGTCGGATCATGCTGGTGGTGGTGAGGTTGCTAGTGTTCATGCCTCGGCTCATTCTGGTGTGGCACAGGTTGCAAACTACAATTCTTTTGTCGTCCGCACTTTCCTTAAAAAAACGCCATACCGCGGAACACCTAGCCCTTAGCAAGGGAGATTTACGCAAGGGGGTGCTCCGTGGTGCGGTCCGCCTTCTTTCTTTAGCCACACCACTGCCTCTTCCAGCCTGTTGCGGTGCTGCAGATGGCTCACCCTCAGGACTGCTGTCATCGCTCGGCTCTCCACCTTCCCAGGTGGGGTCAGTGACCTCATCGTCCACCAAGTCCTCCTCCACTTCCTCACTCTGATCATCCTCCTCATTTCTTGATCCCACCACATACTCAGTCATTGACAACTGTGTATCGTCCTCCTCATCAAGGTCTTGAGACAGTAATAGTGGTTGATTTGATGGCAACTGTGTCTCATCATCATCATCATCCACTTCCTTTGACCTTAAATGCCGTTCCCCTCTGTCATCTTCTTGTGATTGGGTACCCTCTAGAGGTTGTGAATCAGGGTACAAGATCTCATGTTCCTCTGCAAGCGTGCTTGGAGAGAGGTTCAAATGAAGGATTGGTGATGAGACGAGCTGCTCACTATATCCCAGTGTGGGATCACTTCTTTGGCCAGACCCTCTATGGTGGGAGGAAGGATGATCAGGGTGAGGATTATGTTGACCAGACTCTTGGCTACTGAGAGTGGACTTGGTGGAAGACAGGGTGGTGCTTAACCGACTGGAAACAGTATCACCTGAAATCCAACCGACCACCTGTTCGCAGTGGTCTGACCTCGAGAGTGATGTCCTGCGACGCCCTGTAAACTGAGACATGAAGCTAGGTATGGTGGATGTCTTTCTGTCTTGTGCTCTGGCACCAGGCACAGTTTCTACGCGTCCTGACCCGCGCCCTGAACTATCAGGATCACGTCCACTTCCCCGTCCCTTTTTACCCGCCTTCTTCATATTACACGGAATATATGCCGCTAATCTGCGGCTAGGCACACTAAACAGAATGTGACGCTAATCTGCGGCTATTTTCAGTGAACGGAATATGTGACGTTAATTTTAATATTTGCACACTAAACAGAATGTGAAAATAATCTGCGGCTAGGCACACTAAACAGAATGTGCCGCTAATCTGCGGCTAGGCACAGTGAACGGAATATGTGACGTTAATTTAAAAATTTGCACACTAAACAGAATGTGAAAATAATCTGCGGCTAGGCACACTAAACAGAATGTGCCGCTAATCTGCGGCTAGGCACAGTGAACGGAATATGTGACGTTAATTTTAATATTTGCACACTAAACAGATTGTGAAAATAATCTGCGGCTAGGCACACTAAACAGAATGTGACGCTAATCTGCGGCTATTTTCAGTGAACGGAATATGTGACGTTAATTTTAATATTTGCACACTAAACAGAATGTGAAAATAATCTGCGGCTAGGCACACTAAACAGAATGTGACGCTAATCTGCGGCTAGGCACAGTGAACGGAATATGTGACGTTAATTTTAATATTTGCACACTAAACAGAATGTGAAAATAATCTGCGGCTAGGCACACTAAACAGAATGTGACGCTAATCTGCGGCTAGGCACAGTGAACGGAATATGTGACGTTAATTTTAAAATTTCCACACTAAACAGAATGTGAAAATAATCTGCGGCTAGGCACACTAAACAGAATGTGACGCTAATCTGCGGCTAGGCACAGTGAACGGAATATGTGACGTTAATTTTAATATTTGCACACTAAACAGAATGTGAAAATAATCTGCGGCTAGGCACACTAAACAGAATGTGACGCTAATCTGCGGCTAGGCACAGTGAACGGAATATGTGACGTTAATTTTAATATTTGCACACTAAACAGAATGTGAAAATAATCTGCGGCTAGGCACACTAAACAGAATGTGACGCTAATCTGCGGCTAGGCACAGTGAACGGAATATGTGACGTTAATTTTAAAATTTGCACACTAAACAGAATGTGAAAATAATCTGCGGCTAGGCACACTAAACAGAATGTGACTCTAATCTGCGGCTATTTTCAGTGAACGGAATATGTGACGTTAATTTTAATATTTGCACACTAAACAGAATGTGAAAATAATCTGCGGCTAGGCACACTAAACAGAATGTGCCGCTAATCTGCGGCTATTTTCAGTGAACGGAATATGTGACGTTAATTTTAATATTTGCACACTAAACAGAATGTGAAAATAATCTGCGGCTAGGCACACTAAACAGAATGTGACGCTAATCTGCGGCTAGGCACAGTGAACGGAATATGTGACGTTAATTTTAATATTTGCACACTAAACAGAATGTGAAAATAATCTGCGGCTAGGCACACTAAACAGAATGTGACGCTAATCTGCGGCTAGGCACAGTGAACGGAATATGTGACGTTAATTTTAAAATTTGCACACTAAACAGAATGTGAAAATAATCTGCGGCTAGGCACACTAAACAGAATGTGACTCTAATCTGCGGCTATTTTCAGTGAACGTAATATGTGACGTTAATTTTAATATTTGCACACTAAACAGAATGTGAAAATAATCTGCGGCTAGGCACACTAAACAGAATGTGCCGCTAATCTGCGGCTATTTTCAGTGAACGGAATATGTGACGTTAATTTTAATATTTGCACACTAAACAGAATGTGAAAATAATCTGCGGCTAGGCACACTAAACAGAATGTGACGCTAATCTGCGGCTAGGCACAGTGAACGGAATATGTGACGTTAATTTTAATATTTGCACACTAAACAGAATGTGAAAATAATCTGCGGCTAGGCACACTAAACAGAATGTGCCGCTAATCTGCGGCTATTTTCAGTGAACGGAATATGTGACGTTAATTTTAATATTTGCACACTAAACAGAATGTGAAAATAATCTGCGGCTAGGCACACTAAACAGAATGTGACGCTAATCTGCGGCTAGGCACAGTGAACGGAATATGTGACGTTAATTTTAATATTTGCACACTAAACAGAATGTGAAAATAATCTGCGGCTAGGCACACTAAACAGAATGTGACGCTAATCTGCGGCTAGGCACAGTGAACGGAATATGTGACGTTAATTTTAAAATTTGCACACTAAACAGAATGTGAAAATAATCTGCGGCTAGGCACACTAAACAGAATGTGACTCTAATCTGCGGCTATTTTCAGTGAACGGAATATGTGACGTTAATTTTAATATTTGCACACTAAACAGAATGTGAAAATAATCTGCGGCTAGGCACACTAAACAGAATGTGACGCTAATCTGCGGCTAGGCACAGTGAACGGAATATGTGACGTTAATTTTAATATTTGCACACTAAACAGAATATGAAAATAATCTGCGGCTAGGCACACTAAACAGAATGTGACGCTAATCTGCGGCTAGGCACAGTGAACGGAATATGTGACGTTAATTTTAATATTTGCACACTAAACAGAATGTGAAAATAATCTGCGGCTAGGCACACTAAACAGAATGTGACACTAATCTGCGGCTAGGCACAGTGAACGGAATATGTGACGTTAATTTTAAAATTTGCACACTAAACAGAATGTGAAAATAATCTGCGGCTAGGCACACTAAACAGAATGTGACGCTAATCTGCGGCTATTTTCAGTGAACGGAATATGTGACGTTAATTTTAAAATTTGCACACTAAACAGAATGTGAAAATAATCTGCGGCTAGGCACACTATTAAAATGGCCCTTTTTGTCGCTGCGTTGTACACTATTTGTCCCTGTGCACCTAGTACAATGTCACCTAAATATCCCCCCCCACAAAAAAAAAATGAAATTGTACCCCCACAAACAAAATATAAATGCTGCCCCCACACACAACAGTCCTAAAAAGGACTTTTGGGTCTTGTTATAGTGTTCCAACACTTTTATTCTCCCTACACTGACTTTCCCTTCCTATCCTCATCTCTCCCTGGCTAAGACTGAGCCGAACTCGCTGGTCGGGTGCTATACAGCACCCGATCACGGGTTCTGGCCAGCCAATCAGTGTAATGCCAGCAGCCAACATGGCTGCTGGCATTACACTGATGTCAGAGCCTCCCCGCACGTTTATTGGCTGAGCAGCAGCCGCGAAACGTGCGGGGAGGAGACCCGAACATGGCGGGCGAGCACATGCGGTACTCGTGCGAGTACCGCCATGTGCCGAGCAGAGCGATGCTCGAGCCGAACCGAGCTTCGGCCGAGCATGCTCGCTCATCACTACTATTTATAGATCAGAAGAGGGGCATTCTGTCTAACTGGGGATTAATGACTAAATTGAAATCCCCAAACAGGAGCACTGGGTCAGACCCTAAGGAGTACAATTTAGAAAATAATAGTTTTCAAGGAACAGAATTGGATTTTTATTAGGGGCATATATTGCCGCAATCAGGCTTTTATCCCCTATTATTTCTTGAAGTATAACTAATCTACAATTTATGCCTGGAATATTCCTAGTAACTAGAAAGGGGAAATCATGCCAAAACAAGATAGCCAAGCCAGCTTTCTTTTTTTTTTTTTATCAGGAAGGCTAAGAATGGTTGTGTGCAATGTCTATCCCCTAGGTGAATACATCTGAGTCTGGAGAAATGTGTTTCTTGGAAAAAAAACAATTTGTGCCACCATGTACCTACACTCCTATAGAGCCAGTGTTCCTATTGGTGTTGAACCCTTTAACATTCAAGGAAATAAAATGGATTTTGGCCATAGTAGTTAACCAGAAAATTCAATTTGGTAGAAAAGATTATTCTAGATGGAGAGAAAACACACACACACACACACACACTAAGCAACTATAAAATGACAAGGAACAACCAAGGTGATCCCTCTCCCACTGTAAAGAGCCAAAGGAGGATGTCCCCAGAAACTTTTAATAGCCAGTTGCCAGGAACAATTATCCTGGCCCTGTGAAACTGCCTGAGGTTCATCCAATTCTCCCCCCCACACACACACGCACACACATATACCTGGGCAAGTCCAGAAACAAACTTCAACAGAACACACTGATATAGTGATGTATACCCTAAAAGGAAAAGCAAACTTCAACACAATAAGAACTATCAATGGGAGCATAATTATTCTTCAACCATCATTTTAACTGACTCCTATAAAAAAAAAAAAAAAAAAAAAAAAAAAAAAGAGGGGGATGGGTAAAGGGGGGATGGGATGTAGGAAAGGGCCCAGGGTACGAAAATTATTTCAAAAGTTTACCTTCGGGTGCATCCACGCTAAAATGCACTTGGTTGAGGCTCCCGTATATATATTGAATTCAAGAAGTCATAAAGCATCACAAACTGTTACACATGCTTATAAGAACTGATACAGTATTTAGAAAAGAAAGTTTATGAAAAAAACATATTATAGTATAATTCTATATAATAAGTATTTAGATGGACCGTGTAGTCCGACTGTAGGGAAGCAACTTCTGTTATGAGAATTAAGTGTCATGTGTGCTTGTAAGTGTATCCAAGGAGAGGTTCCGTAAAGAAAAATCATTCATCAATAGGTTATAGTAGTGCATATTGTATAAAAATCCAGTGGATGGTACAGCATAAAACTTGAGAATACAATGTAGCTTGTGAGCTGTAAGTTATATCCAGTGGATGAGGTTGTAAAAGATGAATTGTCCATCCTGTGGATAGCGTAAAAACTAAAAGTAGAATCAAGGGTATGGAACGATAGAAAATCAGTGTCCATCATGAGGCTCAAATGCAGCATGTTTGTTGGGACTAGCTTCTGGTGAAATAAAAAGAATGGGGCAAGTGAGGGGGGCAGAAGCTCTTCACATAGTAACATAGTAAAATAGTAAATTAGGTTAACAAAAGACATAAGTCCATCATGGAAGGATGTTCAAGGATCTTCAAGATCTCTTCACTTAGTAGCCACTAAGCCACTAGAAGGTCGCTGTGGTAAGACTCATGAAGGATTCAGTGTAAATACATTCTGTAATATGACTGAAGATGTGGAAGGCAGTGCATGATGCACTCTGATCTAATGCTCCCCATGGGCATTTGTAATTGGTTTGAGTAGTTTGAGTTTGTGCAGAGTACCAGGGGAGAGATCAGCAATTATCTGAGGTGTAACCCCATCAGTTGATGGAGAATGTTTTATAACCACTTTATAAAGAATGCTTCTTTAGTAGAAAAGTAATGTAAGCATAGAATGATATGTCTAGGCTTTTCTTCTGTGACTGTTTAGGTCTTAATCCTTCATTAGCATGATCCAAGATAAATTCAGCTGGATCCTTATCTTGTAAGAGTGTAGCAAATTATTTGGGTAGACGGAGGGAAAACAAGGTTGCGTATTATACATAGGCACTTTTGATTTCCCCTAAAATCTTGGGTATAATTTACACCTGCGTATTATACACAGGTGTGTATTATACCTGAGATTTTACGGTAATATATGAATGGACTAAGCATGAATGGTTATTTCTAGCTTTTAACCAAAGGTATCTGGCCTGTGATAAGTATTGGCGATTATCACAATTAACTAGCCTATGACTTTTATACATAACAGATCCATGAAATTGGCTATCAACAGAAGTGGCCAGGGCTAAAAGTTCAACATAATTAAGAAAGTCCCTGAATCAGCATTTGTCTGTCCTTGACATTTACAGAAATTTGAGCTTAACTAAATATGAAAATGGACTATTGCAATGCTGTCTATAGTATAGATACTATGTACTAAGGAAATGTATCCAAGTACTGAATATGCTTGCTCTCAACGCACAAAAAATCAACACAAGTTAATGTTTGTTTGCTTTTTTTTGTTTACTTGTTTGTTTGGCTATATGTTCAGGCCAAGTAGGAATAGTCTTAGGCTAATATTAACCCTTTGAATGCCAAAGGGGAATGCAACACATTGCGATGGAATGTGTTGCGACCTCCCTGGTACTCAAAGGGTTGATGTTTCTTTATGAAAACTACATATTATAAAACCGTTCCTGCTGAGTGAAACAAAAGTGCACCCTCTGCTGAAAAATGCTTTTTCAAGTTATTACAGCTAAAAACAAGAACACAAAACCCATTTTTCTTGTCCTGTTATTAGATAAATTCTGGTCACAGACTGTAATTCTCCATAGAAAGCAATAGCAACAGTAACATATGGTTACCACATTACATGAGTTTCAGTTTGTAATGTGTTGGACAGCAATCCGGCGCTCAAAAGGGTAAAAGTCCTATTTCAATTAACCTTTTGAGAACCAGAGGGGCACAGAACTCACAGCAAAAGCAATGCGTTGCGTACCCCTCTGGCACTCAAAGGGTTAATGGGTATTTTCATTTGCCCCCTGTGGGGTATTTGGTTTGCACCAGAAATGTAACCTAATTTCCATGCTGAATTAGGCCCTTTGATGCTAGAAAGGTTTCTATCACTGCACATCGCTTTGCAATGAATTAGGAACCTCTTAAGCATTCATGGGGTTCAATAAAAGGCCCATGACGAACCCTAAAGATGATTTGTATAAACAGTACACCGTATGGCGAGTGGAAATATTAGTATAATGATTTCGAAATAAGTGAAAGAAAACTCCAAAGCGGAAAGCCAGAACAGCCTCTAATTAAAATGTCCCTTTGAAAAATGTGTAAGATATATACATAATTATATAGAAGTTTTATTTATCTTAATTATTTCATATAAAATGCTTTCCCTGAGTCTGATGTACTAAGAAACAAATTGATGCAATTCTAGGGCTAACCAACAGCACTGAAGGAACAAGAACTAATTCACTTTGATTTAATAGGGCTTTAAACTCTTGAATCCTAGAGAGATTTCCGTTGCATTGTGGAGCATATTGCTCCACAGTGCAATGGAGATCTCTCTAAGATTCAGTGGTTTAAAGCTCTATTAAATCAATTCAATTGGAGATCTCTCTAGCATTCAAGGGGTTAATATCCTAATTTAAATCAATGGGAATATAGAGATTATTTTTTATTTTCTCCCTATGGAACAATTGGTTTGCTCCAGAATTACACCATTTTCCTTAGTGCATTCGCTTGTCTGTGTTACCCAATCTACTAACTCTTGTGCTGGCACCTAGGGAGTTAATGGCAGTTGCAGTATCAGATATATTTGTTTGATTTGCACAGAAAGTCACATATTACTTTCCTAAATTAGCAAGTTTTGCAAATTAATTCATCTGGTGGAAAGTAAGACACGGGACACTGCCTTTTAATAATTGACATTCCACATGAAATGCAATGTTCTCGAGATGGAAATTGAGCTCCTGGTTGCTATTAGAAGCAACAGAGCAGCAAGAGTTAGAAAGAAATGCCATCTCACATTATCCGAGTTACTGCTCCTGCATAACAACTATCTCACATGCTGATGAACTTCTTAAAGATAGGCAGCTTGAGAGAAAAATGTGTGAAACTTCCAGCTGGGCAGCAAAATAAGAGTATTTTTTTTATTATTCACTTCACAGTCGGGGGGCAAATATTTTTGGTGGACCATGATAGGAATGCATGGCATAGGATCTGATGATATTAACCCCCTCCAATGCATTGCTGTATCCATAGAGTCTACACGCAATCTCTGTCTTTCCAGCATCTCTCTAACAATCATATATTACAAGGAAATCTGTAAATTATTATTATTACAATTATCATTCATTTATAAAGCACCAATACTTTCCGCAGCTCTATTAAAGATGACCAACAGAAGTGAATAAACCAGATGATTCACTGACTGTGTTACAGGATCCTTTGGCACAGCTGCCAGTGCCAGGTTCAGAGAATATTCCATTTGTGCTCAGTAGAATCAGCAAGCCAATGGTCTATACACAGTAGGCATAGGCAATGGAAGATCCAGGGTATTGTAAAAGCAATGAGCATTTTTATTGTAAGCAATTCACCAATGAGCCTATGCATTAAGACAAAGAACAGCAATTCTGGGGCAAACCAATGACACTATGGGGACAAATGAAAACTATCCCAATTCCCAAAGGTGAGGGGGTAAATAAAAAAAAAATATATATTTAAATGTGTTTTTTAGGCCCTTGAATGCCAGATATGTCTTCAGTGCAATGCACAGCAATAAGCTGAATATGTCTAGTATTCAAGGGGCTAATGTAAGCTGGCAGTACTGATTGTATGATGTAAGTTACCTGGCTCTGTGAAAAAGTAACTCCACAAAAAGAGAGCAAACAGCAATTCTTATAAATGGCAGACCCAAAACAACAGTGGGCAGAGTAAACAAGAGCAGGAACCCATGGAAAGAGCAAGGAGGGAAAGCTAGAAGCTTACACCAGTGGGCTAGATGATAGGGGTAACTGCATGGGGTGTGGTGCTGGCTAATGTTGACTACCCCTCTGAGGCCTTGCTACGGTCTAAGCCAAAGTAAAGATGCTAGTCTCAAGACCAGATTAGTGTGAACAGGAGGAGCCAGCCTACACCCTGGAAAGCCTCCTAGGGCATAGTAGCTACCTACTGATAAAACAGGATAGATACCTAGGGTCAGAGAAAAATTTCTGCTGTGGTGTCTAGGGTCGAAAATATAATGACCTGGTTAAGAGGGGGAATGACTGAGGGTCAAACACAAAGAAACTGGGACAGTGGAGAAACAGGAGGTCGAAGGAGTTAAAGTGCTACTGAAGGTAGAGGGTCTCAGCTGAAGGTTGAAAAGTATGACCGGGAAAGCCGAGAGTCCTACTGGCAGTCGAAAGATAATCCACAGGGAAGCGAGAGAGGATAGGACTTAACAGTCGGCGTATGACTAGGCTGGAGCATGGAGTGCCAGTAGTCAATAGTCATATAGGCCTGGAAACAGCTCTCCAGAACGTCAGAGAGATGACTGGGTCAACTGGGAGAGACACCTTTGACAACAGGAGCTGGAGAACCAGAATGGTCATACAGGCTAGGTCGGCAACAGAGGATCAAGGTACCAGTAAGCTGGAAAATAGTCATCATGTTGTTATCCACTTTTTCGCGCGAAAATCCGATTTAAAACTAGCGGTTAAAATTTTCACATCTTTCGCCCATTGGCCAAAATATTTCGCCATTTTTTCAACGGCTAGAAAGTTTCTGCCCATTGATTTACGTTGTTTTTACACTTACGCTATAAAAAGGTGACTTTTTTGCTGAAGGCAGACACAATAGAAGATAGAAGATAGAGATAGACATGCTGTGCTGTTCTGCTGTGATATTTTGTCAAAATTGAGACAGGAAAGGCTCATAGTGACTGCTATTACTATGAGCAAGGTAAAAAATAAGCAATGGAGGAGCTGGAAGGACCCTTATGTGTCCACTGAGTCCGAGGAGGAGGAGGAAGTGACTAGCAGTACTGAACCAGTGTTGTCCAGTCCCCCTAAATCACCCCAAGGGATCTTGGGGAATTTAACGGGAAAGGAGGGAGAAAAGGGAATGGGAAGGAAGGGAAAAAAGGAAAGGAAGGGAGAAAAGGGAATGGGAAGGGAGGGACAAAGGGTAGTACTAGTGAGAGAAGGACAGGTCAGCTGCCTGTGCCTGCTGCAAGATGTGCTGCCCCTGCTGCCAGTGCCACCATTGTTGTACCTGCAGCCACTAGTGTTGTACGTGCTGTTGTACCGTGCTGAATCTGCTGCCATCAATACTTTGCCTGCAGCTAGTGTTTCTTGTAGTACTCAGGGGGGATGGAGAAAATTATGCCAAGTGTGACTTCAGGGGAACCTCTGTCACATTGCTCATCACCTCCTCCAAGCAGCAGTGAGATGTCTGGAATAGAGCAGCAGCAACAACATCATATCGGGACTAGTGCTGGTGGTGGTGATGCTAGAGAAGCTGGGGTGGAAGAGACATTGATGGCCTTTTTAGCAGAATCTGAGAAGGAATGGGAGACAGGGATGAGGATGCGCATCACCACCACCATTAGCAATCAACTTTTGGAATTTGAGGAAATTACAAGTGCTCTTATTTCTGCTGCTGCTGAGTTGAAAGGGCGGCAGGGTGCTGAGGAGCAGGCTAGTGTGCCACAGACCACTGTGGACACAGTGGGAATGGGGTCAACAAGTAATGCGGGACTAGGACACGTTCTACTTGCCAGAGCCAGCAATACTCCTGGTCCTAGTTGCAGTGATAAATCTGAGGCAGTAGCAGCAACATTATCCGCTGCCACAAAAAGTGAAGGGGAACGTGGAGAAGAAGAAGAAAGAGCCCATTCTTCTCCACCTGTTCCCTTTCCCTCCCCCAGAAGTCATGGGTGTGGGACTATTATTCTCTTCAAGCAGGCACAGTGCAGTCATCATCAACAACGGCACAGTGCAAAATTTGTGACAAGTTAGTGAGAAGGGGAAAGAAGGGAACACACCTTGGCACAACCTCCCTGATAACACACATGAAACGCAGACACCGTGACATTTATGTCAAACATGTTAAAGCCAAACATCCATTACAGAAATCTAGCACAGCTGTTACTGTACCCCCTGACTCTCCAGAAAGGTGGAGATCAAAGAAGAGGAAGAATAAAGAAACCTAGAAAGACACTGGAAGTTCCATGATGAGTGAAACAACTAGCTCACCATCAACACCACCTTCTTTCTCTAGGGTAACAAGTACATCTCTTGCCAATCCACCTTGTTCATCGTTACCTCCCCCGCCAAATGATAGCCACTCTTTTGATGTTAGGATATAGCAGTTCGTCTCTACCCGTTGCACACTGTGTGGTGCACTGACCACAGATGCCAGTGTGGTGGAGGAGAATCGAATATGCTAAGATGGAGGCAGGGAGGGTTAATCATTACTATTAGTGATGAGCGAGCGTGCTCGGCCGATGCTCGGATCGGCTCGAGCATCGCTCTGCTCGGCACATGGCGGTACTCGTCGAGTACCGCCATGTGCTCGCCCGACATGTTCGGGTGGCGGGGATCTGTGTCGGAAGAGGCACAGATCCGAAGAAGCTCCGCTGGACCACCAGGGACTGGAGGTACGGGGGCATTGCGGAGATGAAGGGGGCATTGCGGAGATGAAGGGGGACATTGTGGAAGAGGGGCATAGACTCTATGCCCCTCTTCCACAATGTCCCCCTTCATCTCCGCTATGCCCGTCTTCCACAATGTGCCCCTTCATCTCCGCTATGCCCCTCTTCCACAATGTGCCCCTTCATCTCCGCTATGCCCCTCTTCCACAATGTCCCCCTTCATCTCCTCTATGGCATAGAGGAGATGAAGGGGGACATTGTGGAAGAGGGGCATAGCGGAGATGAAGGGGCACATTGTGGAAGAGGGGCATAGCGGAGCTGAAGGGGGACATTGCGGAGCTGAAGGGGGCATTCTGAGATGAAGGGGGCATAGCGGAGATGAAGGGGGCATTGACCAGGCACCCTCCCCTCATCAGAGCAGGGGGTGCCTGGTGTTGCCCCATTCATTCCAATGGGGCTCGGGTGCTCGGCCGAGCACTCGAGCCTCAGGGGGTGCTCGGTCAGAGCACCCGAGCACCCGAGCATCGTGGTGCTCGCTCAACACTAATTACTATTAAACAGTCAGCAAGTTGTCATGTGTCCTTAGTGGGGACTGGACAAAGGGTACAGTGACAGCGGCAGTACTTGGTTTCGGGTGTCATGGTGTTTGGATACAGTTGTGCCCCCAGATGTTATTTACCACACACATACTGTGCACATTGCAGTTGCTGAGGAGACCCACTGATCCTGCTCTCAAGAGAAAAAATATATTCTAATAACAACACACCCATGATGATTTTGGAGGAGGGGCAGGTGGAGAAGATTTAATGGCCAACTTGTTCTTTTATCCACAAATACTGGGGGCTACTTATTCTGCTGCTACTGTCTCAGGCGCATCACTGGAGCCAGTCGTGGCAAATGGAACCTTCATCATCCATCTTCCATGTTACTGCTATTGTTGATCCCATTCTCTTTCAGCTGCCTAATCATCCTGCTGCTTAAACAACTCAGCAGCAGCAGTATCAACAGCAGTTACAACTCAGGAAGACATTTGACAATGGCCACTGGCCAAAATGACCTGCTGGCATTAGGCCAGTAGGGCATTTTTATTTTTCTCTCAGGGCTTGTGTTTTGAAAAAAAAAAAATAAATAAAAAATATAAATAAAAAATAGTCCTACAAAAAAATAAACAATTGTTTGTGCCAAACAAGCTTTAGTCTTACAAATCAATGTTTCTTCAGGGCTTGGGCCTCTAATAAGTCTAAGTCCTACAAAGACCTCTAACAACAAATCAAACAAATCATCCTCTACAAAATACTCTATCAAGTCAAGTATCAGTCCACCCCAGTGGCAGCTTATGTCAGGGGGTTCCTGTCTCTGTCACTTTAAATACAAATGTCTTATTTTATTTTATTGATTTATTTTTTTTTATTAACTGTCCCCCCAATAGCAGTCAAGAAACCCCCCCAAAACAAATTCCCTGTTCAAATGATTAATTCATTCATCAACACAGGCACCCTCCTCAAACCCCTTTATACCATGTCTAATGATTTTTATTTTATTATATTTAGGATTTCTTTTTTATTAAGTGCCCCCCAATCCCAGTAAACAACCCCCAAAAAACATTCCCTGTTCAACTAATTCTTTCCCCATACTCCTCCAACACAGGCACCCTCATGCCCCTTTTATACAATGCCTTTGGGAAATAAAATATTATTTTTAATGTGTTGTGTGTAATATCTATGTTCCCATTGATTTCAATGGGCGAAAAAAGTGGAAAAAAAGCAGAAGATCTGCAATTTTCGCGGCACGTTTTTTGCCAAGTGGAAAGTGCCATTTTGTGCCAATTTCAGTTTGAGGCGGAATGTTTTGCCCATCCCTACTAGATAAAGGCACTGGAACAAAGAGAAATCCAGAACAGGATGCAAAAACTCTTGTAAGACACGGTAACTGTAACGGTTTGTTCGACACACAGACACAGTAGGTTTGGATAAAACACAGTTTTATTAAACAATTAAGATCACAATAACCCTCACAGGTCCTGAAATAAACACTTAATATAGTACAGCCACTAGATAGGTTATACAAAGGTAAGCCCACACAGGTCCAGTATAAGTAAAGAGTCCATAGAACATTATACTGACACAGGTCAGGTAGATCTTGTGTGAGTCCCAGTATATCGGTACTGTATGGGTTAATAGCAGACAGAGAATGTTGACAGGACCATGTGTGGTAAGGCCTTTTAAGGAGCTCAAATAGAGGTGAGAGCTTTAGTATGAGTAACGCCCAAGAAAATGTATACCAGACAATTGTGGACTGCCTTAGCAGTAACGGAGGCTGAGCAACTTGAGCACTGCTGTAGCAGTAACAGAAACTAGGCAACGTGAACACTGCCGTAGCAGTAACAGAGACTGAGTGACTTTGACACTGCCGTAGCAGTAACGGAAACCAGTCAACTTGAGCACTGCCGTAGCAGTAACGGAGAACGAGCCATGTGAGCGCTGCCGTAGCAGTAGCAGATACTAGGCAACTGGATACTGCCGTAGCTTTAATGAAGACTAGGCAACTTGATACTGCTGTGGCATTAACGGAGACTGAGCAACTGAGGAGCTGCTGTGGCAATAACAGAATCTGAGCAACAGGGGCACTGCCGTAGCAGTAGCGGAGACTGAGCCACCTGCCGTAGCAGTAACAGAGACTAGGCAACTGGACACTGCCGTGGCAGTAACAGAGACTAGGAAACTGGAAACTGCCATAGCATTAAAGGAGACTTGAGCAGGCTGAGCACTGCCGGAATCTAAGCAACTCGCCCTGAGAGGCACCCAACCTGGAACGGTTCATAAGGCAGACCAATAGGAATGTCGCCGGGGCGACACAGAGGAAACCGAGACCAAACTGCACAGCTGTCCACAGACAGCGAGAGAGAAGCACTACCCTTAACCGGAGACCGGGTCAGGGTGTGCAGAGGAGGTAGCAGCCCAACCGGGCAGGATCACACAAACAGGAACGTAGAACAATCCAAGTCGGTACACGGAGCAGGAACCACAGCCAATCCAAGTTGGTACACGGAGCAGGAACGTCAGCCAAGCCGGGTCGGTACACGGAGCAGGAATGTCAGCCAAGCCGGGTCGGTACACGGAGCAGGAACGTCAGCTAAGCCAGGTCGGTACACAGGAGATGAGAAGCAGAATGGTCAGGCAGTCCAGGTCAGTGCACAGGCAGGAAACGAGATGCAGAGTAGTCAGGCAGGCCGGGTCGATACACTTAGAGCACACAATAATCATGAACAAGCGCTGGTACTGGAACACCACAAAAGGGCACTGGAGCTGTGCCAGAACCCAGTATTTAAGGACAATACTGGTCGGGACAATCACAGATCAGCCAATAGGTGTTAAGCAGGAGTGTAGACTGACAGAATGTCGCCGAATAGCACGGGCACCGTGATTGTAACCAAATAAGGCTAGGGGTAGAATGCTAAAGATGACCAGAAAGATGTCCAGAGCATGACAGCTAAAAGCCCTATTTAAATCAATTGGAATTTTTGTTTGACTCCTACAGAGCAGTGATTTGCCAATCCAAAGGTTCATCATTTCTATGAAAAAACTGACTCACCATAATGTGGTAGTAGTCTGAAAAATTGACATTGTCTTCCCACATTTAGACACCTAGATGGGCAAAAAGTCCTATGTTTTTGCAGGAATTTTCTCAGCAAATCCAAGAATTTCCATGGAATGTGCCCTTGAATAACCTTGTCTCCCAACGAATAATCATCTAGCTGGAGAGGTCATTGATGCACTTAATGTCAACCTTCCTGTTAGCCAATCATTGCCCTGCGTAATCCAACAATCAAAGCCAATGGGAGCTTGGGAACTATTTGAACAGGGATGGCATATAAAAGTCAATCCTTGTTTTTTTTTCTCATCTTGGCTCTGGCAAAGGCCAAAGTAGAATTCAGGAGGGGTATTTTAGTTAGCACAGGTTGTGATGGTGGGGGTTAGGTTTTTTCTTAATGTTTATTTGTTTTTGCACAAAAGATGCAGGAGGACCAGGGAAGTTGAAGACACCACTGGACCTCCAACATCAAGATAAATGTGATACTTGTTATGAATGGTGTAAGCATGTGAGTAAGCACTAGAATGAATTAATGGATTTGACCAATTAACTGAATGGGTTGTTTGTGTTTCAGAAATTGTGTGTTCCTTGTCTCTTGTTTGTCATTTTAATCCAAACATCACAACACAAATTACATTTTACATTAGTCCTTAGACAAGCTAGAGATGGATGAGATCCATTATGGAAAAGGTACTCACCAGTACCACAATTGACATGATGTTGTTTATGAAGTTCATGCTGATGAATTATTTGACTCCCAGCATCTCCAGGATCATGAAATGTTAGGAAGATCAGGGTGCTGTATTCACCTTTCTGTGTATTGGTAGGAGTAGGGTCATCATCTCCGTCACAGACTGTGGTAGGGGAAGTACCGTGATTGATATGGGACTGGTGGATGTTCCACTTGTTACTAATAGTTTTTTAAAGCAGCAGCAGAAGCAACAGTACCACAGGCCATTTCAGGTGCTTCCTGATATGTTGTGCAGTCAAGAAGATCCTTCTCTGCTCAAAATCACTGGGGATGGAATACTTTTATTTGTGGCCAGGGACTGTGTAACTTTCCTCAATTGCTATGCATACACTCTGTGACAAGGTTATGATAAGAGGGTCACACTTTGGCACATCTACCCTAATAAAGAAGATGTAGCATAACCACCTTGAGAACAGCCCTCCAAGAAATAAAATCAGGACCTATTATCACTGTACCACCTGTCTGCTCCATCATCAAAGCATATGGGCCAGAAAATCCAGCTTATGGCAACCCCCCAGCAGCCCATAATGTTAACAGCGTTACCTGGCTCATCTGTTGCCTAGTCTGAGTGTCTGGGATACTAGTAGTAACTCACCTTGGCACAAATTCAGAAATTTATGTTTAAAGCAGGGTTCTATTAATGTATCAATAAAATATTCTTCCATGGTTTTAATGGAGACTATGTGAGGATCCTGCTCAAAACATGATATAATATGATACACCAGCTGGTTCATGTCCATGTTGTCATTATTATAAGAATCAGTGACAAAATGTTATTTATTTCTGTAATAAGATATAATATATTAGTGGTGGTTTCTCAGTGAATCTTACACCTGCACAACTAACCAGTAAGATGGTCACCTCAAAAGGCTTCAGCAATCAGCAGCTTGCATAAGTCACACACTAGCTGCCATTATCCAGATGACAAAAAAGCCCCCTTCCAGTTATGTACTGTATACTCACTAATGGCCTTGTTTTGTTCATTTAAATTGTCCAGCATGTACATTGTGGAATTCTAACTAGTAGGGACCTCCATTTTACCTCCAACAAAATAATAGGGCAGCATGTCAGTCTCCACCATTTTGGAACTTTGCCATTACACAGGCTAAATTTTGAAAAATGTTTATGTATTTTCTATTTAATTTTTCTCATAATGCAGTAAGTGTGTGTGTTAGCAGCATAGAAGAACTGTGTAACTTAATTGTTTTAACAACATGACTAGTGGTGATGAAAGGAGGTATGGGGAATCTATTACTCTTTGTCACCTGCAACTGGCTTATAGTCCTCCTCCATGTTTTGCATTTATACAACAGCAATAGGAGACATGTGTTTTATTGTTACTGAGGAAAATTTGTCCTGAGACATCTACACCACTATTATTATGTGCCCCTTGGCTTCATTAACATTTTAGAGTGCTTCTACTGATGCTAGTCATTGCACTGCTGACAAGCTGCTGTTTGTCTCCCAATAAGACCTGTCTTTGTGCTTAAGGTAGGATCTCATTGAGGATTTTGCTAGATATGATCCTGGTTTCCCCCTGCTTACATTTTTTTTTCAAAAAAAACAGAGAGTAATATGTTTACCTTTTGGATTTTGCATGAAGTATCTCCATACTGGTGAATTCATAGATGCAGGAGTTCCTCAAGAACTGCTACTACAACTACAGGGGCTTGGTGTTGCAATATTACTCACAGTAGGTGTTAGTGGCACTGCACTTCAAACAGGAACAGATGCCTTCATAGCTATGGCTGTGGCTGTAGACCTCTGTTGCTGTTTAGTCAACAATAGCGAGAGTCACCAAACAAGAAAGATTGTTGCACCAGTGTTATTTCAAAAATTGGTAGCAAACTTCCCCCAATAAAGGTTGAGTACAGACAGGAATAAATAGCTACTTTCCACAGAACAATAAGTTCTCCGAAAATGAAATCTGTATAAATGCACCTTGCGGATACCTGGTCTAACATAAAACATAACTTTTACTTATAACTATTAAAATCACTTGAAGGGATAGTAATGTTTCATAATAAAAACAGCTCTAATTAAACATCAAAGTATTTGTGTCTTGAAGAGTGTTATTTTGATTCTGTCAGAGATGTAGTTCAAGAGTAATTGAATGATAAAGTATCCCCCTGCCACCCCTTTTACTGATATAACATTGCTCAGCTCAGAGCAGCAGGGAGGTGCCCAGGTAGACTGAAGAGAGGGACAATCTTCAATTAAGATAAGGGAAAAAGCTGAAAAACCTGTCAAAGAGGGCAGGGTTTTCATTGTTCTCACAGTAAGAAGATTATCCCTTGCTGTTATCTGTCTGGTCAAGCAACCAGATTCCACATCTGAGGTGAGCAGTGTTACACTAGGTAAAAAGGGCGGGAGGGGGATACTTTAACATTCAATTACTCTTGAACTACAACTCTGACAGTATTGAAATAACACTCTCTATGGCTCAAATACTATCAAGATTAATTGGAGCTGCTGTTTTTGTGAAACATTACTATCCCTTTAAATGAGATGGAATAAAAGTTCTAACCTGTCTTAAATTTATCATCACTGTACAAGTTCTTTGTAGTGGGAAAATATTAAATATTTATGATTGATTAGGCTAAATAAATATATAATGATGTCAGTAACTCATAAATATCTGGTGTGCTCCCATGATCATTCCACTTCTCTAAACGCTAGGAAAAAGTAAGCTTATAATAAGCTCACATAACTTGTAAACAATTTCACTTAATAGTAGATATTATGATGATATTATAATGTAACTTGATACTGGTATATGCTGTGAAACAACTTCAAATATTTTGATAAGTTTTAGACCCATATCCGTGAGTGCATCCAGTTTCTCCAGATTTGTTGTATGTTGAGGATCGGCACCCAGCGGGCAGATGGTGATCAAGGTTGAACAATACGTGAGTGCCTGTATCAAGAAGGCCAATAAAGGCCACAGTGTTGGCCGAAACATTGATTTTTTAATAAATCCACCTGGTTTATGCATCTACAAGTTACCCGTGAGTGCTGTATTCATTCTACTTTGGATATCTCTATGCTTCAGGACGAGCACCCAGGCGGTATTGGACATTAAACAGTGAGTGCATCTCTATATGACTTTATGTTATATATATATATATATATAAAACTTCACTGGGCTACAGTATTAAACAGGCAATTTCCTTAGTTTTCAAATCACTCTTTGATGACACTATGGCTCAGAATGTAATAGCCTACAATTGTCAATCTTAATTGAATATTATAATATAAGGTGCTACTGTTGCCGCTAGAGAAATCAGCTGCACTTATAGTGGCTAAATTGTTGTGAAAAGATTGATGTAATCACTTCTCACTGTAATATACCAAATATTCCAGTGACTGAAGTGAATGGTTCAACATTTAACAAAAGTTACATCCGTCTGTCCAAAACAGGATTGCTGCTTTCACGTTTTGCTTTTGAGGTGAAATTATTTGCCCATCCGAATTAGTGAGATCACCCACTAGATGTGTTATGTGGCTCAGTGAACCATTTTCCAGCCTGGTCAATGGAATTTGGAAAGTCAACTATAGACTGAACTGACTAAAACATGTAACCAGTTCAGGTTCCGAAATCCCCATGGAATATGTAGAATCAGTGTGAAGAGCTGACGTGGATGTCGTTAGAGGAGAAGTAGATATGAAAGATATTGTGCAGTACAATATCCAGTTTATTATAGACAAGAAAACACCCTGAGAAGGAGCTTGCTTTTCTTAAGTTTTTTGGCCATTTTCTCCCTTACCTCACTGGGCTCTGACATGGTAGCTCTGACTCCCTGAACAGAGAGAGAGAAAAAATAAAGTACAGGCTTCTCAGAGCCTCATAAAAAAAGAAAAGTTATTCTAGTTATAATAAAAACCTTTTTCTCTGAGAGGCACAATGGTTAGAAAAAGGAGTGCTTAAACATATAAATAACAAGAGTGACATGAACAGTGGAACTCCAGAAAATGATCTAAGGGGAGTGTAACGGAAGCTAGAAGGGACCGCGTCGCCTTCTGCCGTCGTTCCCAGGTCTCTCCTTCTTGACGCCAGATAAGCTCCGTCAGATTCCCCAGTCAAAGTATGGACAGTCACTGGAAACAGTCGCCGGATCGCTGGAAGCAAGGGAGCCTGGAGTCCACACCGCCGCCTAACAGCATACCAAATTAGATCCGCAGATAGCTGGCAGCAGACGGTCGGCAATGCAGGATACACAGCTCAGGTGGGCATCAGAGAGGATACTTTAAACCACAAGAGCATAAAGAAAACCAGGACTCCTTCTTAGTTCTTCAAGAAGACTAACTCTTTATTACAACAACCCACAGCATATTTATACAGTTTCAAACCACACTAACTTGGATTACAGTACATGAGACTTAATACAATCACAATTCCTCCTGGTAGAGCAGAACACAATGGGGTAGTCACAGGGATAATTCAGTCACCACAAAGGGTCCAAGAAACAACAACAAATGATTCAGGGAAACATAATAGGGCAGACATGACTGGATTAATCACACAGCAGGAGGTCACAGGACAGTGCTCAATACAATGACTTTTGTGGCCAGAATATATAATCCCTTAACAATGGCCAGGGGTTGAGTAATTAAGCAAAAGGCTTGGGGGACTACAATACATATTGAAAGTAAATATGCTCAACTCAAATGATTAACCCTTTGCAGGTCAGAAAAGTTTGCAGCACCCAAGCCTTGAATTGTTCTTTCCTCTGGCACAGCTGCCTATCCACATAAGGCTAGCCAAAGTCTCTTAGTCCAGGGTAAGGGCTTGAGAGATCGTAGGCCCGGGCATAAAGGAGTGTCCAAGAGTGTCCAATATCCATAATCCTTGGGCCCAGGGGTGAATAAATGCCATGCCCAGACAAGGCTCTAGTAACGGCCTAAGGCCCGTTACAGGGAGCTTCAAGGTATAGATATCCTCAGGACGCCCCACACATAAGCACTGGTGCCATGTCAGAGTCCTGGGCGC
This sequence comes from Rhinophrynus dorsalis, assembly GCA_037306005.1. Classification (NCBI taxonomy): domain Eukaryota; kingdom Metazoa; phylum Chordata; class Amphibia; order Anura; family Rhinophrynidae; genus Rhinophrynus; species Rhinophrynus dorsalis. Next base: position 184,536,142 of record CM074725.1, on the reverse strand, counting down.
TGGGATGAATCGTTTGTCTGCTAAGACCAGGAACTCCACATAGAGTTTCACATCAGGCAAGATAGACCATGACTGAGCCCTTGGTAATATGGTATCTGAGTGTGTACTTAGAAATAGTATGTCTGTGTACTTTATTATTGTAAAAGCCCAAAACCATGTACTAAAAGTGTAACATCCACTGCATGCTGAGCACTGAAACTGGTAATGCCACGGCTCCTGTTATTATCCCACAGCCATTCGCTTTTCTGTGTTTCAGCAAATGTCAGCATGGGAAATATTTCCTGTGTTGTGACAGTGAACAGCTATGAAGACACTGCAGAGAAAAATTCTCTAAGCGAAGACATGAAGTGCTGATGCTGCTGCAAAAATTTGACTTGATGGGGTAACAGAGAACACTAACAGTGTTACTCTTAGTCAAAGTCCGCCTTTCCCACCCAGCAAAAATTGCTACTGTGTGTTTTAACAAATACTTCACAGTATATAAAACAAGTATCCTGCACAGTAAGTTATTCATTCTTATTAGACACTACAGGATTAACCTACATAGTTATCTGTAAACAACCATCCCAGCCATAAAGGATACAGAATGGATATGTGAGATACCTTTTCAACTCATGGGCTCCTTTGTGATGCACACCTGGTTGAGAAGTGGACCATTTTCCCACCTATATGAAGATTACCTCTAACTATGGTGTACTTCCGATGAGGTTGTCACTGAACTCTTTCTTCCATGAGTGAGTGAAGTACCATGTTCCCTATTTACACCCAGTTTTGTATAAAGTGGAGGCATGGGTTTTCTTGTGGGGATATGATCATTTGTTTGAATATGCAGACGTATAGAGTGAAATGAGCAAGCAAAGAAAAATGAAAATAAAGGAAGATAAAAATGGGTCTCAAAGAACAGACAAGCCCTACTGCCTCCTTAATAGGACTTTAAAATGTATTAGTAGGCTGTCTCAGGGGTAAAGTAGTACTGGAAAGTGGGAAGAATTTGTTTCTTCAGTTTAGTTAACTGTTTATAGTGCCATGCCTATGTTCCCAATTTGGTGCAATAGAAATAAGAAGAACATCAATGCAATATATGAAGTGATTCCCTGTACTTGGTGCTCCTATATAATGCAATAGTAGTACAGACCATCAACATAAACCCACAGAGTTGAACATGGCACACACCATAAAATTGATAATTTAAAACACATGCATTTTATTTTTATGACTCCCTTGGAAGTTAAAGCATCTTAGTGCATCGTTTCTTGCATAAAAGGAGTTAAGTAACATGGAAAGAAAAGAAATAACCTGGAGATATTTAACTACATCTTGCCCCTCTAACCAATTTGTACTATGTAAAAAGTAAGTATTACAGTTTCACTAATAATGTATAATTTTAGTGCAAATGATAAGACTACACCTGCCATAGTGATATGATTTTTCATGAATTCTGTTCATGACAGATCTCATCTCGGAATCGGAACCTTAGCATATCTCCTCTCGTGCCATCTCCTTATGACCAAAAGTGGTTATAGTGGCTGAAGTTGTCTGATAGGGATGAGTAAATCTTCTTTCCTTGAAAACAGCACTTTCCAGATTGTCAGCTCTTTGGGGCATATACCGCTTCCTTCTATTTTCTTGTACTGTATGTGAGTTAATTTTTCAATATTGTACTCATATTTGCTCCCACTACTGTATATCTGTTTAATTATAAGTTCTGTGTACCCAGTGGCGATATATAAATATACTTACATACATGCATAGAGAATCAAAGAGGTGAATATTCACTGAGAATGAACAAAAAGGAATATCACTGTTTGGTTCCATAGTGACATAACAAAGGGGAAATGCCCATTTGTATATTAAATTGCCTCAACCCACAAGGAATCCCAGACCAAGAAAGCATGGAAAATCCCTTCTGTATGTTTCTTGGGCCACACTAATGTGGTGTAGCCGGTCTCTTTATGCACCAAGATCAAGGTATGCAAGTCTGGAGTACACATAACCATTAAGCTATATGCATATATACATACAAACATAAATACCTACTTACTGATTTCAGTGTCATTTCAGCAGCAATCATTCACAAATTCTAATTCTAGACATACTCCCTGTTGTCTAATAGAAGTAGTATGATGGACTGCAACATCAGGTCTATTATTTACATACTGAAGCCATTCCTTGGATTCTAAAGAGATATCTTATCACATTGATACTCAGCTAGTATCCAGCTGGTTATATTTTAAAATATATGTCTAAAAAGAAGTCTTTTAAACCTTTGACACATGTTCTAGATGTAACCCCACCACTTAACATGTGTTGGCTTTTAGAATGACTGAGTTGTAGAGCAGTAATGGACCCACTCTACTTTAGAGAAAGCAATCCAGTAACAGGAAAGGAAGAATTTAAATTAATCCAGGTGCTGAGCTTCAAGGTTTGAAAGATTACTGGGATTTACACAGTATTACCTGAAGTAAGCAGGAAGAAAAGATTAGGCTTATTAAACTTTAGCAGAGGCTTTATTATCAGGGAGTTGTGGTTAGATCTGAGGTGGACAACTATTTTAGCCTTAGGACTACACCTCTGTTCAAAATGAATGTGGAGAGCTGCACATACATTGCCCTCATGAACCTGTGTGTATGTTTGTGTGGCTTTTCTTTGGGCTTCTTATCATGCAGTTGCTTAGACAATGTATATCATTCTAGCCATCTCTGCACTGTTAGAATGACACATTATATAAAACATGCTTTATGGTAAAATGTTTCATTCTAACCTGGACAGAGAAAGCCAAACTGCTGTTCCTGTACAGCCAGACAGACCCAAGGACCACATTAAATCAGCCTAGGGGCAGTATTTATGCCATTCTCTGCGTTAGATGTAGTCAGGCTTTGCAGGAGCCATAAACATATGTGAAGAACAATTATGAAAAGAAATTGAAGTCTGTCAAAACAGAAGTCTTATTATTAGGGAGCAGAGATTAAATGTAGTCTGGCTGAGCAGGAGACCTAACAAGACATGAAGAACAGGTCTAATTAAACAGTGGAGATGTCTCATTACCAATGAATGGGGCGCTGTCATTGTGAGGAACAATCTGGGATGAGTACACAAGAAATAATCAGGAGCAGAAAGAACGATCACTGGAGTAAACCTCAACAATCTTTCAATATGTACTGGTTTATAAAGTGTGTTATAATGGAGCCAGAGGGTTCAGGAAAATGCTAGACTATAGGTTATCCTAAGGATTGCTCAGGATAACAATACACTGCCAATAGGAGCTGTCCAGCACACAAGACAGCACAATGAGCAGAGTTGCTGGCAGAAACAAAATCATGGAAAAGTTGGACAGAAATAGTCCGGACATTCAGAGACTGTGTCAGCAAAGCCTAAGGACACTAATTGCAAGTGCATTTGAGTGTTTTTCAAATTGTTCAATAAGTATAGGTTTAAGCAAAACATAGAGGTTATTCAGAGAGACAAATCAACTTAAAGGGATAGTAATGTTTCATAATAAAAACAGCTCTAATTAATCATCATAGTATTTGGACCTTGGAGAGTGTTATTTCAGTTCTGTCAGAGTTGTAGTTTAAGAGTAATTCAATGACAAAGTATCCCCCTCCTGCCCCCTTTACTGATGTAACACTGCTCAGTCAGATCAGAAGGGAGATGCCCAGGTAGACTGCAGAGAGGGACAATCTTCAATTAAGATAAGGGAAAAACCTGAAAAACTTGTGAAGGGGGGAAGGGCCTTCATTGTTTTCATAGGAACAAGATTGTCCCTTTCTGTTATCTGTCTAGTCTTACAACCAGATTTCACATCTGAGAAGAGATGGCTTACACTAGGTAAAAAGGGCGGGAGGGGAAACTTTGCTCTCAAACCATAAAGGATTGAGAGATAAGACTTATATCGTTCTTCATGTTTTTTTAATGCCTACAAAATAAAATAAAGATAAAATGAAGTATTACTATCCCTTTAAGCAGTGAAAACCTTATCATAGTTCGCACAAGAGTTAGTGGTTACAGACTTATAAGATAGGGGCATCCAGGTATTTCAACAGTAGGCTACATGATCAAAAAGCCACATTTCTGCAGACAACACAAGAGACTAGCATGGAAATATTATGTGAGGTGGAGAGGTGCATGTTGGGGTTTTCTTCACCAGTTGGTGCACCACTTTCAAACTTATATAGAGAAAGTGTCTCCCCAAATAATGAAGAGAACACCAGTATGCACTGGGCCACCACAAGTCACATAGATATTCACATAGGGTGTAGGAATGGAGGGAGGACCAATCACTGAGCACCTGGAGGATCACATTAAAGGACACTGAACGGTGAGAAATGTAATATTGGTAGGAGGTAAGAGACAGAGAGAGGGTGGGTAAATGTGCACTTACTTCTCACCAGTTACCCCATCAGCCAAAAAAAAAAAAAATTCTGCCATCCATAACCTTCTTGTACCATTCATTACATCCCTATCCTTGTCTCAACAGTTAACCTATCCCTGCATAGCTATCCTTATTCCTACTTCTCTATCATACCCAAATATTAAGCTCTTTCCTCCTTCCCCCATGTTCTCTCTCTCTCTCTCTATCTCACCTGTGATTGCCCTGTTCCCAATGCAAAGAAGAACAAATGTGTAAAAATGCATACTGCCACTTTCTCCCCACAATGCCTCTCTCCCCTCTTCCCTATTTATCTTTTCCTCTATTGCCTCTTTCTGTTCCCCCATTACCTCTTTTTCTCTCCCTATCTTGCTTCTTTCTCTCTCCTTCTTGCATCTCTCCACCTTTCTTGCCTCTTTCTCTGTTCCGTCTTGCCTCCTTCATTCTCTACCCCTCACCTCTAATGTGTAAAATAAAAGTGGTGTAAACTAATTATACCATAAAAGGACAAATACAAACCCTTTTAATGTCTGTATCACTCAAGGGAATGAAAGCCTCTTTTTAAATCAATGGGAATTTGGGGATTTTTTTTTTACTCGTCTTCCTATGATGCAGTTGATTTGCTCCAGAATTGCTCCACTTTGAGTTTAGCCATAAGGTCTCTAATATTGTCCTGTAATGTATTCAATGCATATGATACAAAAGCACCCCATAGGTTTAGACTGAAAGCTCTATGGGACAGGGATCTCCTATCATAATGTATACACACCTAGTGTTCGCCTTATGATAATCATCTGTATAACCACTTAAAGGCTGCACTTATTATATCCCCTCAATAAAAGTAAACTGCAAAGAGGTAAGTACATCTGTTGGAGATATATAAATAAAAATATACATACATACATATTGCATATAATTCACCTGCATTCATTACCTATATGGTAATTGTATAATTTTTGCTGTTTTTAACCCAATCCATTCCACACCCATCTAGCACTCAAAGGGTTAATGCATACTACAATATATAGAAAAGTTCCATATAGTTACTCAGTGTCTATTGTATGTAATAAATAGGGATGAGCGAGCACCCCGATGCTCGGGTGCTCGGGTGCTCTGACCGAGCACCCCCTGATGCTCGAGTGCTCGGCCGAGCACCCGAGCCCCATTCAAATGAATGGGAGCACTCGAGCATTAAACCAGGCACCCCCTGCTCTGATGAGCGGAGGGTGCCTGGTCAATGTCCCCCTTCATCTCCGCTATGCCCCTCTTCCACAATGTCCCCCTCCATCTCCTATGCCATAGCGGAGATGAAGGGGGACATTGTGGAAGAGGGGCATAGCGGAGATGAAGGGGGACATTGTGGAAGAGGGGCATAGAGTCTATGCCCCTCTTCCACAATGTCCCCCTTCATCTCCGCTATGCCCCTCTTCCACAATGTCCCCCTTCATCTCCTCTATGGCATAGGAGATGAAGGGGGACATTGTGGAAGAGGGGCATAGCGGAGATGAAGGGGCACATTGTGGAAGACGGGCATAGCGGAGATGAAGGGGGACATTGTGGAAGAGGGGCATAGAGTCTATGCCCCTCTTCCACAATGTCCCCCTTCATCTCCGCAATGCCCCCTTCATCTCCGCAATGCCCCCGTACCTCCATTCCCTGGTGGTCCAGCGGAGCGTCTTCGGATCTGTGCCTCTTCCGGCACAGATCCTCTTCACCCGAACATGTCGGGCGAGCACATGGCGGTACTCGTACGAGTACCGCCATGTGCCGAGCAGAGCGATGCTCGAGCCGATCCGAGCATCGGCCGAGCACGCTCGCTCAACACTAGTAATAAACAAAGGGACTGGAGTGAGAGAGTGTGGGGGGGGCTGAGAACTGCTAGAGTTGTATTTAATACATACATACACATATACACACACACAAAATGAAATACCAGCTAGTGGACCTGTTTAAAAAAAATACCCAGGCTGGTATTAAACTTCAATTCGCCCATGAATACATATACAAAAAAAAATTCACAGAGGCCTGTTCTCTTCCCAGAATAAGCCTATGTGATCACACCACCAAACACCTTTCTATGTTAACTATTTTTAGCACAGAAAGGAAGTGTGGCCAGGGCCGGATTTTCCATAAGATAGAGTAGGCATCTGCCTACAGGCGCATCCTACAGAGGGGAGCCTGCCATAGACATCAATTTTTTTTTTTAAGTAGCGTGCCTTCTTCGGCACAGTCCTGTAGCTGCTGAGCTCCCCCAGCTCTTTAGTAATACAGAGCGCTGAGAGATGACATCATCTCCCAGTGCTCTGCATTACTAAAGAGAAGACCGCATGGGAGCTCTAGCAGCTACAGGCATACATCCCAAGTGTCCCTCTTTAGGAGGGACAGTCCCTCTTTTTGATCCAAATCCCACTGTCCCTCTTTCCCACCCTGATGTCCCTCTTTTTAGGAAACCAGATTGTGTGGTGTGTATATATGTGTATCACATTGCTCCACAGCAATAAAACTCACATTATTGTTTGTTTAAATGTCAGTATATGTGTTTATAAATTTGTCTGTGTACATAAAATACTTTCGTCTTGTTAGAAGTCATTTATTAGGTTATACAAGGAGGTGTCAATAGGTCATGAAACAGCCTAAAAATTCTCGCTAATGCCCCGCCCACCAGCCACACCTCCAGCCACTCCCCCTAAAACACAAGTGTCCTTCTTTGGCAATTTGAAATGTTGGGAGGTATGTACAGGTCTGTGCAGAAGCACAGATCTCTCCTGCCGCTGGACCACCAGGGAGGTAGGAAATGTGAGGCTTAATGAGGAGATGATGGGGGCAATGTGAGGGCAATATGGGGATGATGGGGGGCAAGCAATGTGGAGCTGATGGGGGCAATGTGGAGCTGATGGGGCAATATGAGGGCAATGCGGAGCTGATGGGGGCAATGTGGAGCTGATGGGGCAATATGAGGGCAATGTGGAGCTGATGGGGGGCAATGTGGAGCTGATGGGGCAATATGAGGGCAATATAGAGTTGATGGGTGGAATGTTGAGCTGATGGGGGCAGCTGATGATGGCAATGTGGAGCTGATGGGGGCAACTGATGGGGGCTATGGGGAGCTGATGGGGCAATGTGGAGCTGATGGGGGAGTAATGTGGAGATTTGGAGCATTGTGGAAATGGCCAATTGGGGGTAAGGCTCTTCAGATTTCTGTGCCTACAGGCCCCTGAGATGTAAATCGGCCCTGGGTGTGGCTTTTCTCATTTTGACAATTCAGGTCCATTGAGAAGTAAGAATTCTACACACCAAACATTACTAGCAAATAGAAATAATTGGGGTTTATGTATCAATGCCAAAGTTTAGTAAATAAGAAACAACACAACTGCACTATGGGACTTATGCTCAGAAAAGAAGAGAAGAGCAAATCTGGGGCAAACCAAGTGCAACATAGAGGATGAAGAAAGTATTATAACATTTATTTTGCTTTTAATTATCTTTTAAAGAAACATCCATTCCATCTAGCATTCAAGGGTTTAAAGTGGACTTATGACCTTGAATTTTCATTATATATTTGAAAACTTCTTTAAAAACTGCCTATGTGACATGTTAACCAAAAATCCAACAGATATCTAGCTTAGGAGATATTCACACTTATTTCTGGGCAAAGTGAAAGTGACAATGTCCTGGTACAGCACAGAGCTTCAACAACATATGAAACATCACTGAAACCCTCATTAGCATATGAGATGTTACTGAAAAGGCTTCATTAGCATATGAAATGTCACTGAAATGCTGAATTAGCAAATAAAACCTTACTGGTACAGCAAGGGTACCTCAATTAGAATACACTAACATATGTAACAAGTATGAATATCTCCTTAACTGTACATTTGCTGTTCTTTTGGTTAACTTGACATATAGGCAGTTTTTAATGCAGTTACAAACTTAAATTGAGGTGAACGTTCCACTTTAAAAGCCCCATTTAAATCAATTAGAATTTTTGTCGCCTATTGATTTTGACATTTTGATAATGATATCAGCTGGATTTTTTCTTTGATACATGGGGCTGATATACTAAGTGGAATTGGACACATTATTCCCATTGATTTAAATATGTATTTTAACCCCTATAGTGCTAGAGAGGTCTACAAAGCATGGTGAAGCACTCCACAGGTAAAAGATCCATTTAAATTAACATGGATTTGTGGAATATATTTGAATCTATGGTGCAGCTGACACAGGTAAGGAGAGCTTCATGGACCAGTCGAGTGCCAAACAGCAATACAACTGCAAACTCTTCCGTTATAATTTTTTTTTTTATTGATGCAAAGTTAAAAGTAACACCGTGTTGCAAAGTATACAACACTTGTGAAACACAGAATCAGCACACAAACCATCTAACGCGTTTCATGCCTACAGCACTTAATCATAGGTCCGTGAAGCTCTCCTTACTAGTGATGAGCGAGCACCCCAATGCTCGGGTGTTCGGGTGCTCTGACCGAGCACCCCCTGAGGCTCGAGTGCTCGGCCGAGCACCCGAGCCCCATTGAAGTCAATGGGAGGACTCGAGCATTACACCAGGCACCCCCTGCTCTGATGAGGGGAGGGTGCCTGGTCCATAGGAAAAGGGCAGAAAATGATGGAAACACCACAGAAATGGTTCAGGGACAGCATAGGGAGGATGTCTGGATGCATCTTGGACTCCAACATCGCTGCTGGGAGCGATCTTTCGCCCGTAGTACGCCATTTTTACAGACTGACCATAAAACACACAAAAAGGAAAATAAAAACGACTTTAGGCGAAAAATTGTTACCAAACAATATTTGCTGTATATTTACTTGTATATCATCTGCAAATTCTCCCAAAAATTTCCTTGATTTTCGGAAGTGGGGCCATGATTAAGAGGGAAACGTGCGCAGAGGCAAATTCTCCCAAAAATTTCCTTGATTTTCTGAACTGGGGCCATGATTAAGAGGGAAACGTGCGCAGAGGCAAATTCTCCCAAAAATTTCCTTGATTTTCTGAACTGGGGCCATGATTAAGAGGGAAACGTGCGCAGAGGCAAATTCTCCCAAAAATTTCCTTGATTTTATTGAACTGAGGCCATGATTAAGAGGGAAACGTGCGCTGAGCTGACCATCTAAAACATTATGGGTGAGGGTCTGCTGCAGAGCTGACCATCCTAAACATTATATGCGAAGGCCCGCTAGTGAGCTGACGCTATAAAACATTATATGCGAAGGCCCGCTAGTGAGCTGACGCTATAAAACATTATATGCGAAGGCCCGCTAGTGAGCTGACGCTATAAAACATTATATGAGAGGGCCCGCTAGAGAGCTGACCCAATAAAACATTATATGAGAAGGCCCGCTGGTGAGCTGACCTATATAAAAATTGGCAAACAGGGCCCGCTGGTGAGCTGGCCCTATATAAAAATTATATCACAGGGCCCGCTGGTGAGCTGGCCCTATATAAAAATTATAGCACAGGGCATATGGAAGAGGAGGAGGAGGATGAGAAGATTAAGAGTCAACCATATACCTGTTTTTTGGTTGGAAGGGGTGAATGGGAATACAGAGTATTCCCATCATTGTAAATAATATATGTAAAGTGAGTTTATGTTCCCCCGGGGCTTTCCTCCAGTGGAGTGGAGAAGTCAGGGGAAATCCAGGCCTTGTTCATTTTTATAAGTGTCAACCTATCAGCATTGTCGGTGGAAAGGCGGATACGCTTATCTGTTATGATGCCACCAGCAGCACTAAATACCCGCTCAGACAGAACGCTGGCGGCAGGGCAGGCCAGCACCTCCAAGGCGTAGAGTGCCAGTTCATACCACGTGTCCAGCTTGGACACCCAGTAGTTGTAAGGCACAGAGGGATCATTGAGGACGCTGACACGGTCTGCTACGTACTCCTTCACCATCTTCCAAAACTTTTCCCTCCTTGTGACACTAGGCTGCGCATCAGGGTGAGGGTGCTGGCGGGGTGTCATGAAGGTGTCCCACGCCTTGGAGAGTGTTGCCCTGCCTTTCTCGGAACTGCTGTGTGCTCCCCTTTTCTCCCCTTCTCGGTTGGCCAAGGTAGCACGTACTCTGCCGCCAGCGTTGTCAGATGGAAAATTTTGGAGCAATTTTTCAACAAGAACCTTCTGGTATTGCACCATTTTGCTTGTCCTCTCCACCGGAGGAATGAGAGATGAGAAATTCTCTTTGTAGCGGGGGTCCAGAAGGGTGAACACCCAGTAATCCGTGTTGTCTAAAATGCGTACAACGCGTGGGTCACGGGAAAGGCAGCCTAACATAAAGTCAGCCATGTGTGCCAGAGTACCAACAGTCAAGATTTCGCTGTCCTCACCAGGAGGATGACTCTCAATCTCCTCATCCTCTTCCTCCTCTTCTGCCCACCCACGCTGAAGAGATGGAACTAAAGTTCCATGGCTACCCTCTGTAGCGGAGGCAACCGTGTCTTCCTCCTCCTCCTCCTCCTCCTCCGCCTCCTCCAATTGTCGCTGAGAAGACGAAGTGAGGGTGCTCTGGCTATCACCTTGTGTAAGCTCTTCCTCCCCCATTTCCACCTCTTCCACATGCAAAGCGTCGGTTTTAATTGTGAGCAGCGAGCGTTTCAGTAGACACAGAAGTGGGATGGTTACACTGATAATAGCGTTATCGCCGCTCACCATCTGTGTCGATTCCTCAAAATTGCGTAAAACCTCGCAGAGGTCTGACATCCATTCCCACTCCTCACTTCTGATTACAGGAAGTTGAACGGAGAGGCGACGACCGTGTAACAGCTGGTACTCCACTACTGCCCTCTGCTGCTCACAAAGCCGGGCCAACATGTGGAAGGTGGAGTTCCAGCGCGTGCTCACGTCACACAGCAGCCGGTGAGCTGGCAATTGTAAGCGCTGCTGCAGCTTCAACAGGCCGGCCGAAGCTGTAGATGACTTACGGAAATGTGCACACACGCGGCGCACCTTGGTCAAGAGATCATGCACATTGGGGTAGGTTTTTAGAAATCGCTGAACCACTAAATTAAATACATGCGCTAGGCATGGTACGTGTGTGAGCTTGACGAGCTCCAAAGCCGCCACCAAGTTACGCCCATTATCACACACAACCATGCCTGGTTGCAGGTTGAGTGGCGAGAGCCACTGCTCGGTCTGGTGACTAATCCCCTGCAACAGCTCTGAGGCCGTGTGCTGTTTGTCCCCAAGGCAGATCAGCTTCAGCACGGCCTGTTGACGCTTCCCCACTGCAGTGCTACACTGCTTCCAGCTACTGGCTGATGGGGGAGTGGCGCTGCGTGTAGAGAATTCGGAGGTGGAAACGGAGGAGGAGGAGCCAATAACGTAGGTGCTGGCGGAAACCCTGATGGAGGTAGGGCCCGCAATCCTCGGCGTGGGTAGCACCCGTGCCATCCCAGGGTCCGAGTCGCTCCCAGCCTCCATGACATTCACCCAGTGTGCCGTCAGGGAAATGTAGCGTCCCTGGCCACAAGCACTTGTCCATGTGTCAGTCGTTAAGTGGACCTTCCCAGTAACTGCGTTGGTCAGGGCACGGGTGATGTTACGGGACACATGGTGGTGTAATGCGGGGATGGCACACCGAGAAAAGTAGTGGCGGCTGGGGACCGCGTACCGAGGGACAGCTGCTGCCATCAGGCTGCGGAAGGACTCAGTGTCCACAAGCCTAAATGGCAGCATTTCGATGGCCAGTAATTTGGAAAGGTGTGAGGTTAGTGCTATGGCCTGTGGGTGGGTGGCTGGGTATTTTCTCTTGCGCTCAAATGCCTGGGGTAACGACATTTGGACGCTGCGCTGGGACAGGGAAGTGGATGTGGTCGCTGATGGTGCTTCAGATGGTACAGGTGCAGGGCGGGAGGTATGCGGGCCTGCGCCTTCGACAGGCGATTGGCCGGCACCGAAAACAGGGGAAGAGGAGGCAGTGGTGTGGCCTGCAGACACAGATGGGCGATCCAGGCGTTCCTCCCACTTACTACGGTGCTTGGATGCCATGTGTCGGATCATGCTGGTGGTGGTGAGGTTTCTAGTGTTCATGCCTCGGCTCATTCTGGTGTGGCACAGGTTGCAAACTACAATTCTTTTATCGTCCGCACTTTCCTTAAAAAAACGCCATACCGCGGAACACCTACCCTTTGGCAAGGTAGATTTACGCAAGGGGGTGCTCCGTGGAACATTTGCGGGCCGGTTTGGTGCGGTCCGCCTTCTTTCTGTAGCCACACCACTGCCTCTTCCAGCCTGTTGCGGTGCTGCAGATGGCTCACCCTCAGGACTGCTGTCATCTCTCGGCTCTACACCTTCCCAGGTGGGGTCAGTCACCTCATCGTCCACCAAGTCCTCCTCCACTTCCTCACTCTGATCATCCTCCTCATGTCTTGATCCCACCACATACTCAGTCATTGACAACTGTATAACATTCTCCTCAACAAGGTCTTGAGACGGAAATAGTGGTTGATTTAATGGCAACTGTGTCTCATCATCATCATCCACTACTTCCTTTGACCTTAAATGCCGTTCACATCTGTCATCTTCTTGTGATTGGGTACCCTCTAGAGGTTGTGAATCAGGGCACAAAATGTCATGTTCCTCTGCAAGCGTGCTTGGAGAGAGGGTCAAATGAAGGATTGGTGATGAGACGAGCTCCTCACTATATCCCAGTGTGGGATCACTTCTTTGACCAGACCGTGTATGGTGGGAGGAAGGATGATCAGAGTGAGGATTATGTTGACCAGACTCTTGGCTACTGAGAGTGGACTTGGTGGAAGACAGGGTGGTGCTTAACCGACTGGAAGCAGTATCAGCTGTCATCCAACCGACCACCTGTTCGCAGTGGTCGGACCTCGAGAGTGATGTCCTGCGACGCCCTGTAAAATTAGACATGAAGCTAGGTATGGTGGATGTCTTTCTTTCTTGTGCTCTGGCACCAGGCACAGTTTCTCCGCGTCCTGACCCGCGCCCTGAACTATCAGGATCACGTCCACTTCCTCGTCCCTTTTTACCCGCCTTCTTCATCTTACACGGAATATGTGACTTTAATATTTGAGTTTGAAAACTTAACAGTATTTCTTCCTATTCTGCAACTGTGCAGAGTACACAGAATAGGCTGCTAAACTGCGGTGACACACACTGAATGGAATATGTGACTTTAATATTTGAGTTTGAAAACTTAACAGTATTTCTTCCTATTCTGCAACTGTGCAGAGTACACAGAATAGGCTGCTAAACTGCGGCGAAGCACACTGAATTTAATATATTTGACTTTGATATTTTACTTTGAAGACTTAACAGTATTTCTTCCTATTCTGCAACTGTGCAGAGTACACAGAATAGGCTGCTAAACTGCGGTGACACACACACTGAATGGAATATGTGACTTTAATATTTGAGTTTGAAAACTTAACAGTATTTCTTCCTATTCTGCAACTGTGCAGAGTACACAGAATAGGCTGCTAAACTGCGGTGACGAACACAGAATGGAATATGTGACTTTAATATTTGAGTTTGAAAACTTAACAGTATTTCTTCCTATTCTGCAACTGTGCAGAGTACACAGAATAGGCTGCTAAACTGCGGTGACGAACACAGAATGGAATATGTGACTTTAATATTTGAGTTTGAAAACTTAACAGTATTTCTTCCTAGTCTGCAACTGTGCAGAGTACACAGAATAGGCTGCTAAACTGCGGTGACGAACACAGAATGGAATATGTGACTTTAATATTTGAGTTTGAAAACTTAACAGTATTTCTTCCTAGTCTGCAACTGTGCAGAGTACACAGAATAGGCTGCTAAACTGCGGTGACACACACTGAATGGAATATGTGACTTTAATATTTGAGTTTGAAAACTTAACAGTATTTCTTCCTATTCTGCAACTGTGCAGAGTACACAGAATAGGCTGCTAAACTGCGGTGACGAACACAGAATGGAATATGTGACTTTAATATTTGAGTTTGAAAACTTAACAGTATTTCTTCCTAGTCTGCAACTGTGCAGAGTACACAGAATAGGCTGCTAAACTGCGGTGACACACACTGAATGGAATATGTGACTTTAATATTTGAGTTTGAAAACTTAACAGTATTTCTTCCTAGTCTGCAACTGTGCAGAGTACACAGAATAGGCTGCTAAACTGCGGTGACGAACACAGAATGGAATATGTGACTTTAATATTTGAGTTTTAAAACTTAACAGTATTTCTTCCTATTCTGCAACTGTGCAGAGTACACAGAATAGGCTGCTAAACTGCGGTGACACACACTGAATGGAATATGTGACTTTAATATTTTAGTTTGAAAACTTAACAGTATTTCTTCCTAGTCTGCAACTGTGCAGAGTACACAGAATAGGCTGCTAAACTGCGGTGACAAACACAGAATGGAATATGTGACTTTAATATTTGAGTTTGAAAACTTAACAGTATTTCTTCCTATTCTGCAACTCTGCACAGTACACAGAATGTGCTGCTACACTGCGGCGAAGCACACTGAATGGAATATGTGACTTTGATATTTTAGTTTGAAGACTTAACAGTATTTCTTCCTATTCTGCAACTCTGCACAGTACACAGAATGTGCTGCTACACTGCGGCGAAGCACACTGAATGGAATATGTGACTTTGATATTTTAGTTTGAAGACTTAACAGTATTTCTTCCTATTCTGCAACTCTGCACAGTACACAGAATGTGCTGCTACACTGCGGCGAAGCACACTGAATGGAATATGTGACTTTGATATTTTAGTTTGAAGACTTAACAGTATTTCTTCCTATTCTGCAACTCTGCACAGTACACAGAATGTGCTGCTAAACTGCGGCGACGCACACTGAATGGAATATGTGACTTTGATATTTTAGTTTGAAGACTTAACAGAATGTGCTCTAATCTGCAACTTTGCACACTAAACAGAATGTGCTCTAATCTGCAACTTTGCACACTAAACAGAATGTGCTCTAATCTGCAACTTTGCACACTAAACAGAATGTGCTCTAATCTGCAACTGTGCACACTAAACAGAATGTGCTCTAATCTGCAACTTTGCACACTAAACAGAATATATATTTTTTTTTTTTTTTTTTTTTTCCCCCCACACAAAATAACCTGCTGCCCCCACACACAGTAGTCCTAAAAAGGACTTTTGGTTCTTTTTTTCACAATTTTGCTTTTTTTCCTCCCTACACTGACTTTCCCTTCCTATCCTCAGCTCTCCCTGGCTAAGACTGAGCCGAACTCGATGGTCAGGTGCTATACAGCACCCGACCACGGGTTCTGGCCAGCCAATCAGTGTAATGCCAGCAGCCAACATGGCTGCTGGCATTACACCGATGTCAGAGCCTCCCTGCACGTTTATTGGCTGCGCAGCAGCCGCAAAACGTGCTGGGAGGAGACCCGAACATGGCGGGCGAGCACATGCGGTACTCGTACGAGTACCGCCATGTGCCGAGCAGAGCGATGCTCGAGCCGATCCGAGCATCGGCCGAGCATGCTCGCTCAACACTACTCCTTACCTGTGTCGTCCAGTTTGTCGGAGCCTGTGGCCAAGTCTGTCAAGAGTAGCTCCAGACCAGCATCGACTTCGAGCCTTGGTGAGTTTGATTCTGATCAATGGAATATTGGATGTAAAATACACACAGTAAAAGGAGATAAGTTTGTGTGGCGTCCAGTAGCGGACTTATGTATATATCTCTTTATCTCTATGGTGCAGTTGAGTTACAGAATAAATCCATTCGGTCTTATAACTGTTTTCCTCCAGATTTACTAAGTTTTCTTCCTCGATACAGAAGCCCTAATTCTGTTGTTTCCAAATTACAAATAGACATTTCATTATCATTTTACTATGGGAATTAACCAACTGAATACTAGAGAGCTCTCCACAGCATTAAGTCTCATTGGACTGGAGACCTCTCTAGCATCTAGTGGATTAATAAAATGCTCAGAATTAACTGGTTGATTGTTAAGCAGGACAGCCGCAAGCATACCTAGCCATCTGTTGATCTTATACATGATTACAAGATAATCTGGCATTAAATTAACTAAGGAAAATATTCCTCTTAGTCTACTGGATGCCAGAAATACTTAATGATTTATGTATATGGTGCTTGGCAGAAGACATGGGATCCCAAATTGTGCTTGGAGTTCAGTTTTATGAGCATTCCCCATGTGAGTTCATTTATAATTTAGCCAGTGTATTTGAGAAGGTCTTTCTATGACTTGGTAAGCATTATCTGGACACATCTGATACAATTCTTTGGATAAATAAAAAATGAAAGTGGAACATGTCTGATACAATCAGAATAAAAAGCAAATCATTTTAATTAACCCTATGAGTGCCAGAGTGGTACACAAACCATTGCAAAGCAATGCGTTGTGTATCCCTCTGGAACTCAAAGGGTTCAATTGTTCATATCAACATGACTTGAGAAGTGTTCTTATCAAGAAAAAGCAAGAAATAGGATTCTACTTTCAAAAGAAAACAGGGGGAGATTTACTACGCGGTGATAAAGAGATGATAAAGTGAACATGTCTTCTCCAGTGACATCACTTCCCCAGTTCCTAAGGAGTCTATGCACTAAGATCTCCGAAGCTGAAGAATTCTTAGTGCATTGGCTTCATGGAATAACATAGGACCTGGAGAAGTGATAAACTGGAGAAGTCATCTCCACTCTATCACCTCTTTATCACCGCTTAGTGAACCCCCCCTGGAGTTATTCTGGAGCTAACCAGCTTCACCATAGGGGAGAAATGAAAATGCCTATTGATGTAATGGGGCTTTTAATCCCCTTGAATGCTAGAGAGATGCCAATATATTGGTTTGCAATGCTTTGGTGATCTCTCTAGTATTTGAGGGCTTCAAATCGCCCATTCATATCAATGGGAATTGTGGGACTGCATTTGTCTCCAGTAATGAGATTGGTTTGCCTTTGCATTACACCAGTTTTTTTTTTAACATAAACCCCATAGTATGTAATTGATTTAGAGGGGTCTCCAGCAATATTGTGGAGTCTTATCCAGTAGCGAACAAAGAGTTGGGGCCTCACTCAGTCATAGATATCAATAATCCACTTTCTTAGGTTAAAAGCCAGATCATGTATTAGGTCAAATTAAAATGAGAGAGGTGAAAGAAGTTAAGAATTTAAGTGTCACGAGACACACTAACATATTTTGATCACAAAGGAGCTTTCTCACAGGTGAAACCCATCTAGCATTCAAGGAGTTAACCAGTTGTGATACAATGACCTGAAGATCTCTTTGACTTCTCATTTTCACGTTTTATAACCCTTGAGTCTACAGCAGTATAGACAAGTGAATGAATGAATACGTTTATTTATATATCACTTTACAATAAAGGGTTTAGACAATACTGGGTTATAAGTGCTTTGCAAAGTGAAACAGTGGAAGTGAGGTCCCTGCCTGAAAGCTTACAATCTAAAATGGTAATGGGAGACATACAGAGTACATAAGGGTAAAACGCTGAATACAATGCTGGAATTCTGGCCAGGATAGGGAACACAAATAAAGTAGCTGATTTATAAGAGCATTAGTTGTTCAAACTGAGTGTCTTCTTGCATGTTACATTTTGTTACAAGGTGTAGTATCAATTGTGACTTGAAGACCATAAGAGAGGTGCAGTGACGCAGGGTGGGAGGTAGAGCATTCAATAGACAAGGAGCAATGAGAGAATAAGGTTTGATACTTGAGAAGGCTGTAGACACAAAAGGAGCTGAGAGAAGACTGCCATTGGCTGATCGTAAGTGGTGGGATGGCGTATAGCGAGAGATCAGAGTGGAGATATAGGAATGGGTAGAGGAGAGAAGGGTCTTGAAAGAGAGAAGCAAAATTTTGTAAGATATCCGGAGTTTGATAGTCAGCCATTGGAGAGGTTTGTGGAGGAGCAGGGCAGGGACAAACCTAGGTGACAATAGGGTAATTTGTGCTGCGTCATTCTCCAGGTGTTGAAAACTACAACTCCTACTATCTCCAGCCAGCCAGTTGCTGGTTGTGCATGATGGGAGTTGTACTTCCCAACAGCTATAGAGACAAAAGTTGCCTACCTCTGGCCTACATGATTGGCAGTGCTGTAAAGAGCTACAAGTTGTCCATATTTTTTGTTGTAAAATCCAATCATTAAAGAAAGTGGTGCATCAGGTATACTGCTTTATGCAGAAAGCAAAATATGTACAATTATGGAAAAATAATCAACTATACCATAGATGAAAAAAAATAACACTTCCCCAAAGATCCTTTTGTTTACCGTAAAATCTCAGGTATGATACTCACCTGTGAATAATATGCAGGTGTAAGGGATTAACAAAAGTGCCTATGTATAATATGCATCTATGTTTTCCCTCCCTCTACCCAACAAAAAAATTAGTAGATCGAATGCATAGACCTCTGCGCACTGAAACTACAGTAGTGTTTTATGAGAACCTTCAGGTCACTACCATTATCTTGAATTAACACAGGTCCTCACAGGGGGACACAGGAAGAGGGCTGAAAATGCAAGCACGCTGCCTGCATCCCAGATCCCTATGGAGGGAGAGAGTAGAGGGAGGGGATGGTAGCAGCATACTCAGGTGGGTGGAGGAATGGGATCAGATATGTGGATATATATATATATATATATTTTTTTTTTTTTTTTTTCTTGTGTATAATACGCACCCTCCACTTCACATAAATTGAAAAGGGGCTAAACTGTGAGTATTATACGTGAGATTTTATAGTAAATATGGTGTTTTTACCTCTGTATGCTATGTGAGGTCTCCAACAACTTGCAATTTGTTAGAGACCTCTTCAACTTTCATGTGGCTGAAAAACACTTTTAAATCAAAGGCAATTTTTATCCTCTCCACTATAGTAACATAGTAACATAGTAATTTAGGTTGAAAAAAGACTTGCGTCCATCTAGTTCAACCCTTTTTCTATTCCTGTTTACCATCGTTGATCCAAAAGAAGAGATTTCTCCCTGGATCAACAAGCCCTAACTAAATATTAATCCCAATACTAAGGTACATAGCCCTCTATGTTATGCTCTTTTAAATAAGTATCCAGGCCCCTTTTAAAGGCATCTAATGTATTTGATAGCACCACCTTCTCAGGAAGTGAATTCCATACCTTTATTGTCCTTACTGTAAAGAAACCCTTCCGCTGTTGTAGATTAAATCTCCTTTCCTCAAGTCTAAGCGGGTGGCCCCTTGTCCTGTGTGCTGTTCTGTTAATGAAGAGGTCTTTGGAGAGCCCTTTATATGGACCTTGAACATACTTATATAGTGTTATCATATCCCCTCTAAGACGCCGTTTCACTAATGTGTACAAGTTTAATTTTTCTAGCCTCTCTTCATAACTATCATGCAGTTGGTTTGCTTCAGTATTGCTAATCTCCTACTTTTTACATAAGGTCTTGCTGTGCTGTGAACCTCTCCATAATGCTCGCAGGAAAACCTTCGGGTATGTATCAGTGAACAAGACTGTCCTGCAGTGTAGTAAACTTCTGTATGCTACTGTATATAATACAAACAGTGAGCACTAGTAGAGCTTTCTGGGGATGAAAAGTGCTAATCACATCAGAGAGTAAAAACAGACACTTAATGCTTATTCCTGATTTATTTAACCCTTTGAGTGTTCAGCATACTGCTTTGCTAGGCATTGGACACCCCTCTGGCACTCAGAGTGTTAAGAGACTAACTTTGCCTACTCAAACCAGGTGTAGATTTTTTTTACCTATATGAGTGGCATATCCTTGTATTCACTGATTGATAAATGCAGCAGTCAGTGCTCAAAATATGACACAATTCTTTCATGTATGGGCTTCAATCACGAAAACTATATTAGCGTTGTTTTTTTTAAATTCTTTTTACCTACTATCAAAGATCTGAAGAGTTAAATTCGGGCACTTCCGCATTATGAGGCACCCTGTATGTGCAGCACAACACTGCAGGACTTCCCACCTCCCTCCCAGATGCCCCAGGGATCACGTTCATGATTCCCTTCGTAGTGGCATTTATGTGGGCTATCGTTACAGGAAGGTCTGTTTACCATGCTACTGATCTTTCAACCTCAGTAGCATGGCAAATGGAGCTTGCTGTAACGATAGCCCACATAAATGCCACTATGAAGGGAATCATGAATGCTCTCCCTGGGGCACCTGGAAGGGAGGTGGGGAGTCCTATAGTGTTGTGCCGCACATGCAGGGTGCCGCAGAACACGTAAGTGCCTGAATTAAACTCTTCAGATCTTCATTAGTAGGTAAATACGTTTTTTTAAAAAAAAACAACAACACTAATATAGTTTTAGTGATTGAAGCCCTACATTGAACGTTTTTGTCATGTGAATGTTCCCCTTTAATCCCTTAGTGACAGCTGCGTCCGCACACGGTTGTCATCTTAACGCCCGTCATACAAAAAAAAAACAACTTACCAAATGATTCTGGAGTCCGCGAACGGCTTGCAGCCGCACGGAGACCCAGACTTCCGGTACTACTTCCGGGACTTACCAGGTACGTCCTCTGTCACTAAGTGACAGTTCTTGCGGGACATACCTGGTAAGTCCATTGTTGGGAAGGGGTTAATAAGCATCTACAGGGATAGTGTTCCATTGTATAACTATCCCCGATTCCACAGTCCCTGACCGAAAACTCTTCGGAAGGAGATTCAGAGAGCAGGTATAAGGGACATAAAAGTATAAAAATATAGGTAAAGCTGAAAATAAATAAATGAAAATATAGGCAAATTGACATAACAATATCCCTACAGCTGTCAGTCCTCTGTATGCTGTATTTAATAGGCAGGAGGCTGGTTTGCAGGGATATGCAGTGATTGTGTTACATTGTATCACTATTCATGCTTTCACACTCCCTGACAGAAAGATTTCTGGAAACTGAGATTCAGTGAGCTTAATGTCAGGGACATAAAACCATGAAAAAATAGGTGAAGTTGAAAAAGTATAATAAGCATATATGCAATATGACTTTACACATTATGCACTTGCAGCATACGTAAAGTCAAAAAGCAGGTTTACTGTCACTTTAAATCTTTCAGTCAATAAATTGGAGAATAGAATAATACTGCTATTTCTGGCATGCTTCCAATTTATCCTTTGGTCAATGAACCCCAAATGGAAACAAATAGATTTTGGATGTGTGAAATGCCATACTGAGATAATCTGTGCAAGGAGAAGGTTGGTTACATACAATCTGCATTAAAATATAAAAAAAGAAAAGAAAATGAAAAAGTTCATTTTTGTGCAAAATAGTGAAATTAGTGTGCAAATATTAAGTTCAGAAAAGGAAAGAAGGGACTGTTCCCATTTTCCTACTGGAATCACGAGAAACAAACCTGTCAGATAAAAGTGAATAGTGCAATAATATTCACTTTCTGCCTTTTTCAGGAATTCCCACTAAAAGTGATGTTTTTCTACTTTTTTCAGCTTTTTCAATTGCAATGAAATCAATGATAATACGGTACCTCTCCACACCCATGTAGAATTTGCCAATTCATTCCCACCACATTATCTATAAAAAAGGGTGTCAGTTTCCCAAAATTTCTTAGTCTGTACTTAGGAAAGAGAGAGAGAGATACAGCAGCTGAAGTTTTGATGCCAGAGATAAAGGTAAAGTTTGATAGTAGTAGTGGTTTTAACAAGTTGTTCTATGGGAGTGTGTGTGTCTGAAGTCAGGTGGTATCAGTCTCTGTGTCCCTTGTCTGTCCCACAAAAAAGTAACTGGTGGTGGAAAACTAATATGGCAATAAGTAATTTCCACTCAATAAAAAAACGGACACTCCCGGGTATGAACCTGGTGTACACTAGTGGTCAAAAGTTTGAGAACATCTACATATTTGCTAGTTTTAGTTATTGCCATATAACTTGACAAAAACATTAGAAAAACATGTCAACATTGGGAATTTCAAAAATCAAGACAAATATTATAATCTATTTAGCAGGGTTTTTTTTAGTGTTTGTAGATGTGTAAAAGATTTTTAGTGCAGTTCAGCCATATCACTGGGAGCATTTCTTCAGTAAACGTGTATATTATTTTTATTAATTGTGGCATTCTATTTTGCAGCTTAGAAGAAAGAAGATAAGAACACAGAAGAAGTCGCAAACTGGATGACAGGTAAGTGTTACACAGCTGTGGGTTATGGGTGTTAGGATAGTGTTAGAGCTAGCATTGTTTCACTTTATTGTTAGGGGTAGTGTAGTGTAGGGTAGTGTAAGCTCATGCTCGGTGCTTGACGGTGTTTGCTCAGTGTTTGACAGAGTGTCAGACACAGAGTGTTAGTCGTTTTCCTTTCATGTTCCATTTCTCATGTTATTTAGCAATATGTGTTGTAATTCTTGTTGGTAGGGCAATTAGATTCCTATGGTAGCACAGTGTGTGTACCGCCTGGTATGCATTTTTGCCCTGACAAGAGGACAACTGGATAGGAGTGCTCATGGTACCACCACAACAAAGTGTAACCACTTCAGATTCTTTGTATAAAACCTCAGGTTTATTGAAACGTTAAAAGCATCAAACATGAACAACCCCACATAAAGGGGGATACTGAAATTAGAAACACGTCAGCCTAATGCGTTTCGTACATAACATATACACTTAATCATAGGATCAGTTTTACTGGTGACTATTAAATAGAGCCCCTGATGCTTTTTGATGTTAGTACTGCCAAAAAATGTTGCTATTAACATTTTATATGAAAATCAATACCCATATAGCTGGGGAACACGTGCTAAAGCATGAGAAAGGGCATGATAAAAAGGAGTTAACATTTCAATGCACTGTATTTTCATAAAATTAACCTCTTAAGGACCATAGAGTTGTGAGTGAAAGGTTTAACCCTTACAATATCAGAGGCTTGGGTAATGTATTGCAAAGCAATGCGATTTGCACCTCACTGGCACTCTTATGGTTAAAAAGTAGATTATGACAGCAAAATATCAGTCACCTCTAAGCTGAGATCTGCAGTGTAGAAATCTTTCAGAAACAGAAGAAAGAGGAACACATCATTCCTATACGTCTCTTCAATTCAGACACATGGAAACTTTATGTGTCAAGATTTTGTTCTCACTGTGGTAATGACTAAGAAGTATTTTTATTCTTTATGAAAATCAAACAAACAAAAAAAATATTTAATAAAAAAGGAACAGAAGTATATTACTGAATTTGACAGACTATATGGGAAGGTAAGGGAACGCTTCTCTATAGACTGGATGATAGATTGATGGAATATCCATCCAGCAAAAAAAATAGAAGGAATTTAGTAAAGTACTTTAGATATATATATATAGAACATTCCTAAATATGAAACAAGAATAGGATCATTTTAAAATCGGGTGGGTAGAGGAAGACAAGCTGATAACATTTATCCAAAATATAATTACTAGTAGTGTTGAGCGAGCGTGCTCGGCCGATGCTCGGATCGGCTCGAGCATCGCTCTGCTCGGCACATGGCGGTACTCGTACGAGTACTGCCATGTGCTCGCCCGACATGTTCGGGTGAAGAGGATCTGTGCCGGAAGAGGCACAGATCCGAAGACGCTCCGCTGGACCACCAGGGAATGGAGGTACGGGGGCATTGCGGAGATGAAGGGGGCATTGCGGAGATGAAGGGGGACATTGTGGAAGAGGGGCATAGACTCTATGCCCCTCTTCCACAATGTCCCCCTTCATCTCCGCTATGCCCGTCTTCCACAATGTGCCCCTTCATCTCCGCTATGCCCCTCTTCCACAATGTCCCCCTTCATCTCCTATGCCATAGAGGAGATGAAGGGGGACATTGTGGAAGAGGGGCATAGCGGAGATGAAGGGGGACATTGTGGAAGAGGGGCATAGACTCTATGCCCCTCTTCCACAATGTCCCCCTTCATCTCCGCTATGCCCCTCTTCCACAATGTCCCCCTTCATCTCCGCTATGGCATAGGAGATGAAGGGGGACATTGTGGAAGAGGGGCATAGCGGAGATGAAGGGGGACATTGACCAGGCACCCTCCGCTCATCAGAGCAGGGGGTGCCTGGTTTAATGCTCGAGTGCTCCCATTCATTTGAATGGGGCTCGGGTGCTCGGCCGAGCACTCGAGCATCAGGGGGTGCTCGGTCAGAGCACCCGAGCACCCGAGCATCGGGGTGCTCGCTCATCCCTAATTACTAGCAATATTAGCACAACATTGCTCATGCAGTAATGCTCCAGCCTTGCCCCACTATATTACCCTGACACACACACACACACACACACACACACTGACATATGGCCAAACACACACACACACACATACACACACACACACACACACACACACTGGCACATGGCCAAACACAGACATGCAGTCACACACTGGCACACAATGACATGCACAGTGATACACACATACTGAGATGATCACACAAACTTATATATACTTACACGCAGTCACATGCACTAACGCAATCACACCCAAAGCCCCCCTGCCCAGTCCTGTCAAAATCTGTGTCCCATTTAGGTACTTGAACTAATTTTGCCATATGTGGGCAGGGTGAGTTGCCCCCCCTGGTCACTCCTGGCAAAATCAATACCGCATTCAGTTCATGGCACCCCTGATCTCCTTGTTGTAGTTTTGACAGGAGTAGCCACGGTGGAAAGCTCAAAGCCTCCCTGATCACTCCTGTCAAAATCATGCCCCCACGTGTTCACCAATCAGAGAGGCAGTATGGAGGATGTTAGTGTAACTCCTCCTTACTGCTTCCTCTGAGTTACTGCCATGGACAGTGATTCTTGTCAGGTGCCTTTCTTCCCTTTTATACATAGAGTTTAAACTGAGAGTGTGCTCATAAATAACCATACTTACTAATCAATCTTATAATTGGAACCTTTCCATGCTGAAAGATGACGATGAGTGAACTTGTCTGAGTTCTATTCATGAGCCCCTTTACTGGATTGCCTAAATAGCTTGAGTTTAAGCAAACTGATTTTTGAGTGTTAAGTTTAGGATTTGGCTAACTGGTTTGTGAATGTGTGTGTGCTTGTGTATATTGGTGTCTGTGTGCGCATGTGTGAGTCATGACTTCCAAAAGCAAAATATTTAAATGAATACTGAACTTACAGAAATGGTGTGCCTGTCTCCAATAAAAGACAAGCAGTAGATAACTGAATGAAGTGTAAATAACCTATATACTGTACAACCTTTTGTGACTCATCTCACAGAAAATTATGATGTCTAATGGTGATAACAAGGAACTCTCTAAAATTGCATCTGAGATTCTATGCATTAGAAGATCTTATGGAACAATAACTACCTCTCTTTCTCTCTCTGCTACTTTGTCTCTGCTATGAAAATTTAAATTTTTGTCATCAGAGAATATATCTATTTTTTTTTTTTACAAAGCTATGAGAAGGATTAAGCCCATTTTAAATAATGATAATCTAAATTTGTTACAATTGGTGCAGTTGTTCTGCTCCAGAATTACTCCTCTTTTGTTTTTATGCTTATGCCCCATTGTTCATTTTCTATTAAGTAATGCTTCATTCAGTCAAACCTTATATATGTATATATATATATATATATATATATATAGAAGGAAAGTGGTAGCACTCACTCTCAAAAGTTTCTTGCCCGGGTGCACAGTCACAAGTAGGAGTGGAACATGGAAACATGGAGAAAAAAGGAGGAGGGCAGCCCTCTCTCTCTCTCTCTCTCTACATATATATATATATAAAATATATATATATATATATATATATTATTCAAACTGTTAGTAACAGAGCTTTGGTATCAAGAATATATTGTTTGCATTCTACGAGAGAACTTTTTTCTTATACTTCCGCCCTATAGTATATGATAGGAACAGTGCAACCTGGTGACAACAATATTGCATTGTAACAAAAAAAAGTTTAATTTGCTTTGTCTTTTGAATCACGCATTGCTCAGCACTGGCAGTACCCTTGTTTTCTGAGCTGGAAAAAGCCCTATAATGTATGTTTTCATAATAAAAGTTTATTCATCCTATAAAGTCACTCTCTAGCAACTAACAATTTAAACATAAACTATAAAGATCACAATATCATATAGAAAGGATAAAACACAACATTTGCCAAAAGTAAAAGTACATTCTACCAAAAGTATAAAGCTAAAAATTTAATTTTGATCAAATTTAGGCTTATATCCCACATCCTTTTGGCATCTTGTAACGTCATAGCTTCACATTGGAGGAAATTATCCCTTCCTGATCGAGCAGCACTTGTGGTGGCTGTGTGGCACATCTATACTATGGAAGAACCGAAGGCTCAACTAGCTGATAGATATGATACTTTTCTCTCTATCTGGGAACCTTGAGTGGCATTCACTACCCCAGACACTGACATCCAGGTCCCGTAGACCTACAGGTTTCGTGTCCACTGGGGGAAGGCTCTTCCCCTCTGGGGGTTGACGTCCCCCCATGTGTTCCTCTTTACCCCTTCTGGTGTCCTCCCCCCTTTTTTTTATCCTCTCCCTCTCTTATCTTTCCTGTCTGGTCTCATGGTTGTCCCCTTACTATTTGCCAAAGTTGCACTAGCTTTTCCTGTAATACCTCTCTCTAGCTGGTGAACTAGCTTTAGTCTTGCAACGCTAGCTTGATGTAAAAGATAATATGATGTCATGCTATTTCGGACTGTGACCTCTTTGTCCCGCCCACCATTCCCTTGGTACCCTCCCCCACAGTCTTGGCCTGATGCTCCATTGATGGACCTCAGGCCCTCTTTCTGTGCTCCTAACTCTCCCTCACAGCTTTCTCTATGTTGAATATGCTCTTGCTCATGTGGCAGGCTGCAGTGGTGCGACCCTTTGGCATCCTTAGCATCCTCCCCTTGGGTTCTCCATGTATTCCTGGGGGGTGGGAGATGGGGATACTGCAGAACTTACTTTGGCCCATTACCTCCTCCCCTCCTCTTAACTTGATCATTGCTGCCTACTACCTCTTGGTCCATCCACCAACTACCCTCTCTGGCCCCTTTGGGTCCCTCTTGATGCGATGTCTTGCTATTGCCATGTACCCTGAGCCCCACGCCGTGGTAGCGTGGGCTCGTGCCATCACCTCCTGCCATGTTATGTTAAGTATGTGAAGTATCTTATGTTATGCCTAGGACTCTCTGTTAATTTTGTATACAACGCTATACCCTCCAGTCCCCTTTTTCTTTTTTCTGTAATATCCCTTCCCTCAAGTAAAATGCAATAAAAATTTTGAGTTAAAAAAATTTATCAAACTTAGCTTTAGTCATATAAACAAATACATTTATAAAGAAGCCATAAAATATCATTATGTATGTTAGCAAAAAATATATATGTGGTATATGCAATTGTGGTATTTAAATATTTTTTTTTTAGTATATTTCTCACAATATGACACTTTGAAAGCAGGTAACGTTCGGTCCAACTTACCGATTAAAGAGTTGTGACCATTTCAGTATGTTTCAATGTTGCAAACCATCAACCATGTGTTTTTGTGAACTAGGCTATTGGCATTTTGTGCATCTTAATGACGAGCTTAAAAAATCTCTGCAAACTGCAAGAATTACCTAGCAATATAGCAGTAACAGTTAAAAAAACTGCAGGTTTCTATATCACGTCCCAAAGTAATTTAGTAGGTAATGGAGCCAGCTTTCAATCCAGCCATGTATTACTGGCACTGAATTACAAAATTAAAAGGATTAGCATACCCATATAGATAATAAGCCTTTTGCCTCCTCTCTGTTTTGCAAAACAAACACTGCAGTATTACAGTAATCCAAGAGAAATGACAGGAGGGTTTTGATCCCTTGGGTGCTAAAAAAAAGTCTCTAATGCACTGTAAACAATTTAGAAATTGCATGAATGTAAAAAAAATGTGTTCAAGAGCAGAATAGAGTGGTAGGAAAGTAAGCTCATACAGATAAAATAGTTTGCTATCTAAACAACTATAAAAACAACCAAATCAAGAGGTATCTTACTACCACACCTCTGATGTAAGAATTCATAGACATACACTACAATCATAGATGTGTCTGTATCATGAGTACTCCAGCCTGGATCCATATGAAAACTAATGTCCAAACTGGAACCCAACCCTCACACATAAAAACAGCCAGACACTTATATAATAAATATTTATAAGTGCATTGGGTGTAGAAATTGTGATAGGAGTAAAAATAAGAATATGTTTTGCTCATTCGCTACAGGTGATATATTTAAGACTAGCTGAAGAGCCCGTGTACACGGGCCAAAGTGCCAGCCGGTTGTGGTGCAGTCATGCACAGTAGAGACTGCCCGCGCCGTGGCTGATACGGAGCGGGGAGCTCCGAATTCAGACCGGGGTCCTCTCTGCGCACCTGAAGGTGCACAGAGAGGACTCCGGTCTCACTTCGGAGCGCCCCGCTCCATATCAGTCACGTCACGGGCAGTCTCTACTGCGCATTACTGCAGTACATGCAACAGTCTCTACTGAGCATGACTGTGTCATTACAAACTTTTTAGCAAATTATAATATGGGATTGGGGATCATGTAACATGTGTGCATTGTTTGTATCCAAAACAGTATCAAGGACATGTAAAAAGAGCAGTAAAGGATCGAACATGTGCACAATATGTAAAAAAGACTGAGCACACATAGGGGATTATTCACTAAGCCACGATAAAGAGGTCATTAAGTATAGATGACTTCTCCAGTGATAAAACTTCTCCAGTTTCTATGTTATTCTATAGAGCCTATGCACTGAGATCCCCAGAGTCAGAGAAATCTTAGTGTATTGGCTCCATAGAATAAAACAGGACTTGGAGAAGTGATATTGCTGGAGTAGTCATTGCTGCTTTATCACCTCTTTGTCACGCCTTTGGGCATCTCTCCCACAGTCTATCAAAACATTTTAGAGGAGCATGTGAATGAACTACAAACATGTGAATGAACTACAAAATGTAGTTTATGGGCATTTATAAAGCTGGAAAAAATTGGAGGGGTGGGAATTATATTGAAAAGATGTCATGCAGGGAATCCAAATGGATTTTCAATGCTAAAACACTGCAGCCATTCAGATTAAATGTGGAACCTGAAATGTTGCCTTTTTGTAGTACAGTGTTAAGATACAATAAATATGTTTTTTTAGGAGACGGGTAGAGTAAAAGTGATACCTTTATTAGCTAACTGAGCAGCTTTAGGATGAAAACTTTAAAACTGGATTGGTCCAGAGTTTAAGGAGGTTTTAACCCCTTAAGGACAATGTGATGTGCTATGACCATCACACGGTTCATACCCTTAAGGACTGGAGACGGTCATAGCACATCACGTACATTTCACTTATACCTCTTCTCCGGGTGCGCTTTAAGTTAAAATGGGGTCTGAAATTGTCCACTCCAAGACTGGAGACGTCTCTCTCAGACTCCAAAGCGGCACGCCAAAACGCGTGACGTCAAGTATTCTGGTGATATAGAAAGCATCAAATCGGTCCTTAAGGAAAGGTAACTTCCCTGGACTTCCGGTCCTTAAGGGGTTAACTATAAAATGGACGGAGTCATTCTTGCTGAAAAAAAAACTAACCCTGAAGAAGGGACTGGGTGGTTCTAAAATGTGCTGTGACATTATCACAAGCAGTACAGATGTTATAATGCATGGTTTTATGCCCACCATGAGTTTATAAGTTTACTCTCAGAAAATATCCAAAGATTGATGGAGAAATATCAGGTTGTCGCTCTGGCATGACATAGCCGACCTGGTCACTCTGGCATGACATAGCTGACATTGGGAAATAGCAAGAGTCTCTTTGGGTAAGAGACACAGAAGATTCGGTTAATTGTTACATGGGAATATAACCAGAGACTAGAGAGTGAGAGTTGCTATCAGAAGGTATCAACACCTCTGTGTATACAACAACTTGGAAGTGGCAGGTGAGAGATGGCCAGACAAGGGTCACCTACAAAAAGAGTGAACACACCCAAATAAATAATGCTGAATGGTAAGGAGGGTGATAGACACCATGACAGTACGCTTAATACTTTTTGTGTGATATGAAATCAGTCAGTGATAGCCTTCATGTCATGTGGCAGATACGACATGAAGGCTATCATTCACTGATTTCATGTCCAATAGAGCAGTGTGGCTCACCGGCATTTGAGGCTGAGTTTTGAGGTCTGCACAGCACACACATGACAAAGGGCACCCGGCTCTAGTGACATTTATTTATGGCAGTATACCACCTGCCTTAAGGAACCACCAGCCCAGTAAAGTGACTAGCCCAGTGGTCCAGGGGCAATTGCCCCCTTTCCCCCCCAGGCCAGCCCACTGC
Source organism: Rhinophrynus dorsalis (assembly GCA_037306005.1). Lineage (NCBI taxonomy): Eukaryota > Metazoa > Chordata > Amphibia > Anura > Rhinophrynidae > Rhinophrynus > Rhinophrynus dorsalis. The sequence goes on along the minus strand of CM074725.1, from coordinate 184,505,511 downwards.
TTCATCTAGCCCTAAAAGTAGTCTCTCCTCAGGAACCCCTCAGTCTATGAAGTATACAGTATGTAGATACTTCACTCACAATCCAAAAGCTAAACATTTTGCTACCTGTTTTATGTGTAAGAAGGGTGTGAGCAGGGGGAAAGAAGAATCACTCCTAGGCACATCCACACAGAGATCCCACCTGAAACACAAGCACAGGTCTGATTGGGAGACACACAATTAACATGTTAGAGGTGCCATGTGAAGCAGCAGTAGAAGCACTCCTAAAAGGTCCTGTGGCTCTGTGACATATATTAGTAGTGCCTTACATGTGACAGAGAGTGTGCCAATATTTTATTAATTTATATTAACACCCATGGTTCCTGCTACTGTTCTGCAAATTCAAAACATGGAGGAGTATGAGTTTGTTGGAAGAGATTACAGGGGGCAAAGAGAGCCCACACCTGCCACCAGCACCACCTCCACTACCATGTCATGTTATTAAAGCAATAAAGTTACACGTTTCTTCCACTATGTACTGCCATCCAACACTTACTGAGTCCTTACAAAGGAGTCAAAAAATCATTCAAAACTAAGGACAAAGTGACATAGTCTGTTTTCAAGGCACCTGTTACTGCGGGACTCTGCTTGCAATTTTTACTTTCAGCTGTTTATTTTATCTACTTTACCCCTGAGCAGCAGAAGTACTGATGCATGAAACATTACAGTCATAGAAAACATTGGAGAAAAATTACGAAGTTCTTGCTGGAAATTAATTGACATTAGAGTAAAGGAAAAAATCTTATGCATTTTCTATGGGTGGAATTTTTACTGTCAATGAGGGAAATTGTGAATTTTCAGCAACAATTCCTGCTGAAACATTTGTTTTAATTTTCTCTAATCCCTACTGACCATTTCCATAAATTTATTAAATGACCAAACATATTTTTAGATGTACTATAAGAGTTGAGTAAGTCTCTCTAATTTCCTGTTTTTTCATATTTAAAGGGATAGTAATACTTTTATATTTTTAATCCCCATAGTGTAGCTCTTTAAAAAATAATTAAATTGCTCCCAAGTTCATCTTTCAAACCTTTATGGTTTGACAGATAACTGAAGGCAAAATTCCCCCCTCCCTCCCCCTTCCCTGAAGTCAGCTTTGTACTGATTGCAGGAATATCCAGTCTGATTTTCATCAGGCGGCTCTGCAGCAGAGCCGAGATCGCATTAGTGAAAAAGAATTATTTCACTGAAACGGTCTTCTACATGTCCTTGCAGACCAAGCACATGTAGAAGACAGTTTCAGTGAAATAATTATTTTTCACTAACGCGATCTTGGATCAGCTGCAGAGCCGCAAGCCTGTCGTACGACAGACTTCCCCTGCAGTCAGTACAACGCTGACTTCAGGGAATGGGGAGGGAGGGGGGAACTTTGCGTTCGGTTATCTCTCAAACCATATAGGTTTGAGAGATGAACCTGGGGACAATTGAATTATTTTTTAAAGAGCTACGCTATAGGGATTAATAATATTAAAGTATTACTATCTCTTTAAGAATTATCCATGTTATCTGTGAGACTGGTAGAGTGAAAGTGAATCCTTTATTCTCTTACTAAACAGTTTTAGAGTGCAAGCTCTGAAAATTTCTCAGCCCCTCCCCATAATGCCATGATATATAATGGTTCACGTTTCAGTGAAAACTACACTTAAGATAACTTATCTTGCGCATTAGGGGAGATGCACTAAGGTGTGATAAAGAGGTGATAAAGCAGAGATAACGTCTCCAGTGAGATCACTTCTCCAATTGCTATTAGGGTGACCACATTTCCCTTCTGCCATTCCGGGACGTGGTCACCCTAGTTGCCCCTTCATGCCCTACCTTGAGTCCCTGGTGGTCTAGCGGCGTGGAAAGTGCTCTGTGCCTCCTACGGCACAGAGCTGAAGCTCCCGCGCGCTGTGCTCAGTAATGCAGAGCGCTGGGAGATGATGTCATCTCCCAGCGCTCTGTATTACTAGAGCGCTTGCCTCCAGGAGATCAGGTAAGCTGCATTGCCGCCCTGGATGTCAGCCAGCAAGCGGTGTGTCATATCATGGACGCCGCGAGGGAGCGCTGATTTATGCTACCAAGCGCTCCCTCGCGGCGTCCGTGATGTGACACACCGCTTGCAGGCTGACATCCAGGGCGGCTTGGCTTCATTCCGGGACACTTCATTGTCCTGGTTGAAGATGACCCGGGACGCGGGACATAGCCCTGAAATAAGGGACAGTCCCGGACGTTCCGGGACCCGTGGTCACCCTAATTGCTGTGTTATTCTATGGAGCCAATGCACTAAGATCTCTCCAACTTTGGACATGTTAGTGCATAGGCCCTATAGAATAACATAGGAACTGGAGAAGTCCTCTCCTCTTTATCCCTCTTTATCACACCTTAGTGCATAACCCCCACTGTCCCATAGAAGTCAGCTTTCACAGCCATTTTGCTTCACACATATCAGCATACAGAAAATCTCCCTGATCCTGGAGTTGATTCTATTTATTTTTCCAGCTACAGTGCCCAGAAATGTGATCTGATCTTCTTCATGTGAGAACTTATTTTTGTAGAAGTACTGCACTTACAGCTGTGCTTACTGAAGTGAGACTTTAATTTGCAGCACCATGCTTGGGTATTAATAGACAATTATTTATTGCAAATCTGAACCATTTATAATGTTTACTGTCTGACAAGATGTAAAATTTTGATCCAAATGTTAATGCGTTCATGACATTGCATAATTCTGTTCCATGCCAAGGTTTTTCCTCATGTAAATGAATCATACTTACCAGAGACAGAAACCATGTTTTTAACCCCTTAGATAATAGAAATGTATCAAACATATTGTGAAGCAATGAGCTTGAGAGCTCACTAGCAGCCAAGCGGTTAATGAATGATTAATTTACAATCCAAAAGTTAGCATTTGTGTAATAATTAATTGCACAAAGCTACAAATATATGCAACAACAGTAGATCCCAATGCATATGTATTTTAGAAAGAATATGACTACAAGGATAACAATTATTCTTGGTTTTTAACATCTATAAAATCAGGATTCTCTGACCTGGGATTAAAGATTTTAGAGATGTTTACAATCCGTAGATGGTAAAATAAAAGATGTTGCTGGTGCTGTTAGAGCTCATGATGGATTAACTAGCTAGTCTTGTAGCTATACTGCAATACACAGCTATGATTATTAATATTATTATTCTTTATTTATATAGCGCCAACTAATTCGGCAGCGCTTTACAATTAGGAATAGACATACAGAGGTATTAAATAGTACAATCAACTGTGGAGAACAGAAGGATCAGAGGGCCCTGCTCCTGACAGCTTACAGTCTAGAGCAGTGTTTCTCAACTCCTGTCCTCAGGACCCACTAACAGGCCAGGATTTAGGGATTTCTCTGCTAGAGCACAGGTGTGGTGATCAGACGCTCATTCACACTGATTAACTCACCTGTGCTCTAACAAGGGACTCATCAAATCCTGGTCTGTTAGTGGGTCCTGAGCAGAGGCGTAACTAGAACGGTCCGGTCCATGGTGCAAGAAGTGCCATGGGCACCCCCCAACCCCCAAACACATTGGCCCCCGGGCCCTCCACAATGCCTCCATTTCCTGCCTCCCAATCCCTGGTGGTCCAGTGGGGTGGCAGGAGAGGCGGGCTGGGGCGATGTGCTCCCGCGCTGTCCTCTTCTGTAATGCAGAGCGCTGGGAGATGATGTCATCTCCCAGCGCTCTGCATTACTAGAGTGTGGGAGGGAGCTTGCGGTGCCAGGAGGAGGGGGTCGTAGGGGGCAGCCGGGCCCCTGGAGTGATGGGCCTGGTCACGGTTGCGACCCCTGTGACCCCTATAGTTACGCCACTGCTCCTGAAAACAGGAGTTGAGAAACAGTGGTCTAGAAGAAGGTAGGTTGGATACAGAAGGGGTAAGTGCTATTGGGTGTAAGTGCCTCCTGCCACATGAACTGCAGGCAGTGGGTGGGAGTGAGAAGTGCGAGTGGGTGGGAGTATGATCCACTCACACTAGAGCTGCAATTCAGTGAGGTAAAGAGGTACAGTTCTGGATCAAATCAACTGCACTAGAGGTGACATATAAAATGCATCCAAATTTCTCATCGAGTTAAATTGGGAATTAAACAATTGAATGCTGCAGATGTTTCCAACACATTACTTTGTTATGCATTTGACACCACTCTAGCATCCAAGAAGTTGAAAATCCGATTTATATTATTTATATTAATTTCTTCCTTAGCATGTTGTTACTTTAATCCAGGACTGCACATCTTTACCTTACTCAGTTGTACCTTTGGTGTGTTTTGTTTGTCCCTTGTCTATAACACAGGAACATATAATCAGTGTTGCCTTCATAGGACTATCTAGGAACAACCCCACATTTGTAACTTGTGATATAGGAACCTTACTGAACCATTCTAAGCAGGAATTCTTGGGAAGCTCCTTCCTAATGATACTAACCCCCTCCAATGCATGGATGCTCAATACATACAACTATAACCTGACAATTATACTCTAGCTAAGACTCCAACCCTGCATTTATACAGGCAGCTATCTCTAGTGCTTACTTACTGGCATTTCTACCAACTTGTCAGCACTGGTAGCTAATAACATAGGAAACTAGCTGTTTGTTTAAAGGGCTAGTAATACTTAGTATGTAAAAAAATATATTTTGTATGGTTTATCCTCCGAGTAAAACAAGGGTACTCCCACTGCTGAAAGGTGTTTTAATCAAATGTTATTACAGCTCAAACTTGAAATTTTTTTTGTGCAGTATCACAGTGGCCTGAATTTGTACAGTGGTGCTGTTGCTACATCATCCAATGGACAGCTCTGGTCAGCTGACCATAAATCTCCATAAGATGGTGATACAACAACACCACTGTGATACTGCACCTACAAATTTCCAGTTTGAGCTGTAATTACTTTTGAATAAAACATATTTCATTGTTTTAAAACGATATAGGAAACTCATAAACACCCAATTCACAAAACATTTTTATTTTGGCTTAAAAAAACCCAGCAACATTTGAAAGAAAACTGAACTGTTTGCTCATTACTATTAAACAGCCCCCTGGTTTATATAGGACCACATTCTATTAGCTGTGAAAGGGTTATCCCTGGGTATCCTTGGGTATCCATTAGGGTGAAGCCAGAGGGTGGGTCTGCAGGTGGTTTGGGGAGGGTGCTGGCCTGGTTAGATAGATTTAGGAGTGTTAGTCAGTCACTTTATTACCTGCCTTACTCTATTCTTTTAATACATGTTTATATTGTTTTGACTGTTCTTGCTGTGTGCTGTAATTATTTACTATGATCCTGCCTGGGAAACCTGTCCATGCGCTGGATGTCCAGTAAGGTGGAGGCACTGCTAACACTATGTATCCCAAATCCCACAAAAAGGAGGCTCAGGATCCCCTTGTAAAGCAGAAAGATGTAACCACCCAAGGATATCAGCCCCTTGGGGCGGAAGTCTGTTACATGTACATAGATTCAAATATAAATGAAGGCTTTCTCCTTAATTCTACAAGAATAAATTCAGACATAGTTGTAAGGACCTGGCAAATATACAAGAATCAGAAGGTCTAAATCAGAGAAGTACTACTGTATATATTTCCGTACTATCATTATTATTGTTTTTTTCAAATAATCATGCATATTTGCAATTTGGATACCTATCTGGTATGTAAAGGGTTAAATCAATGGGAATATGAGAGTTTGTATTTGTCACTTATGGTGCAGTTGGTTTTCTTCAGAATTACTCCAGGAGGAGATGCACTAAGGTGTGATAAGAACGTGACACAGTAGAGATAAGTATTCCAATTAAATCATTTCTCCACTACCTGTGTTAGTCAATGGATCCAATGCATTAACGTTTGTCTGACTTTGTAGACCTTAGTGCATGGGCTCCATATAATAACATAGGAAATGGAGAAATTATATCACTGAAGAAGACATCAACACTTTATCACCTATTCACCATGTTTTAGTGCATAACACCCTGTTCTCATGCGTACACCAGCCTCACTACCAGACCTTTGTGCCCATACCCACCATGTATACCCCCATGCAGGGCTTAAAATTTGAAGTCCTTTGCTACTAGCCAGATCTGAAAAGTTACTCGCCAATGCAAGCCATAACATACCCACCAGGGCTGAATTTCTACTCACCAGGGCTAAATTTTCACTCACCATTGGCTAGTGGCGAGTGGAAATTTTGAGCCCTGCCCATGTATATCCCCATGTAATAAAGTACCGGGTCATTGACATGGCTGAAACTCAACTGTAGTTGTATATACTTGCACTGTATAAAGAAATATATAAAAGACAATCAAGGGTGCCAGACAGAATCAGAAGAGCCTCCCTTGGAGATGAAAAAAGCCATGAAAACAAAAAAAAAAAGATTTTTACATCACTAAGCTTCTGTTCCATAAAAAAACATTCTGTTTTTTCCAATAAGCTGGAGTCGGAGGAAATCTATCAAGTCATAATCAGCTGTAGCGATAAAAGAATAATGTGCACAGATATAAAGTACTACCTTGTTATATTCATCTGCATTCATAGGTCATTACAATTTAATAGAGGCATATACAAATCACGCCTCACTAAAATGCATTTCAGAAGGAGAACATCATTATTTTACTCTTCGGAGTCCTCAGTGTTTATACCATTTTTTATCTGGTCATTATTCTGCTAGATTTATCAGCAGATATTTTAGATCGATAAATGTTATGGACATAGTAGGAATTTCTGGCTTTTATATTCATTTTTATATACTCTGTGGTCTGTATGCACAAAACCAAGTGTGGAGTAATTCTAGGACAAACTAACTGCAAGATAGGGAAGAAATTATGCATCCCAATGAATGAAATGAGGATTTTAAGCCACTGAATGCTAGAGAGGTCTCCAACACATTGCAAAGGAATGAGGTGAAGAGTAGACCTCTCTAGCATTGAAGGGGTTAAAACTGTATTTCAATCAATGAGAAGCTTTGTTTGTCACCAACGGTGCAGTTGGTTTGCACCAGAATTGCCATATCTTGGAATCTTCATGTTCCAAACCTATACCTGCCAACATTTCAAATGGCCAAAAAGGGACATTTGAGTTTTAGGTGGTAGTGTTGCTGGGGGCGTGGCTGATGGGCATGGTATTGATGAAAATTTTTGGGTTGTTTCATGATCTATTGACCCTAATTAGAGCAAGACCAAATTATTTTATTCATCCAGGCTAATTTATGAACACACTAGCAATTTGGGACCACATTGCCCCTCACATTTACCCTTTGAGTGGCAGAGGGATACACAATGCATTGAGTACTCCTCTGTCACTCAAAGGCTTAAGCAGTGGTTAAAAATAAACAAACAGATGGCCAATGCTTCCCACACTGCTAATATCTCTTAAAGATGGACACTTAGCAGGAATGGACCCCTACTATCTCCTAAAGAGGGACACTTGGGATATATGGACCCCTCCTAAAGAGGGACACTTGGGAGATATTGACCCCTACTCTCTCCTAAAGAGGGACACTTGGGAGATATGGACCCCTACTATGTCCTAAGGAGGGACACTTGGGAGATATGGACCCCTAATATCTCATAAAGAGGGACACTTGGGAGATATGGCCCCTTAATATCACCTAAGGAGGGACACTTGGAAGGTATATACCCCTAATATCTCCTAAAAAGGGACAATTGGATGTATCGTACATATAATCCTCCAAATAATTTCTGCATCAGCTGAATGTTTACACAAAAAAGGCATTTCCTTTTGGACATATGTGATTTCCAGATCTTTATACACATTGAAAGTACAGGATCATACTGGGCAGTTCTTGTATGTGACTGAGACTGGTCATTTGTCCACAAGCTGACCCCTGAGAGCTGATGACAGTAGAAGGAAGTTTGTTACACAGATAATTAGGGAACTTTCCAAGAAAGCATTCTCTACACCTTTCATCTAGGGAGAAAGAAGGAAGAGAGAAACAGATTAATTATAAAACACATGCAAAAGACAAACACCACTCACATGCAATACACAAACACATTCACAACACACATGCGTAATACGCACAATATATCACAATACACACACGTACAACACACATGCACAAAACACACTATGATAAAACTGGGTGGACAGCAAGCACAGTCTTCTAGGATATCACACACTGTCCACAGTTCTTAAAAAAGATTTGCAGGTTTTTTTGACATTGCATCAAACACAATCAGCAGGGAGTGTTTTACAAAACAAAATGAAAACACACTACAAATAAAAACCTAGCTCAATCTGAGCACTCACTTTACTTTTAGTAGATTCACTTTCTACGTCAAGGTTTTAAACTAACAAAAATAGCACAGGTTTTACCTACCTTTACAAGTTGTGTTTTGTTGCACTGTTCTGCACTTCTTGCTCACAGCAAGTCAAAATCCATTTTCTTTTTACAAACTCTGCAGCTTGCTAAACCTGCTAATTGGGACAGGGGGAGGGTAGAGGCTATGTAGGATTCTGGGTCCTGAATACCTTTCCTCTACAATCCTCCCATACGCTTTGTCACAACACACACACACGAACACACACACACACACACACATATAGAACAGACTATATTGATAGAGACACAATATATATACAGAGACAGCAGAGCAAAAATGCTGTATATATAACACAATCCAGACAACGTTATACACACAGAGCTATAGGATAGGCAGGTGAGGAAAGGGTAAACATACTGAAACATGTGATAGTTTAATAGCACATCTTCAGTGGTTGTGATGAAAAGGGTGATTTTAGCAGACTTAATCGGCTTTATTAATGAGTCAGTGTGAGGTAATCTATGGGATGATGGGTGAAGGCACGATTCTCAAAAGTGTAACCCTTTGACTGGCAGAGAGGTACGTAATGCATTGCTCTGCAATGCACTGCATATCCCCTCTGGAACTCAAATGGTTAACAACATAGTGTTAAGCTCAAGTACGAAAATCACACCCCTGTGTATGTTGTGGAGTGGCAGTAGGGAGGAGACATGGATATCTCCTCCTTTCTGCCGCCCCTGGATGTGTGTGGCTGGAGACGCAGGTCTTCTCTTTTATATATATATATATATATAGATATACTGAAGTTTAATCTAATGTTATTGAGCATTTGTTGATGTGGAGCAATGTGATAGACATATACACACCACCATCTCCTAAGAAAAGGGACACCAGGGTAAGAAAGAGGGACAAAGGGATTTAGGTCTCAGTCAGGGACTCTCCCTCTGATAGAGGGATACTTGGGGGGTATGCAAGCTTCTGTAGATCCACTAAGGCTTGGGGGTGGGAGTGTACAAATTAAGTAAAGTGGGTGGAGGCTTAATTGGAGTGGGAAGGATTGGACTTAGAGCAGAAATGCCAACGTGCTATCCGTGGGCCAAATGAGGCCTGCATGACTCCAAGGTCCGGCCCGCCTGAGATTCTTTTAAAACTATTTTTATACCTAATTAACAATCACACATGAACTAGCAGGCCAGTACAACCTATTTCCCTGATTACCAGTACCATACAGATCAAGAATAGATGTCTGTTAAATATCAGTATTGTTTTGATGAATAAATAAATCAATCAATATTTTAGAATAGCTGACAGGCTATAATTCAACACCGTTATCAATAAAAGAAATAATGCGACCCTCAAACTTATGGCTTTCTGATCATGTGGCTCATGACTGAAAAAAATCACCCCTGGCTTAGAGCGACCGGGACTGGCAGTGAAAAGGGTGAAGTCACAAGAGAACTCACTGAACCCTGAGAATCTGCCTCTGTCTCTGGATAACCAGTAATTAAGTATAATAAATGAGTCTCCGGGTCAGATCCTGAGAGTTACCAGGTATGTGCGAGAATTGATCCTGGTTGTCTTCAAACATTAGTCTCACTGAATAGTACAATCCACATGTTAGAACAGGAAAAATACCTCTCTACCATTCAAGGATTTAAAAGGGGTTAAAACTGAACTGTTTATTTGTCCCCTGTGGTGCAGCTGGTACTCCAGAATTGTTCCACTATTGACTTTGTTTATATGGCCCTATGCTAAATACAATATCCTCCTCTTCACATGAAATTCTACATGGAGAATTCTCAATTTCTAATAGATTACAGGACATCCTCTAAAAATAATTGCTGGTAATAAATGTTATCACTGATTTTATCTTGCAGTTTCCCATTGAATTCTATGGGCATATTTGGAAATAAAACCAGTAATTACCTGCAACTGGATCCGGCCCTTTGTCTATTGGGAGGCATTTTCATATGACTTAAAATGGGAACTGTACCTTAGAAATAAGTGTCTCTTATCTTAATTGACAGAAGGACTTATCTAGGAATATGGCCCTCAAATAGCAATCAGGAATATCTGTATGTTATGTTAGTCATTGCACTACACTGCATTTTTAAATTTGCAATATGATAAGGACTAATGACCCTTCCAAGCTATCCAGGTGCATTAAAACTTGGTATGATCTAGATTAGTGGTTCCCAATTTTATCCCAAGGGACCCCTGTAGGGTCACGTCTTTAGGAATTCTCTGCTTCTGCAGAGGTAAGTTAATTAAACAACTAGGTCTATCAACTCATCCATACTCAAACAGAGAAATCCTATAGGTGTGGCCTACTAGGGGTCCCTGAGGACAGGTTGGGAACCATTGATCTAGAGGCAGGCTTCCATAGAGTTCACTATATACAGGAAACTGCAAATATAATGCAAAAAAAAAATAGATAGATAGATAGATAAGTAGATGTGAATATTCCAATACTTTTATATAAAAGTGTAAATGTAAAGTGTAAATAACCCACCACATGGACTGTCAGGTTCATAATTAAATATTGACAATCAAGTATAATCAGATTGGTTATACTGAAAAAAAGGTACCCGGTAGTGTTCCATCTTGAGAAATTATGGGCAGATGCTCTTTTATAAAGCATTTTAATAATAGATGAGAGTTGGTACCGTGTTAGCCGTAGAAATACAGGATGCAAAATTTTTTTTGTAAAGTTGATACCTTTATTGGCTAACTAAACAGATTTAAAATGCAAGCTTTCAAGACTTCTTAGGTCTCTTCCTCAGGCATGTTATACAGATAAGTATGAAAACTTCTCTCTTAAATACAAGTACACATTACATTGTTTATAATGGAAATCAGATAAGAACGTTAGCCCAGATACCAATTCCTTGATCAGTCAATAGTACATTACCTGCCTACAAAGTAGGTGTAAAACCTGTGCACACATTTATACCACAGACAAGATACCCATAGCAAACACCCAGTTACACCATAAGATCAATGGTAATTTCACCTGCAAATCATCCAATGTAATATACCTTATCATGTGTGTAAAATGCCCAACATGTCTTTATGTGGGGGAAACAGGACAGAAATTACATAAGAGGTTTAATTTCCACAGATCCAGCATTAACAACAAAAAGACAGAGACACCAGTGGGAGAACATTTTTGCCAAAGTGGGCACAGTATCAGGGATATTAAATTGATTGTACTAATGGGACAATTTCGCAATCAGAGGGACAGAAAATTATGGGAGGTAAAATTAATGTTACAATTTGACTCTTTGACCTATGGCATGAACAGGGACAGGGAATTTCTGTCACAGTACTTAATGGTGAATTATCTTTTACGACAGTCCCTCTGGAATCATAAATACCTGGACCCAGAGGAAGAATGCTATTTAAATCACATCCTCTACCATTGACTGATCAAGGAATTGGTATCTGGACTAACGTTCTTATCTGATTTCCATTATAAACAATGTAATGTGTACTTGTATTTAAGAGAGAAGTTTTCATATTTATCTGTATAACATGCCTGAGGAAGAGACCTAAGAAGTCTTGAAAGCTTGCATTTTAAATCTGTTTAGTTAGCCAATAAAGGTATCAACTTTACAAAAAAAATAAAGCATTTTAGTAAGAGTATGGTCCTTTCAGCATACTGAGGCTGATGCACTAAATTAGGTGTATGTACATAGGCGTGATAAAAGTGATAAAGAGGAGGCAACTTCTCCAGTGTGATAAACTCTCCGAAATCTCTGTTATACTGTGAAGTCTATGCACTAAGACTTGTCCAGCTTGAGAGGTTAGTGCATTAGCTCGATAGAGTTTATCACAAAGTTGGCGAAAGCTTTGTGAATAGGCTCCATTGAATAACACAAGAATAGGAGCATCGATATCACTGGATAAACAATCTCTGCTTTATCACCTTCTTACCACACCTTAGTGCATCTCCCCCGTTATTTCCTCTTAATCAGTGCATTTCCCCTGAAGTAAATCTTAAGAAAACCAACTGTACCATAGGGGAGGGATTGAAATCCCATTGATTTCAATAGTACTTTTAACACTTTGTACGCTAGGGGTCTCCTCTGATGCCCCCCAGCCCCCCACTATTAATCTCCCAGCTGATCATGCTAGGAGAGCAATATTTGAGCCACAGGAGAACAAGGATCTCTCTAGCTTCACTCCTACACAAACTTCTGGGTAGGACTGGGTGGGATCAAGGAAACCGGTGACATGATCACTGGTGATTTGAGAAGATTCTCCCCAATCCCATCTACTCTTACCTGTTTGGGTATAAGTGAAAAAGGAGAGCATGTTGCCTTGCTTCCATGACAATATTGATCTAACAGCTCAATCATCTTGGAGATCGATAACTGGGGGGGGGGCATCAGGAGGGGTCCTGATAATCCCCCAACAAGGTTTGAAATAAATTATTTAAAAAAAGGCTGTGCCACAGAGAGGTCAATCACATTTCTTTGCAATGCATTGGACACTGCTGTGGCACACACAGACCTCATTGGGGGGGCATCAGGACCCATAAGGTCTTAAAAAATAATGGAAAGGAAAATCCTGTGTGTGCCACAGGAATGTTCAACACATTGCTTTTCAATGTCTTGGACACCACTGTGACAAGTGTCGACATATCAGAATGTCAAAATATTCTTATGTCGAAGGTACACACACCCACTCTCTCAAGTGCTACTACTGGGGTACTGAGACAAAGGAAAAATAAGAATGAATGATAGCTTACTCTTGATCTTATATTATATTAAAATTATACAAAGAAATAATAATATGCAACAGTACTCCCAATTATAACTCAGAGTCCATATGCATAGATAGATCACAGTCCATATACTGCAGAATTCCACGTCAATTGGCCGCTGCCGCTACCTCATCAGTGTATCCCTGGCATAGGATGCTCCACACATGTAACAACAAAAACAAAAAGAAAGAGGGCACATGCACCACTAAGTGCAGACTTTTTGCTTGTATTGCATCAAACACCTCTACTGAAAAGTTACTCACAATCTACAGAGGCTACTATCCGCCTCTTAGTCTGTGGGCATTCACTGGATTCCTCCCAGTGCAGGGTCTCTCCCGATCTTCTCGCAGGTACCCACCACACTCCTCCTGGTTGGATTTTCCCCAAAGGTTATTCAATCAACAAAGTGCCACTATCTGAGGACTTATAGCTCCACAGGTCGGAGGTATCTTTGTACACCAGCATTCTAGATTTATAGAGAGAATATACTATTTTCTCAATACTAAAAATAAACAAGTGTAATCTTTAAAATATTTTTTATGTATTTAAAAATATATATGTTCTATGGAACAGTATCCCAATATAGGGAAATTGTTTTGGAATATATCCATTATTTATAATATAATATAATATACTTTCCAGGATACCTAACCTACCTTCCTATATATCTGTAATGGGTATGACCATTTTAGTGCAAGCAGGTGTAGGTTAGTGTTCCTGGCACATTAATCCACACATATGGCATCAAGTATGCCATATGTCACGGTGGCTCAGTGGTTAGCACTCTTGCCTTGCAGCGCTGGGGTCCTGGGTTCAAATCCCACCAAGGACAACATCTACAATGAGTTTGTATGTTCTCACCGTGTTTGCGTGGGTTTCCCCCGGTTTCCTCCCACACTCCAAAAAAAAACATACTGATAGGTGAATTTAGATTGTGAGCCCCAATGGGGACAGGAACCAATATGAGTGTAAAGCGCTGCGTAATCTGTGTGCGCTATATAAAGAATTATTATTATTAAAGTATTGACTACAGTAGAAAATTCTATGGTTTTCAAAGACTGTATTATTGATGAAGTGGTGGAAAAGTTTAAAAAAACTGTATTTTTTCCTATAGTGCCACCTTATGTAAATATTTGTGCAATCTAGCCTAGGTGTAGGAAGGCAAGTGATCCCTGATTTGATGTGGGTGAATGTCTACTTTCTTTTATATCTCTAATAGTTATGACCATTTTAGCATAGGTAGCCATTTTGAAAAAAAAAGAAGAGAGTTAGATGTGTTTTTTTTTTTTATTTTGGCACCCCCTATGGTATGTGAACTCATTGGTTATCATCTTTCCAAAATGGCATGTTTTAGCAACCTTTTTCTTCATTTATGTAGTTGTTAAAGCAATGTTATGATAGGCAAGTCATGTCTGAAAAATTGTAAGAAATACCAACAGGATGCCACTCATCTTGTAAGAGCAGTAGCTCATGAATTCAGTTGGAAATTCCATAGTTTTCACAGATTTCAGCATTTAAATGTTTGGAAATGTAAAAAAATGCCAATTGTTTTCCTTTAGCTCCATGTTCTGGAAACATTTGTGGGTAGGAAAGCAAATGATCCCCCTTTTGATGTGGTGGGTTACCTTCTTTCCAAAATGGTATGCTTTTTTTTACATTTCTGCATTTATTATAACCATTTTAGCATAGGCAATCACGATGGAAAAATTGTAAGAAAAATGAGAGATTGTTCTTAGCGTAGCTTTGTAATTCTTGCACAAGCTACAGTATGTCAACTCATATCAGTGGGGTGCCATTTTTCTCATAAGAGCATTACCTAATTAATAAAATTGGAAATTCCATAGTTTTCACAGATTTCAGTACATTTGACGGGGTGGAAATGTCAAAAAAGCCAATATTTTCCTTTGACACCATCTTATGGAAACATTTGTGCACACCTGGCTAGGGTAGAAAGGCAGGTAACCCCTCATTTGATGTGGTAGGTAATTTTATTTTGAAAGTGGTATGTTTTATCTACATTTTCCTCACTTCTGTAGTTTCACTTTTGTAGCTGTTACAACTAGTGTTGAGCGAGCACCCCGATGCTCGGGTGCTCGGGTGCTCTGACCGAGCACCCCCTGAGGCTCGAGTGCTCGGCCGAGCACCCGAGCCCCATTGAATTGAATGGGGCGACACGAGCATTACACCAGGCACCCCCTGCTCTGATGAGGGAGGGTGCCTGGTCAATGCCCCCCTTCATCTCCGCAATGTCCCCCTTCATCTCCGCAATGTCCCCCTTCATCTCCGCTATGCCCCCTTCATCTCCGCTATGCCCGTCTTCCACAATGTCCCCCTTCATCTCCGCTATGCCCCTCTTCCACAATGTCCCCCTTCATCTCCGCTATGCCCGTCTTCCACAATGTCCCCCTTCATCTCCGCTATGCCCCTCTTCCACAATGTCCCCCTTCATCTCCGCTATGCCCCTCTTCCACAATGTCCCCCTTCATCTCCGCTATGCCCGTCTTCCACAATGTCCCCCTTCATCTCCGCTATGCTCCTCTTCCACAATGTCCCCCTTCATCTCCTCTATGCCCCTCTTCCAAAATGTCCCCCTTCATCTCCGCTATGCCCGTCTTCCACAATGTCCCCCTTCATCTCCGCAATGCCCCCTACCTCCAGTCCCTGGTGGTCCAGCGAGCGTCTTCAGATCTGTGCCTCCTTCGGCACAGATCCCCGCCACCCGAACATGCCGGGCGAGCACATGGCGGTACTCGTACGAGTACCGCCATGTGCCGAGCAGAGCGATGCTCGAGCCGATCCGAGCATCGGCCGAGCATGCTCGCTCAACACTAGTTACAACCAATTTAGTAAGCAAAAGAAAAATAATTTAAAATCTGTTCACACATGTTTCATGGTGTATGCACCCGCTACTTTATCAAACAAAAAAGACCACTATTTTTGATAAATTGTTTGATAAAGTGTCAGGTGTGAACTGATTTTAAATTATTTTATAGATGCCTGTTTGCATCATTGATATATATTTCTAAATAAATGTGATATTTTGTGAGCATGTCAGAGCATCGTTCTATTCTCTTGTGTGAGTGGATCCAGGGGAGCTGAGACAGGTGTGAGCTTGAGCATGGACAAGCCATTATCCCTATATGTGATATACCGGTGAAATGAAAACACCGGTCAAAGGAATTATGTGAGTATTTGTATACGATTATTGAAAAGATTTACACTTTGAGAGCTCTGTTGGTTTCAAGAATACATACTTGCACCATTTTCTTTTGTTTTACAGGTCCGATTGCAGATAACTTCAAGTGAACGCAGTAGGGATGTCTGTGGACCAGCTGAGTTTAATGGATATAATATAGAGAAGCAAACCCAAGTGGAAGTGGGTTCAAATATCTTCCATCCGTGTTGATAGTACATTTTTCACTTATGTGTCTAGTGGACATGTCTGTTATGTGAGTAATTACTTTAAAGGGATAGTAATACTTTGTTTTATCTTTATTTTATTTTGTAGACATTAAAAAAACATATAACATATAACGATATAAGTCTTATCTCTCAAACCTTTATGGTTTGAGAGATAGTCATAAGCAAAGTTCCCCCTCCTGCCCCTTATACCTAGTGTAAGTCATCTCTTCTCAGATGTAGAATGCAGTCCATAGACCAGACAGATAACAGGCAGATAACAGAAGGGGACAATCTTCTTCCTATGAGAACAATGAAAGCCCTGCCCCCCTTGACAAGTTTTTCAGGTTTTTCCCTTATCTTAATTGAAGATTGTCCCTCTCTGCCGTCTACCTGGGCACCTCCCTTCTGATATGGCTGAACAGTGTGACATCAGTAAAAGGGGTGGGAAGGGGGATACTTTGAACTGCAACTCTGACAGAATTGAAATAACACTCTCCAAAGTCCAAATACTATGATGATTAATTAGAGCTGATTTTATTATGAAACATTACTATCCCTTTAAGGGGATTGAACTGGGTAAAATACTTCATATTTATATCTGATATACTGCTATATGAGGCACCCCTCTTTCTCTGTTTTTTTGTTTTGTGTGCAATTTAGTACAGACAAGTCACATTAACAAATAATGTAAGAAAAATCAGAGGTTGTAGTTTTGTAGTTCTGACATCCACTATAGAAAGTCATTTTACACCAATTGGGTGCCATTTTGTTACAAGGTAACAAAAATAAAAAAACACACAGGGCGCCCAATAGTGTGAATATGTAGTACAAGCTCAAACAGAAATTTACATGGTACTCATAAATCTGTTGGACAGAGATAAATGTTACAAAATCAGCAGGTGGAGATGTTCACCAGTCTCCACTTGGGTAACTCAGCCTATTCTGTATTATCTGTAACACTTCTTGGTAATAGGTGAGACTTCCTTAAATCCTAATGTGACAATGTTATATTATGAGCCATGTCTTTGATAAAGTGGTGGGATAGCACCATGAAACGCTTTAGACCACATTTATATTGATCCCATATATGTGGTATTTGTATTAGATCCCATTTTGCGGATTTTATATAAATTACAATAAAATAGATTTTGTTAATAACCATTTAGACCTTTTTTATATTTCCCCTAATCTATCATTTATATTTTATTTATTATTTTTATTTTTCTTATTTCAAATACATATTATTACATTGTCACATTAGGATTTAAGGTACTTTTACCTATTGCCAAAAAGGTGTTTCAGATGCTAAAGAACATGCTAAGTTACCTGTGTGGAGATGGGTGAACATCTCTATCTGCTGATTTTGTCAGATTATCTCTGACCATCAGATTTGTGAGTACCATATAATTTTCTGTTTGACACCTTATAACACATATTCACACTACTCGGCGTCCTGTGTGTTTTTTATTTTTTATAACCTTGTATGTTTTGACCACTTGGAGAGAGCACGTTTCCCAGGAGCAGCCTGTTTGGAGTGCCTTGTGATCAACTGTTTTCGGAACAGTTTAATATCCCAAAGAAGTCATTCAGCTGTGTACTGCATAAGTAGAATCACAGCCATTTTACCATGTAACCAGTGGAATTTAAATTTCAGTTCCTAAAGTTGAAAATACCATTTTGCTCGTCTGGTAATTAGGGGTCTCCACAGGCCATGCACGCTGGTAAAATGATACATATTTGGTATTTTTATACTTGGG
The DNA here is from genome assembly GCA_037306005.1 of Rhinophrynus dorsalis. Taxonomy (NCBI): domain Eukaryota; kingdom Metazoa; phylum Chordata; class Amphibia; order Anura; family Rhinophrynidae; genus Rhinophrynus; species Rhinophrynus dorsalis. Next base: position 184,487,252 of record CM074725.1, on the reverse strand, counting down.
GTATTCAGGGCTTTTTCAAATAACTGTATAACTGAAACTTTTACAATCAACATACATGTTTTGATATAAAATGTGTGATTTTACTTTTTTGTAATTGTGACATCATAGATTGTCATATCAAAAAGTTACCTACAGGAATCACACCTAAACCGATGTGGAGCACATATTGTAAAAACGTGTTTGCCCTACTCCAGGGTCTAACAAATGGCCCAAGCCCCTGGCACTCAAAGGATTAAATTAGTTCTGAAAAAAAAACTTGTTTAGACCAGAGATGTTCAAATGAAATTCCCAGTTTAAACAAACAAGCCTTGAGGAAATATACTGTACTGAATAGAAAAAACATTTACAGTACCCAAATAAACAACCATAAATGTTTAAACATAAACTTGGCATAAGGATATTTCTTCATCTTTCGTGCCTCCCTATAAAATACATGCAAGGATATGTGAATGTGATATTTTAATCATTTTTTTAATCCTTCACCTGGTTGGAAGAATACAGTCCGATAAATATATAATTATTGGGTTTTTTTTTTGTTCTGGTCATATTCTCTTCTTCCACTTCCTGAAAAATAAAAAAGCATGGGTGTCCACCTATCAAACCTTTCATTACTCCACAATGTGCTTGACAGGCCCCTGCCAATGAAAGTGTTAAAGCATTGTTTCTCACGCCCACCGTCACTACTTGTTGCAGACTCTTTCATGTCATTCTCCCCAGCTGGTGATCCCATGTCTGAGCCAGCTGGGTAGCATGTGTCAGTACAGCAGCCTCATTGCGTGAACTTGTATACTTTTTATGCTCTTGAGTTATACTTTACTACAAGATTAATCTGTAATCAGCTTCCACCTATAGATCTGCTAAACAATTCTGTAAGTTTGTCTTTCTTACAAAATAGCCATTTGAAAGACACAAAACACTTCTTTGAAACGGTTGTTTCATTTAGTGTTTTGTTTAGTGCATTGGCCAAACAGAGAACATAAAAAGCAATCATGTAATGTAAAAAAAGAGAGAGAAAAAGCTACTTGCTTACTTTTAGACAAATATTCCTGTCCGTCACTGGTCTGAACAAGGTAGGAAACTGCTTTAGGAGTTGGCAGGACTGCTGGATAACTCTCCTCATTGGTCCTCCTATGCTCCATAACAGGGGTGTTACTACAGTCATTGAAGAGGGTGCAACTGTTCCAGGGCCCAGAATCAAAGAGGGCCCATCTTCTATAGGGTCTAAATAAATTCTAGTTATACACAGCTAATGTTATGGCGCTACGAATGGTTGCTATTAATTTCCCCTATCGCACACACATTTCATATTTTAATAACTTAGGGTTCAAAAGTACACACTCAGAAGGTAATGCAAGTTCAATCTTTTAAATGCCCTTTAGCAGGAATACTCCCTTTCTTCCTAGGGAATCTTGGTAATATAGCTATTCAGGGCGAGGAAAATTTTTCCTTTTTCAGTCCTTATCTTCAGATTCTCCAAGAGGTTGCAGCTCTTCTTAAAGGGATAGTAATACTTCGTTCTATCCTTATTTTATTTTGTAGGCATTAAAAAAACATGAAGAACGATATAAGTCTTATCTCTCAAACCTTTATGGTTTAAGAGATATTCACAAGCAAAGTATCCCCCCGTTCAGCCAGATCAGAAGGGAGGTGCCCAGGTAGACTACAGAGAGGGACAATCTTCAATTAAGATAAGCTGAAAAACTTGTCTAGGGGGGAAGGGCTTTCATTGTTTTCATACAAAGAAGATTGTCCCCTTCTGTTATCTGTCTGGTCTTACAACCAGATTCACATCTGAGAAGAGATGGCTTATACTAGGAAAAAAGGGCGGGAGGGGAAATTTTGCTTGTGAATATCTCTTAAACCATAAAGGTTTGAGAGATAAGACTTATATCGTTCTTCATGTTTTTTTAATGCCTACAAAATAAATTAAAGATAAAACGAAGTATTACTATCCCTTTAACCATCGGTGGGAGGTGCAGTATTTCTAAAGCAACAAGAAAAAGAAGAAATGGTGCAAGTCCCTCTAAAAGCAAATCTGCACATTAGAATATAAGTATGCCCCCCTACAATTATATGCTCACCAATCCAAGAGCAATAATCGTATATCTGGAGTCCTCCACAATTAAACAATGTTCCAAACACTTCCAAGAGTTATTAGGAAGCCATATTTATTAAAATTGATAATGTAATTTTCTGCACAGTTAAAAAGCAACACCCAACGCATTTTATATTTATTACAACATTTTCTCAAGGGCTTTCATAAATATAATCGTGCAGTAATATTTTTACAAAACATTGATTACCTTTTATCTTTTATCTTTTCTCTCAGTCCCATGATCGTCCTCATCTGCGCATGTAAACTGACTACTTCAGGGTAATGTGTCATTTCCTGTGTAGTGGATGCCCACACTACCACGCGTCTCTATGTGTTCCACCTTTGGAATGCATTATCTTTTGGCATGCTGCAGTTCTATTTTAAAATTAAAAAAACTATATAAATGAATATATTCTTAAATAAACAGATAAAATATTTGTAAAATATTTTGAGACATCTTTGGAAAATGATCCAATCACAAATCACGTTAGTACTGGGATTAATATTTACTTAGGGCTTGTTGATCCAAGGAGAAATCTGATTGCCATTTGGAATCAAGAAGGAATCCCCCCCCCCATTCAAGGCAGAGTTTGAAATTGCTATATTGAGGGTGTTTTTTTGCCTTCTTTTGGATCAACAATGGTAAACAGGAATAGGAAAAGGGTTGAACTAGATGGACGCAAGTCTTTTTTTCAACCTAAATTACTATGTTACAAATAGTATATCCAATGTCAGTACTTTGCATGCGCAAAAAAGGTACAACCTATGGGAATAAAACGGTACTAATATATACACACTAACTTTACATACAGAATAGATATTACTAACACTTCCAAATATGTATCAATATTTTTTCTCTATATTCAAATCTCTATACCAATAATAATAATATATATATAGAATGTATCCCTATATATTCAGAGGAGATTTCACTTTATGACACTGCTTCCTGTGTTAGATGTTGTATTGATATTATAATTACACAAGTTCTGTATCCAGATGTGTAGAAAAGAAAACAACCATTTATCTTTCCACAAATCCAGTTCTTCATTTAAGCCTCTGGGTGTTAAAGACTTAAGAGTATAAATCCAAAAGGATTTTTTCTTACATAAAGCTGAGAATCTCTTTGTTATAGATCGAGGGATAAAGTCTGTACCTTCAACTATAAACTTGTGCAAACCTACTTTAGAACACCCAGTGAAGTGCATGAGAACACTATGAATACTTCTTCTATGTTCTCCTAGTCTCTCCCTGAGTGTCCTTGTTGTATGTCCCACGTAATTGACCCCACATACACAAGTTGAGGTATATCACATATGACGTACCGCAATTTATAAAATGTTCAATAGCATTACTTTTAGAAGAGCATAAACCAGAGAAAGTTTTGGCATTATCATCCATATAGGCACAATTCATACATGATCTTATGTTGCACTTAAAATTCCCTTTTATATTTTCATTTATAATTTAAATGTCAATTTTCCTTCTACTTCTATATTATTGGGTTTGCTTGGTGCAACATGTGATCTAATATCTCTCTAAATTCTAGTTATGCCTCTGTTAAGCCTCTGTGTTAGAGGCCCAAAAAAGGTTTGCACTAGGCCTTCCAATGACTAGTTACACCACAGCTCCATACGCTGACCACTGTCCACTCCTCTCTCCCCTTGTTTCATGCTGTCATTCCATGTCTTCTCAAGAGTCAGGCTGCCACTTTCTTACACAGCAGTGCTGCCTCTGCCCTCCCCACACTCCAAGATGTCTCCTACTTTCTACTAAGGTTCCCCTTTGCTCCCTCCCTCTCTCTCTCTGTGCTCCATGCTCCTGCCACCACTTTTTCCTGCACTCCAGTCTTCTCTCTTTCCCACACGATCATCAGTCCTGCCTGCTCTGGTATGACTAACACCTTCCCTCTTTCCTCTTCTACTCATGTCCCTCTCTCCTACCAACCAAAGTGATCTGTTCCAAATCAGATCAGATGGATGCAGAATTTACTCCAGGTCATCTGGATAAAGCCACGAAAATATTGTAGACGAATTTGATCATCTAAATTTTTACCGTATACTATATTCATCTAATCTTATGTGAGAGATTGTACCTGATACTTGCTTCACAGATAAAACATGACAAAATACAATAAAATATTTCTAGCATTGAATCCAAATGTAAATTTTAGTAATATAAAGCCAGTCTGAATTTCATGAGCTCTTTAGACCCTTTGAGTGCCAGAGAGGTATCCAATGCAATGCAATGATACCTCTCTGGCAATCAAAGAGTTAAGTGACAGAGACGTGGGTTCTGAAATTATCGTGGAGCTAGGAATTCAAAGTGGCAAATGTACCAAAATTGGTTGGCGAATCCTATTTTGCAGCATGCAATTTGAAATGAGTGCAGTGCCTCTGATGCAGACAATCTTGACGCACCTTTAATTTGTAGCAAGAATATAACCGTTCAGGTGAAAATCTCAGTATCCATGTGCTTGTAACCATAATAAATGATGAATCAAAACAGACTGGTATCTTCACTCACCTTACTTCATATAGTCGCTCCATACAAAGTCGTGTCTCACCATTGCATCTCTGTGAACACAACCACAGCTGTTCAGTCGTGCTGGATATAGGATCTCCACTAGTGATGAGCGAGCATGCTCGGCCGAAGCTCGGTTTGGCTCGAGCATCGCTCTGCTCGGCACATGGCGGTACTCGTGCTCGTACCGCATGTGCTCGCCCGCCATGTTCGGGTCTCCTCCCCGCACGTTTCGCGGCTGCTGCGCAGCCAATAAACGTGCAGGGAGGCTCTGACATCAGTGTAATGCCAGCAGCCATGTTGGCTGCTGGCATTACACTGATTGGCTGGCCAGAACCCGTGATCGGGTGCTGTATAGCACCTGACCAGCGAGTTCGGCTCAGTCTTAGCCAGGGAGAGATGAGGATAGGAAGGGAAAGTCAGTGTAAGGAGAAGAAAAGTGTTGTTGAACAAAAAAAAGACCCAAAAGTCCTTTTTAGGACTACTGTGTGTGGGGGCAGCAGTTTATTTTGTTTGGGGGGGCAGAGATTTAAAAAAAAAAAACGTCACATATTCCGTTCACTGTGCCTAGCCGCACATTCTGTTTAGTGTGCAAAGTTGCAGATTAGCAGCACATTCTGTTTAGTGTGCAAAGTTGCAGATTAGCAGCACATTCTGTTCAGTGTGCAAAGTTGCAGATTAGCAGCACATTCTTTTTAGTGTGCAAAGTTTCAGATTAGCAGCACATTCTGTTTAGTGTGCAAAGTTTCAGATTAGCAGAACATTCTGTTTAGTGTGCAAAGTGTAAAATATCAAAGTCACATATTCCATTCACTGTGCCGAGCCGCAGATAAGCAGCACATTCTGTTTAGTGTGCAAAGTTTCAGATTAGGAGAACATTCTGTTTAGTGTGCAAAGTGTAAAATATCAAAGTCACATATTCCATTCACTGTGCCGAGCCGCAGATAAGCAGCACATTCTGTTTAGTGTGCAAAGTTTCAGATTAGCAGAACATTCTGTTTAGTGTGCAAAGTGTAAAATATCAAAGTCACATATTCCATTCACTGTGCCGAGCCACAGATAAGCAGCACATTCTGTTTAGTGTGCAAAGTTTCAGATTAGGAGAACATTCTGTTTAGTGTGCAAAGTGTAAAATATCAAAGTCACATATTCCATTCACTGTGCCTAGCAGCAGATAAGCAGCACATTCTGTTTAGTGTGCAAAGTTGCAGATTAGGAGAACATTCTGTTTACTGTGCAAAGTGTAAAATATCAAAGTCACATATTCCATTCACTGTGCCGAACCGCAGATAAGCAGCACATTCTGTTTAGTGTGCAAAGTTGCAGATTAGCAGCACATTCTGTTTAGTGTGCAAAGTTGCAGATTAGCAGCACATTCTGTTCAGTGTGCAAAGTGTAAAATATAAAAGTCACATATTCCATTCACTGTGCCGAGCCGCAGATAAGCAGCACATTCTGTTTAGTGTGCAAAGTTGCAGATTAGGAGAACATTCTGTTTAGTATGCAAAGTGTAAAATATCAAAGTCACATATTCCATTCACTGTGCCGAGCCGCAGATAAGCAGCACATTCTGTTTAGTGTGCAAAGTTGCAGATTAGCAGCACATATTCCGTGTAATATGAAGAAGGCAGGTAAAAAGGGACGGGGAAGTGGACGTGATCCTGATAGTTCAGGGCGCGGGTCAGGACGCGTAGAAACTGTGCCTGGTGCCAGAGCACAAGAAAGAAAGACATCCACCATACCTAGCTTCATGTCTCAGTTTACAGGGCGTTGCAGGACATCACTCTCGAGGTCAGACCACTGCGAACAGGTGGTCGGTTGGATTTCAGCTGATACTGCTTCCAGTCGGTTAAGCACCACCCTGTCTTCCACCAAGTCCACTCTCAGTAGCCAAGAGTCTGGTCAACATAATCCTCACCCTGATCATCCTTCCTCTACTGGGATATAGTGAGGAGCTCGTCTCATCACCAATCCTTAATTTGAACCTCTCTCCAAGCACGCTTGCAGAGGAACATGACATCTTGTGCCCTGATTCACAACCTCTAGAGGGTACCCAATCACAAGAAGATGACAGAGGGGAACGGCATTTAAGGTCAAAGGAAGTGGATGATGATGAGGATGAGACACAGTTGCCATCAAATCAACCACTTTTACTGTCTCAAGACCTTGATGAGGAGGATGATATACAGTTGTCAATGACTGAGTATGTGGTGGGATCAAGACATGAGGAGGATGATCAGAGTGAGGAAGTGGAGGAGGACTTGGTGGACGATGAGGTGACTGACCCCACCTGGGAAGGTGGAGAGCCGAGCGATGACAGCAGTCCTGAGGGTGAGCCATCTGCAGCACCGCAACAGGCTGGAAGAGGCAGTGGTGTGGCTACAGAAAGAAGGCGGACCGCACCAAACCGGCCCGCAAATGTTCCACGGAGCACCCCCTTGCGTAAATCTCCCTTGCCAAGGGGTAGGTGTTCCGCGGTATGGCGTTTTTTTAAGGAAAGTGCGGACGACAAAAGAATTGTAGTTTGCAACCTGTGCCACACCAGAATGAGCCGAGGCATGAACACTAGAAACCTCACCACCACCAGCATGATCCGACACATGGCATCCAAGCACCGTAATAAGTGGGAGGAACGCCTGGATCGCCCATCTGTGTCTGCAGGCCACACCACTGCCTCCTCTTCCCCTGTTTTCGGTGCCGGCCAATCGCCTGTCGAAGGCGCAGGCCCGCATACCTCCCGCCCTGCACCTGTACCATCTGAAGCACCATCAGCGACCACATCCACTTCCCTGTCCCAGCGCAGCGTCCAAATGTCATTACCCCAGGCATTTGAGCGCAAGCGAAAATACCCAGCCACCCACCCACAGGCCATAACACTAACCTCACACCTTTCCAAATTACTGGCCATCGAAATGCTGCCATTTAGGCTTGTGGAGACTGAGTCCTTCCGCAGCCTGATGGCAGCAGATGTCCCTCGGTACGCAGTCCCCAGCCGCCACTACTTTTCCCGGTGTGCCGTCCCCGCCTTACACCACCATGTGTCCCGTAACATCACCCGTGCCCTGACCAACGCAGTTACTGGGAAGGTCCACTTAACGACTGACACATGGACAAGTGTTTGTGGCCAGGGACGCTACATTTCACTGACGGCACACTGGGTGAATGTCGTGGAGGCTGGGAGCGACTCGGACCCTGGGATGGCACAGGTGCTACCCACGGCGAGGATTGCGGGCCCTACCTCCATCAGGGTTTCCGCCAGCACCTACGTTATTGGCTCCTCCTCCTCCGTTTCCACCTCCGAATTCTCTGCGCGCAGCGCCACTCACCCATCAGCCGGTAGCTGGAAGCAGTGTAGCACTGCAGTGGGGAAGCGTCAACAGGCCGTGCTGAAGCTGATCTGCCTTGGGGACAAACAGCACACGGCATCAGAGCTGTTGCAGGGGATTAGTCACCAGACCGAGCAGTGGCTCTCGCCACTCAACCTGCAACCAGGCATGGTTGTGTGTGATAATGGGCGTAACTTGGTGGCGGCTTTGGAGCTCGGCAAGCTCACACACGTACCATGCCTAGCGCATGTATTTAATTTAGTGGTTCAGCGATTTCTAAAAACCTACCCCAATTTGCATGATCTCTTGACCAAGGTGCGCCGCATGTGTGCACATTTCCGTGAGTCATCTACAGCTTCAGCCGGCCTGTTGAAGCTGCAGCAGCGCTTACAATTGCCAGCTCACCGGCTGCTGTGTGACGTGAGCACGCGCTGGAACTCCACCTTCCACATGTTGGCCCGGCTTTGTGAGCAGCAGAGGGCAGTAGTGGAGTACCAGCTGTTACACGGTCGTCGCCTCTCCGTTCAACTTCCTGTAATCAGAAGTGAGGAGTGGAAATGGATGTCAGACCTCTGTGAGGTTTTACTCAATTTTGAGGAATCGACACAGATAGTGAGCGGCGATAACGCTATTATCAGTGTAACCATCCCACTTCTGTGTCTACTGAATCGCTCGCTGCTCACAATTAAAACCGAAGCTTTGCATGTGGAAGAGGTGGAAATGCGGGAGGAAGAGCTTACACAAGGTGATAGCCAGAGCACCCTCACTTCGTCTTCTCAGTGACAATTGGAGGAGGCGGAGGAGGAGGAGGAGGAGGAGGAGGAAGACACGGTTGCCTCCGCTACAGAGGGTAGCCATGGAACTTTAGTTCCATCTCTTCATCGTGGGTGGGCAGAAGAGGAGGAAGAGGATGAGGAGATTGAGAGTCATCCTCCTGGTGAGGACAGCAAAATCTTGCCTGTTGGTACTCTGGCACACATGGCTGACTTTATGTTAGGCTGCCTTTCCCGTGACCCACGCGTTACACGCATTTTAGACAACACGGATTACTGGGTGTTCACTCTTCTGGACCCCCGCTACAAAGAGAATTTCTCATCTCTCATTCCTCCGGTGGAGAGGACAAGCAAAATGGTGCAATACAAGAAGGTTCTTGTCGAAAAATTGCTCCAAAATTTTCCATCTGACAACGCTGGCGGCAGAGTACGTGCTACCTTGGCCAACCGAGAAGGGGAGAAAAGGGGAGCACACAGCAGTTCCGACAAAGGCAGGGCAACACTCTCCAAGGCGTGGGACACCTTCATGACACCCCGCCAGCACCCTCACCCTGATGCGCAGCCTAGTGTCACAAGGAGGGAAAAGTTTTGGAAGATGGTGAAGGAGTACGTAGCAGACCGTGTCAGCGTCCTCAATGATCCCTCTGTGCCTTACAACTACTGGGTGTCCAAGCTGGACACGTGGTATGAACTGGCACTCTACGCCTTGGAGGTGCTGGCCTGCCCTGCCGCCAGCGTTCTGTCTGAGCGGGTATTTAGTGCTGCTGGTGGCATCATAACAGATAAGCGTATCCGCCATTCCACCGAAAATGCTGATAGGTTGACACTTATAAAAATGAACAAGGCCTGGATTTCCCCTGACTTCTCCACTCCACTGGAGGAAAGCCCCGGGGGAACATAAAGTCACTTTAGATATGTTATTTACAATGATGGGAATACTCTGTATTCCCATTCACCCCTTCCACCCAAAAAATGGGTATATGGTTGACTCTCTTCCATATACCCTGGGATATAATTTTTATATAGGGCCAGCTCACCAGCGGGCCCTGTGATATCATTTTTATATAGGGCCAGCTCACCAGCGGGCGCTGTTTGACAATTTTTGTATAGGTCAGCTCACCAGCGGGCCTTCTCATATAATGTTTTATTGGGTCAGCTCTCTAGCGGGCCCTCTCATATAATGTTTTATAGCGTCAGCTCACTAGCGGGCCTTTGCATATAATGTTTAGGATGGTCAGCTCCGCAGCAGACCCTCACCCATAATGTTTTAGATGGTTGGCTCAGCGCACGTTTCCCTCTTAATCATGGCCCCAGTTCAGAAAAATCGAGGACATTTTTGGGAGAATTTGCAGATGATATACAAGTAAATATACAGCAAATACTGTTTGGTAACAATTTTTCGCCTAAAGTCGTTTTTATCTTCCTTTTTGTGTGTTTTACGGTCAGTCTGTAAAAATGGCGTACTACGGGCGAAACATCGTTCCCAGCAGCGACGTTGAAGTCCAAGATGCATCCAGACATCCTCCCTATGCTGTCCCTGAACCATTTCTGTGGTGTTTCCATCATTTTCTGCCCTTTTCCTATGGACCAGGCACCCTCCCCTCATCAGAGCAGGGGGTGCCTGGTGTAATGCTCGAGTCCTCCCATTGACTTCAATGGGGCTCGGGTGCTCGGCCGAGCACTCGAGCCTCCGGGGGCGCTCGGTCAGAGCACCCGAACACCCGAGCATTGGGGTGCTCGATCATCACTAATCTCCACCCTTCTTTCCAATGCAACACTGTAGCAACAAAGTATCTGCACTCGATCACTCAATGTGTAATAAAGTAAAAATGACTTTATTGAAGAGTTAAAACATTGGGACACACAAAAAATAGATGGGTAGATCACCCCTGAAAAACCCTTACGTGTTTCGGACCTAACTGTGCACATATAAGACATACATACATTTTTAATATCTTGTTATATTGTACTCTATGGGATTATAGATTACTCTATTACCAAAGTGGAGATTGTGTCTCCATTATTGGCTTTTTATTGTAACTGTTTTTTATACAGGTATATACCTTTAATGGGGTTGGGTGTATTAGTGAGGTTTGTGTATTTAAACCACCCTTTTTCCCGCCTGCTTTACCTATGATTAAGGACCAGTTAGGTCCAAAATGCTTCAGGGATTTTCAGGGTTGATTTACACATGTACTTTTTGTGTGTCACAATGTTTTTAACTCTTCACTAAAATCTTTGATACTTTATTACACACTGAGTGATCAAGCAACTTTAGTTTGGCCAACCCTGGTGGGCACATGGAAGAAATGTCATGTTTTTCCATGTCCATCTGCACCTGGAAAGTAAATAGCCTGTGCCTTCTAGCAGCCAGAAAGCATACTCAGCACACCCACATTTTTATGGTACAGACAACACAAAGCATCTATTTTGATGCTCCAAGTTCTTTTTACATAGGTATACAAGAGGAAAGAGAGTGTCACTGCTGGATATACTATACAATATTAATATCTTTAAAGGGATAGGAATACTTGGTTTGTAAAAATATATATATTGTACCGTTTATCCCCCTGGGTAAAAACAAGAGTACTCCCACTACTGAAAAGTGTAGCTGTTACACCATCCTATGGAGATTTATGGTCCGTGAACCAGAGCGGTCCATAGGATGGTGTAGCAACAGCCCCACTGTACAATTTCAGGCCACTGTGATGTTACACCTAAAAAATTCAAATTTGGGCTGTAATAACTTTTGAATAAAACACCTTTCAGCAGTGGGAGTACTCTTGTTTTACCCAGGAGGATAAACTCTACTATATATATATATATATATATATATATTTACGTATATTAAGTATTGCTATCCCTTTAATTATAACAAAATAAATAAGAACATGATATGGATATCCACAATATTAAAATGCTTTAAAAAGCTGTGTGCAATATTATATTAAAAATATTTAACCAATATCAAATACTTTGGGATTTTTGCATTTTAAGCAAATCAGAGGTCCTCCTTTATTTAGTAGTTATTAAATGGAGACCTACTTTTGTTTGTCTGTATTTCAGAACTGTCCCAAAGTTCTTAAGATCCTAAATGTTTTTTTGTCTTTGCCAATAATCGGTATCGACAAATTTCTAGACACTTATGAATGAAGATTTTATACTCTAATCTTTTTTACTTTCTTACCTCTCCCATCCTTGTAGACACACTGTGGGTAAATTTCTCTCTTTACCTCCCGACTCTGTATATCTGTGTCCTTTATTTTTGCAGGCAGGGGTATGGGTCTCTCGCCTGTATGTTGGATCCGATGTTCCTTGATCTTCCTCCCGTCTGCAGCGGGCAGGGATCTCTTCCCAGGCTTCTCTTCAATTGACCACCTCCTAGATACTAGTTTTTGGGAAATTTTCCTTTATAAACAATAGTGTAGATCTAGAGACTCTCTCTCTGCTATGCCAATGCCAGCAAACCTGCTTTTCACATACAAGCAATCTTTAGTGCCTGATAGGAAAACAGATTGATGCTGACCTAAGTGTTGGATTTATACAACAATGGGTGTTATACACAAAACAAAAGAGGGATAGTGTCACGGTGTACAGGCAAAAGAAGGACAGACACAATTGTATAAAATATGACCACCTTTATTTATAATTTACAGCAATAATAGTATAGCCCACACAACCCCAGACAAGCAAATAGGACCCAAGGTCCCTCCGGAGCTGCACACTGTGCTGTGCACTGCAATACTCAAGGTCTCGAGACTAGGGAAGTGGCTTAAGTGGGACAACAGTGAATGGTAGAATATGTGTAAGTCACCACTTGGTCTGCGAACAGAGGCAACAGAGAGCAAAAGCAGACCAGAGCCAGGAGGCACGAAGACTACAGGTCAGGCAAGCAAGTAGTGTAGGGAGCATGTAGGCAGCCAGAGTCACAAGTGAGACAAGCTGGGGACTATACGGAGCAAGAGTAACCAGGCCACTGGTCAGGCAACCGGAGACTATGCTGAGCGAGTAGGAGCCAGGGCCACTGCTCAGGCAAACCAAAGACTACAAGGAGCAAAAGTAACCAGTTCCACAGGGAAGGCAACCAGAGGCTACACTGAGCGGGTAGTAGCCAGGGCCACTGGTCAGGCAAACTGAGGACTACAAGGAACAAAAGTAACCAGGCCCACAGGGAATGCAACAGGAGGCTACACTGAGCAGGTAGTAGCCAGGGCCACTGGTCAGGCATACCGGGGTCATACACAGAGCAAGCAGTCAGCCAGAACCACAGGTCAAAAACAATGTGGGAAGGTCAGACAAGCCAGGTATCACGGTGCCCGTGTTTCCTCTGGCGACATCGCTATGTCCGGTTTACTTCCTGCTTGTCTTTTATTGGCTGCTGGGCTTTATCTCCGCCCAGTTCTAGCCCTTAATTACTCAGCCCTGTCAGTTCATGGGCGCCCTTTCCTGGTGTTCCAGTCACTAGCGCTTGTTCCTGACTTTCGTGTGAATCCTGTGTATGACCCGGACTGCCTCACTACTCTGCCTGTTCTGTTCCTGCTCTGTGTACCGACCCGGCCTGGCTGACGTTCCTGCTCTGTGTACCAACCCAGATTGGCTGACGTTCTTGCTCTGTGTACCAACCCAGCCTGGCTGACGTTCTTGCTCTGTGTACCAACCCAGCCTGGCTGACGTTCCTGCTCTGTGTACCGACCTGGATTGGCTGACGTTCCTGCACTGTGTACCGACCCGGCCTGGCTGACGTTCCTGCTCTGTGTACCGACCCGGCCTGGCTGACATTCCTGCACTGTGTACTGCTTCCGTCCAGCTGTGTCCTGTCTGGAAGGCTTCCCTCCTGTGCCGCTTACTGTCTCTAGACAGTCACTGGTTGCCTCGATCTCGCACTGCATCTGCAGCACTGTTACTGTGACCCTGCCTCATTACCTGTGCGCTGTTGTATCCTTTCACTTCAGTGTCTGGACCTGTTGGTTGACCCCGGTATGCTTGACCTGTCCACCACATACCTCCGAGGTTGGGTTCATTCTTGGGCACCTCGGTTAGTCTCCACTGCCTGGCAGTCCATTCCAGGTCTGAGCGTTCGTTAACCCTTCACGGGTTGGTGCTGTTGCACTTCATGGTCACAGTCTTCCTCTGTCAGCTGTGTGTTACATGGTGATAACCTGCTGCTTGTCACTCTCAGTCTGTTCTGTCAGTCTGGGAAATACCTTTACCGCTTCTGCTTGGCAGTACAGTGTGTCTACACATTCTGGACAGTTCCGTTGTTGTTGCCATCAGGACCCTACAGTCTGGAGCCTCCGATTGGACTGTATAGGGTCTCTGTCCACTGGTCTCCTGTCCTGAGCCTTCATTGGTCTCTGCTTAGCTAGTCTATCCCTTACTACCCTTATTAGGGATAGTAGTGGCCTCCGTCTCAGCCACCCCTATTGTGGCTTACCGTTTTGGGTTCGCTCTCCGCGTGGAGAGTCTCCGCTGACCTCTGCACTACTAGGGCCTGCCGGCATCCCTTGGAATAGTAGTTGTCTCTACTCCTCTGCTCTTCTGGATTCACATGAACTGTTGACCCGACCTGTGTCAGTATTGTACCTTTGGTACCTACTGGACGTGTGGGTTACTGTAAAACTTGTGGCCTGACCTGTGTCAGTATTGTAACATTTGTACCTACTGGACCCGTGGGGTACTGTATATAGAGAGCAAATAAAAATTCCTTCAGTGCTTCAAAATACTTTGGAGGCCTCTCTAGCATTTAAGGGGTTAAAATCAGTGGATATTTTTTTGTCCGTGGAGTTTTTCCCAGAATTCTTTGTGCATACAATGCAGATTTAGGTTTACCACATTTCCTTCCTGCCATTTAGAAGCACTGCTGAGACAAGAGCAGAGAGTATTTCTACTTGGGCCCAGTGCAGCTGTGAGGGAGAGTTCATGTGGCATCAGTGTATGTCAGTGAGCTTTCCCCAGATCACCAAAGAGTTCTAAATACTATACAGACAATTTCACACTGATTTCTTTAACAGAAAGTGACACCTGTACTTGGCTACAAGAAAATTGACATCAAGCCTCAAACAACAAAAATGGCGATGCAGCGCCTGATGTGTCACTAGTGTTTAGATCTCTGTCTTTCAGAGACATAATTCCAGGACTTTGCATTGTCCCAGAAGAAGGCTGCAAATAACAGGACATAAATTTAAAATCCAGAACTGCCTAATCCAAAACATGTGGTCACCCTGTCCAGTTTACACAAGACATAGTTCATGAAGCTAAGCAGTGTTTCAGGGTATGAGAAGAAAGCAATGAAATCCACTGTAGATGTGTCCAAAAACAAGGTCACCAGTATTCCTTAATTATTTATATGTGTTAGTCTAAGGGGTTTTCTTGGTCTGCATGGTCTGTCAGTGCTCATAATGTTGTTGTGGAATAATAGTTCTGATTGTTTAGATTTGTTTATGTGGATCACCATAGACACTACTAAGGAGCTTCTAGGAACAAACCGTGAATCACTATGTTCTGTCCAAGGTTTACGCTGTAAATGAATTAGTTATGTTGTGCAGTTACCATAGAACTAACAACTTACTCTTACTAGAGCAGTTTATTATAATGAATCCTGTAGCCCTAATATGGAGAATAATCTCTATTATTGTTTTATATTCTATGATTCATTTTGGTTTAGGTATGTGCAGTTTAACAGTTTTCTAGATGTGTTAATATATATAGATCCAAAACTGAGTTAGATTTTGGGTTATCCTTAGTTAAAAAAAAAATTACATTTTGGGCCTTATTTATTAAAAAACAGTTCTGGGGCAAACTAAGTACACAATAGAGAACAAATATACTTTCCAATTATTTAACCTTCGGAGTGCCAGGGGGCATCGGAAGCCTTGCACTGCAATACTTTGTATACCTCTCTCACACTCAGGGTTCAATTGGACTTTTAACCCTTACAGTGCTATAGTGGTCTGCAACACATTGCAAAAATGGGAATCCTTGGGAACTTTTATGTGACCTCAGTGGTGCAGATAGATTTGCTTTTACACATAAGGCCTTGTGTCAGTGCTTATCTATCAGGGCACAGTGGCGCTTTGTTGCACCTCGAACATCCACTTAGGGTGCTGCCATTTTCTATAAAGACATTTACAAAAATGTGAATGTTCAGCATGAAAGCTTTATTTATGATAGTTGCTCTGTGCAATATGTTTAGTTATTCTAATTCTGAGACCTAAGAATCCTATAATATAATTTGCTAGGATACGTCGCTCATAACACGCACATGTACAGTAGAGACTGCCCGAACAATGCAGTCATGCACAGTAGAGACTGGCCAAATGTGCCGGCCTCCAGTCTGAGTGTGAGACAAGAAACAAGATGGTGGCATGACTGATCCAGAGAGGGGCGCTCCGAACAGCTCACTGTCTGACTCCGTTAGTAAGTATATATTTATGTATTTTTTACCCTTTATTTACAGCCAAATTCTAAATTGCATGTTATGGGGGTCCTGAGAAAAAAAGAAGATTGAGAACCACTGCCCTGTGTGAGGGAGACCTCTAACGTTCAAGGGATTAAACAGACCCATTTAAAGCGGAACTACCACCCAATAAGTATATTGACCCACATAATTGCACATCTGGTGACTAGCTGCTCAGTAGTGCTAGTTGCCAGAATTCTTATCAGATTAAAGAGAAATTGCGATTCTTCATTGACTGAAAGCAGGACGGAGCGCAGACATCTTGAATGGTGACGTCCGCGCGCCTGCGCTGTCAGTCCCAACCGGGTCTAGGAGGCGTTGCTATGAGCCGATCGGCTCTAAAAGTGTGATAGCCAGTGGCACAGGAAAAACTGTGCAGATAGAAGGAATAATGGATTCTACTAAGTATCAATACATTCTGGAAGCTAATGTATTACAGTCAGTGAAGAAACTGATGTACAAAAGATATATAGTAAACCTGCGCAAAAGAAAGAACAAGTGAAATAAATATAAAAATATAATCTAAAAGAGAATGGTCTGATGGAGGGGGACTGAGTAAGATATTCACCAAAAAATGTAAAGTAAATGGAAAAAAACATAAAAGATAATGAATAATAGTACAAACAATGTCCTCAAATAACTGTCCAGAGGTCTATGTTAGTAAAGCATATGAATGGAGATGTTATATGACAATGATGATGAAAAATGAATGAATGAAGTCACAATTCATGGAAATGTCAGTTGCTGCTAATCCATTCAAAAAGTGGCCTTGTCCACCGTAAAGTCATTAGAGTATAGCAGAGATGGGATAGCACAAAACTGGACAAAAAACACAAAGAGTTAAAGAAAACTAAGTGTAGTATTTATTAATCTTCAGCATATAAAGATATATAAAATTGCACTCACATTTAGCCCGTCTTGGGCTTTATGCATTACAGAGGTCCCTTCCTCAAATAGCCAATGAAACTGTGTCCCCGAAATCCTGTTCTTTGTAGTCCTGTATGTTGCTCCTGGATGATGCGATCTGATGTAGTTCCAGTGTCCACAACTGTGTATCAAGTTGGTATTCCCAATAACTGGTTACGGGATAATACAAGCTGAACCCAGATGAACTTCGCCGACATGCGGAGTAATTTAAAACGATGGAAAAGTACATATGGGAGTGATAGACCAGGAAAGTCCAGTGTGTGCCTCGTGGATACAGGCCCACACTGCGGGCCACAGGGCAATGTGACTAGCAAAAATCTAAGGAGGCAGGGATTCCACAGGGGGTGTAGGAGGGACCTAGGGTGACGTGCAGGAGAGACCCGACGAGTGTCGTGGAGCTCCGACTCCATTTCCTCAGGGGTTAAGATAGATGTACAA
Organism: Rhinophrynus dorsalis; assembly: GCA_037306005.1. Taxonomy (NCBI): domain Eukaryota; kingdom Metazoa; phylum Chordata; class Amphibia; order Anura; family Rhinophrynidae; genus Rhinophrynus; species Rhinophrynus dorsalis. The sequence continues at coordinate 184,469,714 of CM074725.1, read as the reverse complement.
CCACTCTGTGGATCTATATATACTCTATCTTAATTTGTCATAAAAGTATAATTGTAATCAACACCAAAGGGAAAATTGTTACATATCACAAAGTACAACAAATACAATAAAAGACAATATAATAAAAATGTTTATATATAATATGTAATATTTTATTTTTGTATTTTACAAACATTTTTATTATATTGTCTTTTATTCATGAATGGTGTCCCTGAAGAAAGCCCCAGAGTGGACTGAAACGTCAGACTTTTCCGGCAGTATGCTTTTTAAAATGTTTTAAGTTTTGTTAATAAAGCAAGATTTTTTATGAGAGGGAGCTCGGCTTATATTTGTACGAGAACTGTTGAGATTTTCTTTAAGCCTGGAAGAACCCCATTAATTTAAGCGTGTGCAATGATCCCTTTGGTGAATTGAAACTACTTGCTCATTGTGATCGCAATATTCGGGACATTAGGTAAGTGGGACATCACGGGTACTTATTACACTGTATCCCAAAGCATGCTCACCACTATGTAACAGTGCACCCTGCTGATGTAGTTTCTCTGGTTATTTGAATGAATGATCTTAACATCTTATTCGCTATGTTTTATGTGTCGATTACAATGTCTTAATTCAGACTCCTGTGCGGTGCGATGCACAGAACGTGGAACTTACGAAACATTTTGCGATAAGAGATTGCCTCCCAGATCGTTTAAGTATGGACACTTAGTATCTTTCTCTTTTGGTTACATTGTATGAAACTTTTTTCTTCATAGAGAATTTCTTGCAACACGATTGGGTGATGACTAGTGTTGAGCGAGCGTGCTCGGCCGATGCTCGGATCGGCTCGAGCATCGCTCTGCTCGGCACATGGCGGTACTCGTCGAGTTCCGCCATGTGCTCTCCCGCCATGTTCGGGTGGCGGGGATCTGTGCCGGAAGAGGCACAGATCAGAAGACGCTCCGCTGGACCACCAGGGACTGGAGGTACGGGGGCATTGCGGAGATGAAGGGGGCATTGCGGAGATGAAGGGGGACATTGTGGAAGAGGGGCATAGACTCTATGCCCCTCTTCCACAATGTCCCCCTTCATCTCCGCTATGCCCCTCTTCCACAATGTCCCCCTTCATCTCCGCTATGCCCCTCTTCCACAATGTCCCCCTTCATCTCCGCTATGCCCCTCTTCCACAATGTCCCCCTTCATCTCCTCTATGCCATAGAGGAGATGAAGGGGGACATTGTGGAAGAGGGGCATAGCGGAGATGAAGGGGGACATTGTGGAAGAGGGGCATAGCGGAGATGAAGGGGGACATTGTGGAAGAGGGGCATAGCGGAGATGAAGGGGGACATTGCGGAGATGAAGGGGGACATTGCGGAGATGAAGGGGGCATACAGAGATGAAGGGGGCATACAGAGATGAAGGGGGCATACAGAGATGAAGGGGGCATACAGAGATGAAGGGGGCATAGCGGAGATGAAGGGGGCATAGCGGAGATGAAGGGGGGCATTGACCAGGCACCCTCCCCTCATCAGAGCAGGGGGTGCCTGGTGTAATGCTCGTGTCGCCCCATTGAAGTCAATGGGGCTCGGGTGCTCGGCCGAGCACTCGAGCCTCAGGGGGTGCTCGGTCAGAGCACCCGAGCATCGGGGTGCTCGCTCAACACTAGTGATGACATTGCTCCATAGGGACACCTCTGATGTCCACATATGAGTGACGTCACCACTTGTCCACGGGCCACGCGGGTTAGGTGTTTGGTCTATTTAAACCTTCCTCCACCTTGTTTGTATTGTCTTGAGAAAGGTCCTGTCGCAGGACCGAAATGTTGACCTCATTATTGATACTTTGCCTTATTAAAAGTTTATCAGCCAAGTCCCACTGGTGCTGCCTTTTTTCCTGTTCTACTTACATGCTCATCCCGAAGGATTGTGCACCTGGGCACAGCTAAGAGTGAGTGCTTCCAACATTTGGACTGTGTGTGTATTATATATAGAGATATATAGAGATATATAGAGATATATAGAGATATATAGAGATATATATAGAGAGAGAGAGAGAGAGAGAGAGAGAGAGAGAGACAGAGCAAAAATCAAGCAAACGATGCACATTTGATCAACCAAATGAAAACAGCACAAAGAAAAATCAAATATTTTAAAGGCACTTGACCAATGAAAATAGAATGAAAAAATATTAAGTGGTTTTTATTGAACAAAGTAAGATGAGATCAAGTATGAGGAGTGCATTTGATCAATAAAAGCCCTCCAGGATCAACAAAGCTTGCAAAATGGCGATTATGGTGTATGAAAATTAAAAAGCAAAACACTTTTATTAAAGAAAAACACTTTTATCATTTAAAGAGGCACTGAAATTTTGAATATAACTTTTATGGTTCCATGAACATTGAAAAATTATAAGGACCAAATATATATATATATATATATATATATACACACATATACACACACACACACACACACACATTAAAAGGAATTCTGCAGATGATTTTCTAAAACGTTAACCAATTGCACTGAGGCAAGTATGCTGAGATTGGCTGGGAAAGAAATCCTAGCTAATCACGGTATAAATGACTAACTACCCTTGAACTAGTGATAAAAGCTGAAGACTAAGTCTTGTAAATCTAGTTGGATCAGTGGCTGACATGTATGACAATGCCATCATAGATTTAAAGCTCTTTTTTTTTGGGGGGGGGGGTTCACCTCACATCGTAAGTAATAACTTTATACACAGAGGGTGTATTGTTTGCGGTTAACATGTTGTTAGTAGCATTGTGGAAATTAGGACATTTCATACACAAATCCTTTGTTTGTCTGTAATATTTATTTGCATATTTTGCAGGTTTCTAAAGCTAGTAATGATTACAGTACTTCTACCTAAGCTATGTATTTGTTTCAGTAGACTGGAAAATGCTTTGCCTTCACAGATGGGTGCTGCTAAGATGTTTCTTCCAAATTCATCTCTTGCCAGGCTTTATTACTAATACACAAACTGAACTAAAAGATTCCAGGCTCTCACACTGTCCCGGGATAACCCAGCATTGCTGTGAGCAGTAGATCTTTTACGAGTTGGAATGTGTAAAGAACACCTTATAAACTCAGTAATGCTATTTGGACTTGTCCAAGAATATTATAGCTGTCTTCACAGTTCTGAATTATGCAATCTGTTAATGCCATGACCTTACAGATCTGAATGCCAGAGGATGATGTTGTTAATGAGAAACTTTATGACCACAAACATGAACATAATTAAAAAAAATCTGACAGATGGATGACACACTGTACAAATGGGTATTATTGTGTTCAGCACCCTCATGGTGAATATATTTATATGAGCTTACTTAAGCCCTTGGATACTAAACATATCTCCAACACATGGTGGCATCTCTAGCATTCAAGAGTTTAATTTGTCTTTGAAGCAATAGTACAAAAAGCAAGTTAACAAACACATAACTCATTCAATATAAGGTTATGTTAAGCTCTGAATTTCAAATACCTATAAAGATGATTATAAAATTTAATTGAAGACCAGTTGGCACATTGTGAATTCTAATGGCTTGATGTAAAAAACTTTGAAAAGAAGGTATCAAGGAGCCTTATACATGTTAAAGGGGAATATGCTGTTTTACTTTTGTTTTGAGATGGGAAAACTTTTTTTCACCTCAAAATGAAACAGGAACATCATCACTGAGTTCCCACCTGACATAAAAACCACATATCTTATTGGGGAACACATAGTCAACATGTCATAGGTACCTCAACTAGCAGCAGCAGAAGCACTCCTAAAAGTTCCCAGGGGTGTGGGGCACATAACATAGTAGCGCTGTTGATGGGCCAGAAAATGTGTCAAAATTTCACTAATTTGCAGTAACACCTATGTAATGGCTTTTACTGCTGTCCTTGAAATGCCAAACACAGAGAAGAATGACTCTGAGTTTGTTGGAGGAGATGAAAAGGATCATCGAACGCCGCTGTCACCACCACCACTACGTCCACCGCTACAAGTTATGTTGTTAAAGCAAAAAAGTTACACAGTTCTGCTATGTACCATCAACCCACACTTCCTGAGTTCTTGGGAAAAAGTCAAAAGCTTCACAAAAATAATCCTAAAGTACACCTGTGGAATGCCAAAGTTGTCAATGTTTTTTCAGTTGACATGTTGCCTTATTCCTTTGCACACATTAAAGAACTGATGTCACGTGTTTCATCTGTTTGACAGCCATGCAGACTCAGTGTGTGTGTGTGTGTGTGTGTGTGTGTGTACGTTAGAGCATTTGTAAGAGCAGAATAAGGCCATTGCTGAGTATGCAATCCAAGAACTGGAAGTCTTTGGATGGAGCAACTTTATTACTTGATCAAAGGCAACTAATGTGTGGCTTATGTGAGCTGCTGAACCATTTTGAAAAGGCCACATTTTTAGTTGGTTGTGTAGGGGTAAAAATTAGTGATATTCTTTCACCGATGTAATTACTGCAGAAAACAGTGAGGAACATGGCAAATCTTACTATAATGACAACACAGACACGCAACAGCTAGCGAAGGACATGTTAGCATGCTTTGGTCCAGATCCATACATAGTGCACATTAAAAACAATGAGAAACACATTTTTGCTACTTTGCTGGACCCCCACTTTAAACATAACATTTCTAAAGTTATGCGAAAACGTGATCAATTTGTACCAAGGCGTGATCATCAGCATCTCTTTGAGGAATCAGATTCTGTCAAAGAATATAAAGATGTGGTTATAGATAGAGTGAAGTGTTGCATTGTGGAGATTGAGAGAAAGAAAATTAGAACCACAAAACTAGCAAAAAGCATAGGGAAAGGGTTTATGCCATCAGCAGCAACAACATCTGCAAAAACATCCCAAAAAGTTTCTCAACACATTATCATCACAGAAAACAATTCATGTGTCTCAGGGGCAGCAATCTAACATTTGTGATGGTGCTGGTGATTTTATTCCAGAGTAAGAGTTGGTAACTGATACACATGAACACGTTATAGCTCATATGAGTGGTACCACTGCATGTGAGATGGTTACAGAATACTTGTGGGACAGCAACACACTAGTCTGGAACAATTACCCCATTGACTACTATCAAACAAAATGGTGTCTGTGGTCAGCACTGACATGTACTGTCATAGATAGTGATGAGCGAGCACCCCAATGCTCGGGTGTTCGGGTGCTCTGACCGAGCACCCCCTGAGGCTCGAGTGCTCGGCCGAACACCCGAGCCCCATTGAAGTCAATGGGAGGACTCGAGCATTACACCAGGCACCCCCTGCTCTGATGAGGGGAGGGTGCCTGGTCCATAGGAAAAGGGCAGAAAAGGATGGAAACACCACAGAAATGGTTCAGGGACAGCATAGGGAGGATGTCTGGATGCACCTTGGACTCCAACATCGCTGCTGGGAACGATCTTTCGCCCGTAGTACGCCATTTTTACAGACTGACCATAAAACACACAAAAAGGAAAATAAAAACGACTTTAGGCGAAAAATTGTTACCAAACAATATTTGCTGTATATTTACTTGTATATCATCTGCAAATTCTCCCAAAAATTTCCTTGATTTTCAGAACTGAGGCCATGATTAAGAGGGAAACGTGCGCAGAGGCAAATTCTCCCAAAAATTTCCTTGATTTTCAGAACTGAGGCCATGATTAAGAGGGAAACGTGCGCAGAGGCAAATTCTCCCAAAAATTTCCTTGATTTTCAGAACTGAGGCCATGATTAAGATGGAAACGTGCGCTGAGCTGACCATCTAAAACATTATGGGTGAGGGTCTGCTGCAGAGCTGACCATCCTAAACATTATATGCGAAGGCCCGCTAGTGAGCTGACGCTATAAAACATTATATGAGAGGGCCCGCTAGAGAGCTGACCCAATAAAACATTATATGAGAAGGCCCGCTGGTGAGCTGACCTATATAAAAATTGGCAAACAGGGCCCGCTGGTGAGCTGACCCTATATAAAAATTATATCACAGGGCCCGCTGGTGAGCTGGCCCTATATAAAAATTATATCACAGGGCCCGCTGGTGAGCTGGCCCTATATAAAAATTATATCCAGGGCATATGGAAGAGGAGGAGGAGGATGAGAAGATTAAGAGTCAACCATATACCCGTTTTTTGGGTGGAAGGGGTGAATGGGAATACAGAGTATTCCCATCATTGTAAATAACATATATAAAGTGACTTTATGTTCCCCCGGGGCTTTCCTCCAGTGGAGTGGAGAAGTCAGGGGAAATCCAGGCCTTGTTCATTTTTATAAGTGTCAACCTATCAGCATTTTCGGTGGAAAGGCGGATACGCTTATCTGTTATGATGCCACCAGCAGCACTAAATACCCGCTCAGACAGAACGCTGGCGGCAGGGCAGGCCAGCACCTCCAAGGCGTAGAGTGCCAGTTCATACCACGTGTCCAGCTTGGACACCCAGTAGTTGTAAGGCACAGAGGGATCATTGAGGACGCTGACACGGTCTGCTACGTACTCCTTCACCATCTTCCAAAACTTTTCCCTCCTTGTGACACTAGGCTGCGCATCAGGGTGAGGGTGCTGGCGGGGTGTCATGAAGGTGTCCCACGCCTTGGAGAGTGTTGCCCTGCCTTTCTCGGAACTGCTGTGTGCTCCCCTTTTCTCCCCTTCTCGGTTGGCCAAGGTAGCACGTACTCTGCCGCCAGCGTTGTCAGATGGAAAATTTTGGAGCAATTTTTCGACAAGAACCTTCTGGTATTGCAACATTTTGCTTGTCCTCTCCACCGGAGGAATGAGAGATGAGAAATTCTCTTTGTAGCGGGGGTCCAGAAGGGTGAACACCCAGTAATCCGTGTTGTCTAAAATGCGTACAACGCGTGGGTCACGGGAAAGGCAGCCTAACATAAAGTCAGCCATGTGTGCCAGAGTACCAACAGTCAAGATTTCGCTGTCCTCACCAGGAGGATGACTCTCAATATCCTCATCCTCTTCCTCCTCTTCTGCCCACCCACGCTGAAGAGATGGAACTAAAGTTCCATGGCTACCCTCTGTAGCGGAGGCAACCGTGTCTTCCTCCTCCTCCTCCTCCTCCTCCTCCGCCTCCTCCAATTGTCGCTGAGAAGACGAAGTGAGGGTGCTCTGGCTATCACCTTGTGTAAGCTCTTCCTCCCCCATTTCCACCTCTTCCACATGCAAAGCGTCGGTTTTAATTGTGAGCAGCGAGCGTTTCAGTAGACACAGAAGTGGGATGGTTACACTGATAATAGCGTTATCGCCGCTCACCATCTGTGTCGATTCCTCAAAATTGCGTAAAACCTCGCAGAGGTCTGACATCCATTCCCACTCCTCACTTCTGATTACAGGAAGTTGAACGGAGAGGCGACGACCGTGTAACAGCTGGTACTCCACTACTGCCCTCTGCTGCTCACAAAGCCGGGCCAACATGTGGAAGGTGGAGTTCCAGCGCGTGCTCACGTCACACAGCAGCCGGTGAGCTGGCAATTGTAAGCGCTGCTGCAGCTTCAACAGGCGGCTGAAGCTGTTGATGACTTACGGAAATGTGCACACACGCGGCGCACCTTGGTCAAGAGATCATGCACATTGGGGTAGGTTTTTAGAAATCGCTGCACCACTAAATTAAATACATGCGCTAGGCATGGTACGTGTGTGAGCTTGCCGAGCTCCAAAGCCGCCACCAAGTTACGCCCATTATCACACACAACCATGCCTGCTTGCAGGTTGAGTGGCGAGAGCCACTGCTCGGTCTGGTGACTAATCCCCTGCAACAGCTCTGAGGCCGTGTGCTGTTTGTCCCCAAGGCAGATCAGCTTCAGCACGGCCTGTTGACGCTTCCCCACTGCAGTGCTACACTGCTTCCAGCTACTGGCTGATGGGGGAGTGGCGGTGTGTGTAGAGAATTCGGAGGTGGAAACGGAGGAGGAGGAGCCAATAACGTAGGTGCTGGTGGAAACCCTGATGGAGGTAGGGCCCGCAATCCTCGGCGTGGGTAGCACCCGTGCCATCCCAGGGTCCGAGTCGCTCCCAGCCTCCACGACATTCACCCAGTGTGCCGTCAGGGAAATGTAGCGTCCCTGGCCACAAGCACTTGTCCATGTGTCAGTCGTTAAGTGGACCTTCCCAGTAACTGCGTTGGTCAGGGCACGGGTGATGTTACGGGACACATGGTGGTGTAATGCGGGGATGGCACACCGGGAAAAGTAGTGGCGGCTGGGGACCGCGTACCGAGGGACAGCTGCTGCCATCAGGCTGCGGAAGGACTCAGTGTCCACAAGCCTAAATGGCAGCATTTCGATGGCCAGTAATTTTGAAAGGTGTGAGGTTAGTGCTATGGCCTGTGGGTGGGTGGCTGGGTACTTTCTCTTGCGCTCAAATGCCTGGGGTAACGACATTTGGACGCTGTGCTGGGACAGGGAAGTGGATGTGGTCGCTGATGGTGCTTCAGATGCTACAGGTGCAGGGCGGGAGGTATGCGGGCCTGCGCCTTCGACAGGCGATTGGCCGGCACCGAAAACAGGGGAAGAGGAGGCAGTGGTGTGGCCTGCAGACACAGATTGGCGATCCGGGCGTTCCTCCCACTTATTACGGTGCTTGGATGCCATGTGTCGGATCATGCTGGTGGTGGTGAGGTTTCTAGTGTTCATGCCTCGGCTCATTCTGGTGTGGCACAGGTTGCAAACTACAATTCTTTTGTCGTCCGCACTTTCCTTAAAAAAACGCCATACCGCGGAACACCTACCCCTTGGCAAGGTAGATTTACGCAAGGGGGTGCTCCGTGGAACATTTGCGGGCCGGTTTGGTGCGGTCCGCCTTCTTTCTGTAGCCACACCACTGCCTCTTCCAGCCTGTTGCGGTGCTGCAGATGGCTCACCCTCAGGACTGCTGTCATCGCTCGGCTCTACACCTTCCCAGGTGGGGTCAGTCACCTCATCGTCCACCAAGTCCTCCTCCACTTCCTCACTCTGATCATCCTCCTCAAGTCTTGATCCCACCACATACTCAGTCATTGACAACTGTATAATATTCTCCTCAACAAGGTCTTGAGACGGAAATAGTGGTTGATTTAATGGCAACTGTGTATCATCATCATCATCCACTACTTCCTTTGACCTTAAATGCCGTTCACATCTGTCATCTTCTTGTGATTGGGTAGCCTCTAGAGGTTGTGAATCAGGGCACAAGATGTCATGTTCCTCTGCAAGCGTGCTTGGAGAGAGGGTCAAATGAAGGATTGGTGATGAGACGAGCTCCTCACTATATCCCAGTGTGGGATCACTTCTTTGACCAGACCGTGTATGGTGGGAGGAAGGATGATCAGAGTGAGGATTATGTTGACCAGACTCTTGGCTACTGAGAGTGGACTTGGTGGAAGACAGGGTGGTGCTTAACCGACTGGAAGCAGTATCAGCTGTCATCCAACCGACCACCTGTTCGCAGTGGTCGGACCTCGAGAGTGATGTCCTGCGACGCCCTGTAAAATTACACATGAAGCTAGGTATGGTGGATGTCTCTCTTTCTTGTGCTCTGGCACCAGGCACAGTTTCTCCGCGTCCTGACCCGCGCCCTGAACTTTCAGGATCACGTCCACTTCCCCGTCCCTTTTTACCCGCCTTCTTCATCTTACACAGAATATGTGACTTTAATATTTGAGTTTGAAAACTTAACAGTATTTCTTATTATTCTGCAACTCTGCACAGTACACAGAATGTGCTGCTAAACGGCGGTGAAACACACTGAATGGAATATGTGACTTTGATATTTTAGTTTGAAGACTTAACAGTATTTCTTCCTATTCTGCAACTCTGCACAGTACTCAGAATGTGCTGCTAAACTGCGGCGACGCACACTGAATGGAATACGTGACTTTGATATTTTAGTTTGCACACTAAACAGAATGTGCTCTAATCTGCAACTGTGCACACTAAACAGAATGTGCTCTAATCTGCAACTGTGCACACTAAACAGAATGTGCTCTAATCTGCAACTTTTCACACTAAACAGAATATTTTTTTTTTTTTTTTTTTTTTTTGTTTTTTTCCCCCCCACACAAAATAACCTGCTGCCCCCACACACAGTAGTCCTAAAAAGGACTTTTGGTTCTTTTTTGTCACAATTTTTTTTTTCCTCCCTACACTGCCTTTCCCTTCCTATCCTCAGCTCTCCCTGGCTCAGACTGAGCCGAACTCGATGGTCAGGTGCTATACAGCACCCGACCACGGGTTCTGGCCAGCCAATCAGTGTAATGCCAGCAGCCAACATGGCTGCTGGCATTACACCGATGTCAGAGCCTCCCTGCACGTTTATTGGCTGCGCAGCAGCCGCAAAACGTGCGGGGAGGAGACCCGAACATGGCGGGCGAGCACATGCGGTACTCGTACGAGTACCGCCATGTGCCGAGCAGAGCGATGCTCGAGCCGATCCGAGCATCGGCCGAGCATGCTCGCTCAACACTAGTCATAGAAACCCTTAGTTGCCCACCAGTAAGAGTGCAGTCGGAGCAGATTTTCAGTGCGCTTGGTTACGTTATTAATGACACAGGACATGGCTACCAAGCAGAGGCAGTTTGGGAGACTTACATTTCTGAAAATGAACCTGCATCTAGTTTTATTTTTTTTTATTATCTCTTTAAAAAATAATGTTTAGCATAGCAGCAGGCTTATAGAAAGAAAATACTTCCTGAAAGTGAAACATCAAAATGTTACAGCAAGGCTAGGCTTGAAAATAAATGATTGTGGGCTTCCAACAAGCCCTGAAAAAATGTGTATGCACTACTGAGCTAGTGCCAGCAGTGCTAGATGTCTGGTGGTGGCACTGACAAATGCCACTAGTGACATTTTGGCATTTGCTACCTATTTAATTCTAAGTTGTCTAAGCAGCAGGAGGATTAGGCTGCTCCGTGGGACTAGTATCATCAACAGTGACATGAGATAGTCAGTGGCACAATAATGGTTCTACTTGCCAGTAGCTCTAGTACTGTTGCTGAGGCAGCAGGAAACACCACAACAAACACCTGCAGCACTTCAATTCCATCTAGTGAGAAGAAGTTGGCCAATTATGATTCTCCACCTGCTTCTCCTCTAAAATCATAGATATGTTTGAATATTATTTCTACCTTGAGAGCAGGAGGGAACTGTGCCTTACCAATTACTACAATTTGCACAATGTGTGCAAGGAAACATGAAATAGGAGAAGGATTATCATAACTGACACATCTACTCTTATATTGAGCAACAAGCACAAATGCAACCAATCACCTTGATGATTGAGTCAGCCATGTTAAACCATCACCCAAGAAATGAAATGCCATCACTATGGCCTTTTCTGCTCTGCTAGGGACACATGGGGAGAGGGGCTATGCACTAAGGTAGGATAAAGGGTGATAAAGAGGAGATGACTACTCTAGTAATGTAATATCTCCAGTTCCTATGTCATTCTATACAGTCCATGCACTAAGGTTTCCAAAGATGGAGAAATCTTAGTGCATTGGCTCCACAGAAAAACAGAGACTGGAGAAATGATATCACTGAAGAAGTCATCTCCACTTTATCACCTCTTTATCAAGCCTTAATGCATAACTCCCATGATATCAAGAAGATTTATAAAAATAATAAATATTCCCTAATGCCAGCTTAGCAGATTTAGTGATATGGAATGTCCACAGATGCTGCCTGATGCCCTGCATTTGATTGCTCTCCACAACATTGCCATTTATTGCCGGTGCTCCACACAATGTGCAATGGGTGGACACAAACTGCCAGATCCTCACATCTACAAACTTCCTATCAGCTGGTGGAGTAGGTATTGGAGGTAAAGGTGGCATACAAGAGGAGAAAGAGTACCCGAGGATACTGGAGTGGGACAATTTTCCCACACCCAGACCTCAGCAGAAGATGATGACTACACAGGTGTTATGCTCATCACCAAACTTCCAGGTTTGGTTTCTCATGCCATCCTCTTTGATTTTATCACCTTTTATTTCGACCCTTGGGGAGGGAAAAGGAGCACAGTGACATTAGCATTCTATTTCCATTTTTGGGGGTTTTGCTTCCACAAGCTTAACATTTGCCCTATTCACAACCTTATCACACATAGTGCACAGTGCAGTTGATGAATATTGTACTATGCCTGCCCAAAGGGAAACATAGTCCCACACCCATGATTTCAGTGTGGTGAGAGGTGGCAAAGAATGGCCTTCCTCTTTTCCAGAAGCCCCTTCACTGGCCGGACCAGGTGCTGCTGCTGCATCAGAATCAGCACTAGAGCTAGGACCAGGAGTAGTGATTGCAAGTGGAACATGCCCTAGTCCCACATTACTGCTTCCCGAACCCAGCCTCATGGTGGCCACGATGGTAGGTGGCATACTAGCTTGATCATCATCATCCTGCTGCTGTAACAGATGAACATCTGTCTCTGACATCTCAGCAATGAGAATTACACCAGCAACAAAGGCTAGAATGTCACTACTGGTGGTGATGATGCCCACCCCCCATTGGATCTCTTTCTCCTTTCATGATTGCTTTCTGCCCAAAATGCTCTCATACTCTTTTCTATCACCCTAACCCTCATCACCATCATAAGCAGTTTCTTGCTTTTCTATGGGACTGTTTGGTGATGACAAATGTGACAAAGGGTACCATGTTGTCACACTTTCCATCACTTCATCTAACTGTTCTGCTCATACTGTTGTCCAGTGAACCCTTCTTTATTATGTTTCCCCAGATCCCTAGTTACATTGTTAGAGGACTGTTCATGTGGGCAGAGGTAAGTGGGCTATCTTTGCTGCTGGTGCTGCTGGATTCCTCCATGTCTTATCCACCAGCATGAGCAGTGTCCCTCCAGATTCTCCTACTGTTCATTGTGCTAGTCAGCACACAAAACAACTATTTTTTTATTATTTACAGTTCTCTCTCTTTTCTGCCTTTTCTATTACATGCTGCGTGGTGGGAGGTTCTGTATTTTTATAACATGGGGGCAAGAAATTCGCCACCATTGAAAACATTGATAGAAAATGGAACCACTCTCTCTGGAAAAATCTGTAGGATGTCAGCAAAACAGAAAAAAAATCCATGGGCAGGAATTCACATGGGAATAACAAAAAATTATGCTTTTTTCACAAAAATTCTCATGGAACAAAATGGGACTTTTTGCCCATTCCTAAAAAGAACTTGTGTTACCCCATCTTTTTTTTTTATCTACATCAACATGGGGTTACTCCTAGGGTACTGTAAATCTGTACCATTTTGTGTGTGTCTGGTTTGTATCTTTATCCCTTTGTTGACTGGGGGGGGGGTTTACACTACAGAACAAAAACCAATTTTGGCCTTTTAAGTATGTCTTTGTTCAACCAAATTTTCCCTCTAATTCCTCAAATAATCTACAATTTTTTAAGGATAAATAAAGCTTTCTTTTTAAGTCATATTTATTGTATAAGCCACCATTTTCTATTTAGAAAAATGTTTTACCAGGAAGAATACATTGAGATTTCTCTTGTTTTCAATTGTCCTGTTACAGTTACATATTGTTTTTAGTTATAAAGAAACAGTTATTTTTAAGTATTTTAGACTGGGAGAAGATGATTTTTAGGGCAGGTTATTCCAGACCTTTGGAGCTCTTAAGTAGAAGGCTTCTTTCTTGTAGTGTACTATACTCAGTGAGTTGTTAGTAGTGGAGTGGAGGTTATAGTCAGTATGGAGTACTGGAGTGCACATACTGCTCAGATATATAGTCTGGTACCTTTCTAGATAAATGGTTATAATCCAGGCAAGAAAGGTGAAGGGTACGTCTTGATTCAACCATTAGCTAATTTAGTTTTTCATACATATCACAATGATGGGTTGTGTTAAGTATATTGGAGGATAAAGTGGCATAACGAGTTATACGGAGTGTCATATTTAGCAAAATGAATTTGTGGTGCTGGTGCATATACTATGTCCCCATATTCTATGATTGGCATTAATATCTGTTGGACAATATGTTTTCTTACCAAGGGACTTAACAGTATTTTTTTCTGAACAGAGCACCTACTTTGGGATAAAGTTTGGATGCACATTTATCAATATGAAGACCATACGTGAGGTTGGGGTCAAGCCACATACCAAGATATTTGTAGGAGTCCAACAGGGCTAAGTTACGATAAGACTCTGTTACAATGGATAGATTGGTATTGCAGAGACTATGCAGTTTGTGCTTTGTACCAAATAACATTGTGACCATTTTATCGGTGTTTAAGAACAGTTTGTTCTGTGCTATCCATGTTTCAGAGAAATCATGTTGTAATACTGCTTCTAGCTGAGGTACATTTGAATTTTTATCATATATTATGGTGCCATTTGCATACATGTGTACAGAAGAGGCTTTGAAAACCATGGATAGATCATTTATAAATAGAGAAATTAGAAGAGGGCCAAGGATGGACCCTTGGGGAACCCCACTTGTTACTTTGAGTGGAAGGGAAATATTGTTAGCAACAGACACATATTGCATTCTGTCTGATCAGATCCGAACCAGTTTAGAGAATGATTACCCAGTACTGAACTTTGTAGTTTACTTATCAGAATACTATGGTCTACTGTATCAAAGCCCCAAAGGACAAAATCTAGGAAAATAGCTCACCATTTTACATGCCAGTCTGGATATATTTGGATATTATTAGGAGAGCAGTGACTTTTGAGTGATTTGAACAAAAGCCTGAAAAATATGGTCAGCTGGTAATACCTTTATAGTTGCACATGGACACATTTCTCTAGGATATTAGTTAATGTGGGGAGTAGCGATATTAGTCTGTAATTTGATGCTCTAGCCACTTTCCAGACTTTGGGCATATACCAGATGATAGGGAGACATTAATTAGGATTGCAATAGGATGGCCAGTGACTGAGGCACTGAGCTTTAATAGCATTGCTGGTAGTTGGTCAGAGCCAGATTGCAATTTCTTTTTTGGGTTAATTAGGTGTTCATATATTTCACAATCATTACTGGCATGAAATTGAATTCAGGAGCATCAGTGGACCAGGTAGCAGGTGACAGAGACTGTTCTGTGCATGTTTCTACTTCAGAATTACCTTTGTTTTGTGTAATCAGGGAGGTGGCACATCCAATAACGTAGCTGTTAAATGCAATAGCTATGGGACACTGTATTGTTTCTTATAATTGATGGGTAAGAGTGGTTAGGAGGGTTGTAGATATTTTTAATAACCTTCCAAAAGTTGTTTTTGATATGTTATTGTTTATGTTGTCAGAAAAATATGGAGTTTTTGCTAGTTTTGTTTGCTTTGTGCAAGTATGCCGCAATTGCCTGTATGCAGTGTGATTATTAGCGGAGCCAGTTTGTTTAAAGTTTGACCATAAGGCATCTCTGAAAATGTATAACTCATGCAGGTCAGAAGACATCCAGGGTAGATGGGCACCTCTTACCCTGATCTTCCTTAATGGGGCATGGGTATTATAAACCTGTATGAATTTGGAGTTAAAAAAGTCAATTGCTGAGTCTACATCAAGTATAAAGTGTATTCTATAGTATGGGCAATTTCTTAAATTATTTAGTAGAAGAAGACAGAGATGCTCAACTAGACTAAAGAGCTTGCAAGGGTATGCAAAAGCTCACTGGGAATGTGTCCTCGTGCCCAGAGTGCAATCTCTTTTAGCTCACAAATGCCATACACAGAGAAAAAAATATTCTGAAACATATAAAATAGGTCCTGCCAAAATGACAGTCAGCCACAAAATGCCAGACAATCTTCTCTGAACAAGAGAAGCAACTAACCACAGATGTACATTTTGGCCTTCTTGAGCTTCGTCGGTGAGGTGCAGCTGATCCCTCTAGCCACTTGTGAGCAAGGGGTCCACATCTGGATTCCCCCATTACCCTTAAGGTGATTAACCATAAGAGCAATTTGCATAGAAGTTAAAGAAGTCAGAGATGCTCAACTAGACTCATGAGCTTGCGAGGTTATGCAAAAGCTCACTGGGGAAACGTGCCCACGCCCAGGGTGCAATCTCTTGTAGCTCACAAACACCATACACAGAGAAGAAACATTCTGAAGCATATCACACAGGTCTTGCCAAAATGACAGTCCAGCCATGAAACACCAGACAATTATTCTCCGAACAAAGGAAACAGCTAACCCCAGATGTACGTTTCAACCTTCTTGGGCCTCGTCAGTGAGGTGCAGCTGATCCCTCTAGACACCTGTGAGCAAGGGGTCCACGTCTGGATTCCCCCATTACCCTTAGGAAAAAGTAAGAGATGCTCAAGTAGACTCATGAGCTTGCAAGGGTATGCAAAAGCTCACTGGGACTGTGTCCTCATGCCCAAGATGCCATCTCTTTTCACTCACAAATGCCATACGCAGAGAAGAAATATTCTGAAGCATATCATACAGTTCCTGCCAAAATGACAGTCCAGCCACATAATGCCAGAAAATTATTTTCTGTACAAGTGAAGCAGCTAACACCAGACATACATTTCAGCCTTCTTGGGTCTTGTCAGTGAGGTGCAGCTGATCCCTCTAGGCACTTGTGAGCAAGGGGTCCACGTCTGGATTCCCTCATTACCCTTAGGGTGACTAACCCTAAGGGCAATTTGCATAGAAGTTGAAGAAGTCAGAGATGCTCAACTAGACTCATGAGCTGCTCACAAGTGCCTAGAGAGATCAGCTGCACCTCACCGACGAGGCCCAAGAAGGCCAAAACGTACGTCTGGGGTTAGCTTCTTCCCTTGTTCAGAGAAAAATTGTCTGCCATTTTGTGGCTGGACTGTCATTTTGGCAGGACCTGTATGATATACTTCAGAATATTTCTTCTCTGTGTATGGCATTTGTGAGCTAAAAGAGATTGCACCCTGGGCGTGGGGACACAATCCCAATGACCTTCTGCATACCCTTGCAAGTTCATGAGTCTAGTTGAACATCTCTGACTTCTTCTACTTCTATGCAAATTGCTCTTAGGGCTAGTCACCCTAAGGGTAATGGGGGAATCCAGACGTGGACCCCTTGCTCACAAGTGACTAGAGGGATCAGCTGCACCTCACCGATGAGGCCCAAGAAGGCTGAAACGTACGTCTGCAGTTAGCTGTTTTCCTTGTTCAGAGAAGAATTGTCTGGCATTTTGTGGCTGTACTGTACTGTACTGTACTGTAATTTTGGCAGGACCTGTATGATATGCTTCAGAATTTTTCTTCTCTGTGTATGGCATTTGTAAGTGAAAAGGGATTGCATCCTGGGCACGAGGACACAGTCCCAGTGAGATTTTGCTTACCCTTGCAAGCTCATGAGTCTAGGTGGGCATCTCTGACTTCTTCTACTTAAATCAGCTAGAAATTGCTCTTAGGGTTACCCTAAGGGTAATGGGGGAATCCAGATGTGGACCCCTTGCTAAAAAGTCCCTAGAGGGATCAGCTGCACCTCACCAACGAGGCCCAAGAAGGCTGAAACGCACATCTGGGGTTAGCTGCTTCCCTTGTTCAGAGAAGAATTGTCTGGCATTTTGTGGCTGGACTATCATTTTGGCAGGACCTGTATGATATGCTTCAGAATATTTCTTCTCTCTGTATGGCATTTGTGAGCTAAAAGAGATTGCACCCTGGGCGCGAGGACCCAGTCCCAGTGAGCTTTTGCATACTCTTGCAAGCTCATGAGTTTAGTTTAGCATCTCTGACTTCTTCTACTTAAATCAGCTAGAAAAGCCTGGATATTACATTTTCTAAATTATTTAGTAATTAGAACCTTGGGACATGATTTGATTGGTTTTATTTTGCGAACATAGTAGATTATGGAGCAATCGCTAAACACATTTGCTAGTATACCTGACTGTTGCATTCTGCTTGGGCAGGATGAAAGGATCCAGTCTAACAGAGTATGGTTTGATGTTTTAACATTTATGCAATTAGGGGAGGAGATTTGCTGTGATAAATTCACTGTTCTAAACAATTAACAGAATTTTTAATTCCTTGATTCCAGCCAATTAATATTAAAGTCTCCAAGAACCAACCATTTTCTAATTTTGAGTAGTAATCTCATTTAGATGGTGGGTTATGTCTGTAACAAACTGTGCTGGTAGATGCCAACAATTGTGATCTGTTTTTAGAAAGGAAGTACAATTTTTCCTGCAATTTATTTATAAGACTCAGAGTTATAAGAGTAATTTAAAAGTGTAAAGTTTATAGACTCTTGTGTGTATTTGATTATGCCTCGATCCTTCGTAAAACATGAGTATCCTTCAATAGCAACAGAGTCTGGTATTTTAGAGCTTAGCCAGGATTCAGTAGGAATGAGGATTTTTGGCTTGTACACATAACACCATGCTTTTAGTTCATCTATTTTGTGCAGTATACAGCGCATGTTGTAGTACACAAAAGAAAGACCTTTTATAAAGGTGAAGTTGCCATTTATTGCTGTTTGAGGGGAAAAAAATGGAAAACATTGAAAAGTTTTTTTTTTTAGGTTTTCCTGTGATGATTTGTGCATTTTTTAACAGGGACTAGATAAAAAGTATGACCATTCATTCATACCTCCCAAGTGTCCCTTTTTAAGAAAGACTGTACAAAAATCCCTACGTACACCTTTCCTAACCTGGTGTCCGACTGTTTAGGAGATCAGACTGTGTAGTGTGTGTATATAAGTGCATCCCATTGCTCCACAACAATAAAACTCACATCAATATTCGATTAAATTTCAGTATATATTTTTATAAATTAGTCAGTGTAAATAAAATACTTTGGCCTTGCTCTAAATCTTTACACAGAGATGTGTCAATAGGTCATGAAATAAATTATTTTTTAATGCTGTACTCACCAGCTCATCCCTCAAAAAAAACGAAAGTGCCCCTCTCTTTGGCTCTCTAAAGACCCAAGAGCTGTGTTCTCTGTCTCTCTCTGTATCACAGTCACAATCACAGTGAAGAGGAGTCAGAGAACATTGCCTTTTTCATTTGGTTCCACTAGCACACGTGATCGCTGCAGCAGTGATCACATGCGTGGGAGAGAACAATGCCTTTGTCATATGGTTCCACTAGCACATGTGATCACTGCGCTCAAAACGGGATAGTCTCTGGTGTGAAAACCACTATATCCCACCATTTTATCATTCTTAATGGATGGCGTCTCCAATGGAGTATAACTGTTTTGGTGTAGTCTGTGTGAAAGGCGCTGAAGAGCTGTGAGTTCTTATTCCCACACAGTGAGACAGTTAAGAACATTAATGTTAATCGAATTCCAAAACAATGTGTATAATTACACTCAGAAAAAAAAACAATATAGAAAATGTAATATTTAAAACAAACATTGCATTGAAGATGTTTTAGAAGTACTTAATATATCCCCTGGATGCTAGAAGCAATGCATTTTAACAGCATATAACTGATACTTCATTTAAACATCCAGCTACAAAGTTAGGCTGATGAACTAAAAGCAATTAAGGGGAGCTTCACTAATGTGAGATAAAGGTGCAGTAGATAGAGAGTGTATTTCACCTTTATTACATCATAGTGCATAATCACCAAAGAATTATACTGGAGAGAATCACTCTACAGTGATGGGCAAAAAGGTCTCAAAAGCAACACATTAAAGATGAGCGAGCACCCCGATGCTCGGGTGCTCGGGTGCTCTGACCGAGCACCCCCTGATGCTCGAGTGCTCGGCCGAGCACCCGAGCCCCATTCAAATGAATGGGAGCACTCGAGCATTAAACCAGGCACCCCCTGCTCTGATGAGCGGAGGGTGCCTGGTCAATGTCCCCCTTCATCTCCGCTATGCCCCTCTTCCACAATGTCCCCCTTCATCTCCTATGCCATAGCGGAGATGAAGGGGGACATTGTGGAAGAGGGGCATAGCGGAGATGAAGGGGGACATTGTGGAAGAGGGGCATAGACTCTATGCCCCTCTTCCACAATGTCCCCCTTCATCTCCGCTATGCCCCTCTTCCACAATGTCCCCCTTCATCTCCGCTATGGCATAGGAGATGAAGGGGGACATTGTGGAAGAGGGGCATAGCGGAGATGAAGGGGCACATTGTGGAAGACGGGCATAGCGGAGATGAAGGGGGACATTGTGGAAGAGGGGCATAGAGTCTATGCCCCTCTTCCATAATGTCCCCCTTCATCTCCGCAATGCCCCCTTCATCTCCGCAATGCCCCCGTACCTCCATTCCCTGGTGGTCCAGCGGAGCGTCTTCGGATCTGTGCCTCTTCCGGCACAGATCCTCTTCACCCGAGCATGTCGGGCGAGCACATGGCGGTACTCGTACGAGTACCGCCATGTGCAGAGCAGAGCGATGCTCGAGCCGATCCGAGCATCGGCCGAGCACGCTCGCTCAACACTACAACACATGCAAAAAATGATACTTCCAATTTTCCGAAGGAATTCCCACAAAAGTGTAATTTTTCAGCTTTGTCATACTTTTTTATTTATATTGAAATTAATTATAATAATACATTCTTCCCCCACATGAAGAATTTACCCCATGTATTCCCTGCAGATTATCTCACCAGTATCGGGGGGGGGGGGGTCATTTTACCACATGTTGTTAGTCTATGCTTGGTAAAGAGTGAATAAGCTACTGAAATTTTGGTGCAAGCTAGTGTAGAGGCAGCCAGGCAAAGAGAGGCAGATGGAATTGCTTGAGTAAAGGAGTATTGGTGGTAGCCAGTTACTTTCTGGATAAGTGGGTGTTGGGAGTATGGATGTGGAGAGAAAAAAGTGTGAAGAAAAAACAAAAATATAATCTTTTTGTCTGATTGGTGAAAGTAAAAGTGACAGAAAGGCAGATGAATCTACCTGAGCTGAGACTGGACTAAGTCTGAGAGAGAAATGCTCAACAGAGAGACATAATACATCAAAATGCATCATACATTCAAGAAAAACAACAGGTATAAACTGACATATGTGTTACACACATACTGCTGTTGTTTGCTTTATGCTTTGTTGCAAATTGTTGATTCTGAAGCTAACAGTTCTATCCTGTACTTTACTGTAATCAATAAACAAGCATTGCTTTAGATAGAAAGCTGTTGAAATGTTGATGCCTGCTAAGGTACAGACAAACAGGCAAAGTGGGGGAGATTAAGTTGTTTTAAGAAGTATTAGTGGAGAGTGGGTGTGATTTCTAAACAGTGACACTGATGACCATAGAAACATAGGCAGAAATTAGCAACATTTTCAAGGGAATTTCATTGGTGATAGTAAAACCTTAGACATTTTAGTGGATTTTTCTTATATGTGGGAATCTATTGAGAAATAGAAAATGTAATTTTTTTAAAATTCCCATGAAAGGAAAACTGAACTTTTTGCTTATCCCTACAACTGTTTCACAGTTAACAATTACACATTCCCATTGATTTAAAGGTGCATGTTAACCCAATGAATGCTGGAGAGATCACCAACACTTTGCTTTGCAGTGCTTTGGAGACCTCTCTAGCATTTAAGCGTTTAACCGTTTGAGTGCCCGAAGGGATACGGAACGATACCTCTCTGTCACTCAAAGGGTTAAAATCCATATTTTGGCTAATAGGAATTTGGGGAATGTTTATTTGTCCCCTATGGTGGTGTTTGTTTGCTCCAGAAATGCTCCAGTTCCTCTTAGTACATCAGCCTCCATTTTGCATGCATTTCCCATTTACTGACCTGTCATTCTCCAGTGACCCTGTTTGTGCATTCAGTTGATGAAGCCACACAGTCACCTCTCAGACTAGCAGCCTGCGTTTTAGAAATAGGATTGTCAATTATCATTTCTATACAGCCATTCTTTATTTAGACAAAATAAAACAAACAGCTGGCAGGAAAAGTTCTCCTTCTCGCCAACCAGTGTTCTTCAGGATAGAACACAGCCGTTCACTGCAGCCTTGCAATAAACTGGGAAGAGTTTAAAACTAGCAGATGGTATTCTGTGCAGTGCATGGAATAAAATGGAGAATTAAGGTGCCCTAAGGTGTGCATAGGAAAGGCAATTACATGAAACAAATGGGCCCGAGGCTTAGATGATGCTTTCGTATGTTACACAGGAGACAGATAGTACATCTGGTGAACAGATTTTATCACACACTAGAAAGCCATAAAGTGTACCATTCAAGTTCAGACCTTGGTCTCACAATGACATTTTACCTGCGTTGGCATTCACTACGTAAAAGGTGCAGTAATCTACAAATCTTTATTTAAACCACTTCTTAACATAGTGCTCTAATGAGTCCCACTTTTTAGACAGGTTGATAAAATACAGAGATTTCCCTTGAGAAAATATGAACTGCTACCTATGAAGAAGATCCCCATTCTAGCTTAATATATCACTTCAAAGACATGGTTGCAGAAATAAAATAATGCATGGCCAGGCAGTGTGTGTGTGTGTGTGGTGTGTAAAAAGATACAAATACATCACGGGGCAATTTCAGAAAACTAAGGATGAGCAATTCTGAATCAAATGGGATAAACAAAGGTTTAAAAACATCTAATTGAATTAAATGGGGTTTTTAACCCCTTGAATACTAGAGAGGTTTCCAAACCATCGCAAGCATTCAGGGGTTTAACATTACCATTTAAGTCGTTGGGAGCTCTCACCAGGTGGTTTGGTCCACTTTGTCTTCCTGAATTCGGCAGAAAATCAGCAAGAAGCAACACCTGCTCAACAGGTTTCAAATATAGGGATGAACTAGAAATGCTAAAAGAGGAGCCATTGTGGAGCAAACTAACTGCAAAATGGGGGAAAATGAAAAGCCACATTGATTTAAAAGTAATTTTAACCCAAAAGAATGTACTGGAGACCTCCTCAACGTGTAACCCAAGAAATGTACTGGAGATCTCCTCAACATGTACCTAAAGGAATGTTCTGGAGACCTCCTCAACATGTACCCAAAGAAATGTACTGGAGACCTCTCCAACACGTATGTACCCACAGCAAAGTGAGACCTCTCCAACATGTATGTACCCACAACAATGTACTGGAGACCTCTCCAGTGTAACAGTTTACCTTGATGGGGGTCCGTAGTGCAGAGATGTTAGCTCACCCTTGCAGATAAACACAGCCCAAAGTGACCAGGTAAAAAGCCACCTGGGCTGTGAATCTGTGCACGGAGGCTGTCAGGAACAGGAACTGGATGCTTAGAATCAGACAAGGGCAGATCCAGAAGAGTAATCAGGAACAGCAAGCTGGGGTCACAAGCCAAATCAGTCTGGTAATCTGGAAACAAACCACAGGAACAAAAATACAACAATGAACTGACCCAGCCCTCAGGGAGAGGCAGTGTTTTATACCCAGGTAATCAGCAGCTTAATTAACAAGCTGCCTCAGGTGGACTCTGAATGACAGGTGAAATCTGATAGCAGCAGTCCAGCCCCAGTGTGCTGCAGGCAAAGCAGATAATACAGGCTAGAATCACACTGATGGAACAGATTCAGCAATGGCTCAAAGGTAAGAAAGCAGGAACAGAGTACATGAGGACACCGGTTCAATTCCACCATGATCCGCCAGAGGGATGACCACGCCTGGCAGTCTGCCTAGACAGGGGCAGACCGTGACAGTACCCCCTCCTCAAAGACGCCCTCCGGGCGGAGCCAGACTTGTTAGATACTACATCGGCCCTGGGATCAAAGTCGCTCTCATCCTCGGAGAAGTCAAAGATGTCGTCTGGCATGATGGCAACTCTTCCCTTCTTCCCATTCTTTTTGGACTTAGATGCTTTCAAAGAACTCACAGGGGAAGTATTTGCAGCTTGCAATGCCTTTTCAAATATCTCAAGATCCTGCTTGCGGACGATAGTGCCATTTGAGGCATAAGTACAATCAGATGCCAGGACTTGTTCTGCAGGGCAGGAAGTGGTATAGGTGCTTACCACAGCAGATGTAGTGATGGTTTCTGGAACAGGCATATTGTCAGAAGGGATAGGAGAAGTCTCTGGATCAAGTGGAAGGGGAATCTCAGGGATCTCAGGTGCAGGTTCAGGCTGAGGTGCAGTGATGACAGGGTGGACTTGAGCAGTACCCAAACGAAGGGCCAATGGCTGAGCAGGCGTTCCGGAAACAGGTTCACATGGAATAGTGGAAGAAGATTCCTCAGCGACACAAGTACTGCTTTGAGGTGACAAACATGCTCCAGTGCAACAGCAACCTTGATGCCTGATAGAGTTGTCAACTGTCTTGACAGGGCAAACATAGACTGTACCCACACGTGTAGTTTTAGAAGGACGTGTAGGGCAGTGGGAAATGAAGTGCCCTCTCTCACCACAGTAAAAACAGAGGCCACAATTTCTCCTCCGCTCTCTTTCACCAGGAGACAATTGAGTCCGGACAAGCCCTATTTCCATAGGTTCTTCAGTGTCTAGGGAAGGAGCAGAGGATACCTCAGGAGTGTCTCTTGAAACCTGTCCATATGGCGGCAACATGGAGGTTTTGCTCAGGTACAGGGTCTCTCTTTCATGGGGAAGCCGTGATCTGCGTGAACGTAAAACAGACCTTTGAACAGTGGTTTTTCTAGAAATCGTGCACTGCGAGTCCATAGCAGTCATGAAGGCCCCCCAGCTATCGAGGACAGGACTCTTTGCCAGCAACATCTGGTGTGCCCATGTCTTGATCCGTCCAGACAACAAATTGATAGCTGCACGGACCATGATATAGTCAGTGGCATATGTCCGAGGCTTTAAGGCAAACAACAGCTCACAATCCACCTTAAAGCACTGGAAGGAGGCACGGCTACCATCAAATCTCTCAGGCATTATAACAAATGGCTCTGGATATACAGGTTCCGGGGTTGGGTGTACTATCCCTTTAAGAAAAAAAATATTTTGCTGCAGCTCCGAAACAGTCTGGGTCAAGTTGGACAATTGCTGGGTAAGGATGGTAAGCGACTTGCACATCTCTGCGGACTCCATAATGGTCAGTTCATTCTGTAACAGTTTACCTTGATGGGGGTCCGTAGTGCAGAGATGTTAGCTCACCCTTGCAGATAAACACAGCCCAAAGTGACCAGGTAAAAAGCCACCTGGGCTGTGAATCTGTGCACGGAGGCTGTCAGGAACAGGAACTGGATGCTTAGAATCAGACAAGGGCAGATCCAGAAGAGTAATCAGGAACAGCAAGCTGGGGTCACAAGCCAAATCAGTCTGGTAATCTGGAAACAAACCACAGGAACAAAAATACAACAATGAACTGACCCAGCCCTCAGGGAGAGGCAGTGTTTTATACCCAGGTAATCAGCAGCTTAATTAACAAGCTGCCTCAGGTGGACTCTGAATGACAGGTGAAATCTGATAGCAGCAGTCCAGCCCCAGTGTGCTGCAGGCAAAGCAGATAATACAGGCTAGAATCACACTGATGGAACAGATTCAGCAATGGCTCAAAGGTAAGAAAGCAGGAACAGAGTACATGAGGACACCGGTTCAATTCCACCATGATCCGCCAGAGGGATGACCACGCCTGGCAGTCTGCCTAGACAGGGGCAGACCGTGACATCCAGCATGTATTTAGCCACAGCAATGTACTGGATACCTCTCCAAAATGTACCCAAAGGAATGTACTGGAGACCTCTCCAAAATGTACCCAAAGGAATGTACTGGAGACCTCTCCAACATGTACCCAAAGGAATGTACTGGAGACCTCTCCAACATGTAACCCAAAGTAATGTACTGGAGACCTCTCCAACATGTATGTACCCCCAGCAATGTACTGGAGACTTCTCTAACATGTATTTACCCACAGCAATGTACTGGAGACCTCTCCAACATGTACCCAAAGGAATGTACTGGAGACCTCTCCAAAATGTACCCAAAGGAATGTACTGGAGACCTCTCCAAAATGTACCCAAAGGAATGTACTGGAGACCTCTCCAACATGTACCCAAAGGAATGTACTGGAGACCTCTCCAACATGTAACCCAAAGTAATGTACTGGAGACCTCTCCAACATGTATGTACCCCCAGCAATGTACTGGAGACTTCTCTAACATGTATTTACCCACAGCAATGTACTGGAGACCTCTCCAACATGTACCCAAAGGAATGTACTGGAGACCTCTCCAACATGTAACCAAAGGAATAGACTGGAGACCTGTCCAACATGTAACCCAAAGTAATGTACTGGAGACCTGTCCAACATGTATGTTCCCACAGCAATGTACCGGAGACCTGTCCAACATGTATTTACCCACAGCAATGTACTGGAGACCTCTCCAACATGTACCCAAAGGAATAGACTGGAGACCTCTCCAGCATTTTACCCACACAAGTGTACTGGAGACCTCTCCAACAGGTACCCAAAGGAATAGACTAGAGACTTCTATAACATTTTACCCACAGGAATGTACTGGAGACCTCTCTAACATGTACTCAAAGGAATAGACTGGAGACTTCTCTAACATTTTACCCACAGGAATGTACTAGAGACCTCTCCAGTATGTATCCCAAAGGAATAGACTGGATACCTCTCCAACATGTAGCCAAATGAATAGACTGGAGACCTCTCTAACATGTATCCCAAAGGAATAGACTGGAAACCTTTCCAGCATTTAACCCAAATGAATAGACTGGAAACATCTCCAACGTGTCACCCAAAAGAATGTACTGGAGACCTCTCCAACATGTAACCCAAAGGAATGCACTGGAGACATCTCCAACATGTAACCCAAAGGAATGTACTGGAGACCTCTCCAACCTGTATGTACCCACATCAATGTACTGGATACCTTTCCAACATGTATGTCACCACTGCAATGTACTGGAGACCTCTCCAGCATGTATGTCCCCACTGCAATGTACTGGAGACCTCTCCAACATGTATGTACCCACAGCAATGTACTGGAGACCTCTCCAACATGTACCCAAAGGAATGTACTGGAGATCTATCCAACATGTAACCCAAAGATGTACTGGCGACAACTCCAAAATGTACCCAAAGGAATAGACTGGAGACATCTCCAAAATGTACCCAAAGGAATGTACTGGAGACCTCTCCAACATGTACCCAAAGAAATGACCTGGAGACCTCTCCAACATGTACCCAAAGAAATGACCTGGAGACCTCTCCAACATGTACCCAAAGGAATGTACTGGAGACCTCTCCAACATGTACCCAAAGAAATGACCTGGAGACCTCTCCAACATGTACCCAAAGAAATGACCTGGAGACCTCTCCAACATGTACCCAAAGGAATGTACTGGAGACATCTCCAAAATGTACCCAAAGGAATGTACTGGAGACCTTTCCAACATGTACCCAAAGGAATGTTCTGGAGACCTCTCCAACATGTACCCAAAGGAATGTACTGGAGACATCTCCAACATGTACCCAAAGGAATGTTCTGGAGACCTCTCCAACATTTCACCTAAAGGAATGTACTGGGGACATTTCCAACATGTAATCCAAAGGAATGCACTGGAGACCTCTCCAACATGTACCCAAAGGAATGTACTGGAGACCTCTCCAACATGTAGCCCAAAGGAATGTACTGGAGACATTTCCAACATGTAAACCAAAGGAATAGACTGGAGAACTCTCCAACATGTAACCCAAAGATGTACTGGTGACTTCTCCAAAATGTACCCAAAGGAATAGACTGGAGACATCTCCAAAATGTATCCAAAGGAATGTAATGGAGACATCTCCAAAATGTATCCAAAGGAATGTAATGGAGACATCTCCAACATGTACGTAAAGGAATGTACTGGAGACATCTCCAAAATGTACCCAAAGAAATGTACTGGAGACCTCTCCAACATGTCAATAAAGGAATAGACTGGATACCTCTCCAACATGTACCCAGATGAATGTACTGAATACATCTTCAACATTTAATCAAAATGGGTAGACTGGAGACCTTTCCATCTCAATGTTAAAATCCCCATTTAAATCAATGAGACTTTTTTCAAGTCCCCTATACTGCAGTTGGTTTTGGAATTGCTCCTGTATTGCTTTGCTTAGTGTCAGTAGGGTGTATGTAGTAGTAGCTTTATGCTATATAATAGGAGCTGGAATGGATTTCTTAGTGGTATGCCAATTTACTAATCTACTTACACTGAATATCCTGCCATTTATGCCTTTTGCTCCAAGGAGAGGGCAAATTGGAAATGTATGTGAAGTTCATGAAGTTCATTTTCTCTGCACCTTGTTTCATTTTATGTGATAACCAAGAGCAGAGGAAGTTGGTGTAACCTTACTCCATTTCACTACACGTGCTTTTGGGGAAGGGTTCAGGGCTTGATGGTATTAATGTCTTTACAATGGGGGAATACATGTTTCAGAATGTTCTTAAATGATCATACTTTCTAGTACCGAGGTGGGCAATCTGATGCCCTCCATATGTGTGGAACTATCACTCCTATCATCTCCAGTCAGCCGTTTGCTGGCTGGAGATGATGGGAACTGTAGCCCTCTACAGCTGCAGGGCTGCAGGTTGTCAACATATATTTTAGTACATACCAAAAAGATGCAAGAGCATGAGCGGAAAGTCACTGTCCAATAACAGAACATGAAGTGTGTTAATGGATTCATACATTGCCTCAACTGGTTTTAAGTGCACTGAGCCATTCATTTTTTTTAATTCAAGAATTAAACTCATAAAGATTTTTTTAAATACTTTCAACAACTTTTCAAGGTGAAAATTGTACAATTGAATAAGCTACTATGTTCATATTAGTATCCCTTCAAATGCATGTTTTAGAAAATAAATAACCATTAATGGATCAAATATAGGACAACATTAATAATAATAACAATAGAATAGTATGACATAAACATAGAAGGTTACATCAACTGCAATCACATGAAAGTATATTACCTTTAAATGGAAAGTAAAATCAAAACAAAACAAATACAAATTTAAAGCTCACTCATGTTAATTGATACTATTCCCACATCTGTTAGTAGTAAAATTGTAAACTTAAAGCTGAACTACCACCCCTTAGCACCATGTGCCGAAATAATTCCCCATCTGGTGACTAGCTACTCAGTAGCGCTAGTTGCCAGAATTTGTACCGTGTTCAAGAGATTTGTAGACTTCTCCGGGACTGACAGGCAGGATGGAGAGCAGACATCTTTCCATAGTGACGTCTGCACGCCTGTGCTGTGAGTCCCAGCCGGCTTTAAGAGGCGTTCCTAGAAGCCGTTCGGCTCCAGAAGGGACTGACAGCGCAGGCGTGCAGACGTCACTATGGAAAGATGTCTGCTCTCCGTCCTGCCTGTCAGGACCGGAGAAGTCTACAAATCTCTTGAACATGGTAAAAATTCTGGCGACTAGCACTACTGAGCAGTTAGTCACCAGATGGGGAATTATTTCAGCCCATGGTGCTAAGGGGTGGTAGTTCTGCTTTAACTCCTCATGGTACATACAGGATCCTGGGACTGTGAGGTTAGCAGTGTCAAATCCACCTATATAGCTTGCAGAAATGAGTCTGCCAGTGACAGCTTCAGCTCTTGTAGGAGGTGGGACAATAAGCTGGAAGTGGACATTTATAATTAGTATTGTAAGGCTCTAATGCAGCTCCTCGCATAGGAGGAGTAGGGTTGCTTAAAGTGGAACTGTAACTTTGTAAATAATGATATTTTAAAATAGCTTTCAAATGCACCTAAACTTATGTTAGACATTTTTATTTCAAACAATTTATGATATATTTACCTTTGTCAGTTTATGCAAATTGGTAAGAAGTGGCAGTTAGGATGGGGATCAGTAGGGCAGTGCAATAGATGACAAATAAACAAAACTAACTATACTTTAAATAATTATTTGGAACTAGTTGAACAGCCCATTACACGGGCCACAGTGCCACTGCCATCTGGTCACGGGGCATTCACGCGTAGTAGAGACTGCCCGCGCCGCGGCTGATACAGAGCTGGACGCTCCTTCCGAGCGCCCAGCTCTGTATCAGCCGCGGCGCGGGCAGTCTCTACTGCGCATGACTGCAGCATGCACAGCAGTATCTACTGCGCATGTTGTGGCGTTACACACGATTTAGCGAATTATTATATAGGATAATAAATGACTAACATAAATGTAGGGGCTTTTGATAACACTTTCAAAATCACCTATTTGTTACAAAATGACAGGACTACTTTATCTAGTAAAAGACTCAACTTCAATATGTTTGATGTATTATTTTTTCATATTTGCTGCCCTTTAACTAACACCAATGCCAATTGAAATATAATGGCTCTGCTTTATAATCTCCTTAGCTAATTGTTCTGAATTCTATCTGTCATATTGTCATATATTTTTATTTTAAACACTTCACATACTGTGAGCTAAAGAAAATAATTTTATGAACCCAATATTTCCCATCCTTTTTAAAAAATAAGGCTGTCTTCATTTTTTTATTTCTCAGCAAATTCATATCTGAAAATTTTATATCTATCATCCTAAGTATGACCCTGCAGAAAAAACTTCCAAATACTGCTAAAAAATGTCATTAATTTATACTGTTATACGAATTACAGTATGAAGACAAAGAAAGCCTATAATCTGAATTTCTCTTTAGATATCTTGGTATCATAAAACTGAATGAGAGGTGAAATTGAGAACTTCATTCCTCTAGAATGTTATTAGTGTTACATGCGTTGGGGGAGGAAATAGAAGAGGATTCTCTTGAAGATCTACCTTAAAAATAGATTTATAGGAAGTCAGACGCACATGTACTTGCATGTCTGATTAGAAATAAAAGAGCTGATATATTGAGCTTTTATAATTTGTAGGTTTTGATGAGCCAAGAAATCTGCATTTTGAGTTTAATTGACCAAGATATTATTTCTCATTTCTTTCTCATATAAAGCCTCTAATAGAACTGCTGTAGAACAGCCAAATAAGCATATAACACTTTTACAGTATAAAATTAAGTCTCCTGTAAAATGTGCCTGCTCTAAGGACATAGGCACATTATATTCCCACACATTATGTATCTGGTGGTGACAAGACTAGAAGAAGGTTTATATTTGATAACTTTTCTCTGCCCAGAGGGGACCATTAGTGATCTGAGCAACCCAGGTTGAAGCAAGAAGTTTGTTGTTCTATATATGAACAGGATTAATGCAACATTGTAACATGGGCCCTGTGTTTCAAAGAAAACTGTAATGTTTCCAGGGAGAATAAACCATACCACAGAGGATGTGGTGCCCTTAGGTTGTGTTGTGTGTCTGGAACCAGAGTATCAGTCAAAGGTCCAGGCCAGCACTCTGCTCCCCACAGATAAGTTGTCCCTTTTCCTAGTATGGTACAGTTGCCTTGTGTTCCACACCTCACATCCACGCTTCATAGGGCACTGGCCACAGGAAGTCCTACCCTGGATTTGAGCCAGGGCTAACTACATCTGGAGACCAGCCCTGAAGATAGTTTCTGGGGTGCCAGACAGTCTGCAAGTATTCAGAAATGCCAATGTATTCCTCGCAACAATTATCACTTTCTAGGTTGTCATCAAAATTGAGAGGACTTTCTGAAAGGCACAAAGTGAGAAGGAACATAGAATTAGCCATTGTCCATGTAGAGATTGTCATCTGGACTATAACTGTCTGACTTTGAACCCTGGATCTTGATAAAAATGACTACTAACTTGTACTAAAGAATAGATCCTTCCAAAAAAAAATCGCCAAATGAATGGAAAGAAAATAAAAGCATTAAAGTATGACATAATAAACTTAATAAAATGTCCAAATATGTATTTTCTCCTTAAAGCAAGGCTGCAAAGATGTACTATTAAGAAAAACTAGAAAAAAAAAAACAAAAAAAAGGAGGCACTCCTGGTGTATATAAATAATGTAGCAACTTTGCCATTATTACCCCCTCCCCCCAGGGGTTTCTACCCAAAAAAATTATAGCTGAAACTGACACATGTATGTCACCGGGCAAATCATGCAGAAAGGATTAGAGCTAGTCTCAACGTCAACATACCCTCTCTCCGAATGTTTCAATTGATGGCTGCTACTCAGATTACATGCAAACAATGGTCACATATGCAAGGATAAGAAAAGAGAACAAACAGAGGACACCAATAGTGCCTTATCAGTAAGTAAATGTAATAGAACAAATTGGTAATACACTCACTTGTTTGTGTGGCTGAAAGTGGCATATGCCATCCTCCAACTATAATTCAATGACAGTGATATTAAACTGATGTATCAAAATTACAAAAGTTAATTCTCTAAAGATATACAAAGTGTTTTGTGGTGATATAACCCATCACTTTATCAAGTATACAAGTTACTAACTCATACCTCCCAACATTTCAATTTGCCAAAGAGGGACACTTGTGTTTTAGGGGGTGTTCCTGGGGGTGTAGCTGGTGGGTGGGGCGTTACTGGGAATTTTTAGGCTATATCATGACCTCTTGATACCTCCTTGTGTAACCTAATAAATAACTTATAACAAGACCAAAGTATTTTATATACACAGACTAATTTATAAACACATATACTGACATTTAAACAAACAATAATGAGAGTTTTATTGCTGTAGAGCAATGTGATATATTTATATAAACACCCAATAATCTGATCTTCTAAAAAGAGGGATATCAGGGTGGGAAAGAGGGACAGAGGGATTTGGGTCTAAAAGAGGGACTGTCCCTCCTAAAGAGGGACACTTGGGAAGTATGCTACCTGTATTCTTGATAATGTGTCAGGTTATATTGCCATGAAATGCATTGTATATATTTAGAGAATGAACTTTCATATTTGTTTTATTACATCATTGTGATGTTATTTTAAGATTTTAATAAAACTAATCAATATATAAGCTCACTTGAATGCTTTTCTATGCTGGAACCTGGATTCAAGAAGTCTGCAAAAACACCAATGATTTCTTGAGCAGGGACAAGCTTGCAGTATATTCCCTATACATGATAACTAGTACCGCTGCTGAACAAACACCAGTCTTGTTAATACTGTGAGTACCATCTTCATTTATTATATACATCAGATTTAGCACAACCCTGTTGTAGATCTTCTACTGGCATTTTTTTTTATTTATTTTTTATCAGTAGATTGGTGCCAGTTCCAATTCATCTACATTTATGGTAACTACAAACTAACATCTCTTAATAATACTTCTCCATTTACCTTACTATGGCCAGAAAATCCAGATAGCCACTATGATATTTTTCCGTGCTTCTTGGCTCAAGAGATAACATCTTCAGACCTGGATGTCATATCCATGGAGGTAGAAATGACAATTGCTAGCAGGACTACAGGGCCTCATACCCTGCTCATTACACATGGCAATCTTAACCTTTTATTGACCTAAGAGGTGTGCAATGCATAGCTTTGCTTTGCTTTGTGCACCTCTCTGGTCCATAACTTTTTGAGTACCAGATTGATATTCATTGTATTGCAATGCAATGAGTTGAATATCTCTCTGGCGCTCAAAGGGTTAAACTGTTAATTATGCTTATGCACTCTGCCTGCTTTAGTCTGAAAAAAGTTCCAACAACCAGTGCTGTTTTAAGAACTACTGAGGCCCCCAGAGGAATTGTGAATGGAGGCCCCCCCAAAGATAGGTTAACATTTAGGATCCTTAAGTTTAGTTGTAGCCTTCCCCTTCCTTTGTTTCTTACTTTACTCATTTACATGCTGTGCACCCAGAACTGTCTCAATCCTCACTGACCATATGAGGAAATAATTAAATTGGTTCCTATCTGTAAAAATGGGAAGGCCAAGGTGAGGCCTCCTGAGACTGGATGCCCTTGTGAATGCTCTGGTATCCCCATGAATTCAAATGCCTCTGCTAATAACAGAAACTGTCAGCCTCCACTGACTTGACATCCAGGACTAACTAAAGATGTTGAAGGAAAACACAAGGGCAGAATTCATGGGGCCATTAGGATTGTATGGCATTAGTAAGGCAAGAATTGGATTATTAGGGTGTTTTTATCCTCCATTAGCAATCTTGGTAAGATGTGGGTACACATACCAAAATGTGAGAGGCTCTGAGGACAAACAAAAAAACTCAATGGCTTGTTCTATGGCTAGCTGCCTCTAAGCAGTATCATGGCTTAGCTCTCTAGTGCCATTACAGAGGAGACATTTCCATGTACATACTGGAATAATTCCACCCAAAAGGGCAGTCCGGTTCCAAAATGATAAGCATGTCCCTTCTACACAGGAACACAAGCTAACCCCAGATGTACAATTCTGCTTTATTGGGCCTCACCAGTGATATGCATCTGGTGTACCTAGTCACTGAGAGCAAGGGTTCCACATCTAGGTTACTCTTCACTCTTAAGGAGACTCCCTAAGAGTATTCAAAATACATATCAAAATCTATGAGGCTCTGAGGATGAAACATGCCTAGGGAAACCAATTGCACCTCAATGATGAGGGCCAAAAAAAAACAGGAACATACATCTGGTGTTAGAGGGTGTTCCAATGCAAAGGAGATTTGCTAATCATTTTGGAACTGGACTGCCCCTTTAGGCGGAATTAGTCTGATATGTATATAGAAATTTCTCCTTTACAATAGCACTAGACAGATAAAACATGATGCTTCTGAGCGGTAGTTAGCCATAGAACAAGCCATTGTGCTTTTTGTTCATCCTTAGAGCATCTCACATTTTAGGAATTTGTTTTGAGTACTCTTAGTGGGTCTCACCAAGAGTAAAAGGTAATCCAGATGTGGACCCCTTGCTCTCAGTGCCTAGGAACCCAGCAGCACCTCACTAACTAGGCACAACTAGGCCAAAATGTATGTCTGGGGTTAACTGGTGTTCTTGTGTGGAGGGGATTTGACTGGAATGCACTTTTGGGTGGAATTATTCTAATATGTGTGTGAAAATGTTTCCTCTATAATGGAGGAGCCCTTGTGCTTTTTATTCATCCTAAAAATCTATCACATTTTGGAATGTAATATGTAGGTATTGAAAGCGGAACTATCAATATATAACAAATGATTTTGAAAGAGCTTTCAAAATCCCCTATATTTATGTTAGACATTGTTTTATTTTGAGCAAAAGTTTATGAGATTGTTAACTTCATATACTAGTCTGTTTATGCAGATGTGCTAGGACTGGTTAGCAGGGAGTGGCAGTTGGGATGGAGAGTAGAATGTAACGTTAGTATCTAGTCGGCATGCTATCCAGTATTAAATCATTTGCATAAACGAAGTAAATAGTTAAAGGGATAGTACTACCTATAATAAAGTGCAGCTCTGAGTCTTCTTTATTCTATTTTTAGCACGTATCACTATATTGCAATACTATCAGGCTTGTAGTTCAACAATTGTATCAGAAAAAATCCCCCTCCCACCCCTTCTGGCCACCTCCCGTCAATTGTGGAATCCTGTCATCGGACTGGATGGATTGCAACGAGGGACAATCTTCACTCAGTAAGTATAAGGAAAACCCTGACCGCTTGACGAAGGAGGACAAGATTTTCCCTATGCTTACTGAAGATTGTTCCTCGCCGCACTCCATGTGGACCAGCATGAGAGACAGAGTGATGCAGGGGAAAGGGAGGGGGAGCCTTTCGGATTCAGTTCATGTTGAACTACAAGCCTGTTAGTTTTGAAAAATAGCGCTACGTGCCAAAAATTGAATAAAGACTTGGTGCTGCACTTCATTATATGTATTACTATGCTTTAAAGGGGATCTATCACCCCTAAACAAGTTTGTCTTAATAGGCAGTTTATATAGTGAATATGTGTAGTATTGTAGTATTTTATTTTTAGATCGCTCTTTGACTGAAATCTAAGGAATAAATGCTACCCTGCACCCTACTTCCGGACAGGTTGTGGTTACCAGCACTGTACTGCAGCCTGTCACTCTGCCTCTGCTCCCCTCCCTCTATCCAGCCTCTTCCAATGATGTAAACTTTCTGTCTGTAAGCTGGAGTGCTCTCATTGGCTAGAGATCTCTCTAGCTTACATGTAGAAAACCTCTGTCATCGGAGGAGGCTGGATAGAGGGAGGGGAGGAGAGGAAGAGTGACAGGCTGCAGTACAGTGCTGGTAACTGCTGTCTATCCGGAAGTAGGTGCAGGGCAGTATTTATTCTTTAGATTTCAGCCAAATAGCGATCTAAGAAAAAAAAAGTTACTACAATGTTACACATATTCGCTATATAAACTGCCTATTAAGACAAACTTGTTTAGGGGTGATAGATCCCCTTTAAGTATCTAATAAACAAATGATTTGCTATGAGTTGCATGCCCCTCTGGCACTCAAAGAGTTGTTCAGTAGGACTGTTTGTCTCTTCCCATGTTGCAATTGGCTTGCTCCAGAATTGCTTCTGTTTTCTTATATGCAGAAGGCCCAGTCTGTGCTTAAGGATTGCATTACAAATAAAGGATTTAACCGTTAGCACAATTTACAACAGCAGTTGCAGTGAATGATACTCTGAATAACATCTCTGTTAATGTATTTTGCTTAATTATTTTATCCCTTTGGGGTTTACAGTGCATCAAAGAACAATGTTGTGCACACATTCTCCAGCATTCAAATGGCTAAATGCCCTTTTATATTTTTCTGGATTTTTTTACCTCCACTTGCAAATAGAGATAAAAATGCAACTTTTGAGTAATTGTTCCCTAGTGATTAACTTGTACTTTTATTAAGTGTACTTAAATGTATGCTTCACCGTGCGCTAGAGACATCTCTTGCATCAAAGGGATTGATTTATACCTGGGAACAAAGGTGGACCAGTGTTGTAGAATATTACAGTGACCTTGGGGGTGAACAGGTTCAAACGATGTGATTCATATCAGATAGGTGTGTATGGGAAGAAAGTAGGCACAGCAGGGTAAGGAGTAGGCAGAACATGGTGGAAAGTAAGTGAAAATGGTTAAAAATAGATTCCCCAATACAAAAGTAGGCTCAGTCCAGAGTGTTCCCAGGTATGCAGTGTCCTCTTTAAACCTGGTGCAGGCTATTTTGGGATTATGGGAGTTGTAGTCTACAACAGATGGAGAGCCAGTGGTTACCTGCTCCAGCTCTAAAGTGTGAAACCTAGTAGTAAAATGGGTAATGAGGAATGTTTAAGAAAAATGCATTGTGTAGGACTGCATTTGAATAACTGAAGCACCATGCAGCTCTGCATTTTTTATGATTGCTATTTTAACTCTTTCAGTGTTGGGTTGCTCACAGTGATGAGATCAGCTTCTTGGAGGGGAAGTGGTGAGGACCAGCATCAGGAGGTAGATATGTACAATAAAGGTTAAGCTCAGTGGCATAACTTCGACCCCTCCGCCTGGCGTCCGCAATCTCCTGCCGGCGCTCTAGTAATGCAGAGTGCTGGGAAATGACATAATATCCCAGCGCTTTGCATTACTAAGAGGACCGCATGGGAGCTCCAGGTAGGTGATGGGGGTCGATGTGGTCAGGGGGGCCAATGTGGTGGGGGGGACCCATGGCACTTCTTGTACCAGGGCCCGGCGGCTTCTAGTTACTCCTCTGGTTAAGCTGGGTTGCCTGTGCTTGTTCCCATAAACAGGAAAAACTGGTCAGTATGCTGCTGATTGGTTGCTCTGTTGTCCCCTAAGTTAGCTCATCCACTATCCTCCTATCGATTCCCATTGGCCAAAACCCTCGTGGCCCCTGATTGGTTTATGTTTCCCTTCCCTGATCTTATGTGTCATGTGTACCACCCTTTATCCTAATTGGATATTGTACATTATGTCCCCATTGGTTTACAGTGCAATAACCCCCTGTGTTTTCCATTGGTCAGTGATTTAGGCACCAAATTTGCATGAAAAACTGAAAATGTCTTTTTTCCTAATAAAAAAAATCTGTATTTGTTCAATAAAGACATTCCCACTGCTATTCCCTTTCACTACATCTTATCTGGTTATTGGAGACAAAACTATCTGGGAAGAAGTATTGCCGCTTCTTGGTTTCGGGACTTATGGGAGACAGGCGATCAGAGGCACTCAATCTGGCTCGAGGAGAGTCGATGACAGCCAGGTATACCAATGGCCCCAAAAGGGCTCTGTATAATTCCCAGGGTCCTGTCATACTCACTTTAGAGGGGGCATTGAAGAAATTGCACTGATTTAACCCTTTGTGGTCTACAGTAGCGTGCAATGTTGCAAGCCATTCAGTTGCAGACCACTACAGATCATAAAAAGAAAAGGTTTCTTTTGACTAACTGGGCTATAGTCACTCATCTGATATTCACACAGTTGTTTGGGTTATGTATATATAAGCTTATACGTAGTTGATAGCTCTCCGTGTGGATACGTTTTATTATTTGTAGTGCACCTATCTTGAGTTACCTCTGTAAATAGTATAAACCTTTCATACCATGATGAGTATACCTGGGAACTCTCAGAGTTTGACCCTGAGACTCAGGGTTTTGGCCCAAATCTCAGAGTCTCAGGATGAAGATCCAAAATCTCAGGATGAGAGCGTTCAGTGCTCCCTGTTATATATTCTGCTCCTGTTAAATGCTTCTTTAGTCTCTAAATTGGTGCCACTTGTACCAGAAAGGCAGAAGGAGAAGTCCTGCTTGATTTGTGTGTGTTCATGCAGTGGTATATTTAAGTTGTTATGTATTAATTGCTCCTTGAATGCTGATTGGAGTGACTCTCGAATACAGCGATCAGGAATATATCATGGATAATCTATATTATGGGAAATTTAAGGGTTAATATTTACACAATCTTAGGGTCAGCTCATTTTGAAAGTTCCCAGGTATGATGATGAGTGATTAAGAAACATGGGAACATTGGTGGATCAGTGCTCTGTAATATTTAAAGTCTCTTGGGCATGGAAAGTCCATTTGTTACATTTAAAGAGTGGGGGTATCATCTGGATGAGTGGGTAGAATCAGAATTGGTGGAATCAAATGAGAACAGGGTGGAACAGAGAATGGAGTGGGTGGAACAGGTTGGAAAACAGGCAGACCAAATTAAACTCTCCATTACAGATATGGAGGCACTCACTGTCTCTAGGTTAAACCTGAATAGTTCCTACATATGGTGATTAGCTGCTAATTTGAATTAAACTGTGATCTGATATATTGTGAACATGTGCTGGTCAAAAAACATATCTCTGCAATGTGTTTCACAGTTACATAAACTCAATTTTGTATGAAGATAAGATTTTTTTATTTTTTTTTAACCATGCCCATTTTGTGATCAAAAAATATGTTATTTCTTACAGAACAGAATTTAAATATATATTTTTTTTTCGTTCCTGGTTTTTATTTATTTATTTGCTTCTTGTACTTTCCCAATCTGTTAGTAACTTTCATTTGGCAATGAAGCTGTTCATATGAAGCTGTTCATATCCTAAGAGAATTACTTTGGCAGAATATGACACCATATGGGTGTTATTAACAATCCACAAATTAAGCTCATTATGTGGTGCTTGATTTTATAAACATTTCTCTATAGTTTGCACAAATAAAATTAGTTTTTATGGAAATGTTTGCCAATACCAGTGTCTGCTACTAAGTGATTTATACCCAAGCAAAATGCAATCAAAACACGTTCATTATATTTAAATTGCAAACTCTAATACCATCTCTGTTTGTAAATTATATTATTTTTAACCACTTGGCTATTAGAGACATCTCCAATACATTGCGTATACTCAGTCTCAGTCTGTAGCCATCCATGGGGTTAAATAGAAAAATAAATAAACCCTTTGTTGGTAAGATGTGCATTAACCAATATTCATGTAAGAAGCCAGGTGTGACACTATGGCTGTGACACAGTTTCTAGTAGCTATTAACAAATTCCCCAGTAGGGAAAAGGTAACATTTAAAATAAAACTGGAAATCACAGCACAGGGACTGGAAATTGGCAGCTCATATATAAGTAGTAGATCAAGGTTACAATGTATCTCATTAAATAGTGGAACCATTCATGTTGATGTACAATAGACCTAGTAGGGATGCGGTGATGAGGGAATAGATGAACTAAGCCAGCTAATCCAGCTGTATCAAATAAACCCTTTTTGACTGCACTAATCATTATCTGATGCTGGAAAGATGGTGTCTGGAAAAGTAATGGAGGAAACAATAAGGAATGAATTCTGAAATTCTTATACATACGTAACATATCATTTAAAAAAAAGTCTCACTTATCATTTCAATGGATTGTATACCCCTCTGGTCCTGAAAGGGTTAATAAGACGGAAAATCCTAATAGCCACTATGAAACAATTTTCTGTGAATTTGTTCTCCAAGATTGTTCTTTAACTGGTACTGGATGTCATGTCCCAGGACACACAATTCTTTTAGAAGGGCTCCTGGACTTAACTCCTCCCACTGATATTCTTAGTAGGAGGAGTTTGGCTTCTAGGGATCCTGCAACAAAATCATGTCTGCCTCCACAGACATGATACCCAGTACTAATTAAAGACTAATTTTGGAAAAGGAATGGACAAACAATCGATTAATTGTGGTCATAAGAATTTTCTATTCAGATTGAGGAAAGGGTTAATGTTCCCTCAAAGGAGCAGTAAACCTTTGCTATGCAAACATGTTATAGGTCTTTTTCTCCTTAGTAAAACAAGGGCACTCACACTTCTGGGAGATATTTAATTAAAAAGTTAGTTATTCTCAAATTTGCCTCCTCCTCTCTTCTTTTTTATATTAACCATTTGAGTGCCAGAGAAATATCCAACGCATTGCCTCAAAGGATTAAACTACAGTTTTCTATATTAGTAACAAGGTGGTGGCATTTCTGTCATTAACTATGGAGAGCCATGCAACTCACTCAAACTCTTTCCTTGAATATAAAACAAAAGTGTCCTTTTGGACAAAGGTTGGCACTGTTGCAGATTGATTATAAAAAGTTTCAGCTAAAATCATTTCTGAAAGAAAAATCTACCAGCAGTAGCAATGCCCTTGTTAGTGTTAATTTAGTAATTTTTTTACCTGATGTTTTCATTTCTCTTTAATTCTGTGTACATACTTTGAATCGGCAATTTCAGTTCATCTCTTACTTTCGTTTTCAGTGATGTGAACACCCGCTACCTTCAGTCTGTGAGTCTGAGACTCAAGTGTATCTGAAAAGCATCACAGGAAATAGGTGGGATATGCACTAAGGCGAGAGATCTCATACTAGTGAGATAAATCTCTCCAGTTTCTACATAACTTTATAGATTATGTGCATTAAGAAGAACTAACACTTCCTAATAATAACCTCCTACTTACCTTATTATAGCCAAAAAAATCCTAATGACCCCTACAAATGTTGCCCTTGTGCCTTTGTTCAAGAAATAAAATCTTCAATCAGTTCTGTATGTAATATCCTTTGATGCAGACATGACAGATGCTAGCAGGACCAGGTGAAGCAATGCATTCGAGAGCTCGCTTGCATTCAAAGGGTTAAAAACCCCATTTAAATCAATGGATATTTTATTTGTTCCCTTTGGAGCAAATTGCTCCATTTTACATTTATACATAAGGCCCAAAGTATTGGCCTCTACTTGGAGAGACTGTAAGTAGTGATTTCTTTAAAGGTTCCATAAAAAAATTACAACATGCACTCCAGTTAGCCCTTTAGGTGCTAAAGATGTTTTCAACACATTATGCATACAAGGTGCTAAAGGTACAATAAAACTCTAGAAAAAGTGATCTTATTCATGTAAATGAAGTTCACTGCTTGACAGCATTTACAGCTATCTATCTATCTGTCTATCATCTATCTATCTGTCTATCATCTATCTATCTATCTATCTATCTATCTATCTATCTATCTATCTGTCTATCATCTATCTATTTATCTATCTATCTGTCTATCCATCATCTATCTGTCTATCATCTATCTATCTATTTATCTATCTATCTATCTATCTATCTATCTATCTATCTATCTATGTATCTATCTCTCTATCTATCCATTCTCTCTTTCTCTCTCTCTCTCTCTCTAACCCCTCCCTTTTTACACCTTTTCACAGAGACTTTTATTTGGTTGCTTTTCACCACTGTTGTGCACAATGGATTTTATGTATAAAATACTGTAAAAGTGGAGCAAATCGTGGGCAAACCAGCTGCACCATAGGAGACATATATCCAATCCGAAAATTTTAATTCAATTAAAGAGGGTTTATTAGACTTGTGCACGGCAAAAATTTTCGGTAAAATTCGATTTCGGACACATTTTTTTTTCCCATTTGGAGGATCCGAATTTTGGACTGGACCTGTTTGACTCTGACGAAATTTGGCAATAATCCGAATTATTCGGAGGAATTTAAAAAAAAATGTAAAATATTCAATAAAAAAATTAAACAAATAAAAAACATATATATATATTAAACTAAATTAATAATAATATTAAATCTCTAATGAGACAGGAAGGGGTATTTTATAAACCCCTACACACTTATTAACCCTTAATAGGGCAAATATGGGGTGAGTGGCAGAAATGTAACATGGCTGTGGGATACAAATGAATATACAACAAACATACAAAATAAAGCCCTGCGCTCAGACTCCCACTACTCCTGGGCAGCAGCAATGGCTATAGTATACATCAGCCCAAAATACATAGTACAAAAAACAAAAAGAATTACCTGCGCTCTGTCCCAAATCACTGTGCACATTTAAATAATTAGTTTCACTCCCATGGCCATTTGAATGTAAGCTCACCTGCCGCGCCAAGGCAAGCCTCATAGGTGAGTCCATCAGAACAAATAAATTATTTTGAATGACTTTTCTTAAGCTGCACCCATTATGTAACACATTATTACTGCGAAAACTGTAAAAAAAAAAAAGTGTGTTTTTTTATTTTGTAATTTTTTTAATAGTAAATGAGAAGTTATATATGTATATTTGACATCAAATTAAAGCCCTTTCTGTCCTTTAAACAATGGTATATAATATGTGTTTGTGCAAATAAATGAGAAAGATAGGAATTATGGTTGAACACGCACATAGCAAAAGTGCCAACATTGCTTGTGTCCTTCTATGGTTAATATCTGCACTTTGACTGAACTGTAAAGCACCTGTTTTACCACATCTATTTTTAGTAGCATGTAGCAACATTGTAATAGATTCAGGTGGGAAAGTGCCATGCCATCTATTTTTAGTAGCATGTAGCAACATTGTAATAGTTTCTGGCAGGAAAGCGCCGTCCAAATTTCCGAAATTTACACCGAAATTTCAGACCAGGTCAGTTTCGGATTCTGATTTTTTTTGGCAAACTTTGGCTTTCAGAAGGTCCGAATGATGCCAAATACGCCTTATTCGTCCAAATTCTGAAATTAGCCGAACTAATTCGCACAAGTCTAGGGTTTATTAACCCCTTTAAAAATAGAAAAATCATCAATGCATTGCTCTGCAATTTGGTAGTGTCCTCTCTACCATTCATGAGGTTAAAAGGAACATTTAAGTTAATGTGTATGTCTATTTGTACCCTATAGTCCAGCTGTTTTGGCCCAAAATTGCATGACTTTCCTTTTATACATGAGGCCCATTTTTGTGCCTGGGACCTTCTTGTCCCAAGTGCCCAGTGAAACACTGTAGAACTGAGGAAAGAAGGGTCCAAATGATGCGTTTTGTACTATACTGTGGAACTTAATAAGGTGGGCGTGAGTGGATGGATAAAAGGAGGAGTTGAGCCAGATAGGGCAGGAGTGGGCTAAATGGACTGGCAAGAGAAGAATCAAAAGAAACAGACTCTGTTCCCAGAGACCAGGTAATTCAATCTGAATACTGGAGCAGATTCATAGAGAGCCCAGATATGCCCATTGTGCTGACCCCTCGATATGGTGAAATAGTTATGCCGATCTGCTTCTAAATACATAGAAAATGTAAGATATAATGTAATATTTTAAGGCTCATGCTATAAAGAAATAGGTTACAAGTAAATGATGTTTAGCCACTTGGACACTGTTACAGACTATTCCAGTTCATTGCTTTGGAATGCTTTACAGTTTATTTTAAGGGCCGAAATGGATGTGCACTGGTCTACCCAGGGTTACTAGACTCCCTGTGGCTAGGTATGATGGGACGCCTACGGGGAAATTAGCCTGGTGGCAGAAATTGGCGTTTCAGGCTTATTCTTTATTAAAGGGCACCTCTCTCCTTGCCTACCTGAGAGACAGTCAGGGAAATAGGTCGAAGTTCACTCCAGTATTTTGTTGTTTTACAGAGAAATGTGCAGGAACCAGTGAGCTGATTGACAGACTTTCCTGTTATTAACTGTCTCTCTGGTTCTTTCCACTGGTGTCAACTATTAAAGGGATAGTAATACTTAGTTTTAACTTTATTTTATTTTGTACGCATTAAAAAAACATGAAAAATGATATAAGTCTTATCTCTCAAACCTTTATGGTTTAAGAGATATTCACAAGCAAAGTTTCCCCTCCCATCCCTTTTTCCTAGTGTAAGCCATCTCTTCTCAGATGTGAATCTAGTTGTAAGACCAGACAGATAACAGCAGGGGACAATGTTCTTTGTATGAAAAGAATGAAAGCCCTTCCCCCCTTGACAAGTTTTTCAGCTTTTTCCCTTATCTTAATTGAAGATTGTC
The DNA here is from genome assembly GCA_037306005.1 of Rhinophrynus dorsalis. Lineage (NCBI taxonomy): Eukaryota > Metazoa > Chordata > Amphibia > Anura > Rhinophrynidae > Rhinophrynus > Rhinophrynus dorsalis. The sequence goes on along the minus strand of CM074725.1, from coordinate 184,425,364 downwards.
CCTCTCTGCAGTCTACCTGGGCATCTCCCTTCTGATTTGGCTGAACGCGGGGGGGGGGGGGGGATACTTTGCTTGTGAATATCTCTTAAACCATAAAGGTCTGAGAGATAAGACTTATATCGTTCTTCATGTTTTTTTAATGCCTACAAAATAAAATAAAGATAAAACGAAGTATTACTAACCCTTTAAGGACATTACTGTCCCTTATCATGTAGTTGTTTTACTCTAAAATCACTCCATTTTTCATATAACACCAGTCTCAATTTCTCTTTGCTGTCACATTTAAACACTACTTAACTTTTACTTTTAACACTACAAATTCAACCACCCCCACTTTTCTCTTTGCATCGTCATTTCTTCATAGTCAATTTAATCTCTTCCATCTTAATTGGCTAATGACAATCTGAATAAGATATTTCCCTATGCTATTATTTTTAGTCTGAGAAGTGAAAATGATACAAAGTAAAAGCAAATGAAAGCTAAGTTAATTTAACCATTTGAGTGTGACAGCAGAATCCAGAGCATTGATTCACAAGACAAGACATTAGGCTCTCTTCTGTAAATTCTTGTCTGTTACATCATAACCATGATCTTCTCATCAGTTAGGAGGTCTACAAACATTTTTTTTTTCTAATCACAGATAAATGGTGCTGCTTCATTGTGGTCATTTTCCTGTCCATATCTAGAATGTTATGTGCTCATGCTAGGATATGCTTGGGCTACTTTGCAGTTGGTATAACATTCCAAGTAATAAATTTCACGGGAGCCAGTGTTAAACAAATAATGGAGACAGTCAGACACAGAGACTGATTCCATAAGCAGCACAATGATTACAGGTCCAATAAAATTTTTATATTGCTTTGTGTCCCAAGACATTAGGAAATGTATGCATTCATGTTTGTTTAAACCAGTTTTGGAAACAGGCTCCTGATTTTTGGGATAACATACAGCTTGCCACGTGAGTATGTGAATTTTTTGCATTACTTCCCAATTATACAGTTAACTTTTTTTTTTTTTTTTAAAGGAACAAGTCATTTGGTCTATTTAATGAAACTGAGCATGAAAAATCATGATGCAAGTAGGTAATGTGCTTAATTTATTAAAGCATTTAGAGCTATCTACATTTGATGCGCTAAAAAATTTGCATTGAATTTAAAAAATTTGCATAGCAATAAAAGATGCTTTAGATGAAACATTTTATTAGAATTTCTAGCTTTTCTTAGAAACAATGGAAATTGGTATTAGCAGAAATGGCAATGTATTAGCACTGTTATTTTTTTTTTTTTTTTTTTTTTTACAAAAGTGATTTTTTTATTAGCATTGCTAATTTTCTTAGAAACAATGACAATTTTTATTACCATTACTAATATTTTAGAAACAATGCCAAATTTATTAAAAGTGCATTTTTTCATATCACCTTTTGAATAAGAAATGTGATTTTTTAGCTGCAAAATTATTTTATTTCATTATTAATTATATCCAACACAATCATAATCATTATTTGGCTTGCTCTGCATTTTCAAAGTGCAATTATTAAATTAAATAGGCTCCATAACGCTTTATACAGTATGTGCCTGTAACCATGTGGAGCACTTAATAGGATACTGTAGTGTAAACCATGATGTTTTAGTTCCTTATATTGAGTAAGAGTTCCATAATCTTCAATATTAATATCACATATACTAGAGAGGTCTCCAGTGTGTTCAGTATTGGGCCGAGGACCTAATTGGCATCCAAGAGTTTAATGATAAAGTTTATTATAAATACATACCTCAAGAATGGATTGCACACAGTTCAACACTTCAGTATGCATTTTTCATATACACTCCTTTTACAATGGCCGATTATGGGAGACCTATATCATAGGCACCTTTGTTAGTTGTATTTGCTTCTTACTGCTCAATAAAGTATGTGATTTTCCAGTTATAGACTCAGACATTCCATAGATTATATTACTATGTCTAGACAAAGAGAGGTACACATCACAGTAGTGCAGGGGTAGTCAATTGTTTCTTCTCCAGCTGTTAGGAAAGACAGCTTCCATCATCCCAAACCAGACAACGGCTGGTTGTGGATGATAGCAGTTGTAGTTTCTAACAGCTGGAGGTACACTAAATGACAACCATGTTGCAGTGTATAATTTAGGCCTTTATTATATATACACAAGATAAATAGGATAAATCACTCATAGCCAGGGATAAATCTTTAGTACTTAAAGGGATAGTAATGTTTCAAAATAAAGCAGCTCCAATTAATCTTCATATTATTTGAGCCATAGAGAGTGTTATTTCAATAATGTCTGAGGTATAGTTCAAGAGTAATTGAATGATAAAGTATCCCCCTCCTGCCCCTTTTACCTAGTGTAAGCCACTTCCCCTCAGATGTGGAATCTGGTCTTAAGACCAGACAGCTCACAGCAAGGGACAATCTCCTTACTGTGAGAAGAATGAAAACCCTGCCCCCCTTGACAGTTTTTTTCATTATGCAAATTGTCCCTCTCTGCAAGTCATCTGGACACCACCTTTCTGTTCTGGGGTTGAGCAGTGTTACATCAGTAAAAGGGGCAGGAGGGGGATACTTTATCATTCAATTACTCTTAAACTACAACTGTGACAGTACTGAAATACCACTCCATGGCCCAAATACTATGAAGATTAAATGGAGCTGCTTTTATTTTGAAACACTACTATCCCTTTAAATTGCTGCCATTTCTACCAGTCCTGCTTGTCTTGTGTGTGCATTCAAGCTGTGAAATATATTAATATAACAGTTATAGATGTTATAGGTTCATTGAGGACTGATTGGAGAAACTGCGTTTCAGCAAGCTAGGATATATCACCTATAATGTACATTGTGGGAAGAGCTAAGGGTTAATATTTTAAAAATCCAAGGGTCAGCTAATTTTGAAAACTTGCAGGTATGTTTACTAGTATTGATTTAGGTCAAAATTCATTAAAGTATGTGAAAAGCAGCACATTAAATACTCTGCTCTTCACAAGAACTTCTCCATGATCAATGATGGATATCTTTGGGTACTCATCAATTATCTGTTGTATTTCCCTACCTGCAGCGGGGAAATTTGCATAAATTGTGCCAATCCTGCAACACACCCATGCATATTCATACGCCTATGCATGTGTTCGCCCCATTGATTGTTGCTGGCAGATGAAATTGGTGGATCTGTCTGGCCATCTCTTATTGATGAACTAGTTGAACAGCCCGTTACACGGGCTACAGTGCCACTGCCACTCGGTCGTGGGGCAGTCACGCGCAGTAGAGACTGCCCGGGCCGTGGCTGATACAGAGCTGGGTGCTTTCTCTACTGCGCATGACTGCAGCACGCGCAGCAGTGTCTACTGCGCATGTCGCGGCGTTACACACAAATTAGCAAATTATTATATAGGATAAGTGATGGTCAGATATGATCTGGCCATTGCTGTATGGGCAAATGGCTAATGCACAAAGCTATCGTCTGATGTTCTTGTGAATTAAGCCATATGCACAGTGATGAATTCTGTCCAGAAATGGCAGGGCCAGGTTCAGTCCATTTTGAATAAAGAAGATGGCAGAGCCTAAAGTGAAGTTCACGACTGTTAGACTGATGGACTAAGAAGAATTTGAGCAAACATGGTAGAAATAAAAATTCTACAAATACCATAACCCCTTGAAAGGTAGAGGTCCAGAACACATTATTTTTCAATTACGATGGGGACCTCTAGCATTGAAGTGATTAAAAGCTCTGTTTAACCCTTTGAGTGCCAAAGGGGTATGCAACACATTGAAACGCAATGCTTTGCGTACCCCTCTGGCAATCAAAGGGTTAAGACACTGGGACTTATTATTTCTTAACTTCGGGGCAGTTAGTTAGATCCAGAATTGCTTATGTGCATATGGCCTGAAGTTTACCTCCTTGTGTATTCTCCAACCATACATTTAACCCTTTGAGTGTCAGAGGGCTGTGCAATGCATTGCATAACTCTCTGGAATTCAAAGGGCTAATGAATTTTGATTGAAGTAATCAGCTCTCACTTTCATAGTCTCTGCAACATTTGCCATATATCACAACATAAACATGTGCATGGTACTGCAGTCCTGCAGGTTATTTCTCACCTGGCTCTGCTCATAGGGTGAAATCATGGCAAGTTTGTACACTATAGAATATTTATTCACACTGAAGAGCCTGTCACTCCTGCCAAGGTTTGTCAGAATATGTTTATTCAGCTCTGTAGCAAAAACAAAAACAAAAACAAAGAAAAAAAAAAAAAAAAAAAAAAAAATATATATATATATATATATATATATATATATATATATATATAGAAAGTCAGCATTTTGCAGTTGTCTAATCAATATTTTATATATATATATATATATATATATATATATTTTTTTTTTTTTTTTTTTTTTTAACTCTTGTTAAAGGAGAACGAACATATCCGAATAATGACAACCCCTCCACTTACCTAACTAATACTTGCCCCAATTACCTTACTATGTCAAGAAAGTCCTAGAGGCCCAAAATTATAGTGCCCCTGTGCCTCTATTCAAGAGATAATATCTTCAATCAGTCCTGGAAGTCATGTCCATTTATCGAGGGTTATTATTATAAGGTGTTGTAGATGATAAATGTTTTCACTCACAGATTAAAGTCTATGTGGATTAAAGAAAAATATAGATAAAAAAGCAGGGGAAGGTAGCACTCAGTTGTGTAAAAGTATTTTGGGGCTAGGTGCTGGCCACAGTAAAAAATAAGTAACAGTACACACACAAACATGATAGTAGAGATGAAGGTATGCTTTAATCTATCTAATCTATCCATCCATCCAACAGGTAGAAATTCAGCACTTGTGCTAATTTAGATCAAATGACCTAGATGTTTTAGCGATGAGCATCAGTAGAAAAGTATTCAACAGGCATGGATTTTACCAAAATAACAAAACTTAGTTTATTATATGAGGGTCAATGTTTCGATTTTATATTTCTACTAGCAAGAATGGCACTGCGTTGCCCGTGCAGGAAGAATAAGACACACACACCACACACACAGATACAAATCCTATAGGATAATATAAGGTGTAGGTTTGTAACCCTTTGAGTGATAGCAAGGGATCCAACACAATGCAATGCCTTGGATATGTCTGTGGTATCCAAAGGAGTTAAGTGTGCACACCTCTGTAAAAATGTCACACACATAAATGGTTTTAACCCTTTGAGTGCCATAGAGGTATCCGCTGATTGCAATGTGTTGGATGTGTGGCATTCAAAGGGTTAATGTGTGTGTAGTTCTGGAGGACATACACACAAACTGTTTGTGTGAGACTCAAAAGGTTAAACCTTTCACTGAACTTGTCAAGTGGGCATGATTTTTTTTGCTGGGCAAAAATGTGGCTGAAAGAGAATGCAGAGAGGGAAAAGGGGAAAGGGATGTTTACTGGGGAAAGGGACAGAGTGAAAGGAAAATGGTGAAAGTGAACACACAGTCTTTCACACACAACAGCAACTTCACTGCGTTTAACCAGCACTGATGGATTTCTGTTACACTGAAATGCATTTCAATATGCTAGGGGAAACAGACCTTATAAAAATGGCACTAATGGCATCATTCATGATGAGAGAGAGAGACATAGGGGTAAAACGGTAAAAGGGACCCTGGCAAGGGGATAAGAAAAGGTTGACTGGCAAAGGGTAGGATATCTGAATGCCTGTACATGGCGAAGGGGAGGGATATTACAAAACAAAAACATAGGTAACTATTGAAAGGGAGAGAGAGGGTTGCACAGCGATGACAGGGAAGGAATATAAGGCAAATGGGTGGGAGGTGGAGAGAATGAGGAAGTAAATGTGAGTTTTGTAGGGGGAGTGGAGGAGTGGAAAAAGTGAGGTTGGGAGGGAGTGATGGCAAAAGGAAGAGTGGGAGAGAGAGATAGGTGTTACTCCATTAATGACTCCTTTGCAGACAATGTACAAAAGAGTGCACAACACAGAGTTGCACGTCACACATTGTTTTGAGAAGGTCACAGTGTAGTGTTGGCTGTAGGGACTGGTTATGGGCTGGTCAGTTGTGTTTTAGGTAGCGGATGTTTGTTGTAACTTGTGAGGTGAGGTAATGCATGTCCTGTAATGCATTCGTTTGCAAAGTTCCAGCAAGCATGCGTTCAGAATGGCTGAGAGGGACACAGAGTAGGTGTTGGTGAGGTACGTGGAAGGGTTTCAGAGATGTGTGAGTGTGAGGGAGGGTTGGTTGGGGATACCACACTGGTGCAAGGATGGGAGTGGCGATAACAATGGTTAACTAGAGTGTGGGCAAACTCCTTCCAGAGTTTTTGTTCTGGAGAATCGGGGTGGCGAGGAGAGCAGAAGTGTCACATAAGCAGCATATGGTGGTGTGTGTGTGTTTTTTGTGCCTTCAGCCCCCTGGCCACTTCTGTCAAAATCACTTCTCCCTTTACTGTTGCCTCGGTGTGTGTATGGCATGGACAGAGCATTTTGGTTGTGTGCCTGCTTTCTGCATTTATTAATATAGATTTACATATCTTTCTATCTATAAAAAAAAAACAGAAGAGTAACACAAAATGTAGGGCCCCCCTGCAAACTCTAATAAGAGGCCCCTATGCTCTGCCCCCACATTCCCCACCTATAACAACAGTAAGAATGATCCAGATTCTGTTTGGTACACACATACCGAATATGTACAAGTCTAAAAAACATAATTACTTACATAGGCTCTAAATGGCAAAATGCAATCACTGGGGTAGGGCACTGCCAAAATTAAAATGCTGCACATTACACTGTTATTTCTTGCAGTTTCAATGGATTTATGGCATTCACGTTAAAAGGACAGCAACAACTAAAAATTAACATGTCTGGGGTCATATACACATAAATATCATGGATGTCATGCTAGATTATTTTGTTCTATGGCTTAGAACCCAGGCTTAGTCTTACATACGTTCTGAGGGAGCAGCCATTACCACCCTTTCCACTATTCCAAATGATTGTCAATTGGTGCTCAAGTGGTTAACCAAATACCAGACTTATTATACTTCTGTTGATTAACACCTTGGATTCTGGAGCTGTCAACAAGAGACATATCTAAACTCCTAGGAGTTAATGAAGAAAAGTGTACAGGAACACCTTCCTGTAGAGCAGCGTATCAAACAAGTTCAAGGCATTTGCAGCACTCAAGGTGTTAAAGGAGCAACAGCATCTAAACATGAATATGGGGTTGTATACGCTTAATCCCTTTCTGCCATTCAGGGACACACATTTCATGAACAAGTCTCTGCAAAATCAGGCCCCAACAAGGTGGTTTACTGATATAATTCCTCTATAAAATAAGAGCTAAAAGTTTGTGGCTCTCCTGCACTTACATTATATTGCTCATTGTTGCTGAAATTATACCACTGTGTGTAATGAGCTATTGGTTCTAACTGATGCATTATTTCCTTGTAATGTATAAGTAGCAACATCAGAAGGAAATAATGCGTCAGTAAGAGGCAATAGCCCATTGCACACTGTGATATAGTTCAGCAGCAGTGGGATATATTACCTGAGACCCCGCACTATGTGACTGGGAAACAGCTCAGTTAGAATTGTTATGTATTTACCTGGTGGCTGGGGGATGCTGAGTGTTTTACACAGTTTCTGGGTGGTCCCAGTCAGTGAAGACTAAGTCCCTGAGTGCCGGGGGCAGGGGGGGGTATGCAACACATTGTGAAGCAATGCATTGCATACCCCTCTGGCACTGGGGTCCCTGGCACACAAAGGGTTATCTCTACTGGCTTTGACACAGTTTGAGATATTTATCTGACCTAAAGTTGCCTAAACGTGTATGCATAGTATTATTATTGTATTAGTGTATATCTATACTTAATAGCATTGAGTGCCAGCGCCAGAGGGCATACTCCCTTTGGCACTGGCACTCAATACTAGTGCTATTAAGTATAGAAATACACTAATATAATAATAATAATAATAATAATAATAATAATAATATGTATATACTTTTGGGCAACTTTAGGTCAGATAAATATCTCAAACTGTGTCAAAGCCAGTAGAGATAACCCTTTGTGTGCCAGAGGGGTATGCAACTCATCTGGCACTCAAAAGGTTAACACTATATCAGTCACCTTTAACCTCTCATGAGCCACGCAGAAACCCAGTGCAGTGAAACCCAATTCGACCCCTTTTAGACTCTGGCTGTTAACACCCACTTCTCCCTTTCAGCACACATACCATGCAGTCAAGGAACTGCTACTGGGAAAAAAAGTATCCCTTCTACACTTAAACCCTGGATCTCATTCACTAGGCTACCTGTAAACACTCCCAGTCCATGCCAACACCCAGACACTCTCATAACAGTTCACTTGTGCACTAACTTCCAGACCTTAACTTCTTTCCCCTTTGAATTGAGATCCAGGCAACCTGCCATCCTCTTAAATAATACACACACCAGCACTCTGCCCTGACACATAACATAGACTTCGCTTTTCATTCCTCTTACCTGCACTTATGTACCCATGTTGTACAACCAGCTGAAGAGCATGCATGCGGAAGCACAGGACTGGCAGACTCAGTCTCACACTCGCTGCAGCTTGCTGTACCAGCAGCCTTCTACTGTAACCTCCATTCTGTTCTGTGAATCTATCACTGCTCCCTGACTGAGACACTCACTCGTGTCTCACTCACAACATTAATGCCATGCGCCAGGCGGCAAAAGTACCCCCTCTCACACGCACACACCAGCCAGCCAATGAGGAGAGGGACATTGTGTACTCTCCTCTTTCACTGGCTGGTGGTAGTGGTGCATGCAGAGTGCGTGTTGCTCACTGTATGTAGAAGTAGGCTGTGACAGTGTGACTGGGCTGGCACAGGCAGGCAGAATAGGGCTGACTCAGCAGATGTGCTTCATGCTTTGATTCCAGGACTTTTTATTGTCCCGGTGGGGGATGAATCGGGACGCTGGACACAGAGCACATTTAAGGGACAGTCCCTGGCATTCCAGGACGTGTGGTCACCCTAGTGCTAGAGAAGTCTCTAACCTCCAAGAAGTTGATACAGAAAAGTGTCATTTTACACAATAACATCTTCCTGTAGGCCGGTGAATCAAACAAGATGAAGTCATTTGAAGAATTCAAGGAGTTACTGGAACAGCAGCATCAGAACATGAACATGGGGTCATAAACATTTAATTCCATGAGTGCCAGAGGGTCGAGCAATGAACTGTAACGCTGTGAGTTCTTCAGCCCTCTGCTTAAATATATACTTCAACTTATGTGAGGATTGGATACATCTCTGGCACTCAAAGGGTTAAACTTCAGCCCAGTAGTCAATGTATCTTTTGTCACAATTTAACCCTTTGAGTACCAGAGGGGTACGCAACGCATTGCAGAGCAATGCGCTGAGTACCCCTCTGGCACTCAAAGAGTTAACCACTTGAAAAACAAACAGGTGTACCATGTACAATGCTTTGCACCCCTCTGATCCTTAAGAGGTTTATCAAATGTGATGCTCAGTATAATGCTTGATTAACCTCTTTAGCATCAAAGAAGTGCACAATGCCTTGCAAAGCAATATACATTGGATGTCCATTTGGTATTGAGGTGTTTAACTGTGACAAACAATAACATTTTCATTGGCTACTGGGCTAAAGGGATAGTAATGTTTCAAAATAAAAGCAGCTTCAATTAATCTTCATACTATTTGGGCAATGGACAGTGTTAAATCAATACTGATTTGTAGTTCAAGAGGAATTGAATGATAAACTATCCCCCTCCTGCCCCTTTTACTGACGTAACACTGCTCACCTCAGAACTGAAATGTGGTGTCCAGATGGCTTTCAGAGAAGGACAATCTTCAATTAGCATAAGGGAAAAATCTGAAAAAACTGTCAAGGGGGACAGGGTTTTCATTGTTCTCACAGTAAGAAGAGTGTCCATTGCTGTGAGCTGTCTGGTCTTAAGACCAGATTCCACAGCTGAGAGGAGGGGGCTTACACTAGGTAAAAGGGGTGGGAGGGGAATGCTTTATCATTCAATTATTCTTGAACTACAACTCTGACAGTATTGAAATAACACTCTCTATGGCTCAAATACTATGAAGATTAAATGGAGCTGCTTTTATTTTGAAACATTACTATCCCTTTAAGGTTTAAAATTTTGAATGCTTGGGGTTAACGTAAGGCAAAATATGATACTACTGACTAGCCGTGAAAAGTCTTAAAAACCCAAATTTCTGTACCATCATATAAAACAATATATTGCATATATTTAAACCCTAACCCTGGCTATATTGTGGTTTACATTTACGATGTTGACTTTATATAAGTCAATATCATACATTAAAAACACCAGGTTTGTGCAATCATAAGAAAAAGAAGAAAGCATCTCCAGAGGAAGAAACTCTATAGTTTCGAAACGCATAGAACAGATCAGCCTATTGATGTGTTTTCAACTATATATTTTAATATATATGAGTTGTAATAGCTCTTTTACGACTTTTTGATAATACATATAGGACACCTAGCCTTTAAACTCTTTATTAGTGAATTATTGATCCACTATACTCCGGTAGGGAACAGTGGGAATTAGGATATCAGCTTGTATATATATCAATAGCTTGATCCTGATATAGGCCTAGAACATATTGTTCCAGACATCCTTGTGGCTACGGAGTCCTGGGGGAAGAAAAACATGGAAAATCCTACCTGGGGTTTAAACCAGGAATGTGATAATGATCCATTGATGCCTCATATAAATGTGAGTAACATCCATTGAGCATCGGGTGATGGTGTTGGCATCAGTTCCATAAATTACTACGCTTAGAAGATTTCCTTTGCGCTGCTTTCTTCTTTTTTATTTTTCTCCAGAGCGAGTGTCGTGGGGAACCCAAGTCCACATTTTTTGCAAGCTGCAGAAGATTAAAGGGAATGTTTGGAGGACTCTTTAAGGACTCTATATAAAATTAGTTTGTACCAGTGAGGAGCATTTTTTCTATATAGTTCTTGGGGCTAAATAAATAATACAGTCAGTCTGAGCTATAGTCGTATTTGCTAGATTGTACAATCATAAGAATCCCATTTCTGTACTAACTTATAAATAAAAGCCAGTACACTGGTGTATATTTTAGCTCACAAACGAGATTTTTATGATTGCCCATATCTGGCCAATGCATTTTAAACATATCTACTAATATATATACACCAGTAGTGTACTGCAGGGTGAAGCACATAGTTCCCATATATCCTTGTTACTCACACTGCCACTCTCCTCATGACCTCCACATTACAGCAGTTTTTCTGCCTCAGGGTCACCATAAGAAATCAAAAAGTAAGGCTTATCTGACTCCTCCAGTGAGTCAGACGAGTCTGACCTACTAGGAAACATCCAGGACTGGATCGGAGGAATAGACATCCTTACCGGTATTAGGAGGGATACTTCAAAAGGGATGACATGAGAAGTGGAGGTGATGGGGAAACTATCAGAATAGCGAATACGTAGGAGACTATGCCGTGGAGTTAAAGAGCTCCTGGTTTTGAACGGACGCTGGTGGAGTCAGATAAGCCTTTCTTTTTAAATATCTTGTAAGCGCAATCGTACTGTGTGCATAGCTTTTTATAAGAATAAACTCTGCTTTTAGATGTTCTTTGTTGCTCTTCTGTTTTGTAGATTATATTGTCGTTACGAATATGGAGTAAAGGTCATAGGAGAAGCAGCATTTAGGAAATCAAAGAGTGTGGAAATATTATTGACATATTCTATCTCCAGCTGGTAGAACTAATACTATTGTGTCCATTCATCACATTGTGACTAACATTGGTGACTATAATCTGTATCATTATCATTATCATCATTATCATTGTTTGATTCTGAAGACTGTTGCAGTCGGGTCCATTCATTTTATTGTGACTAATATTGTGATCATTATTTGTACCATCATTATCGCGATCATTATTATCATTCTGTTGATATATATCGTGAAGATTGCCCTAATTGGGTTATGGACTCTGGTTGTCTATTTACTATTAGTATAAAAGCCCGTGTACACGGGCCAAGGTCTGGGTGATGTTAAGAGGCCGGTCCTGCTCTGCGTCCTGCCGCCGACTCAGTCATGCACTGTAGAGACTGCCCGAAAGCACAGAATACTCCCAGCACAGAACTCCCAGCATTCTGTGCTCACAACATTATGTGCTCCCAGCATTCTCTGCATTTGGGCAGTCTCTACTGCGCATGACAGCTTCTGACAAACATCCTAGCAAATTATTATATAGGATATTCTATAATTTATTTTGTGGTTGTCTTAGAGAATACATTTGTAGCCCAAGAGCTGGTCATATAGGGTTCTGATCCTAATTTTGAGTGTTTATGAGCTCCACATTGTTGTTGTTGTTAATAAATCTCAGACATTGTGCTTTATAAAAATACACGCACATCTGTAACATATGCATTAGTCTGTGTCTGGGGGGTGAACAGGTAGCAAGACAGTGTACATATGGAAGAGACTGCTGTGGGTGCTGTGTACTACTCTGACACACAAATGGGTAATCTATTTATTTTCATTAAAGACAGATGAGAGGAGAGAGAAGGGCCTGGTGACTGACTGACTCACTTTACTTTGAAACCTTCTCAATGCACTAGATTCAAACAGATGAGAGTTGGTACCGTGTAAGCCATAGAAATACAAGAGGAAATATAATCAAGTTGATACCTTTACTGGCTAACTAAACAGATTTAGGATGAAAGCTCTCAAGACCTCTTACCTGAGGGAGAAACCTAAGAGGTCTTGAAAGCGTTCATCCTGGATCTGTTTAGTTACCCAATAAAGGTATCATCTTGACTATATTTGCCTCCTAGATTCAAACAGGCTTAAAAAAATAGTGAGAGAAAGGAGAAGTTCATCTCTTACACCAATGATTTTCCTTTTTCAGAGGTAGCACAAAGCATGTAAGTTTGCATTTTTTAATATTTTTGGTATACTGTCGTGATGGAAACAGAGGTAAGGAAATGCTGAACATCACACACAAAAATAAAGTTTCAATACAAACAATAGAATTGACTCAGTTTATGGTGCTATGCAAATTATATTGTATTATGGTACAACAGGTATGTGAAAACAAAATTCGATGTTTCCTTTTTAGAAATATTGCATTGATAGCTACCCCCAAGAAACCAGATTACTGTATATTCCTTCCTCAATCATTTCCCACAATGGCTTTTATAGTATCTTCAATCACAATGGATTCTTGAAATATCTAATTTTGTTTCCCCGACTGTGATGTCAGTAAATACTAGTTTTAAAAGTTGATTTACTTTGTGCTTCCTACTTAATTGGCAAATTATTTAACCTGCTTTAGCAAATAAAGGGTTAAAGCAGTCATACTTTGCAAGCAATATGAACACTACCGGCAATGGAGAAGAGACAGGTCACAATCTGTAAACGTTGACTTTGCTCTTCCCTTCCCCGGACTGTTTTACCATACTGATAGGGACCCACCCCCACCAGAGATCATGTCGTGGGCATGAGATACTGATCAAAAAATATACACACACCTTTTATTTGGATAAAACAAGGCCACAGCTTTATTAAATATTTTACATAATATAACAACCCCACTTTAAGCCCTTGCCAACTGCCAAGGCATACAACATATGACTCACCCCTGTTGAGCAAAGCTCAATCCAACCCCAAGGTCCGGGTGCAAAATGTGCAAACGTCTTTGGCTTGACCTCCACCTGTTAACCATAAAACCCACAGAATTAATTTAACATTTTAACCCATTGGCAAGGGCCCAAAGTGCCAACAGCTGTGATAAATCAACCCCCCAGGTGCTTTTATGACCTAAACAACGCCCAAAACAACTCACCAACACTGGGAGGGAGATTCATGTGTGTAACATAGTAACATTACAGATGCCGGCATTTTTACATGGGGTTTGGTTTTAGTGGTGGTGTTTTTTTGTCTCCTGCAGTTAGATGGGGGGTGTAGCAGTTGGGGAGGTCTTATATCGGGATCTCTGACACAATTCCAGAGCCTTTATATTGTCTGTGACATTTAATAAATGTATTATTATTTCTTGATACTATATTTACCAGTAGTATTTCTTTTGTGCTTTGTGAGGAAGGTGAGTGCCACATTTATATCCCATTTTTTCTTTTGTTTTCTGTATAATAAATTAGGCAGAAGAAAGACACAAGTCCATCAAGTTCAACCTTTGCCTCATACCCCAGTGACTGAGAATTTTATAGCTTTCCTTCTACCAAATAAGTTAGTCTTTATCAGACCTTTGTGATCTGCCTACTAATAAGCAGTATGGCCCTGTATGTTTGAAAGAAATGTATCTAATCTTCTCTTAAAGGGATATTAATGTTTCACAAGAAACAGCAGCTCAAATTAATCTTCATAGTATTTGAGCCATAGAGAGTTTTATTTCAGTACTGTCAGAGTTGTAGTTCAAGAGTAATTGAAGGATAAAGTATCCCCCTCCCGCCCCTTTTACCTAGTGTAACACTGCTCACCTCAGATGTAGAATCTGGTTGCTAGACCAGACAGATAACAGCAGAGGACAATCTTCTTCCTATGAGAACAATGAAAGCCCTGTCCCCCTTGACAAGTTTTTCAGGTTTTTCCCTTATCTTAATTGAAGATTGTCCCTCTCTGCAATCTACCTGGGCACCTTCCTTCTGCTCTGGCTGAACAGTGTTATATCAGTAAAAGGGGCGGGAGGAGGATACTTTGTCATTGAATTACTCTTGAACTACAACTCTCACAGAATTGAAATAACACTCTCCAAGGTCCAAATACTATTATGATTAATTAGAGCTGCTTTTATTATGCAACATTACTATCCCTTTAAATCTATCCATTGTTTCTGCCATAATCACCTCCTTGGGCAAGGAATTCCACAATTTAATAGAGCTTACTGTAAAAAACCTCTTCCTCTGCTGATGTCTAAACCTCCTTTCCTCTAATCTCAAGGGGTGTCCCCTGATCACCTGATCAGGCCTTGGAATAAATATCTTACCACAGAGATCCTTGTATTGACTTCTCATATACATGTACAATGTGATAAGTTCTCCACTTAGTCCTCTTTTCTCTAGAGGACTTCCTCATATGACAAGTCCTCCATTCCCTTAATTAATTTTGTTGCTCTTCAATGTACCCTCTCTAGTTCTAGTATATCCTTTTACAGAACTGGTACCCAAAACTGCACTACATACTCAAGGTGAGGTCTTACCAGAGATTTGTACAATGGCAAAATTATGTTAGCCACTCTTGCTTCAATACCTCTTTTTATGCAAGACAGGATTTTGTTTGCCTTTGCTACTGATGTTTGACATTGACCACTGTTTCCAAGTTTGTAGTTGACAAGGATACTCAGGTCTTTCTCTAGCAATGAGTCCCCTAAAATGATTCCATTAAGTTTATAAGTAGCCTTGGCATTATTTCCTCCCAAATGCATGACTTTAGACTTCCCCACATTAAACTTCATATTCCATTTATTTGCCCAATCTTCCATTTTATGTAAATCCCTCTGTAGAGAGCAAATATCCTGTTCTGAATTAAAGGGATAGTAACACTTCGTTTTAACTTTATTTTATTTTGTAGGCATTAAAAAAACATGAAGAATGATATAAGTCTTATCTCTCAAACCTTTATGGTTTGTGAGATATTCACAAGCAAAGCTCCCCTCCCCGCCCCTTTTACCTAGTGTAAGCCATCTCTTCTCAGATGTGAGTCTGGTTGTATGACAGTACAGATAACAGAAGGGGACAATTTTCTTTGTATGAAAACAATGAAAGCCCTTCCCCCCTTGACAAGTTTTTCAGCTTTTTCCTTTATCTTAATTGAAGATTGTCCCTCTCTGCAGTCTATCTGGGCATCTCCCTTCTTATCTGGTTGAACAGGGGGGGGATACTTTGTTTGTGAATATCTCTTAAACCATAAAGGTTTCAGAGATAAGACTTATATCATTCTTCATTTTTTAATGCCTACAAAATAAAATAAAGTTAAAATGAAGTATTACTATCCCTTTAATTTAGTGTCATCTGCAAATATTGATATTTTGCTTTCTATATATATTTCCATGTAATTTATAAACATGTTAAAAAGCAGCAGACCTAATACTGAACCCTGAGGTACTCCACTCTCCACTTTAACCATACTGGAGAATTGTCCATTTATAACCTCACACTGTTCCCTATCCTTCAACCAGTTTTTTATCCAATTGCAAAGGTTATCTCCTAGCCCCGATTTCCTTATTTTATACCCCAGC
Organism: Rhinophrynus dorsalis; assembly: GCA_037306005.1. Classification (NCBI taxonomy): domain Eukaryota; kingdom Metazoa; phylum Chordata; class Amphibia; order Anura; family Rhinophrynidae; genus Rhinophrynus; species Rhinophrynus dorsalis. Next base: position 184,409,094 of record CM074725.1, on the reverse strand, counting down.
CTTCTGTGTGGCATTGTATCAAATGCCTTTGCAAAGTCTAGATATATTACATCAACTGCCTTGCCATTATCAAGGTTGCTGCTTACTTCCTAGTAGAAGTTGAAAAGGTTAGTTTGGCATGATCTATTCTTCATAAAACCATGTTGATTCTTGCTAATGATCTTATTTTTTGTGTTGTAATTCTGAATATAGTCCCTTATTATCCTTTCTAGCAGTTTTCCCACTACAGAGGTCAAACTCACACTTCTATAATTTCCAAGTTCTGTTTTAATTCCCTTCTTAAATAGAGGCACTACACTGGCTCTTCGCCAATCTTGTGGCACTGATCCTGTAGTGAGAGAATCTTTAAAGAGTAAATATAGGGTTTTGCTAACTCTGCACTGAGTTCCTTGGATGTATACCATCAGGACCCGGTGCCTTGTCAGTCTTAATTTTGTTCAGTCTTCCCATGACATCTTCTTGAGTTAACCCATTATCTGATAATTGTATTGTTTTATTAGTTACTTGTTGAGGCACGTTTACCAGTCCTTGCTCCCTTGTATATACTGATGGAAGAGAATGTGTTTAAAACATCGGCCTTTTCCTTATCCTCACTAATCAACTCACCCATCTCATTTATGAAAGGTAGCTTTCCTGAAACATACTCGCAAACCTGCTTCCCTTAGCACTCTGACAGGTCTCATTTTTCCAGTAGATATCTGGATAGTTAAAATCTTCCATAATTACAGTATGCCCAAGCTGGGCAGCTTTCCTCATTTGCAATAGCAGTTGGGCCTCAACATTGTCATCAGTATTTGGTGGTTTGTAGCATATATCCACCAGCACCTTTATTTACCTTTTACACCACCATTTGTGACATGTAGCTTTCCCGAAGCATGGTCACAAACCTGATTCCCATAGCACTATGACAGGTCTCTTTTTTTCCAGTTGATACCTGGATAGTTAAAATCTCCCAAAATTATAGTATGCCCAAGCTGGGCAGCTTTCTTCATTTGCAATGGCAGTTGGGCCTCAACATTGACATCAATATTTGGTGGTTTGTAGCATATATCCACCAATACCTTTTTTTTTTTTTTTTTTATCTTTTACACCACATTTAGTCTCAGTTTCTACCCACAAGCACTCCACACTAATATCATCCCTCAAAATTGGATTTAGCTCTGGTTTCAAATATAAGCACATACCTCCCCCTTTTCTATTAATCATGTCTCTCCTAAACAGGTAATAGCCCTCTATATTCACAGCCCAGTCATGTGCATTATTCCACCATGTTTCTGTTATACCAGTTATGTCCAAATGCTCACTAACCGCCAGAAATTCTAGTTCTCATATTTTATCTACCATACTTCTTGCATTTACTAGCATACAATAATTTTGAAGTCTTTACATATATTACTCATGCCTTTTTTTTTGGTATCTTCATTTACTAAGAGTTCCTCCCTACTTACTAAACTTATCCCCACCCTTTCTCCAACCCCCTGATCATTTACTTGGACCCAGTTCCTATCTTCTCTGTCTACCCAATTTTTGCTATCTATACCTCCCTTTCCTAGTTTAAAAGCTCATCCAAGCTTCTTAGCATTCTCTCCCCTAGCACAGAGGCTCCTCTACCATTTAGATGCAATCCATCACTTCCATATAGATTGTACCCAAGAGCAAAGTCAGTCCAGTGCTCTAAAAACACAAAAACACAAAACCCTCCTTCCTGAACCAATGCTTGAGCCATGCATTAAGCTCCCTGAGCTCCCTCTGCCTACCTGCACTGGCGCATGGCACAGGTAGTATTTCAGAAAACACTACCTTAGAGGTCCTTGCCTTGAGCTTGCATACTAAATCCCTGAAATCATTCTTTAGGGACCTCCATTTTCCTCCTACTTTGTCATTGGTACCAATATGTACCAAGACAGCTGGATCACTGTCTTGGTACCTCTCTTGGCCTGAGAGGTAGATTTGGTGGGGGAGGACTTTTGTACCAATCTCCTGCCGCTGCAGCGTACACTTATGGAATATCTTTGGGGGCATATCTTACTTAACCATGTCTTTTCTATTTCTTTATAGTGGAATACTTAAGGGAAGATTAGAAGACCGAGGATTAGAAGAAAAAGATAGTAAGAAGATGGAGGATTGAAGATTAGAGAAAAAGATTGACAGTGGATGACAGCTCTGGGTTATTGATGTTAGGATAGTATTATGGCTAGTATTGTTTCACTATATTGTTAGGGGTTGTGTAGGGGTAGTGTTTTGTTTTAGCTGATGCTCAGTGTTTGACACTGTCAAAACACTGAGTGTTAGCTGTTTTACTTTGATGTTTCCATTTCTCATTCTATTTAACATTCGTTTTGGGAACAAAAACACGTAAAACGTTGGGCCAAAAGTTGGGTTCTATGGCCCAACGTTCATTGTGTTTTCTGTAGGTAGGGCAGTTGGATACCTATGGTAACACCGTGTGTGTGTGTGTGTGTGTGTGTGAGTGTGTGTGTCTACTGCCCGGTATCCATTTTTCCCTACCGACAGTTATAGATCCCTAGATCTTCAAGTCAGCTGCCACCTCAGTATCAAGGATATTATTAAGAGAAAAGTCTGGTGTGTTCTATTGCCATTTCAGTACTAATCTATTAATGTCTATTTCAGAGTCTCAGTATAAGAGGATTTTATTTTACCTATTAAATCCTTTTCTCTTAGTCCATATAGCTTACAGGTACCATGGGGGGCGACATCTCCTCCCAGTAGACTGGAACACTTCTTCAAGAAATGCAGGGGGAGCCCTACTCCTCCATACAGGCTACCTAGCCACTCCCCTCTCCCAGATAGATTTGAGACAATAAACCTACTAGCTAGATAACGAGAAGAAGAAGAGGAAAACGCCTGTGAGCATGGACCCAATTGGACTCACACGTCCAGCCACAGGAAACCAAGCATGGTCCTTTACTGGGTGGGAGACCTGTAAGCTATACTGACTAAGAGAAAAGGATTTAACAGGTAAGACTAAAATCCACTTTTCTCTGTCGTCCAATATAGCTTACAGGTGCCATGGGCATGTACCAAAATTGAGCTCCCATGAGTAGGAAGAGAAGGAAAAGACCAAGCTTCCCCAATGATACCAGAGTTGCCATGGCCTATCCAGGGCACGGAGCAGCCCAAACTAACAAAGTTACACTGAACAACAGTACACAGCACACAAGAACAAGAGCCAATGGGGCTTAACAGTTAAAGAGTTATAAGGCACAGTAAATTAAAGTCCTATGCAGGCAAAACTGCCTCCAGGACTTTCCTGCCAAAGCTGGCTTCAGCCAAAGCCAGAACATCCATAGAGTAGAGTTTGACAAAGGTGTGCACAGAAGACCAAGTGGCTGCCTTGCACAGCTGTTCAGCAGAGGCCTGATTCTTGTAGGCCCAGGAGACCCCAAAAGACCTGGTGGAGTGTGCTGCAGTGTGGAACTGAACAGGTTTCCCTCTGAGCTCATAAGCCTTGCAGATGGTAGACTTAATCCAGGATGCAATAGTCACCTTGGACGCAGCCAAACCAGCCCTGGGACCCACAGGGATGACAAATAAGGCATTAGTCAGATGGAAAGACTCAGTACAGTGCACAAAGAACTTAAGGCAGTGTACCAGATCTAACAAGTGAAGATCCCTCTCCTTGTCAGATTTAGGGTCATGACTAGTGTTGAGCGAGCACCACGATGCTCGGGTGCTCGGGTGCTCTGACCGAGCACCCCCTGAGGCTCGAGTGCTCGGCCGAGCACCCGAGCCCCATTGGAATGAATGGGGCAACACCAGGCACCCCCTGCTCTGATGAGGGGAGGGTGCCTGGTCAATGCCCCCTTCATCTCCGCTATGCCCCCTTCATCTCAGAATGCCCCCTTCAGCTCCGCAATGTCCCCCTTCAGCTCCGCAATGTCCCCCTTCAGCTCCGCTATGCCCCTCTTCCACAATGTGCCCCTTCATCTCCGCTATGCCCCTCTTCCACAATGTGCCCTTTCATCTCCGCTATGCCCCTCTTCCACAATGTCCCCCTTCATCTCCTCTATGGCATAGAGGAGATGAAGGGGGACATTGTGGAAGAGGGGCATAGCGGAGATGAAGGGGCACATTGTGGAAGAGGGGCATAGCGGAGATGAAGGGGCACATTGTGGAAGACGGGCATAGCGGAGATGAAGGGGGACATTGTGGAAGAGGGGCATAGAGTCTATGCCCCTCTTCCACAATGTCCCCCTTCATCTCCGCAATGCCCCCTTCATCTCCGCAATGCCCCCGTACCTCCAGTCCCTGGTGGTCCAGCGGAGCTTCTTCGGATCTGTGCCTCTTCCGGCACAGATCCCCACTACCCGAACATGTCGGGCGAGCACATGGCGGTACTCGACGAGTACCGCCATGTGCCGAGCAGAGCGATGCTCGAGCCGATCCGAGCATCGGCCGAGCACGCTCGCTCATCACTAGTCATGACAAAAGGAAGGCACAACAATCTCCTGATTGATGTGAAACTCAGAGCCCGCCTTAGGAAAAATTCCTGGGAGGTATGGAGAACAGCCTTATCATTGTGAAACACCAGTAAAGGCGGTTTGCAGGACAAAGCCTGCAACTCAGCAACTCTGCGTACAGAGACCACAGCCAAAAGAAAAGCCATCTTCCACGTCAGAAGACGTAGAGGAATGGTATCCAAGGACTCAAAGGAAGGCCTCTGCAAGACCCCTAAGAAAAGATAAAGGTCCCACTGAGGAGTGGGATCCTTGAAAGCAGGGAAAGCATGAGTGACACCCTGAAAGAAGACCTTGACCTCTGGCAACATGGCAATGCACCTCTGGTAAAAAACCAAGAGAGCTGAGGTCAGGACCTTCAAGGAACTACGGCTAAGGCCCTTGTTCACACCACCCTGCAAACAGGATAAGATGGATAGAAGGTCAAACTCCTGTGAGGACAGATCCTTGTCCATACACCAAGAATAAAAGGTAGTCCAAACCTATAGTATGCCTTAGAAGAGACTGGCTTCCTGGCTTGAATAATGGTGGAGACCATCTCAGGAGACAAGCCCTTCCTCCTCAAGATGGAGGCTTCAACAGCCATGCCGTCAAAGCCAGACTGTCCACATCCTCTCTCCAGAGGTAACCCTGGAGGAGAAGATCCGGTCTGTGTGACAGGAAATGGATCCTGGGCAGCCAGTGCCAGCAATTCTGGAAACCAAGGCTGTCTCGTCCAGAATCAGAATGACCATCCATCTGAATCTTCCTCAACTCTCCGGGAAGGAGAGGAAGTGGAGGAAAAATATAGGTCAGATGAAATCGCCATGGAGTTGACAGAGTATCCACTGTGAACGCCAGAGGATGCCTCCAGCGAGAGTAAAAGAACTGAACCTTCCGGTTGTTCCTGTGGCCATCAGGTCTATCCAAAGAAGACCCCATTTCTGCACCAGCAAATCGAAAACCTCTCGAATGGAGCTCCGACTCCCAGGGTCCACTGTTTGGTGACTGAGAAAATCTGCCAAGATGAGTTCTACACCTGAAATGTGCACAGCAGTGATGTCAGGAACATATATCTCTGCCCAGGCTAAAATAGCCTTTACCTCCAGTCAAGCAGCTATGCTTCTGGTGCCTCCTTGCTTGTTGAGCTAGGTGATAGCAGTCATTGTCTGACTGGAAATGGACTGGGCATACCCTCAGATAGGAGGACCAATACCCTTGAACATGGAGAATCGCACTGAACTCCAGGATGTTGATAGGAAGGAGAGTTTCCTCTGGCAACCAATGACCCTGAACACGCAGGTGACCCAGGATGGCTCCCCAACCAACGTCATTAGCATGGTCCAGTAGAGAATCACAAAGGGTCTCCTTTTCTGCAGGTTGGAGCTGTCCAACCCCCAGTGGAAGTCTAGAGTCTCCTCTGAGGGAAGAGAGACAGGATGGTCCAGAAGGGCCAGATTCCCCCAGCAAATCCGGCTTATGAACCTCTGAAGCTCCCTGGTGTGAGCCATGGAGTATGGCACCACCTCCATGGTAGAAATCATCTTGTCCACCAGCGAGGACAATTTCCTTACCAGACCAGAAGTCCACTCCAATGTACGAGACACCTTTGACGTGATCTGCTGGACGTCCGTCAGAAAAATTATGCCCTGACGAATGTCGAACTGGAGACTGAAGAAAACCCAGGTCCTGAGAAGGGACTGAAACAGACTGGTCCATAGTCATGATCCATCTGTGTTGTAGAAGTATCTGCGCACAGTCTTGGACTTGGGGGTCCAGGAGATCCTTGGAGGGAGCCTTCAAGAGAAGGTCGCCCATGTAAGGAGTTACTTGTATCCCCTTGGTGTGCAGGAAGACAAACAAAACCCCCAATACCTGGGCGAACACCTGAGGAGCTGTGGTGAGCCAAAAGGGTAGGGCGATGAACTGGAAGTGCCCTAGGTTGCTAGAGAACCTGAGGTACTTCTGACTGTCCAGATGAATTGTAATGTGCAGGTACGTATCCTGCAGATTATTATTATTATAATTATTCTTTATTTATATAGCACCAACTAATTCCACAGCACTTTACAATTGGGAATAGATATACAGAGGTATTAAATAGTACAATCAGATGTGGGGAGCAGAAGGATCACAGGGCCCTGCTCGTGAGAGCTTACAGTCTAAATCCAAAGTGAATACGGACCAAAAATGAATTGAGAACCTTGAGAACCACTATAGGACGGCAGCCTCCATCTTTCTAGGGAACAACGAAGAGACTGGTATAAAAACCTAAACCTGTCTCTGGCTGAGGTACCAGAGCTAGGACTCCCTTGTCCAAGAGAGCCTGAACCACCCCATTGAAAATACTGAGAGGGGAAGAATCTGAAGGGAGGTATGGCTGTGAAGGGAATCTTGTAACCTCCTGTAACTAGCAGACTTAATAATAATAATAATGACTCCTCCTTGCCATCAGCTTAGCTTATTCTTTGGGATGGAGTCCCCTCAAATGCTGCTGAATTCTATGTTTGCGATTATACTCCACCACATTGCCACGTGTACACTAGCAGTCAAAAGTTTGACAACACCTACATTTTTGCTACTTTTAGTTATTGCCATATAACTTGACAAAAACATTAGAAAAACATGTAAACTTTGGGTATTTCTAAAATCAAAAGACAAATGTTATAATCTATTTACCAGGGTTTTTTTTAGTGTTTGTAGATGTGTAAAAGATTTTTAGTGCCAAAGTTAAAAAAACTGCATTTGTTTCATCATATTTTATATATTAATAAACAATATGGTCTGGTGCACAAGTTGTGAATATCAATTACCTCCCAAATACAAAGACTGCACAAATATCATCCAAACATACAATCATCAGTGCCCTGTGCCCTGAACGACTGAGATTGGATACTTGCTGGAATAATAGCATAAGAATATTGTGTGGTGTGGTAAGGGAGAGGTTAAAAACAAATCTCTCTGAGTTTTGTTTTCCCTCTTTGCTGTGAGACAAGCAAATAATTGAAGTCTGGTGTGGTGTGAGTGACTAATTGCTGTGTTTGTAATTGGTGGATTCCTGGCTTAAATAGCAGATAAATAGTGAATACTTGAACGTGTGAATCTTGCCTCAGTGTGTAAGTGCAGAAGTGTGGTAAGTGTGGGAATTTAAAACAGGGGAATTCAAAGACAGGGGGGTTACACAGGGGAACACATTTATCAAACTTATTGTGCAGCTATTTTTGCCTGCCTGCCTTTTTATCTTGTGGTAACTGGTACATATGAGTGGTAGCATGATTGTCCATTTAACTCAGTGCACAAACTGCCATATGTTTGCACACCTGGAACAACCGTTCCAGGGTGCATACCTCTGTGGCAGATGTGAGCAAGTGGTCTCTCTGGAAGCTCGTATTAGAGATCTGGAGGGGCAGGTTGCAACATTGAGAAAGACGGACAATCTTGAGAGGGTTCTGCTGACTGAGCAGCAGGAAGCAGTGGTAGGTAGTTCTGGGGGTGGAGACTGCACAAAGAGCAGGTAGCCAGATGGGTTACAGTTAGACATAGCAAGGGGGGTGGACAGAGAAATAGGGAGGACACTCCTGTGTTTACTTATCCTAACAGATTTGCTACATTAAGTAATGATGTTGGGGATGCTGACACAGGAATGTCTTTGCTGGAGAGGACTGTTCTCTCTAACAGCCGAGTGAACAGCCCCTCTAGCACGGATGGGATCCAGGACTCAGGCAGACCTAGACAGATGGTGGTGGTAGGGGATTCTATTATTAGGAAGACAGACAGGGTAATCTGTCGCCAAGATCGCCACAATCGTACAGTTTGCTGTCTCCCAGGAGCTCGGGTTCGACATGTGGCTGATCGGGTTGATAGATTGTTGGGAGGGGCTGGGCATGACCCGGCTGTCATGGTACATGTTGGTACTAATGATAAAGTCAGTGGAAAATGGAGGCCCGTTAAGAAGGATTTCAGGGACCTAGGATATAAGCTTAAGCAGAGGACCTCTAAGGTAGTATTTTCTGAAATTCTACCTGTGCCACGAGCTACATTAGAAGGGCAATGGGAGATTAGGGAGTTAAATGCGTGGATAAAGACTTGGTGTAAGCAGGAGGGGTTTGGGTTCCTAGAGCACTGGTCAGTCTTTTCCCTTGGGAGCAATCTTTATAGTAGTGATGGATTGCACCTTAGTGGAAGGGGGGCCACGGTGCTGGGCGATAGGATGGTTAGAAGGCTGTAGGAGACTGTAAACTAGAAAGGGGGGGGGAGCTGCAACACAGGCTGGGGAAGATAGTATAATTGAGGGAATGGGATTAGAGAAGGGTCATGGGGGTGGAGAGGGGGAATGGGCTAGTTCATCTAATAGGGAGTTGCCATTGTTACAGCCTGATAAAAGACAAATACATCTGAAAAAGAACGAAATCTTTAAGAATGGCAAAAAGATAAAATGTATGCATGCAAATGCTCGCAGTCTGGCTGGTAAGATGGGGGAACTAGAAATGATTGCAGTACATGAGCAGTATGATCTGATTGGAGTGTCTGAAACCTGGTTAGATTATACGTATGACTTGGCAGTTAATCTAGAGGGTTATTCACTTTTTAGGAGGGACAGGGTTAAAAAAAGGGGAGGAGGGGTATGCCTATGTGTAAAGCAGGCCTTAAAACCTAGTTTAAGGGAAGATATAAATGAAGGGTCCAATGAAAAGGTAGAGGCCTTGTGGGTTGAAATACACACTGGGGGCACACATAATAAAAAGATATTGGTGGGGGTTTGCTACAAGCCACCTAATGTTGGGGAGTTGGAGGAAGCTCAACTTTTACTGCAAATGGAAAAGGCTGCTAGGTCAGCAAAGGTAATTATAATGGGAGATTTCAACTACCCTGAAATTGACTGGAGCAATATGACTTCAGGCACAACAAAGAGAAATATTTTTCTAAGTATGATAAATGATAATTTTATGTCCCAACTAGTAGAGGAGCCAACTAGAAAAGAGGCCTTGCTTGACTTAGTGCTCTCAGACGATTCTGACATTGTAAACAATGTGCAGGTAAGGGAACATTTGGGCAGCAGTGACCACAATATTGTATCCTTTGAAGTTTGTTATGAGAAACCCAATAGCAAGAGTTTAACCAAAACATTCAATTTCAAAAAGGCTAATTTTACAAAGTTAAAAGAAGCTTTAAAGGATATCCAGTGGGATGTAATTTTCAAAGATTAAAAATGCACAAGAATCATGGAATGTATTTAAAATTCTCTTGGGCAAATATACACGTCAATATATACCATTGGGGAGTAAGCACAAGAGAAGTAAATCAAAACCAATGTGGATTAATAATGTGGTTAGCAGGGAAATGAGAAATAAAAAGCAGGCTTTTAAGGTGTTTAAGTCAAACAGGTCAGATGCATCATTTAAAAATTATAAAGAATGTAATAAAATCTGCAAACAAGCAATTAAGCTAGCTAAAATAGAAAATGAGCGAAACATTGCAAATGAGAGCAAGAAAAACCCTAAACAATTCTACAAGTATATTAACAACAAAAAAAGTTAAGGTTGATATTGGTCCTCTTAGGACTGAAACAGGTGAATTGATTAGTGAGGATAAAGCTATGGCTGACACCCTAAATACGTTCTTTGCTTCAGTATATACAAAGGAAGCAGAAATGACAAGCTGTGGGCAAACAGACAAAACCATGGAATTTCCTCCAACATCTACATGGCTTACTGAGGACAAGGTCCAAAAGAGACTGGAAAGGGTTATAGTGAATAAAGCGCCTGGACCGGACGGTATACACCCAAGGGTACTTAAGGAACTTAGTTCAGTAATAGCAAAACCATTATACTTAATATTTATTGATTCGCTTTCATCAGGCATAGTGCCCTGTGATTGGAGGAAAGCTGATGTAGTTCCACTGTTTAAAAAGGGAGCAAGATCCAAACCAGGAAATTATAGACCTGTGAGCTTGACTTCCATAGTGGGTAAGATACTAGAAGGGTTATTAACTGACAGTATTCAGAACTATGTGAAGACGAACAATATCATTAGTAGGAATCAGCATGGTTTCATGAAAAACAGATCGTGTCAGACTAATTTACTTGCATTTTATGAAAGAGTGAGTAGTAATTTGGACAGGGGAATTGCTGTTGATGTAGTATACTTGGATTTTGCAAAAGCCTTTGACACAGTGCCTCACAACAGGTTACTGCATAAATTAAAAGGCTTCGGTTTCGGTGGTGTTATCTGTACATGGATTGAGAACTGGTTAAATGATAGATAGCAGAGAGTTGTTGTAAATGGAACTTTTTCAAATTGGTCTAGGGTTATAAGTGGGGTGCCGCAGGGTTCAGTCCTGGGCCCAATGCTTTTTAATTTGTTTATTAATGATCTAGAAGTGGGAATTGAAAGTAGCATCTCAATCTTTGCTGATGACACTAAACTATGTAAGGAAATACATACAGAGCTCGATGTTTTTTCCCTACAGAAGGATTTAGATAAACTAAGTGAATGGGCAGAAAAGTGGCAGATGTCATTTAATGTAGATAAATGTAAGGTTATGCATTTGGGTTGTAGAAACAAACTTGCTACATATACTCTAAATGGGAAACAACTTGGGAAATCCTCATTAGAGAAAGATTTAGGTGTACTGATAGACAATAGTCTTCACAGCAGTGTGCAGAGTCACTCAGCTGCTGCAAGAGCAAATAGAGTACTAGCCTGCATAAAAAAAGGTGAAGAAGCAAGGGATCCTACCTCTGTATAAATCCTTGGTTAGGCCTCATCTAGAATATGGAGTACAATTTTGGGCACCTGTTCTAAAAAAAGACATTACTGAACTGGAAAAGGTGCAGAGACGTGCAACAAAACTGATAAAGGGATTGGAGGATCTGAGTTACAAAGAGAGACTATCCAAACTGGGTTTGTTTACATTAGAAAAGAGACGTCTAAGGGGTGATATGATTACCATTTACAAATACATTCAAGGTCAATACAAAGAACTATCCAATGAATTATTTATGCAAAGAGCTGAGCTAAGAACAAGAGGTCATCCATTAAGACTTGAGGAAAGGTGCTTTTGACTAAAACACAGGCAGGGATTCTTTACAGTAAGGGCGGTAAGGCTATGGAATTCTTTGCCTCGGGATGTTGTGCTTGCAGATAATGTAACTGCATTCAAAAAAGCAATGGATGCCTGTCTAGCACAGAACAATATTGACAGTTATGACAGATGGCTTCAAAGCAAATAGGATATTGAGCCGGGGAACTATTTGACACACACACACACACACACACACACACACACACACACCTACACTGGAATTTGCTCCAGAGGGCTTTTTTGTTGCCTTCCTCTGGATCAACAGGGGTGTTATTGGCATGGGCTGGACTTGATGGACGTATGTCTTTTTTCAGCCTTATCTACTATGTTACTATGTTAATATGTGCAAACCAACAGATTTTAATCAATTGAATAACAATACACGGTGGTTTATAATTTATAAAATCTAATAGTATCAATTTGTGACTCAAACTGAAATCTTCCGCATTATCACTGCTCAGTAGGCAAACATACCGGATACATAGATACAAGCTATCGATGGGCAATCTCTAGTTTAACCAGCACTCCATGGGTGTTTGTAGCATAACTCTTATTAGCAGATCACCCCTTCTTGGTTCTATTATCTGGAACGTGTATCCAATTCACCGCTTGCTACAATATAAACTCACGGTTACCGCGTTCGTTCTGACCAAGTTAGTTTGCTGGTGGGGCGTAACAAGCCTCCTTCTCCTGCCGTCCTCAGTGTGTCACTAATGTGGCTGGTTTTAAATCTGTAGTTGTGATGAGCACAGTCCTCCAACGCGTTTCGAAATCCTCCGATCTCTTCCTCAGGGAGTTTATATTGTAGCAAGTGGTGAATTGGATACACGCTTCAGACAACAGAACCAAGAAGGGGTGATTTGCTAATAAGAGATATGCTACAAACACCCGTGGAGTGCTGGTTAAACTAGAGATTGCCGCTCGATAGTGTGTATTTATGTATCCGGTATGATTGAATACTGAGCGGTGATTATGCGGAAGATTTCAGTTTGAGTCACAAATGAAGAGACTGTGACATATAAGAGAGAGTGAAATCAAGTTTATACAGATTTGATACATTGAAGATTATAGCTATTCCTCTGTATAGGAGCTGGAATCAGTTATATTATGAACTGGATACAATAAGTTTATGATGGCAAATTTAATGTGGGATATAAGTTTGGTGTGAAGTTATTTGGAGGATCTGGATTAATAGAGAGATCTAGAGGAACGGTGATACAGGAGACTGTAAATGTGTGACTACATGATATACGGCATTATTATATATGATTTTTCTGTCTAGGGAGACACTATTTTTATTTTTAATTATTTTTTGTATGTAACGATCAATCGTTTAGATAGGGATAGCGGGTTTTAGAAGAAGTAAGGAGTCATATGTTGTATTATATATTTTTTGGTGTACATCTGCTTATTTTGCCTAGACTATAATATCACAAAATTAAGTATTTATTATATTAAGTAGATATACCTATGATATGCATGAAATGGGTCCCATGCATTGAATGGGTTAAATAGAGTAAATTTTGGCATTTTGTCCAAAGTATCAATATCTTGATGGTAGATTTTTCAGACTCCGGTTTAAGATATTATATTAACCAATTACAACAATAGCTAGATTATAAATACCAATGTGTTGATATATTGAAAATTTCCTTTCTGGATAGAAGATTGTATTTTTAAACTGATGGCAATAGATTTTATAAATTATAAACCACCATGTATTGTTATTCAACTGATTAAAATCTGTATTGTATATTGTATGTTTGGATGATATTTGTGCATTCTTTGTATTTGGGAGGTAATTGATATTCACAATTGGTGCGCCAGACCATATTGTATATTTTTGTTTTCTGTTTGGATTTCGAGAGCAGAACTCCTGGTCAGGCAGCAAAGTTGCAATTGTTTTTTCTTATCTCTCCATAGTTACACCACTTGTAGTATTTGTTCATATTTTATATATTGTTTTACAGGAAATTTGATGAAAATAAGGATATCTTTAGAAAGCCTATCTTATGGCAAGAAAAACAGTATATAATATATGTGAGTACATTAAATGAGTAAGAGGAAAAATACAGCTAAACACAAACAGAGTAGAATTGTTAAAACAGCCATTTTCCTTCTGGACCATGGCTGTTTTAACACTTCTGGACAATGGCTGTTTTAACACTTCTGTGACATATTATACACTTTTGCAAATACAAATACCCATAACATGCATCCAAACACATACACTTTTATTTATTTTTTTTGACAGTGTGAGTCTGTGAGTGCACGTAAGTGTGTATGTGTGAGGGCTTGAGTGAGTGCCTCGGTGTGAATTGGTGAGAAATGGAGAGGAGAGGAAGACAGGAGAGAAGGATGGGAAGAGTAGGAGGAGAGAAGGAAGAGGCACAGGTTGGCATCCCTGGTCAGGGGAGGGGAGGGAGAGGGAGGTCCCTGGGGAGGAGGGGGAGCAACACCAGAGGAGGCACACAGAGTGCAGGGCCAGAGCTGGCAGTGGGATGAAGGGTAGTCCATGGGGAACACCATGCACAGCCAGGGCCACCGCAGGCAGGGCCTGAGAGCCACAGCCAAGGCTCTCAAATGACAATGGGTGGTGAAGAGGAGGAGAGGCTGAGAGACCCCAAATACTCCATTGAGGAGAACAGGATCCTAGTGGAGGCTATCATGTCAAGGGAGCAGATCCTGTTCCCCAGGGGGAAGGTCACTGGCATGGGGGCCAAGAAGAAGGCTTTGTGGAGGGATGTTCTGGCTGCTGTCAATGCAGTGTCCAGCTGCAGCTGCTCCTTGGACTCCATCAAAAAGAGGTGGACGGACTGCAAACGGGTGGTCAAGAAAAAGATGGGACTGGAGGCCTTGCACACCTTAGGCACTGAAGGTGGACTGCCCCTGCGTATGCACTACGCAGAGTAGGAGGAGTTGCTGCACAGGAGCATGTCGGCGACAGCAGTGCAGGGGATCCCGGGATGGAGTAACACCGGAGATGAAAGGCCTACACATCACACAAATCCTGACACTTACCATGGCCCAACACAGTGACACCTGAACACATGGCCAGCATTCCACACCACAAGTTCAGAAACACAGCTTGGAGGGGGTTCAAACAAGGACAGAATACATGACAAACCCAGATCAAATGGGAATGGTCAAGTCTCTGTTTAACACCCTTGATGCTGTCAACACAAGCCACACATACAGCACCAAATCAATTTACACCATGTTGGAGGTAAATGAAAAACTGTGTGTACCATAATGCCATACATAGAGCAACAAAGAGGTCAACCCCTTGAATACCAGAGGGATTATCAAAGCATTGTTTGACAAAACATTGTCTAGTCCCTTGGCACTCAAAGGGTTACGGAGGATAGCAAGGAGGGGAATCGGTGTGTTTCTTGGAGTATTGTTACTGCATTTCAGGCATATGCAATGTACATGTAGGTAGTCTGTCCAAGTGTAATAGTCAAAGTTCAGTTTTCTGTATCATATGTAGCCTGAAGAGTGTGGATGGGCAGGTGGTATTCACCACCATTACCACAATGCAGGACATTTGTGATTCCCAAGGCTCAACTATGCCAGGGATTGATATTCACTAAGGGGTAAGAGAGAGATGACAATGTGTAGATGACTACTGCAGTGATGTCACTTCTGCAATCCCTGTGTTAGTCTGTGGAGCCAATGCACTAAGATTTAAACAACTTGGGACACATTAGTGCAGAAGCTCCATAGCAAAACATAGAAAAAATGAGAAGTAGTCTCCAATACTACTGAATGTGTATGTTTGGTTTTTAGCTGTCCTGAGGTGTGTCTGATGTGTCCTCCAGCTGATTGGGTTGCTGGGTTCCACAGTTCCTGTTTGTTGGTGTGCTTGCTGTGTCTGTTAGTGTTGCTGGCAGCCTGGTGTGGTTGCTGTTGAGGCCTAGGTGTTGTACATGCAATGGGTTTGTATCATACAAGGTGTGATGGTTCAGTTTTGTTCACCACATGTAATCTGATGAATGGGGATAACAAGGAGGTATGCCTTGACATCTTCACTCCTCAGGATACACATGCTGTCCAAAGCTACACCACTGTAGGTTATTTGAATCAATGTATGAGTTCATGTCAAGCTCAGCAATCAGTGTGTGTCAGGATGGTAACCAATGCATTGCAAAGCAATGCAATGGATGCCATCCTGCCACTCAACGGTTCACATGTTAATTTCATAGTCTTGCAGCACTCCTGTCATAGCTTACATCACTAATTACTTCATGTAATTTCCCCACACACCATACATGCCTGCATATGCGGGGGACCCTGGGGCAAGCTCCTCTGAGGAGCCCACCAGCTCCTCTGCGCTACTAGCACCACCGTGTAGGGCTGACTAAGGCCACCATGCACCACCGCAGCAGTGTCCAGCCCACCAGGCACCACTGCTGCAGTATCCAGCAGCAGGCATCAAAACTCCATCAACACCCTCCACACCTGTCACGCCTTCGCATACCATGGTATTGGATGTGGAGTGCGTGGCCATCCACAGGAGCCAACTTAGGGAGGCCCGGAGGTGTGTCAGATCACTCAGAAGGCTGGTAAGGAACACCAGCAGGATGATGGACAGCCTGAGAGTCATTGAGGCATAACAGGTCATGATGACCACACATATGAGGACATTTACCACTGGCATGCTGGATATCATGGGTGAAATGTTGGTCTAAATGAGGGAGTTGAACTGGCGGGAGAACCAGCATCAGGCCAAACCCTCAAATGATGGATCCGGCAACATATCCCCTGGCAGCACTCCACCACCCCCACCTCCATCCCGACCCACAGACACCAGATCCACTAGGGTCACACACTGTAGCATGAGGGAGTCCACTCCTGCAGCCCCTCCCAAAGCACCACCCAAAAAAATAAACACCAAATATCTTTTGTTCCCCAAATAAATGGGCACTTATTAATTCTATTTATGTCCATGTCTGTTTTTCATCCAAACTGGTTGGTGGCAGAGATGTCTCCAATGCATTGCAAATCAATGCAGTGAACACAACTCATGCACATTTAGCTTTGTTTTAAGGTATTGCACAATGGGAGGGCCCACACACCACACACTGTGGCAGAGATGTCTCCAATGCATTGCAAAGCAATGCAGGGAACACAACTCATACACATTCAACTCACAGACCATTGAACAACATGCACCTATTAGACAGATCATCTGATCAAAGATATGGGGCTGGTTTCAAATGCAGGAGATAGATGTTACCTTCCATTACATCAATAAATTCCTATAGCGGTCTATGGGGATACATGGAGACAGAAGCAGAGATACAGTTAGCTCCTGCATTTGAATCCAGCAAATGATCTGAATTACAACAATGATGCAGGAAAGGTAATCAATTGAACCTGGCAATTACAAGTGCTCATTGGTTGGGATTGAGATTGAAGAGCAACAGGTGATCTTCATAGACGTGGAATCAACGTGTCACCAGGACATACCTCTGGATCATGAGGGGTCATGCCATGGATGCCTGTAGGATGTAAAGACAGGATCTGAAACAGCACTGTACACACAACAGTCATGTTACTGCTGAATCATCATCATAGGTTTGAGTGCCAGAGGGGTACACAACACATTGCTCATCATTGTGTTGATTTCTCTGGCACTCAGCGGGTTAGCATGTTGTATTTGAAACAGAGTAGACTATTGATTGCTTGTCGATGCATTGTCTAGCTGTCATGTAGACATGAGGTTGTTAACAAGGGGATGGCAAGCAGACATATGTATGTTTGACTTGAATACTGGGCACACACTTCCTCAGTATGTGAACCAGGACCCATGACATTGATCCTCTATTTCGTGGGTCTTGGTACACATACCGAGGAGGTGTGTGCTCAGGGTTCATGTCACACATACATATTTCTGCATGCCATCTCCTTGTTATTAACATCATGTCTTCATGATGGCTAGCTAGATAACACATTGTGAAACAATGGAGTAGCATTGACACTGTGCTACACACATGAACAGGTCAGCATGTTGGGCCTTGCAACCTGCCTCACAGATTGCTACTCCCATACTGTAGCCAACACCAACATGGTATGAGCATCCCTATTCAGATCCATTAGTCATTGCCCAACCATTGCACACATGCTAATTCCATAATCCATGTAACCCTTTGAGTGCCAGAGGGTTACGCAACACATTGCTTAGCAATGTATTGCTTACCCCTCTGGCAGTCAAAGGGTTAATCCATAGGATTCAAGAGTGGTCTCCAAAGCATTGCATGTCATTGCATTGGATAACCCTCTTAGACTCCAAGGGTTACAGGGGTGTTATGGCTTTAATCAACTTTGTGGATGTAGTATTCTGTCAGTTCAAGTTAGGATATGTTAAACATGGCCAAGTTGGTGCCCCATTGATCCTAGGTTGCAGGCTGATATTCGTGACATGCCATTGTCAGATCGGAGGGCTGTGTTGATGGGTCATCCTGTGGAGTAGGACAGATGGTTATGTGCTGATTGCGTGTGTTTGTGCACAGATTCCACAAGCATGACCATGGTCACACATGCTTTTCACAGGTAAGGTGGATCCTGATGAGCCTGGTTCACATCTGCATCACACTTCAAGTATCCTCATCTTCATCAATGGAAACAGGGACCTCCATGGGCTGTTGTGGCTTCACATCATCAACTAGACGTGTATCACGGTGCCCGTGTATTGCTGGCGTAATTTTGACACATTATTTCTGATGCTTTCTTATTGGCTAGCGTGTGATTACTCCACCAGTGGTAGCCTTTAAGTACTGTGCCCTGTCACTATTACAGGGCCCTTTCGTGGTGTTCCCGTTGCTTAATGCTTGCTGCCGTTAATGTGTGATATCCTGTGTATGACCCGGACTGCCTGACTACTCTCTCTGATCCTGTTCCTGCTCCGTGTACCGACCCAGCCTGGCTGACGTTCCTGCTCCGTGAATCGACTTGGATTGGCTGACGTTCCTGCTCCATGTACCGACCCGGCCTGGCTAACATTCCTGTTCTGTGCCTCCAGTTCGATGCACTATCGCATCCGGTAGAGAGCATCTCCTGTGCGCTGTCTTAAATGTGCTGGCCCTGTTGGTTGCCTCGAGTACTGCATTACCGTTCCGTGACTGCGACCCATTTGTGCCTTGCTGCCTCCTTCCTCCTTAGTCAGGGCTGAAGCTGATCTCGCTTGCTCATTATACGTTTGGCTTGTTATTGTTATCACTGTGGTTGGTCTACTGGGCGTCGCAGTTAGTCTCCGCTCTTGTCAATCGCCAACAAGCCAAGCACCCGTTACCAGGGCTATCTGGTACTCACCTGGGTAGGAGCTATTCTTTGGCACATTATATGCTGGCTAGTCACTACTCCGTTATTGATGTTGGTCTCTGGGGCGCCTCAGTCGGATCTGTCACCTGGCAGTTGCCATGGAGCCTAGCGTTATTACGTCTGTTGTCCGGTACCGTTACCTTGGGTCGCAGTCTGTGTGTATTCCTGGGCGTTCCGTTGTTCCTCCGGTTGCAGTACTACTGGTAGTCGTGATCCTTCTGGGCCTCGCTCACCCTTCCTATGCCTAGTCGCTATTTTGGCACTCATCCACAGAGAGTGCTTCTTGGGCCTCGCTATTAGGGCCTCCCAGCCTCCTGGCCTAATAGCATTTACCATCAGTGTCTCACTATATCACACAAACTGTTCCTGACCTGTGTCAGTATATGTACTGCTCACTGATATATGTATACTGGACCCGTGTGGGTTAATGTTATTTAGTAACCTGTCCTGTGTCAGTACTGTTTGTCAACTATTGCTGGACCCGCGAGGGCTACTTTATTCTGTCTGTTTTCAATAAAACTTTTACCAAATTGCCTGCCTCTGAGTGTACTGAAAACTGTTACAACATGTCTGTTCAGCAATATTGTGTCGTAGGGCACACGCCAGGATGATGTCACATACTTTAACAGGTGCATATTTTAGAGCGGCCCCTGAGTGATCCAGGCAACAGAACCTGGTTTTGAGTAGGCCAAAGGTGCACTTTATGCCATTCCTGGTCCTGACGTGTGTCTTGTTACAGTGCTCATGCACAGTTGTGTGGGGATTGGCTATTCTTATGCGCAGCCATGACTTGCACTCATAGTCGGCACCACCCGTGGACAGTGATTGACATGGTGATATGAAAATCACATATTATGTGGATGATGTACTCCAGGTATGTGTTTGCTGGTGTGTCTGTGGTTGGTGGTGTAATTGATTGTAATTGGTATGTCCTTGTCCGGTGTGTGTGTGACGTTGTGGGATGCATGTTGTGTCTTCATTGGCTGTTGATGTTGCATAGGTGAGCTTGATTTGTTCTGTAAGTGACAGGTGTGATTGTTGTGTTGTTTGTTCACCCCTGTTGTTCCAGGGTGTGCTGTGATGGCTTCTGTTGTGCTGCTTTGTGTTACCCATGTCCTTGTGGGGTCACTGGGTTCTTGTTGTTTGTCTATGACTTGTTTGTATGGTGTAGGCCAGTGGTTCGCACCAGGGTGTCATGGCACTTTAGTGTGCCATGAGCACAGCTCAGGGCGCATCACTTTTGCCATGGAGGGTTTTTCAACATTACTAAATTTTTTTGGATATTTGTTTTCTAATGTAGATTTATGGGAATTTTATTATGCACGATTTTCTCCTTATTGTCCTTCCCACTGTGAGACCTAATAATAACTATATCTTCATGTATTGCTCCTTTCATTGAGTCCTTGAGCAAATGATTATAACTTCAAGGGGTGCCCTGAAACATCCAGATTGCATGTCAGGGGTGCCTTGGATGAGAAGATTGAGAACCACTGGTCTTGGCCTTGTTGGTGTGTTTGTATGGCATTGCAGGGGTTAATGTTTGACCTTTGTATGCTTGGGTTATATGGTGCGTGTTGTATGAGCTGCTATAGCTCTTATTTCTTTTCTCGGATGGTGGTTTTTATTCTGTGTTTTGTGGTGTTCGACCAGAAAAGTGGGTCTTAAATTTCTGCTGGTAAATGTAATTTACCGCAAACATTTACATGGCTCTGGGGATAGCTTTTGCATTGGCCTCAGTGGGCAATATTTTCACGACCAATAGGTTTTCAGAACTTCTGTTAGTTCTTCATAATCAGAACATTTACATCACTTACCTTGCTTTTAAAACCATTTTTTTCTGCCAACGGTAACATTAGGATCGAGCCCTGAGCATCTGCTGCCCTTATTTTGTTCACTAAATAGCTAGAAAAGCACTGTTCTCTAGCATCATTGAGGGATGCAGGGACCATGAGCGAAAATAACTAATGAACAACATCCTGCAAAACTTATCTTAAGATGCAAAATATTAACTTCATAAAATGTAATTAGTAGGGATGGGCGAAAATTTTCACCTCAAACTGAAATCAGCAGAAAATGGCACTTTCCTCTTGGGGAATAATTTCCCATGAAAAGTGCAGATTTTCAGCCTTTTCCTGCTTTTTTCGCCTAGCTCATTCCATTGAAATCAATGGGAACATTTAAGTTACACATAACAAATATTATTTTATTTCCCAAAGGCATATTAAAGGGGCATGAGGGTGCCTGTGTTGGTGGGGTGTGGGGAAAGAACCAGTTGGGTGGGGGTGTTGTTTACTGTGATTGGGGTCAGTTAATAAAAAATAAATCCTAAATACAATTATTAAAAAAAATAAATAATACATGGTATAGACGGGGTCTAATGAGGTTGCCTGTGTTGGTGGGGGGACTCTGGGGAATGAATCAGTTGAACACGCAATTTGTTTTGGGGGGGTTCTTGACTGGTATTGGGGGGGGACAGTTAATAAAAAATTAAATCAATAAAATAAGAAATGTATATGTCAAGTGATAAAAACAGGAACCCCCTGATATAAGCTGCCCCTGGTGTGGACTGATACTTGACTTGGTAGAGTATTTTATAGAGGATGATTTGTTAGATTTCTTGTTAGAAGCCCAAGGAAAAATTAATTTGTAGGACTTAAGCTTGTTTGTCACAAGCCCAAAGGAAACATTGATTGTAGGACTTGTTTGTTAGAAACAAACCCCCAAAAATTGTTTATTTTTTTATTGTAGGACTTTTTATTTATTTATTTATTTTATTTTTTTTTTTTAAAGCACAAGCCCTGAGAAAAAAAAATCCTACTGACCTAGAGCTACTGGTCCTGTTGGCCAGTGGCCACTGGCCATTGTCAAATGCCCTGATGTAGATGCAGAATTTGAAACTTCTGTTCTTGCTGCTGCTGCTGCTGCTTCTGCTGAGTTGTTCAAGCAGCAGGATGATTAGGCAGCTGAAAGGGAATCGTATCAACAACAGCAGTAACATGGCTGATGGATGATGAAGGTTCCACTTGCCTCGATTAGCTCCAGTGATGCACCTTAGGAAGTAGCAGCACCATAACTAGCCCCCACCATGTCTAGTATATGTGTTGCTGCTGGCAAGTGGAACCTGTCCTAGTCCAACATCACCCGTTGACCCCATTCCCACTGTGTCCACGGTGGTATGTGGCACACTAGCTTGCTCCTCAGCATCCTGCTGCCTTTGCATCTCAGCAGCAGCAAGAATTAGAGCAGTTGCAAACTATTCAGATTCCAAAATCTCGGTGCTCACTTCCATTCCTTCTCAGTTACTGCCAAAAAGGCCATCAATGTCTCTTCCACCCCAGCTTCTCTAGCATCATCATCATCACCACCACCACTAGTCTCTATTACAGACATCTCACTGCTGCTTGGAGGAGGTGATGATGATGAGCAATGTGACAGAGGGTCCCTAATGTCACACTTGGCATTTATTTTTGACCTGTAGAAGGCAGACTGGCAGTAGTAGCAGCAGTCACAGGCAGCTGATCTGTGCTCCTGCTGGTGATATTATTAATTGTGCACCTGCTCTCCCCCAACAACAGTTCTTGCCTGTTAGTCTTCAGGATCCTGTTTCATTTGGACACTTTAGTGAAGGGAAGGGAAGGAGGCCTAGGGTCAGAGGAATGGTGTTGGCTCCCTTGACTGCTAGACTGGACACTCTCAAATGTTTCCCCTACCACTTCAGCTGCTTCACCATTACTGCTACTACTACTAACACCAACCACATCAAGTCCAGCCACAGAGTCTTCCTCCTCACAGTCACTAGTAATATGAGAATAGTGTGGAATACCCCCTCCTTCACTCCTAATGATAACAAGCTGAAAGACCTTAGTGGTAGTAGTACGAGCACTGGTGGGACTGCTTGGTGATGGCAAGTGTGACTTAGTGTCCTTTGCTGTCACACTTGGCATCATCTTCTCCTTCTCCCCCCTGAGTATTACAAGACAACCTAGCAGCAGGTTCAACACTGATGGCAGCAGGGGCAGTACGTCTGACAGCAGGCAAAGCACTAGTAGCAGCAGGAGCAGCACGTCTGACAGCAGGCACAGTAGTGGTGGCAGCAAGTTCAGCATTGCCAGCAGGCACAGCACTGGTGGCAGCAGGGGCATCATGTCTGACAGCAGGCACAGCAATGGTGGTAACAGTAGCATGGGCATCACATCTAACAGCAGGCACAGCACTAGTGGCAGCAGGGACAACATGTCTGGCAGCAGGTACAGCATTAGTGGCAGCAGGGGCAGCATGTCTGGCAGCAGGTACAATACATCTGGCAGCAGAGGCAGCACGTCTGGAAGCAGGTACAGCACTAGTGGCAGCAGGGTCAGCACATCTGGCAGCAAGTACAGCAGTGGCGGCAGCAGGTACAGCAATGGTGGCAGCAGAAGAAGCACATCTTGCAGCAGACACAGGAAGCTGACCTGTGCTGTTCTCACTAGTACTACCATTCTCTTCCTCCCTTGCAATAATTTCCCCAAGATCCCTAGAGGTGGTTTAGGGGGACTGGACAACATTGGTTCTGTAAAGCTCACTTCATCCTCCTCCTCATACTCAGTGGACTCATAAGGGTCCTTCCAGTTCCTCCTTCTATTAGCTTTAAACCTGCTCATAGTGACCCCGAGCCTCTCTTGCCTCAATTTTTAAAAACAATAACAGCAGAACAGCACAGCTTGTCTACCTCGCTTTGTAGCTGCTTGTATTGTGTTTCAGTTCTGCAAATACGTCAAGTTTTATAGTGAAAAGGTGAAAACAACATAAATCAATGGCCGGAAACTTTATAGTGACTGAAAAATTGGCGGGGAATTTTGTCCAGTGGGTGAAAAACACAAAGATTTTAATCTCTGTTTATAAAAGCGGATTTTCCTGCAAAAAAGTGGACAATAACGTGGTTTTCATGTGATTTCTCGCTGGAACACGGCAACAACTTTTGCCCACCGCTAATCCCAAGGTAAGAAAACTTCTACAACCTTAGTACCCTTACTGTAATAAATCCCTACTTTGTTTTAATCAAAAACTCATTTTCCTCTAGTCTTAATGAAAGGTCACTTGTTTTTGCTCAGCTCTTTGCATAAATAGTTCCTCAGAGTTATTTGTATTGATATCAAATATTTTTATTAAGGGTATCATATTACCCCTTAGACACCCCTTAAACAGACCCAGCTTGGCTAGACTCAGATCATCCAGACCCCTTTGTGGCACATTTCTGCACTTTTTACAGCTAAATAATATATTCTTTAAGAACCTCCCCATACAGTTTTTTTACTCTTCATAGTAGAGAGAGTCAATACATTAGAACCCCAATAATGAGATACGTGTGCAGTTCTGGTGTGTATGTCTATGATGGGGGTGGGAGTGAATTTGTAGACCTACAGCCTTTGTTGGCTTACAAATTCCATCATCCTCAGACATTGGACGTCTGAGGATAATAGGAATTGTACTCTCACAACAGTTGGATGGTTGAAAGTTACTCAGTGCTCACCACTTTTCTGTGCACAGGCAACTGCAATTGACTTTGAATACAGAATTAAACAACACAAATTCTAGTTACAAATTTTATTTGTTGGAGATCCCCCCTCTGGAAATCTTTGGGTTTCCCTTGCTATTTAATACACGCACATATAAAACAAAGCTGCAGATCATAACAAGGAAGTGAATAGTTTACAGGAGTTACAGAGTGACACATAATAGACAGAATGAGCATAAATAGAGAGAAGCTCAGACTAAATAAAGTGCACACAGCGACAGTAAGGGAATGTATGAGCTCACTGTACAAGAGTATATTAATCCAGCACATACATATGTGGCACAGCTGCCAGCAGAATCAGCAAATAAATGCATATGAACTGCAGGAAAGCCTAAGAGAAGAGGTACATAATGCCTAGGAATGAAGCCTATGCTGAATAGCAAGAAGCACAAATAGTCTGAACATATGAGGCCAATGATAAACGAGCAATTGACATGTGGAGCAATTTTGGGGCAAATTAAAGAATTAGTAATGTCAAATAATAAATGGATTGTTCCATTTATTTTTTTGTAATGCATAGTATCATTTTAAAATCATTTGCCTGCCTATTATTCTTCCAAATCCAATTAAAAGATTCCCCCTCTCGCCCCTTTCCACTACGTCTGTCATAGTTCCCTCAGATCTGAAAGCTGGTCACTTGATTGGACGGATCTCAATGAGGGACAATATTGTGTGTGTGTTGGATAAGGAAGGCAAACAGGGTTTACCTTATTCTGACACAATATTGTACCTCGATGCTATCTGGTTTTCAGATCTGAGGGAAATCTTCATAACATTTTGGAAACGGACGGGAGGGGGGATCTTTTAACTGAATTTGCAAGAAGAATAGGCAGGTAAATGATTTTAAAAATATACTATGCATTATAAAAAATTAAATGGAACAATTGTATATTGATTAATTACTTGACATTACTATCCCTTTAATGCACTGAATTCTGGAGAGGTCAACAACTCATTGAGAGACAATGGTGTGGAGACTTCTCAGCAAACAAAGGGTACGATTCTTATTTAACCCATCGAGTACAGTAAGTGTATTCAATGTATTGTAAAGCTATGTGTTGGATACCCTGACACTCAAAGGGTTTAAAAACAGTGGGAATGTTTATTTGTCTGTTATGGTGTTATTCTCCATGCATTGGGGACTTCTCTAGCATTCACAATGTTAAAAAGCTCTATTCAAGTGCATGGGAATTTTGGAATTTTACTTTGTTCCCTATGGTGCATTTGGTTTACTCCAGAATAACTGCACTTTTAAAAATATTCACCAATGGAGGACATGTATAAACCTGGAATTATGAAAAATGTGGAGTAAAAGCAGCATAAAAATGAATGCTGGCATTTAAATAAAACTTTACATAAGTTTTGGAAGCCTGAACTCCACTTTGTTGTTTTTCAGGAAAAAGCGATGGTACAGCTGGTGAAAATTCAGGCGCTGCAAATTTATAAAGAAATGTCGCTAATTGACACAATTTTGCAACAGAATTTTTTGCCAGAATCGTAATGCCACATATAATTTGTGCTTAAGCCTTCTAGGCATTAACATTAGATTACTAACAACATATTCATACGTAGTGTAAAAGCCCGTGTACACTGGCAAAGGTCCGGATGAGCTTAACCCTTTGAGTACCAGAGGGGTACGCAACGTGCTCTGGCACTCAAAGGGTTAAGAGGCCGGTCCTGTTCTGCGTCCTGCCTCCGACACAGTCATGCACTGTAGAGACTGCCCTGAAAGCAGAGAATGCTCCCAGCACAGAACTCCCAGCATTCTGTGTGTTCAGGCAGTCTCTACTGCGCATGATAGCTTCTGACAAACATCCTAGCGAATTATTTTATAGGATGATGCCCTTATTTATTAATCATCCCTGAAGTTATCACCAGTTGCTATGACTTAACGACAGTTCTTAAAAAAAGAACTAAAAATGTTTTTATAAATCTCACACAATATTTCTTGTACTTCCTGGTATCGGCTCTATCTACCTACCAGAGTGGTTTCTGTCCCATAGACTGGAAAAAGAGTGAAATGAAGAAAAAAGGTACACTGTGCATCTATGTTTTATATCTCATAAGGGTAAATGCTATGTCTTGCCTCTTAAAGGGGCCCTATCACTTAAACACAACTCAGGTGATTCTGAAAGAGCTTTTCAAATCACCTGAATGTTGTTGTAGCAATTTTTACTTTGTAAAATAGTTTAAGTTAGATTTATAGATTATGCTAAGTAAGTCATCCCATATTGATGCTTCCAGTGTCAGTAATACATTACCTCACCTAGCACTGAAAAGGTTGTGTCAAAAATAATGTAGGGCTAGCTGAGGCAGTGCTACATGGTATGCCTTAATTATCCTAATGTATAAATCTTGATACATCTAAAAACAGTTTTCTAAATAAAAATATTTAATACAAACATATAGAAGCATCAAATAAGACATCATTATGCATCAGTCCAGATAGATTTCCATAAGTGGTAGATGTCTTTGCAATCCATCCAAGAGTATAAGGGTTACATATTCTTATGTTTACCTTTAACTTATTGGCCATAATAATTGCATTAACCCTTTAAAGAGATAGTAATGTTTCACAAAAACAGCAGCTCCAATTAATCTTCATAGTATTTGGGCCATGGAGAGTGTTATTTCAATACGGTCAGAGTTGTAGTTCTAGAGTAATTGAATGATAAAGTATCTCCCTCCCGCCCCTTTTACCTAGTGTTAGCCACCTCCCCTCAGATGTAGAATCTGGTCACTTGACTGCACAGGTCACAGCAAGGGACAATCTTCTTACTGTGAGAACAATGATAACCCTTTCCCCCTTGACAGGTTTTTACAGGTTTTTCCCTTATGCTCACTGAAGATTGTCCCTTTCTGCAAGCCATTTTGATACCTCCTTTCTGTCCTGAGGTGAGTAGTGTTACATCAGTAAAAGGGGCTGGAGGGGGATACTTTATCATTCAATTACTCTTAAAGTACAACTCTGACAGTATTGAAATAACACTCTCCATGGCCCAAATACTATGAAGATTAATCGGAGCTGCTTTTATTGTGAAGCATTACTATCCCTTTAAGGACCTGAGGGGTCATTCAATTACTCTTAAACTACAACTCTGACAGTATTGAAATAACACTCTCCATGGCCCAAATACTATGAAGATTAATCGGAGCTGCTTTTATTGTGAAACAATACTATCCCTTTAAGGACCTGAGGGTATGCAGAGCATTACACACACCCCTCTGTTCCTTATAGGGTTGAGAGATATATATTAGCAAAAACAACTGAGTGAGGAAGCAGAGTTTACTTTTTCTTGTTAGTACACCGTAACTTAGTGATACAACTTAATGGCCCACTAGAGATCTTGTTAATCTGTAACCTCTACTGCCAGTAGTGTGGAGATTCAAGTCTGTGATGAGAGACGAGTGTACCCCCTGATGACCATCTGCCTGGAGCAGAAACAAAGAAGCTGCAGATGCAATGAACAGGTACAGGAGTGATGAATTGAGTCTTCCTCCTGCGTGTTAGATATTAGTAAGTGTCCAAGCATTTTGCAGGTTCCAGAAGGTCAGTCTAAAGGTCCTACATGACATCACCTACCTAACTACTGTCAAGCAGAGCCACTCCTTAGAGAAAAAATGCTCAAACTATTGGTTGCCTGTTTCACCATCTGTAAAGTAATAGCAATTATTTTGTTTAAAACTTTGTGCTCATTTAAAATACATATAGTTGAATGAATTTGTTAATATGTTTATTTATATTGTGCCCCAAGTATACTCAGCACTCTACAGTTTAAGGGTTTAGACAATACAGGGTTATAAGTGCTTTGTAAAGTAAAACACTGGAAGTGAGGTCCTGCCCAAAAGCTTACAATCTAAAGTGGAAATGGAAGACATACAGAGAACATAAGGGTCAAGTGCTGAAAACAGTGCTAGAGTTCTGGTCAGTATAGGGGACACAAATAAAGTAAATAATTTATAAGAGTGTTAGTTGTACAAAGTTAGTGTCTTCTAGCATGTTTAAAGGGATAGTAATACTTCATTTTTACTAATGCCCTTTAAGCTTGTATTGAAAAGTTATGTACAGTGTTACATTTCAAATACTCTGAAACCGTCTGGTTCATGGCAAATTGTTGTTTTAAGAGTGACTTGAAGACCATAAGAGAGGTGCAGTGGTGCAGGGTAGGAGGTAGAGCATTCCATAGCTAAGGAGCAGTGAGAGAAAAAGGTTTGATAAGTGAGATGGCTGTAGACACAAACGGAGCTCAGAGAAGACTGTCATTGGCTGATCATAAGTGGTGGGATGGGGTATAACTGGAGATCAGAGTGGAGATGTAGAAAGAGGTAGAGGAGAGAAGGGTCTTGAATGAGAGAAGCAAGATTTTGTAAGATATCCGGCATATAATAGACAGCCATTGGAGAGATCTGAGGAGTGGGGTAGGGACAAAACTAGGTGACAAAAGAGTCATTCGTGCTGCAGCATTCTGTACTTCTATATATACTTGATGTGACTGGATTTGCAAATCCATATAATAATCCACTGGATACCAGAGACATCTCCATTTCATAGCAAAACAAAGGGGGACATTCACTAAGGCATGATAAAGAGGTGAAAAAGTGGAGATGACTTCTCCAGTTCCTGTGTTATTCTATAGAGCCTATGCACTAAGATTTCTCCACCTTTTGAGATCTTAGTGCATAGACTCTATAGAATAACACAGGGACTGGAGATGTGATATCACTGGAGAAGTCACCTTCACTTTATCACCTCTTTATCACACTTTAGTGCAGCACCCTCAATGTGTTGGAGACGTAATTTGCTAAAACCCCAGCAACTCATTCTGAACTCTCCTAAAAGGGGAAATAATACTAGCTAATAATAACCCCACAGACTTAGCATACTATGGCCCAAAATCTCTAATGGCCCTATGAATTTTGCCATTGTAACTTTTCTCAAAAGATAACATCTTCAGTTTGTCCTGGATGGCATGTCTGCAGTAATCTTAACCCTTTAAGGACCAGAGGAGTGTGGAATGCATTGCTTCAAAATGCTTTGAACACCACTCTGGATCTTAAAATGTTAAGTAGACTCATGGATTCTGCCTGCTTCAGTTAAAAAAAAAATGCCAGCAACTGTCAAGGTCATCTCAAAAACATCCAGGATTGATTGAAGATGTTACATCTTGAGAAAAGGCACATCGTCAAAATTCTTAGGGGTCATTTGAATTTTATGGTCATAGGAAGAAAAGTGGCAGTTTACTATTTGCAGACATTAGCTCTCCTTTAACACTATACTGAACTTAATCATAGTCGAAGGCAAAAAAAATATGTAATTGTATTCATAAACAACATGTTTCTATAGAATATATGACACAAAACTAGTAATTTCCATCATGTACGACACATCTCCATAATTGTCAGGCAAAAGGGTGGGGCAAGGGAGTGGATAAACTGTTTGCCAGCATCTTATAGGGGTAAAGAATATTTGATATGTACAACAAAGCAAAATGTTGTAAAAACGACAGAATTTGTATGTTAAGAAAAAAGTGGATGGAATGTCACATTTTTGTCTTTACAAATGACAATTTCAGTCAGAAATCGTACCTCAATTACATATTTCCGATCACAACCAACACTCTTTGAAAATATTACTGAGCCCAACAACACCGTATTTTGAAATGCTGTTACTAACCAGGGCTTATAATTTTAAGTCCTTTGCTACTAGCCAGACCTGAAAAGTTACTCGCCACTGCAAGCCATAGCATACTCACCAGGGCTGAATTTCTGCTCGCCAGGGCTAAAATTTCACTCGCCATTGGCTAGTGGAGAGTGGAAATTTTGAGCCCTGTTACTAACTACAAAAGCTATTTAGCTACTTCTGTGAACATACGGCCCTAAATGTTCATAAGGAGACCTCTATCTAACCCTCCCCTCTCATCATCTGGACTGATGTGTGTGATGTGAAAATCAGAGGTAAATAAACTCACCTGCTACTGGTATTTCCAGGAAGAGACATACACCAGGTATGTGACTTCCAGGAGAGCATACTCAATCAGCCCTCGCTTCTGGTACTGGAAAGCATGGAGGTAATTCCCGTCTATGATATCACCAGAATCAGCAAAAATGTATAAAATTAATATAAATACTATAAAAGGTATTTCTTAACTCTTGTTTTGTCAGCCATTTGGCTCAAGAATTTTAAAAGTTCAGACATCAACCATATTACTGCAGCAATTAATTGCCGGTTCCTTAAAGTGATACCTACACATTATGTCAAATACAAATAACTGGTAGTAAATATATAAAATGCACTTTCTGTAAATAAAAATTTTCAGAAATCATAAATATAGATTAATATAAATAAAATGTAAATTAATATCTCCATGAATTATTAAAAAAAACTAGCTTTCTTCTACATCCTTACTAATAAAAGCCCCTTAAAGAGTTAATAATGTTTAAATATTACAGCAAGCTCGATTCTTCAATATAGTTTTTTATAACTAAACGTACCATTCTAATTACTCATAATGTTGTGGTGTTCATTTTATCTTAATTATAAGCGTCCCCCTCCCACTCCTTTTTCATACATAACACTACCTCCCCTCAGAGTAGCAAGACAGTTGCTATGAGGGACAATCTTCTGTCAGCATAAGGAAAAACCTGCCCTCCTCCCTCAAGGAGTACAGGGTTTTCCTTATACTGACAGAAGAAGATTGTACCTTGTTGTAATCTGTCCGGTCAAGCAACCAGATTTCAGGTCTAAGGGGAAGCAGCATTATGTATGGAAAAAGTGCGTGAAAGGGGACACTTTTCATTAAAATAAAATGAAATCTTCTTTGATTTAATGTGTTGTTATTCCAGATACTCATTTAAACTATTGAGCAGTAACTCAAAAATTCAGTAGGACTACCAGTTTTTTAAAGTTTGTAGCTTTCTACCATTATCTTGTGATGCAATCTATTTGATACATGTAACACGTAGACTGCTGGGGTTCTTGTTATGAATTCTGCTTCCATGTTGACACATAACAGCTGTGGAAGGGCTTCCTGTATTGTGGTGGGACCAATGTAGAACAGCACGGGTCTATGAGGAAGATTAATAAAAAAACGTTCTTATTACCTTTAAAGAACAGTCCTTATGACATGGCAAGTGGATATAACGCCAGGTCTGAAATAAAAATGATTAAAGGCGCTTTTATAAATATGTCGTTATTATGCATATTTTAACGCCTGGAATACTTAAGGACAGCATATATATGGCGTTAAGTTTCTGGCAATAATTCTGTTGCAAAATTAACATTTCTTTATAAATTCTCTGAACAACTTTTTACAAACGTTATTCCATTTGACAAAAAAAAGTACTACACAGCATTCAGTCCTCTTAAACTTGCGTTCTTACATTTATAACTAATGGTCACTCTGTTACAGCCATTTTACAGCTCCACTTTTATAAATCTGCCTCTATTTTCCTTGCTACAACCACTCCTTGGAACTTTGAAAATGAGGTAACACTGATATTTTAATTAGCATATTTCTCTATACACACCACTGATTTCTTAGTGTACAACACACACTGTGCATAGCTGTGCACAGCTGTTACACAGTTCAGTAAAAAGCTATAATAATCATAATATATTAACTATTTTCTTGTAAGGGAATTTACAAAGCAACGTGTTGCTGACAGAAGATACAGATGCATACAGTTCCCTGCACTATCACACACCTATATACATGGATACTAACTGAAAATAAATGACAACTATAGGATCATAGTGCAACTAAATCATCTTATCTGCTTGGATGCAAGAGCCATCTCCAACAGGACACAAGTAATACAAGAGAGATTAAGAATAAAAGGAACTGGAGGGACCCAAGTAGTTCTATTGAGTTTACAATTGATAGGCAGTAACACAAGTGATCCCACCAAGCTTGTAACTGAAAGGTAGTAATAGAAGTGGTACCACAGAACTTACAA
This sequence comes from Rhinophrynus dorsalis, assembly GCA_037306005.1. Classification (NCBI taxonomy): domain Eukaryota; kingdom Metazoa; phylum Chordata; class Amphibia; order Anura; family Rhinophrynidae; genus Rhinophrynus; species Rhinophrynus dorsalis. Next base: position 184,376,720 of record CM074725.1, on the reverse strand, counting down.
TTGAAACACAGTAGCACAAATGATCCAACACAGCTTACAACTTAAAGGGATAGTAACACTTAAGTATTAATAATTCCTATATTAAAGACCTATTAAAAATAAATGTATTGCCCCAGTGTCATCTCTCAAACCTTTATGGTTTGAGAGATGATCGCTCCTAAATTTGCCCTGTCCCTCCCCATTCCCCGTAGTCAGTGTTCTAGCTGACTGCAGGGAAGCCAGTAGTATGACTTTCAGGCGGCTCTGCAGCACAGCCAAGATCGCGTAAATAAAAAAGAAAACTTTCACTGAAATGGTCTTCTACATGTGCTTGGTTTGCAAGCACACATAGAAGACCATTTTAGTGAAATATTTTTTTTATTAACGCGATCGCGGCTCTGCTGCAGAGCCGCCTGATGATCTATGACCGGATTTCCCTTCAGTCAGCTACAACGCTGACTTCGGTGAAGGGGGAGGGAGAGGGCAACTTTAGGAGGAATCATCTCTCATATCTTAAAGGTTTGAGAGATGACACTGGGGGCAATACATTTATTTTTAATAGGACTTTACTATAGGGATTAGTAATACTTAAGTATTACTATCCCTTTAACTGGAGCTTCACAAATGATACAGCAGAGCTTGCAGCTAAATTGGAACTACATGTGATACCACAGATCTTACAATTAATAAAGCTGCTCACTTGATGTCACAAATCTTACTATTACTATTAATATTTTTTTTTACTTAATAGAGATTAGGAACAATACTGTCAATTAGAGCTTGCAATCTAAAATCATTGACCTCCATGTCAAGTATGGCATCATGTGGATAACTGCCTTTATTGTCAACTGTGTGTGTTGTTTTGGTGCCTTTGATTTGTAAGCTCTGTAGTATATCTTGTTTTGCCCTCCTTTAAATTGGGAGCTCTGTGATATCTGCATAACTCCCTTACTGATCTTTCTTAAAAGAAATGCACTGCCCTTGTTAGAGTTAAAAGAGTCTTTTTGTCACTCTTAATAGACAACCTCTTTTATGTGTTGTTTTATTTCCAGTGTAAGAATGTTTTTTTAAGAATAAGTTCCATATTCTAGATGAGACCTTACCAAAGATTTATAAAGAGGTACAGTTATTTACATTTTATATTGATGAAGCCATACTTATTATCATACCTGGCACCTTTTTATACTGTGGTGTTGTTGGGTAGGATAAATGACGAAATTTGTATCAAAAGTGGGTGGAGTCTAATCGTGAGTGAAGGGTGTGGCTTCAAAAACTAGTAAAAAGTGCCTATAATAGGCTGGGGAAGGAGGAGAAGTGGGAGGGAAATGGGAGGAACTAGGTGGGAAGGAGCACCAATGGGCAGAGTTTCAATAAAAACTGCCCACACCCCGGAGACAGGGCTGGATTTACATCTCAGGAGCCTGTAGACACAGAAATTTGAAGTGCCAACCCCCCCGTAGGCCATCTGCACTGGATACCTCCACAATGCTCCTAATCTCCACGTTGCCCCCCATCATATCCATATTGCCCTCACATTGCCCCCATCATTGCCACATTGCCCCCCCATTAGCTCCAGCTTGCCCCATCATCTCATATATCGGCCTCACATTGCTCCCATCATCTCCATATACCATATTGCCCTCACACTGCCCCTATCAGCCCCATACTTTCCCCATCATCTCCATATACCATATTTCCTTCACATTGCCCCCCATCAGCTCCATATTGCCCCCATCAGCTCCACATTGCCCCCCATCAGCTCCATATTGCCCCCATCAGCTCCACATTGCCCTCACAATGCCCCCCATCAGCTCCAACTTGCCCCCACCATCTCCATGTTGTCCTCACATTGCCCCACCCCCTTGTCCATTTCCTACCTCCCTGGTAGGAGATCTGTCATCTGTGCCTCCTTTGGCACAGTCTTGTACCTGATGGAGCTCCCGCGGTCTCCTGTTCAGGAATGCAGAGCTCTGGGAGATGATGTCATCTCCCAAGGTGCTCTGCATTCCTAAAGAGGCGACGAGGGAGCTCAGCACCTACAGGACTGTGCCAAAGGAGGCACAGACCTGTCCTGCCGGGGAGGTAGGAAATAGACAATGGGGGGGATCAATGTGAGGGTGACATGGAGTGGGTGCCGCCGGCGCAGCCAGCGAGGTGGCTAGTTTTTTTTTTTTTTTTAAAGAATATTAAAAAAAAAAAAATCCGAATGGCAGGAGCCCCTCAGTGGCGTGCGCCTGTAGGCAGGTGCCTACTTTGCCTAATGGCAAATCCGGCCCTGCCCGGAGAATTAGCCTCTGCCCCAGAAACCAGGTAAAGCAGAGTGAAAACCTGAGTCTCCAGGGCAAATCTGGAGATTTCCCAGCTATGGTTATAGTCCATGATTTTCCTCTATTATCAGTAACTATCTGTGTTAAGTAAACAAAGATCCAGTAAAGTAAACAGAGCGGTATGCAATGCGTTGTGTACCCCACTGGCACTGAAAGGGTTAAGGGAAGTTGCTCGTCAGACCAAGACAGCTTAACTCAGAAAGACAGCATTTAACTCTCTGAGTGCCAGAGTATTTTCATATCCTATATTATAATTCGCCAAGGATGTTTGTCAGAAGCCATCATGCGCAGTAGAGACAGCTGTGCGCACAGCAGTCATGCTTGGTCCCAGGAAGGCGTGCAGAGAGGACTACATTCTGAATTCGGTGCACCCTGCTCTGCATCAGCCGCAGCGCGGGCAGTAAGTACTGCGCAAGAGTGCAGCGCTGCCAGTGTTGGCCCGTGTACACGGGATTTAAAATCAGTTTAGTATATATTTAGCATGCTTTTTTTTCTGCAAAACAAAAAATTGAATATATTTGTTATAATAAATAGAGGTCTTTAATATTCATATAATATAATTATCTGATTCAAACTACTTAAAGCTATTATCCTGTGGCTGATAGTGACTAGTTATCTAAAAACAGTCTAAGGAAATGTTCAATTACAGGGAATTGTCGCCACCTCTCTCATTTACGTTTCTGTCTGCTAGTTCCTTCCCTTGGCATCTAGACAATTCAGCAGTTGTCAGAGATCTTTTGTCATTCTAAGACTTCTATTATGTGCAAAAATTGGCAGCAAATATTGCCACTGGGATTTTACTATATCCTTCCAGTGTTTTTGTATTTCTTTGGCATTTCACGGAAAATGTACAGTCATTTCTTTGATTTCTCTGCCAGTGTGGGATATGAAAGCAATGACATACACTTTGAAGCAGAGGAACCCAGAAATGGCAGTCAACCTAATTCTGCAATATTGTACAAAGACGCCAGTCCCACAGCTACCATCAAGCTTTGAATACTTTGTGAATAATTCCTTGTTTCCAATTTTATTTTGCCTAAAATTAAAATTCGAGCACTAAGAGCTGTATGTTCAAAAGACAAGTGAGGGAGTTCTAGGGCAACCCATTTGCACTATAGGAGAGAGTAAAAAATTCCCATTGATTTAAATGGGTATTTTAACCCCTTGAATGCTAGAGAGATCTCCAGTGCATAGTTTCGCAATGCATTGGAGTCCTCTCTTGCACTCAAGGGGTCAAAATACCCATTTAAATCAATGGGAATGTTTAGTTCTCCCCTATAGTGCAAATGGTTTGCCCCAGAACGCGTTGGAGACCTCTAGTATTCAAGCGGTTAAACTCTCCTTTTAAATCTATATGGAGATGATACCCAAATTTACATGTCTACTGATCTTTCACCTCAAATTCGGTTACAAATTTCAGATTGCCTCTTGGCCATCTCTTCCTGGATGCCCGCCGTCATTTGAAGATAAACACATCCAGAACCAATTTTTTTCGTTTCCCTCCAAGACCTCACCCAAAACCTAGTGTCACCATTACAGGTGATGGAACTGACATTCATCCAGTCAGCTCAGCATGCTGCCTAGAGGCCATATTTGATTCTTCCCTTTTCTTCTCCTCTCACATTATTTCATTGGCTAGAACCTGTTGTTTCTTCCTCTGCAACATTTATAAAATTTGGCCGTTCCTGTTTCAAAAAAATGACTAAAACTCTTGTGCACGCTCGCATTCTGTCCCGCTTAGACTATTGCAATATACTGGTAACTGGCCTCCTGACTTCCCATTTTTCTTCTATGCAATCTATCCTGATTTCACCTGCACAAATCACTACACTCTCCCCAAAAACCAAACCTGCTCACATCATTCTTAGACATCTCACATGGCTCCCTATGCAGCACCGTATATGTGCATTGCACTTAAGGACAGGAGCAATTCTAACCTTTTTGATTATGTCTTTGTTCAACAGTGTTTTCCCTAGATGTTTTTTTATTCCAGGCACATAAATTATATACCATTTTTTCACACAAAAGCAGGGCTTTCTTCTGACACCACACTTATATAGATAACCAACCATTTATTTAATTAAAATAAAATAAACAATGGAAAAAATGGAAAAAAACCCCACCATTTTATTGGTTCTCTTGTGATAATTTGGGCACAATGGGTTAATTTTTTATGGCGATGACATGAAAGGCATGACTGGTCATTCACACCTACAAAATAGGCAGTTTTAGGGGGCACTGTGAAAATACCTATGTCCCTCTTTCCCTCCCTATTTTCACACTTTTTTATTAATAAGGCTTGGTGGTGTGTATAAGTTTATTACATTGCTCCACAACAATAATACTTTCATTATTTTTTGTTTAAACTTCAACAGATTTGTGTAATAAATAGTATGTTTAAATAAAATATTTGCTCTGTTTTAAATTTATTAAAAAAAAAAAAAAAAGTCAGAAATGGACCTGCATCCAACCTGCCCCCAGTACCAGCACTGAAGGGGTTAATAACCCCCAACTATTGGCTAATTTTATTTGTTTTTATATCTGCTCTCTGCTTTTTTCTTGCTTACTCTCATAGTAAGGAATATGTCAATGTGTACCAGCAGAACAGACAAGGACTGAAACTGATTGCTCTGGTCCTGGAGCACTCAGTTTCAGCCTGTTCCATGCGCACTGAGGTGAGCTACTATCATTTAAGCCCTGACTACCAGGACCGTCATGGGTCCTTATGGGAAGTTTACCCATGACGGTCCTGGCACATCATGGGTCATTAAGGGGTTAAAGCTCTCCACACTGCTACTCCCCACCTTACATGTCTTCCCTCATCTCCGCTTATGTTCTCGGCCATCTACTTTGCTCAGCATGCAACACCATTCTTGTTACACCATCCATACCCTCTGCCCTTTCCTGTCTCAAACCTTTTTCACTTTCACTCTTTACCTATTGAACGCCATACCTTTCTCCCTATGTCTAGAACCATCCCCCCCTCTGTCTTTATCTCTACCTCGGAATCCTATCTTCTGGAGCACTTGCACGATGCACCACCTTTTTGCAATATAAGCACTTGAACTCACAGAACTTGGTACTCTCATACCCTGCTGTCTGTTTCCTATTACACATTTAGACTGTATGCTCCTTGGGGAAGGGACCTTTCTCCTATTGTTTCTATGACTGTGACACTAATTTTGTCCCCGTTTATTTATTGTAACATTCAACTGTTGTACGGTGATGCGTACACTGTGTGGTGCCATATAAATAAAAGCATACAGCAGAATGGATTCTTTACGGTAAGGACAATAAAGGTATGGAATTCATGGCCTGAGGAGGTGGTGCTATCAAATATATTAGATGCCTTTAAAAAAGGCCTGGATACTTTTTTTAAAAGAGCATAACATAGAGGGCTATGTATGTTAGTATGGATACTTTTTAAAAGAGCAGAAAATAGAGGGCTATGAATGTTAGTATTGGGATTAATATTTATTTAGTGCTTGTTGATCCAGGTAGAAATTTGATTGTCATTTGAAATCAAGAAGGATTCCCCCTGCCCCCCATTAAAAGAAGAATTTGAAATTGCTGTATTGAGGGGGGGTTGCCTTCTTTTGGATGAACAGTGGTAAACCGGAATAGGAAAAGGGTTGAACTTGATGGACGCAAGTCTTTTTTCAACCTAAACTATTATGTAACATAAAATGGGAATTTATGGAATTTTTAGCTCGCCCCTATAGTGAAAATAGTTTGTCCCAGAATGCTTCCAATTTTCTTTTGAACATATGGCTCTATGCCTCGAACAAATAGTTAATTTCTCAAAAACATGTTTATTACAAACAAATGGGTAGTACATCACAGTTTTAATTTTCTTGAAAACTACACAGAGATTGACATGTCCTCATTAAATTATGAACTTTCAAAGCCCCAAATGATATATTTGTTTTGTTTTAACCTCTTGGATACTAGAGATGTCTCCAGTGCTTTCTGCAATGTGCTGGCAAAACCTCAAGCACTCAACGAGGTATATAATCATTTTTGTTGAACAATAACTTACTCTTGTAGAAAAGAACATCTTAGGCAGGGGAAGCAATTTTCTTTCACATCCCTCACTTCCTGGTCCAGAAGGTATATTCAGCAATGTGTGGAACACAGGACTGGATTTAAATCTCAGGAGCCTGTAGGCACAGAAATTTGAAGAGCCCCCCCCCCCCCCCGTGGGCCATCTGCACTGGATACCTCCACAATGCTCCTAATCTCCACGTTGCCCCCTCATCTCCATATTGCCCTCAGATTGCCCCCATCATCGCCACATTGCCCCCCATTAGGTCCAGCTTGCCACCATCATCTTGTATATCGCCCTCACCTTCTCCATATACCATATTGCCCTCTCACTGCCCCATCAGCCCCATACTGCCCCCATCATCTCCATATACCATACTGCCTTCACAATGCCCCCCATCAGCTTCACATTGCCCTCACAATGCCCCCCATCAGCTCCATATTGCCCCATCAGCTCCACATTACCCTCACAATGCCCCCCATCAGCTCCACATTGTCCTCACATTGCCCCCACCCCAACAGCTCCAACTTGCCCCCACCATCTCCACATTGCCCTCCATTGACTCCAACTTGCCCCCCATTAGCTCCACATTGCCCTCACATTACCTCCCCCTTTTGTCCGTTTCCTACCTCCCTGGTAGAAGATCTGTATGTGCCTCCTTTGGCAAGTCTTGTACCTGATGGAGCTCCCCCGCAGTCTCCTATTCAGGAATGCAAAGCGCTGGGAGATGATGTCACCTCCCAGCGCTCTGCATTCCTAAAGAGGGGACGAGGGAGCTCTATCAGGTACAAGACTGGGGGGCGGGCAATGTGAGTGGGTGCCACCGGTGCAGCCAGCGAGGTGCTAGTTTAAAAAAAAAAAAAAAATCTAAATGGCAGGCGCCCCTCGTTGGCGTGCGCCTGTAGGCAGGTGTCTACTTTGCCTAATGGCAAATCTGGCCCTGGAGGAACAACAGTAAGTGAGGAATGCAACTAAAACTGATTCCCCCAAGCTCCTGAAAAACAACATGTGAAATATGAATAACTTTTTTGCTGTATATCTATGAAGGTTACAATATACTCTTTTATATGTTATATTTAACACTAGTATTTATTGCTATAGACCTTATGCAGAAAGCAAAAGATTATTAATTCTGGAGCAAGCCAACTGCACCTCATGTGGAAATAAAAATTTCACAAACAAGGACAATCTGTATTGTTTTTTTTAGCCTCCTGTGGCAGGATTGATTTTTAGCCAGCTCATGCCACATTTGTGACCCTCCACCCTTTATTTAACCCCTTGAAGGTCTGAGGGGTATGCAGTGCATTGCCCTTAAAATGGGAAGAGACTAGGTAGGATAGGGTGTAGTGCGCAGTTACATAGATGCTATGAGAATCAATCTCTGTCTCCAACCACAATTACACCAGTTCTTCTTAGCACTAGAATTGCAGCAATATGTTATATAAATACTGAGGATGATGTTAGAAGAAATGGAGCAAACCAGTTGCACCAAAGGAGGACAAATATTTCTGAAATTCCCTTTGATTGAAATGGGGTGTTTAACTCCTTGTACGCAATGAACCCCTAAGGCCTCTGGAAAAATTATGAATGGATACCTCCCAATATAGGAATAAATTTAGAATTTAGGATTGTCCTAAAGCAACCCATCACTTTAATTACTTAACGACCAGTGACATGCCAGGACTGTCACGCAATTCTGACCTTTAAAAGCATAATAATACTTGAATTAAACTTGAGGTCTGAGTCTTCTTTATTCGTTTTTAAACACATAGCGCTATATTTCAACACTTATAGGTTTGTAGTGCAACAGCAATTCAGTCAGAAAGGATCCTCCTCCCACCCCTTCCCCTGCATCACTCAGCCTGGCAGTCTGGTTGGATGGAGAGTGGTGAGGGGCAATCTTTAATAAGCAAAAGAAAAATCCTTCATCAAGTGGGTGCAGGGTTTTCCTTATACTTACTTTGTGAAGATTGTCCCTTGCTGCATTTGTCCGGTCCCACAACCAGATTCCAGATCTAATGGGAGGTGGCCAGAAGGTTTTTACCCCTGATGAAGCGAGCAGTTGGGCTCATGAAGACATGTTTGGTGTTCATTGCACTCGATTGAGTCCCGTCCCACACCCCTTGCGGGTTTCCTCATCCTGGTCAGACTGGACGGGTTCACTGGTACACTGCCTGGACCACGCGTCTAGATGGAACGCTGACATGTTCATATTGGTCCTGACACTTACAACTAGCTATTCGCAGTTGAATACAGTCACTGGAATTTAAACATCACCAGAAGAACCGGATAACATCTGGAGAAGGCTCACCTATGGATATCCAGGAGTCATAAGGACTCAGTTTTCATGGCTAATAGGAGACCCTGATACACATTACCTCAAGATGGGGAACAGTTAAATAAATACCACATTTAGACTGATACCCCTTCTTGTTTGCCTTGTGCGCTCTCTTTTCTTCCTTTTGTTAGGTGTGACGGAATGGTTGTTACCCAGAGAATGAAATGTGTCTGTTTTCAGTGATCACCATTGTCTTAACATGTGTTCCCATTCTTGAAACATTAATGTCCCCTGTGTGTGCATGCATTAGAGGGTGTTGGCCATTTACCAGTATAGAATGGGTTGGTTAGTGTGCATGATGTACAGATGGATGGTGCCATCCAGTCTAGCTGACCACAGATATTGTGTTATGAGATAGTCAGTGTTGGTCAGATAGAGGGGGTAGGGCAAATCTGTGTGTGGAATGTGTGTATCTTCCCCCTCACATCAGGCTAAACAGAAAGAGACCTGGTAGATGGTACCTGTGACATCAGATCCTGTAGGGGTGGGTAGAAAAAATCCTAAGAGGAGAGAGAGAAGAAAGGAGAGTGTTGAAAAATGTAGGGAGGAGAAAAGGCCTCTCCATAATGGTGGAAGATCTAGAGTCCATGTGCTTACTAAAGGAGTACTGTGGAAACTGGGACTGGTGAGTGGCCTCACCAGAAGAGTTAGAGTGAGCGGGCACTGTAGAGGCCAGGTGCCCTTTAGGATGCCGTTTCCAACTCCTCTGTCAGGACTAAAAGATACAAGGAAACTTCATGTAATCCAGCAGCATGTGTAGTGGGCATTTTGAATGAATGAGGCAGTATGCTTTACACACTGCCTCTGTGTCTTCCCTTTGCCTGTCTCTCTCTCTTATGATCAAAGTAAGGGAGAGAGAAGCAGAGAGGAGACACCTAGTGGTAAAAAAAATGCAGCAGCTGGGGGTATTAACCTCTTCACTGATAGTGATGGAGGCTGGCTGGATGCAGGCCCATTTCTGACCTACTAAGATACACTTTTCTTTTTTAAATAAAAACAACACACCTTTTTTTTTTTTTTTTTTTTAACAAAAAAATAATTTATTTAAAACAAAAATCTCAATAAACAAAATTAGGAGTGTGATTGTTGTGGAGCCATGTAATACACTTATATACACCACCAAATGTCATCAATAAAAAAGTGGGAAAATAGGGTGGGAAAAAGGGACATGGGGATTTCCACCCAAGGGGGACAGTGCCCGCTTAAAACTGCCCATTTTGTAGGTATGACTGACCGGTCATATCTTTCATGCAGTCTCCATAAAAATGTAACCCATTGTGCCCAAATGATACAAGAGAAAAACATGGTGTTTTTTACTTTTTTCTACCGTTTTCTTTAATTTTACATAAAATAAACGGTGGGTTATCCATACAAGTATGGTATCAAAAGAAGCCTTATTTGTGCATAAAAATAGTATATAATTTATGGGGGTGGAATAAAAGACTTAGAGGGAAAACACTGTTAACAAAGACATAGTCAACAAGGTCATAATTGCTCCGGTCCTTAAGTGAAATCCACCTCAGATTTCCCCGGTCCTTAAGGGGTTAAGGGCTAAAATCCCACTTTAAATTGGTGGGAATGTTTATCTGAGTTGTATTGTGTGGTTGGTTTGCCTAGAATTACTCCAGTGTCTCTCTGTGTATCAGTCTAACTGTGTACCAAAATGCTTTTTACACTATCGTTTAACAAAGGTGATGAAAGCAGTGTGATGCAATCATATGGGAGATGTTTCCTATTTCCTTTTCTGTGTTTTTCTTTCCTTTTTCCTACTCTTCTCATTGCTTATTCCAAGAATCATGTTTCCCAGCCTCCCCCTCCTTCTACTATTAATGTATTTGTTTTACAGCCGCTCATATACAACAGTGACATCCTGTGGGCATTAGCAACATTCACAGAACTGTACGCATTCATACATGTGAAGACAAGGCAGATATGTGAAGACATTCTTATTTATTCTCTGTTAACAAAAACTGGGGAGTAGACTGGGTCATGAAGACAGATAAATGACTAGGGGGAGGAGGTCTAAAAGAATCTTACTGGTCCAGTTGTCTGGCTACTGTTGGCACGTTTGTGTTTATACAGAGAAGGTTGGAGAGAGAGAGAGAGAGAGACAGACAGACAGAGTGAGGGAGGGAGAAAAGAGTTAGCTCCCAACATGAGTGGCTGCACTTTGGAGTATGTACTAGAGAGAATAATTGCTTTAGTGCAAACCGGCAGACAGTCTGCTTTCATAAACATTTGAACGCCTTCAAGCTCCGTACACCTTCTCAGTCACATGTTCAGGGAAATACTGTAGCATAACATTATGCCATTTCTTTTGCACCTTGATTCATATGTAACATAAAGCTAGTTACAGGGGAAAGGAACACTCAGGAAAGCCCAGGCACTCCTACACTGCCATGTCCTTCAATCAGTAAGCATTAGGGTAGAATCTGAAGCATAATTAGGCTAGTAAACTGGCATTAGGCAGGAGAATGGCTGAGAAATAAGATCCAGCTCCTGTATTAGTACATCCCCTTTTATGAGTCTGATTCCTTTCTAAACACTTTTTTGCATAAGAAACATGACAAAATATATGATATGTTGTTCATGGTAGGTTATGTTAATTTTTCCTGTCTCATTGGCTGCTAGTATACTATACTCATAGTCATACACATATAAACACACGGTTCTGTATTGTTAGTTGACTTGCTCTAAGAACCCACTCAGGTCAGTCCTGCTCTGCACTTATTCTTGTGCACTCCAACTCCAGTAAGTCCTACTCTGCACTTACTCTTGGACACTCCCAGTCAGGACAGTCCTGCACTGCACTTATTCTTGTACACTCCAACTCCGGTCAGTCCTGCTCTGCACCTATTCTTGGACACTCCTACTCCAGTAAGTCCTATTCTGCATGCATTCTTGGACACTCCCACTTCGGTCAGTCCTGCTCTGCACTTACTCTTGGACACTCCCACTCCAGTCACTCCTACTCTGCACTTATTCTTGGACACTCCCACTTCTGTCAGTTCTGCTCTTCACTTACTCTTGGACACTCCCACTTCGGTCAGTCATGCTCTGCACTTATTCTTGGACACTCCCACTTCGGTCAGTCCTGCTCTGCACTTACTCTTGGACACTCCCACTCCAGTCACTCCTACTCTGCACTTATTCTTGGACACTCCCACTTCTGTCAGTTCTGCTCTTCACTTACTCTTGGACACTTCCACTCTGGTCAGTCCTGCCCTGCACTTATTCTTGGACATTCACATTCCGGTTTGTACTCCTTATCTATTCTTCTCCAGTCCTCTCACCTGAACTCATTTGCTCCACTCAGTGCTTCTCAGTAATTACCTGTGCTGCCTGCTCTCCTGGACATACCTCCTTGGCCTATATAAAGCAGTCAGTGTGAAAAAGTATAGCGTTTCACTGTTAACTTTCCAGAGCATGTTTCTTGTCTTATTCCTGTTGTGATCCAAGCCTGTTAAAGCTTTCTGCCATTCTGTCTCCTACCAGGTCCCAAGTCTGTTATTTGACCATTCATCTGTTTACTGCCTGCCTCAGCCAAAGCCTGTTCATCAACTACCATATCCTGGATGCCACCAGTCACAACCCTGCTCTATGTTATCACTCCAGTCTATCTGGCTCAAATGGTGCAGAAACAATTGTAAAGTAATGTGCACCTTACTGGTATTTATCTCTCATGCAATATGTAACAATTATATATAGTCTGTAATGTTTGGAAGAAATAATTTCTGGCTCCACTGGTGTCAACACTACTCTCCAACCTTGCTCACCAGTGTACCATCTATCGATTACAGCTGGCATCTGCCCCTATCTGCACAAATCAACAGGTGGTTCTCTAGTCCTAGCTCTTCCTAACCAGGTAAAGTAAGACAGTAATCTGTCTTCTTATGTCTCTAGTCCATATCCTGTCCTTTTACTGCCCTGCCCTTTCCCTTTACTTTGTCTGTGAACAGTTCTTCCAACAATACTTCCTGCGGGCTCAATACTTCAATCCCAGTTTTGTTGGGCAGTTACCTGTGTCCTCCCTTTGCACTGTGGGTCAGTATGCTATCCAGTCGGTCAGTGTGACATTTCTGTTCCAACACATCTGAATTTCTAGACACTAACTGCATCAGCTATGGTAAATCAGGCTCAATATTTCCCTTAATTCATCCTGCTATAGGAGGACAACCCAAAGTGTTAAATACCTTAGTTGTAATTCCAAATAGAGGTCTTGGAAGATATGCATACCTCATTTTACACAGAATTTAACCATGAAGGAAGTGCAGAGTATCTTGTTACCAACACAGAGGCGCAACTAGAAGTCACCAGGCCCTGGTGCAGAAATTGCCATGGGCCCCCCCAACCACATTACCTCCCCCAATTGCCACCAAACTCCACATTACCCCCCCTATGACCCAATCGCCACATTAATTCCCCCATTGCCTCCAATCCCCACATTGCATCTAAGCTCCTACCTCCTTTTGCACAGACCTCTCTACAGCTTAAGCTCACGCACATCGTCTCTTCAGTAATGCACAGTGCCGGGAGATGATGTCATCTCCCAGAGCTCTGCACTACACAGGTGCGACCCCTGCAACCCCCATTGTTACGCCACTGTGTCAACACCTTTTAGAAGTAAAAGTATTAATTTAATTCTGATATTAGGCACTCAGACTACAGAAGAACTTTTGCACAGGACGTTTAAACTTTTGTGTGCCAGAGGGGTACGCAATGCATTGCAAAGCAATGCGTTGCGTGCCCCTCTGGCACTCAAAAGGCTAAAGTAGAACTAACACCTCCTAATGCAAATCCCAGTTACCTAACTATGGCCAGGAAAATCCTAATGGTCTTATTCCTTGGTTCTAAAGATAACATCTTCAATCAGTCATGTATGTCATGTCCATAGAATCAGACATGTCAGTTGATGGCAAAACCACAGGACTTCAGTTTCTTCTAACTGCACATGGTAAACCTAACACATAACACTGTCATGTCGGCCTCTAGATGTGACATCCACAATTGAATGAAGTTGTGTCTGAAAGAAAGGCCCAAGGGCAGGATTCCTACAGTCCATGAGAATTTTATGATCATAATAAGGTAAGTAGAGGGTTATTAGTTCCCCATCAAGCAGACAAACTAATATTCTTGTCCTTTGATGACTATTACTTTTGTCTAATTGTAAGGGGTTGCAGGAAAGCACAGAGTCAAAGAAACATCATGAAAGTTTGGCCCCATCAGAACTGCACCCTTTGCATTCCCTGTAGTTGTGTCTCTGCCTAGCCTTGTAGGGAGTCTCAGTGAGTTGCGGTCATGGTCAGAACAGCTCCTATTCCTTTATATAAAAACTAGTGTAATAGCCCGTGCACACGGGCCAAAGTGCATAAACATGGCAGGTGTACTACCGCAGAACTACATCTTCCATCATTCTGTGAGTTTGGGCAGTCTCTACTGTGCATGACTGCATCGCCTGCATTTGGGCAGTCTCTACTGCACATGACTGCATCGGTCAAACATACATCTGGCTTTTTATATTAAAAGATGATATGTGACCTGTTTTAAAATGGTTGGTTTATTTACCTGTTTAAATGTTGGTGTACTAGCCAGTTTATCTAAAAGGTTTTTTGTGTGGTTGGAAGTTAAAAAATAATGTTATTTTCTATACAAGGCAAGAGTGGAACTCCTTAGGGGCATGCAGAAAGTGGGCTATGACAATTGTCAGGTTGCTTGTCTTTGGGGTGCCTGAAATGTACAGCCAAGGCCAGTTCAATTCTATTTTAAAGGGATAGTAATACTTCGTTTTAACTTTATTTTATTTTGTAGGCATTAAAAAAACATGAAGAATGATATGTCTTTTCTCTCAAACCTTTATGGTTTAAGAGATATTCACAAGCAAAGTTTCCCCCTCCTGCCCCTTTTTCCTAGTGTAAGCCATCTCTTCTCAGATGTGAATCTAGTTGTAAGACCAGACAGATAACAGCAGGGGACAATGTTCTTCCTATGAGAACAATGAAAGCCCTTCCCCCCTTGACAAGTTTTTCAGCTTTTTCCCTTATCTTAATTGAAGATTGTCCCTCTCTGCAGTCTACCTGGGCACTTCCCTTCTGATCTGACTGAACGGGGGGGGATACTTTGCTTGTGAATATCTCTTAAACCATAAAGGTTTAAGAGATAAGACTTATATCGTTCCTCATGTTTTTTTAATGCCTACAAAATAAAATAAAGATAAAACGAAGTATTACTATCCCTTTAAACATCCTTTTTTCATATAACTAAATGGAGGTCTACTGAACATTCTCACTGGAACTTATGCACAAAAGCAAAGCTCAGTAATTTAATAGTAACCTAACTGCACCACAGTAATTTGCACTATTTTATATTGTGCTTTTAATGCCTTAACCCTTTGAGTGCCAGAGGGGTGTCCAAGGCATTGCTATACCTCTCTGGTACTCAAAGTGTTACATGATAGAGAGGTATTCAGCATAGTGCTTCACAATGCATTGGAGTCCTCTCTAGCTTTATAGGGTTAAAAAGCACAATTTAAACCAATCAGAAGTTTTATTTCTCCCCTATGGTACCCTTGGTTGCCATAATGGCCATAATGTCCACTAATGCTTTTATACTCTGGATGAAGTGAAGAGAAGTGAACATGCTCTGCTCATTTCCACTTTAAACATGCTTCGTTTCTTGGAACCTCAAATAGAGGAGGATTAATGCACATGCTCACTGTGCTTTCTCACATTTTATGAAGTGAAATTAACTTTTCTTTTAAATGCACTTCCTTTCCATAAACACACTATTCTGATTTTTATTGTCAGCTTTTGGCCGGCAAGGTTATAATCTTCCTCAGGAAATGCAATACATTGAAAATTCCCCTGTTAAAATGTAATGATGAATAATATTATGCTCCAATAAAAAGCTTGTTATTTAATTGTGATTGCTCAGTCCAGTGGAATGATTTTTATCAGCTTATAATAGATCACAGATCTTTACTATCCCAGCAAGAACTGACCCTTATAGTCAATGAATTTTTATGGGAAACACACAAGCCTTAAACATTATCCAGCAATGTAGTGAGATGATATCTTTAGTGATTTATTTAGGAACGGTAAGAATAGTAAACACGACAGGTCAATAAAGAATTCAGCAGTATATGCAATGAACAGTTATGGGACAGAAAACACTACACTATTTAAAGGGATAGTAATGTTTCATAATAAAAACAGCTCTAATTGATCATCATTAGTGTTGAGCGAGCGTGCTCGGCCGATGCTCGGATCGGCTCGAGCATCGCTCTGCTCGGCACATGGCGGTACTCGTACGAGTACCGCCATGTGCTCGCCCGACATGTTCGGGTGAAGAGGATCTGTGCCGGAAGAGGCACAGATCCGAAGACGCTCCGCTGGACCACCAGGGAATGGAGGTACGGGGGCATTGCGGAGATGAAGGGGGCATTGCGGAGATGAAGGGGGACATTGTGGAAGAGGGGCATAGACTCTATGCCCCTCTTCCACAATGTCCCCCTTCATCTCCGCTATGCCCGTCTTCCACAATGTGCCCCTTCATCTCCGCTATGCCCCTCTTCCACAATGTCCCCCTTCATCTCCTATGCCATAGAGGAGATGAAGGGGGACATTGTGGAAGAGGGGCATAGCGGAGATGAAGGGGGACATTGTGGAAGAGGGGCATAGAGTCTATGCCCCTCTTCCACAATGTCCCCCTTCATCTCCGCTATGCCCCTCTTCCACAATGTCCCCCTTCATCTCCGCTATGGCATAGGAGATGAAGGGGGACATTGTGGAAGAGGGGCATAGCGGAGATGAAGGGGCACATTGACCAGGCACCCTCCGCTCATCAGAGCAGGGGGTGCCTGGTTTAATGCTCGAGTGCTCCCATTCATTTGAATGGGGCTCGGGTGCTCGGCCGAGCACTCGAGCATCAGGGGGTGCTCGGTCAGAGCACCCGAGCACCCGAGCATCGGGGTGCTCGCTCATCCCTAATCATCATAGTATTTGGACTTTGGAGAGTGTTATTTCAATTCTGTCAGAGTTGTAGTTCCGGAGTAATTCAATGACAAAGTATCCCCCTCCCATCCCTTTTACTGATGTAACACTGTTCAGCCAGAGCAGAATGGAGGTGCCCAGGTAGATTGCAGAGAGGGACAATCTTAAGATAAGGGAAAAACCTGAAAAACTTGTCATGGAGGGCAGGGCTTTCATTGTTCTCATAGGAAAAAGATTGTCCCCTGCTGTTATCTGTCTGGTCTATAGACTGCATTCCACATCTGAAAAGAGATGGCTTACACTAGGTAAAAGGGGCGGGAGGGGAAACTTTGCTTGTGAATATCTCACAAACCATAAAGGTTTAAGAGATAAGACTTTTATTGTTCTTCGTGTTTTTTTTAATGCCTACAAAATAAAATAAAGATGAAACAAAGTATTACTATCCCTTTAAACAGCCGGTACATCCTAGGGCAAAATTGTGATAAGAGTAAAACCATGTTAACCCTTTGAGTGCCAGAGGGGTATGCAACACATTGCTTTGCAATGCGTTGCATATCCCTCTGGCACTCAAATGGTTAAAGGAAGAAGATAAAACAGATCTGCCATAGCAAAACAAGAGGCCTGGTAGAGTCCTTCCACCCAGTTTATCCTACTCTTTCACCTCACAAATCTCGCCATACCCTCCAAGCTCACCCTATATGTTGCAATGTATTGGTTAGCTCTCTGGCACTCAAAAGGTTAAGATTTCCTTGAGTGGGATCGCTTTTGACTATCAATGGAGACCAGCTGAATTCCTTGGACTTGGAGGTATTCAAAGAAGGGGAAAAATATCATAAAACATAATTTTTTTAAATTTTGTGACGCCATCTAGGAGTGCCAGGGATTAGTTCCATACTGTTGTACTTATTATAAAAAATCTATTTTTTTCAAATAGAAGATGAGGCCCCTTTAAGAAAAAAGAATATGGAGTTGAAAATCAAGTTAGACCTGACTCTACATCCCTAATGTTCTATCAGCCAAGTGTTGAGAAATGCATAGGAGGAGGAGTAGAGGACATTCATAGCACAGATGTATTAGCTGGAGGTAGATGCTGCGCCTTTAAGCAAAAAGACTTTGGAATTGAAAATCACAGATCAAATGAGACCTGATCTTACACCCCTAATGATGTTTCAACTCACTGTTGAGAAATCCATAGGAGCAGGAGAAGAAATTCATAGCACAGATGTAACACTTGGAGGGAATGCACTATAGGTCGATGAAGTAGCAAAATGTATTTGACAATGTGTGGAGATTACTTTACCATGGAGAAAAGGACAAACTTCATAATGTGCATAAATTAGCTATGCAAGGGGAGGGGGAGCCACTTTAATAATTAACATGTAGGGTTGGCATAATTCTGGCAATGTGCTAGGAGAAGAAAGTGGGAGAGTGGAGATGATGCGCTCAGACTTAAGCATTCCCTTAACCCTTTGAAGGCCATAAGGATTAGAACTGCACAATCCTTTAATACTGAATGGTTACACAACATTGAGAATCTATTGCTCGAGCTCACAGTTCATTCCAAAATTGAGAGAGCAGGTGTGTAAACAGAAGACTAACGAGGTACTCCACAAAGAAAACAGTGTGCCTCTTGAGTCTTCTCTGCACATGAATATACTTTTCGACACATAATCCACTGTGTACTAGAAAAACTAGAAATCAGCTGTTTCATGTAAGGTCAGAACTGGCAGAGAAGCTGTTACATGTAACAGCTTCTTTGTGGTTCTCTCAGTTTCTGAAGACACTGTGAAGATTGGTAATGGATTCTTAAGGTTATAACCCTTTCAGTGTCACAGGGGTGTGCAGTGCGCATCCCTATCACGCTCAAAGAGATAAAGGAGGGCTGCTGCTGTTTATGTTCCCCAGTAGAGACAGCTAACTGTCCTCTGGCTTCATATAAGACCATGGGAAAATCCCAGCTGTGCCATGTCAGTTTTGCGAAGTTGGGACTGTAATCAGAGCTTTGTGCTTGTAGAAAAGTGCGACATTAACAAATAAATACACCCACAGGATTATGACAATTGCTGATTAAGCTGCATTATAATATGCAAATAGGCCATTGGTGAAGTAGTCATTGCAAAATTGTAAATATACAGAAGGCAGGGTGAAGCACGATGATGTTGGTGTGTTTGTAGCTTATTCACAGAGATATCATGGAAAATATAACTTAGTGCATATATTGAGATGTAATCAAAGCCAACACACAACCATATCAACAACCTGGCCCCTAATCCAACATTAGTGCATCTCCCCCCCAACACACACAAGAGAAGTACATCCTGTCTAGGGAGGACCTCAGGGTAGCTGGATATAACTGGGAAACTGTTCTGACCCTGAAGTGCCCCAGTAGAGACAGAATGCTGCTGGGAAGAGAGGCTACAATCTCTCAATCACAGAACCAAATGGAACTCTGATTTCTAGATAAAGAGGTTAGTGATTCCATTTTTGGTCCTCTAGACAGGTTATAAGTTATTTTGCAACTGTTCCCACACAGCACCTCATGAATGGCCATCGTACATTTTTCTCTATATTGGGCAGACTTCTTTTTTGGCAGAACATCAGATTCAAATAATCCTATGGGAATCTGTGGGCATCTCCAAATGAATTACTTTAAGCATCAGACACACTGAAAGACAGCAGAAGATACAGCCAAGGGGTCCTGTTTCCGAAGTCCAAATCAAGTGTTCTACTATACAGTGAGGCTATACAATGCAGCACCCAGCTAGATTGGAATGATTTGTACTTTGGGAAGAGGGAAGCATTAGAAAATCTTTTCCTATATCGATTGAGATGACCAAGAAAATCCCTGGGTTCATCAAAGTTCATATGGAATGAATCACAGGAGGACAGAGATAAGGGGGGGGGCAAGGTCAGGGAGGTTCAGTGGAGGGCATAAGGTACATAATAATGAGAAGCAGGGTAGAACCAAGGGACAACTAGAATAGCAGGGGTTAGAGGGTACTGGGACATAGAGAATGCTGGGGGTGGGAGCGTGAGATAGGATCTGGAGAACATGACAAGTAGTTAATATTAAGTAAGGATTGGGTGTGGGATAGTGAGAGGTCCAGAACATGGGCAGGAGAGAGGGACTGTAGAATGGGAGAGAGGGGAATTGGGCATGGGATAGAGAGAGAGAGAGAGAGAGAGATGAACTAGAGCATGGGAAAGCAAGAGGTACCAGAATATGGGACAGACAGCAACTAGAGTATGGGACAGAGAGATGGACCAGAACATGGGATAAAGATAGACTGCTGGATCTCCGGAGAGAGGCCTGGAGAAGTTCTCCTACATTCATCAGACAAGTCACTTTGACAGGAATGTGCGGTACTTGACATCTCAAGTTAAGGGAAGCTATGTTTTTTTACTTTAATTTATTTTATTTATTTATTGCATATGTACATAGCATGATCTTTTTCCAGCTTTCTGATTAGTTAAAAAGACCTTAAAGGGACAGTAATACCTAAAATGTAAAAAAAATATGTTGTAGGGTTTATCCCCCTGAGTAAAACAAGAGTACTCCCACTGCTGAAAGATGTTTCATTCAAAAGTTATAAATTTTCAAAGTTGAATTTTTTAGGTGCAATATCACAGTGGCCTGAAATTGTACAGTGGCGCTGTTGCTACACCATCCTATGGAGATTTATGGTCCTGAGACCAGAGCTGTCCATAGGATCGTGTAGCAACAGCGCCACTGTACAATTTCAGGCCACTGTGATATTGCACCTAAAAAATTCAACTTTGAAAATTAATAACTTTTGAATGAAACACCTTTCAGCAGTGGGAGTACTCTTGTTTTACTCAGGGGGATAAACCCTACAACATATTTTTTTACATTTTAGGTATTACTATCCCTTTAACTTACAGAATAATTTTGCTCATTATTATATGAGAGCAGAAAACTTGCAAGGGGGGACTATCTCATTATAGTTCCCCTTTAATCCATAGGATTCTAGAGACATCTCGATTACATTAGTCATGGGTTTAATCCTTTGAATGCCAGAGGGGTACATTTGCTTTGCAATGCGTTGCGTACCCCTCTGGCACTCAAAGGGTAAAATATTTCATCCTCAACAGCAGAAGTGGTTCTCTCAATGCTAAAACTTCACCAGTACCTAGCAACTGTTTTTTTCAATATGCGATGTAACAGTATTACAAATTAATACATTACTTTTTATGCTGTAATCTGCCATTTCATAACTTTTAGTTTCTTGGACTCATTCCACCTTGCGGTTTATTCAAAACTAATATGTTCTGGCCCTGTAATTGTCTTCAATTCAGGAAAATGTATTTTCTTATACAGAATAAATCAGCCTGTTTAATACTGTAGATTTATGGAGAGTTCCTATGTTTTTGCAATTTTATTGAATCCATATATATAGGAACCTAATAAAATATACTCTAGCCAGATAAAAATACAGCAGAAGATTTTGTTTTACGAGCATGCTATAATTTTTACGTTCAGAATTGTCTAGGTTTATTATGCCAATACATATTGAAGCATCTGTATTTAAAATATTCTCTGAATTGTGGGTTGGTCACTGATTTACAGGATGACATTCTTAGATTTTCCACAACAATATTTAGCTATTGCCCACTGTATTAGGCATATTCTTTAAGGTAAATAACTGCAGCCAATAAAAGTTCAACCCATAAAGGGTCCCTTCTTCCAGTAGTTTTCTGCCTTGAGAATTACTACCCATATAATCATAGCTCCCTGCACACTAATATTTCCTCTGATACAGTATGATCAATGTTGTGGAAAAACATTTATTATATTTCTTCCAGCTACTTAAAGGCATTACTGAATTATGGGTATCGCAAAACGAATCCATGATGCATTTTTTCTTTATGTGACGTTTTTACAGTCTTCATTTTCTGCTTTGCAACCACTGAGCTAGAGTGTGATGGCAATATGCACTTTCTCCTCACTGCCGCAGGGGTGAACTGCTTCTCTCTGCTTTATTGCATTTCAAATGTACTGCACATAACATGCATTCTCATTTGACACAGACACCCATCCAAGGAATGGAGACGACAGCATAATTAAGCTAGCCGTGACATTAGGTATATTATGCTTCTGTAACCAGTGTTCCATCATTTGAATTTTTGTTTTGGTGAAAGGGTGTGTTAGGCATAGCTGGTTTAGACAAAAGAGCTTTGTGAAGAAAAATTAAGCCAGAAATAGATGAAGATCAGCTTCCTCAGAGAATAGCATCTGCTGTGCAACAAATGTCTGAATCCCATACATATGGTAGGACAGACACCAGAATAATGGGCAGGTGAGCTGGATCACATACACATGATAGGATAGACACCCGAATAATGGGCAGGTGAGCTGGATCACATACACATGATAGGATAGACACCAGAATAATGGGCAGGTGAACTGGATCTCAAACAGTTGATAGGATAGACACCAGAATAATGGGCAGGTAAACTGGATTGCATACATATGGTAGGACAGACACCAGAATAATGGGCAGGTGAGCTGGATCACATACACATGATAGGATAGACACCAGAATAATGGGCAGGTGAGCTGGATCGCATACACATGATAGGATAGACACCAGAATAATGGGCAGGTAAACTGTATCGCATACTTATGGTAGGATAGACACCAGAATAATGAGCAGGTGAGCTGGATCGCATACATATGGTAGGACAGACACCAGAATAATGGGCAGGTGAGCTGGATCGCATACACATGATAGGATAGACACCAGAATAATGGGCAGGTGAGCTGGATCGCATACACATGATAGGACAGACACCAGAATAATGGGCAGGTGAGCTGGATCACATACATATGGTAGGACAGACACCAGAATAATGGGTAGATGAGCTGGATCACATACACATGATAAGATAGACACCAGAATAATGGGCAGGAGAGCTGGATCACATACATATGGTAGGACAGACACCAGAATAATGGGCAGGTGAACTGGATCTCAAACACTTGATAGGATAGACACCAGAATAATGGGCAGGTAAACTGGATCGCATACATATGGTAGGACAGACACCAGAATAATGGGCAGGTGAGCTGGATCACATACATATGGTAGGACAGACACCAGAATAATGGGCAGGTGAGCTGGATCACATACATATGGTAGGACAGACACCAGAATAATGGGCAGGTGAGCTGGATCGCATACATAAGGTAGGATAGTCACCAGAATAATGGATAAGTGAGCTGGATAACAAACATATGGTAGGACAGACACCAGAATAGTGGACAGGAGAACTGGATCACATACATATGGCAGGACAGACACCAGAATAGTGGGCAGATGAGCTGCCATCCCATGCAAATTATGTCTGGGGCCTTAGTATCCAAGTGAGTGGGGTTCATGCACCAAGAGGTGAGAAACTCCCCAATGAAAAACACTTTCCAGTTCTTAAAGAATAAGTAACACCTCCTAATGATGCCCCATTACTTATCTTACTATTATCAACCATTCCTAATGACCCCTATGAATTTTGCCAATGTGCCTTTTTCAAGTGATAACATCTTCAGCCAGTCCTGGATGCAGATATGGCAGTTGCTATCAGGACCACAGGACCTCAATCTCTGCTCACTGCACATAGTAATCTTAACTATTTAAGGACCAGAGGAGTGCAGAATACAGTACATCACAATGCATTGCTCACCCCTCTGGTCTTTAATGGGTGCTTGCTTCACCTAAAAAAAAATGCAAGCAAACTGTTATCCCTGCCTCCATGGACAATCTAAGACTGATTGAAAATGTTATCTCTTGATCAAAGGCACAAGAGTAAAATTCATAATAGCCACTGGATAATCTGGCCATAGTACAGTAGGCAATGAGTTATTATTAAGAGGTATTAGTTCTCCTTTAAATTGCTCTACAGATCTGCTTTATCTTGCAGAGAGAGTCATGAGACAAACTATAAAACTTGCTCCATAAAATAGCATAGGAACTGGAGAGTTTAACTAAGATCAGAGTTTTGGGCCTACATAATGCAAGTCCATCGTAGTGTTAAGTAAGTCTTGGGTTGTATTACTCATTTTGGTTTACTTGGGCGCTAGTATTTCAAATGGCTCGGTACTATACAATCAGAGCTGCATTCCCACAAGGCAACTAAGGCACCTTCCTAATGTCTATGGATGTGTGGGGGCTATGGATGTTTTGGAGCCCCATGTCTGTGAAGGCGTTAGGAAAAACCTATAACAGTCCTCCTATAGAAGTGGATCTCTGGATCCTCTTAACGTCTGAATCCAAAACAATGTCTTGTATCCAATATGTTAATAGATTTCTTTAAATGTTAATTGTACAGGGATGGATTAAGGATCCATGGAGCCATAGGCAAGGTGCCAATTTGGGGCCCCACATTTCTTGACCCAGTGCTTCTGACACAGAGTGCTGCTAGCCAGTACTCGCATTGTGGCTGTAATTTAAGTGGGAACAACTGGATGATGCTAGTGTCTTTCAACAAAAAGGGCATCAGACACAAGGGGGGTTATTCACTAAGGTGTGATAAAGAGGTGATAAAGTGGAGATGACTTCTCCAGTGATATCACTTCTCCAGTTCCTATGTTATTCTATAGAGCCTATGCACTAAGATCTCTAAAGCTGGAGAAATCTTAGTGCATAGGCTCTATAGAATAACATTGTAACTGGAGAAGTGATATCACTGGAGAAGTCATCTCCACTTTATCACCTCTTTATCACACCTTAATGAATAACCCTCAAGATGTTAGTGGCAGAACCAGCAGGGAACTTGTCTGTGGCCCATCACTTACAGCCAGGACCCCTCATATTGTCATGGGCCCTAGGCAGTAGAGTAGATTACCATAATGGATGACCTAGCTCCATAATTGTACTTTAATTACATTAGTTAGCAATTTTAATAATTTCATAACTTAAAATGTGATTAATCTTTAAAATTGAGAGTGAATATTGAGATAAAGAAAATTATACCAAGCTTCATCAAAAATATGTTCAGTTACCAAAATTGTCAGGCTATCAAATTATACTAAGCACTGTACATTCAAAAGAAAAGTGAAGGAGTTCTGGGACAAACTGTTTGGCCTCTATGGAAGAACTAAATATGTCCAGTGATTTAAATGGGGATTTAAACCCCTTGAATGCTAGAGAGGTCTTCAACGCATTGCAACGCAATGAGTTGGAGACCTCTCTAGCATTCAAGGGGTTAAAATACCCCTTTAAAACAATGGGAATTTTTGGAATTTTTTAATTCTCTCCTATAGTGCAAATGGTTTGCCCCAGAACTCCTCCACTTTTCTTTTGAACATGCAGCCCTAAATTATCAGTATTTGTAGTTTAAATAAAATGCAGGAGTTGGAATTGTACTGATATGTAAGCACAGAGGGGTAATTAGGGTAGACTAGGGGGTGTAGCATTCAGGAAGGGGAAGAACTCAATGAGGGAGCAGGGTAGATAGAGCCTTGTGGGGGTTATGTGCTAAGGTGTCATAAAGGGGTGATAGATAAGAGGACCTAACCTACTCCATGTGCTAAACTCTTCAATTCCTGTGTTATTCTATGGAGCCGATGCACTAACAATTCTCCAAACTGAGAGCTCTTAGTAAACAGGCTCCATAAAATAACATAGGAACTGAGCATTTATCATATCGGAGACGTTATCTCTTCTTTATCACAACTTTATCACGCTTTAGTGCATCTCACCCCAGCTATCCTTTTGATAATTTAGGACAAAACCTTAGCAGTGTTAATCTTTCTCTCTCTTTTGCATGCTCAGAACAAACAGATTTGATCATCATTTCCAATCAAATACGCATAACAGCATATTTGGTTTAAATATTGGCCACAACAGATCTTAAACAATTATAACATTACAATTTTAAAATTGTGAAAATTAAAATCTAAACTAGTCCATAACAAAAAATGTACAATCATTGTCTCTAGAATCAATACCTTATCAGCTGACTTTCTCAAGGTCAGTGATGGTCATTACCTGCAGCTATTGTCTGGAGAGTTTCCCTGTGTTTCAACTGTCCTTCTCTTCCCCTTTGTGGAAGTATTAAAACAGTCTATTCCTGATCGTTCTAATTTGGCAAGAAATAAATGCACAAAATCTGTAACTAATGAAAAAAACGAACCAATTGAATTATAGATGTACGTTGCTTGTGTAAAACAAAAAAAATGACTCTCAAAACTCCCACCTCCTGATTTTCTCTGCACTCACATGTCTGATCCAGGCTCCAAACTCAAGTCCACAGATTCTATCCCGAAGGCCATGTTCCCTATCATTAGATTTCTAGATAGATTTTCCAATGTTTGAATTACTGACATGTGGAACACAAAATAAAACATCACAAAACTACAGTAAATATTACACACTAATCTTTGCATCCTGTTTAAGATATGGATGCCTTCACTTGCAACCTAATGCTATAAAATAAAACAGCACTAGTCTAGTAAATTGTTTTATTGAAAGTCATGACTTACACTCTCAAGCTCAATCACTTAAAATATACTATAGCATTCTCCTTAGAGAATATCACAAATGAAGGGTACTATAAAAAAGCTAGTGTCTGCAAATAACCAGGTTTATTCTGCCATTCTCACAGACCCTGCTTTCACCTGCCGTAGGTCTTTCCCTCCAGGGATTTTGCAGCTTTTTATCTAGCACTATCTTTGGACTTGGTAAACTGTATTTGTATCATTTTTCTTTTTCTCTTAATGGCTAAAAGTACTTCTGCAAACACTGGAAAAAGACATTCCATGTCATTTTGGCTACGATTAACAGAGAACTATCACCTCCAACTAATGTCACCCCCCCCCACAAACACACACACAGGAGAAGTAACACCTAATAACCCCCACTTACCTTAATATGGCCTGAAAATCCTAATGGCCCTATTAATTTTCCATTGTGATTTTGTTCAAGAGATAATGGGCAAGATTTAAAGTACAACAAGAAAAGGGAGAAGAAAAAGTGGGAAAAGGAAGAACTTACTGAGCCAGTTGCAGTGGTGTAACTATAGGGGTTGCAGGGGTCGCAACCGCGACCGGACCCGTCACTCCAGGGGCCCGGCTGCCCCCTGCGACCCCCTCCTCCTGGCACCGCAAGCTCCCTCCCGCGCTTTAGTAATGCAGAGCGCTGGGAGATGACATCATCTCCCAGCGCTCTGCATTACAGAAGAGGACAGCGCGGGAGCACGTCGCACCAGCCCGCCTCCCCTGCCACCCCACTGAACTACCAGGGATTGGGAGGTAGGAAATGGAGGCACTGTGGAGGGTCCGGGGGCCAATGTGTTCGGGGGTTGTGGGGCGGGGCCTATGGCACTTCTTGCACCAGGACCCGGACCGTTCTAGTTATGCCTCTGGTTAAGAGGGTATCCCTCATTGGACTCAGGAAAGTCCCTTAATCACACTTGGAAACCAGTTCAAAAGGACTGATGAAATACACATTTTATTAGCCATAAATTAAAAACTTCACACATTCCCTCATGAACACAAAACTTAGTATAATGTGTTCATTAAAAACACAGTACAGAGCTTTCAGATATCATACTCTAATGTCGGGCTTGAATAGCGTGGTATATAAGTAAGTATGTATAATAATTTTGTCTATATTAGTTACTAGTGGGGTACTCTGCAGGTGCTCTGCTAAATATTATCACTACTGTCCGTATATTTGATCCTAATAGTACCTTTCTGTACAATATCAGACGTCCTGCTCCCCCTAGCTAGCCATACATACGCACAAGTATCTGGTAGTTATTAAGTCCAGATAACCGGCCCTACGAGCTACATAACTAGAGCCAATCACAGTATTAATGTATAGTACACAAGAATAACTACAGATACCCTGCTCTCCTGAATAGTTCCACCTAGTTCCACTCAGTGGTGTCCATAGACATTTTTACAGGGGGGGGGGGGGCAAAGCCATAATATGACCCCCAGGCCAGCCCATCTAGCCCTTTTATTTATATGGAGTGGGGTAATTGTAGGGGGGGGGGGGCAAGTGCCCCCCTTGCCCCCCCCTCCGGACGCCCATGGTTCCACCTAATTTTTGACTTGAACCAAAAGTTGAACCCTGAAGCAAGTATTATCTAAGGAGATAATGCAGGTGCCCTGCTTCTGTTTTGTTACCAATATTTCAATTCAGTCGCAGCTCCACTGATACCTAAGACACATATCTCTAGACACATTGTAGCACTAAATTAGAGTGCTAAAGTATTACTACTTGTTAAAGTACGTGCTGGTTTTCCAGTAGAAAATAATGTGTGTGGAAGGGTACTGTAGCTGCATTTAGTAGACCAGATTAGCTGCAGGCTCCCTGCTCTCCTTAGTAGTTCTATCTAGCTCCACTTAGTTCCCGATGCTGGATAGTGATATATACAGTCAAGTATCTTTTGACTTTAACCAGGAATTAATCCCTGAAACCAGTATTGTCAAAGAAGACAACGCAGGTGCCTGCTTATCTATAGTTATCGGTACTGTTCAGTAATCACCGCTTCTCTGATACTAGAGATACTTTTGTCTACTCACATTGTAGTGTTTAACAAGAGTACTGAAATACTGATCACTCACTAATATGTGATCTAGCGTACTATTAGTAGAAATGTGATTAGCCTGCAGCTAGCTTCCCCTTACAGTATGCAGTCTATAAGAGAACTGACTAGCAGATTGAGCAATACACAAATGAAGACCCCAGAGCTTACAAACAGAACAGAGGCTGGAGCTGATCAAGGGCCATATTAGTCAACCAAACAAACTGTGGGTCTAGATATCCTCGTGCCCTATATTCTACTTACAGAGTGAAAATAAGCAGGGACATAAAGACAGCAGCTTGGGGCAGCCAGACTTTGTCCAAAATTTGGAATAATTCCACTTTTATCAGGGCAGTTGGGGATGTAATTTATCTCACATTTGGGAATTTTTATTTGTATCCTGTAGCGCAGCTGGTTTGCTACAGAATGGCTCTTCTTATGTTTTATGCATATGGTCATGTGTTCTCTATAGCAGGCAACTTGGATGGACCTTGATGCAGGGTCCCTGGAGAAGTGTTTTAGAGGAAAGGATGAAGTATATATATATATATATATATATATATATATATATATATTTGATTGTAAGAACGCACTCCCAACATCTCTGTGTAATTGCCTGGGTGCCGGATAATCAATCTTCATACATTCGGTCAATCAGCACTCACAGGTCTGCTTCTATGATCAACAGTATTTTATTGTTATTTTATTGTTATGATCAACGTTGATCATAACAATAAAATACTGTTGATCATAGAAGCAGACCTGTGAGTGCTGATTGACCGAATGTATATATATATATATATATATATATATATATATATATATAAACGTTCTGAGGGCTTCATAAGGTCCTCACACCACCTGTTACCCACCACTGGCTAAGCTCACTACCCTGAAATCTAAGCACTTTGATACATTAACAATAAAAGTTGCAACATGAAAAAGCTCAATAGTAAAAACATGCTGTGTCCCTAGGATTTCTTCCTGTTAACACAAAGCAGCTTTCGTCCAGATGAAGACTAGGGATTGAATGCTGCCAAGTTACTTCTTCAATCCCCCTCTCTTAAACTTCTGCTCAAAAACTACACCACATCAAAGTCCTGCTTCTTACGGTAACTAGTTATTGATAAATCTAGTCATTTGGTTTGTACTGATTAGTCCTTGATTTATAGCTGGAAGTCTTTGATAAATTGACCCCTTTGCCTTATGTTGAAAACCAATGCTACATTGTTAATTAGGATGCAAAGGGTAAAGAATCTGTCTTTCCCTACTTCAGTTCAAAGCATCACAGCTCACAGAGGCTGATGTACTAAGAAAGTGTTGCAACTCCAGAGCAATCTAACAGAACCATAGGGAACAAATACATATTCCCATTGATTTAAATTGGATTTTTAACCCTGTGAATGATAGATAAATATCCAAAAGCATTGCAAAGCAATGAGTTGAAGACCTGGCTAGCATTCAGGGTTTAAAAGTCCAATTTAAATTAATGGACAATTTGGGCATTTTTTGTCTTGTATGTCACAGTTGGTTTGTAACATAATTACAACATTTCTTCTTAGTACATCAGCCTCAGTCACCATCCTAGAATACAAAAGAAACAAGATGGCATTGCACAGGCTAAGGTACAGATAAATTCCAATATATAAGCTCCAATAGCCCAGGTGCTCTCTGGGACAAAATGTAAGCAACCAAACAAATCAATGAAGGACTCAAAAATAGTACAAGAGACCAAAAAGAAACCCCCAAAAAAGAAACCCAAATAAAGTGAGGCACACTGAATTTATCAAAAATGGAAAAATTACATATTTTATAGATACAAAAAATACAAACTTAAAATCAATTAAAAAACAAATCTGGACAGTCCAGACTAAATAAATGTTAATGCTACTGTAAATTGGGAATCCACATTACAGGATAAATAGATAAACAAGAGTAATAGCCCTATAACAGAATAATTAAGTGAACTGACAAAATAAATCAGACATGTAAACACTATAGATAATAGAGCAAATAAACGATAGGAGAATAAGAGACAAGAAAAATAATCTAAACAGTAGGTGAAGACCCAGGAACAATAAGTAATGGCCAGACTCTCCAGATCACCAGGAACCAATGCATATCACCACCAACTGTGGCTTCGTCAGGGGTGATATGGTGTTGTCAGAAAATTACTTAAATAGTGTCAACGTGCCAATCAAAATAAAGAAAACTGACCTTGTGGTCAGAAGTATACAATTAAAGAATGAAACCAAGGCAGTTCACCTGATCAGCCAAAACCCGGAAGAGCAAAGGACACTACAGGCATGTTAGTCCTGCCGATCACGTGATCTGAAACTCCAATACAAAAAGACTATAGGAGTAGTTCACCCGGCCATCTGAATGCTGAACACAAACCCAGAATTCGGCAGTCACGTGACTCCATCCATAATCACATGATCGGACTGTCTTTTCAAAAAATAAGGGTTCAGATAGATTATGAGGGAAGAAATTTGAAAATGGAATGTACATCCACAACCATATAATCACACAGCAATGATAACCCCCAAAAGGGGATACCCTACCCATATATGTCTGGACCTGAGGTCTAGCAAACACACACAGCCATGCGGTTATAGAAATTAAATACAATCGCCAAACCTAAGGTGTATATTCAACCCAGGCCTCAGATCCAAACAGGCAAGGAAAATAATAACATACCCAAATCCTGGCTGAAAAATACTACTCAAAAACATACTAATCTGATCAAGTAACAAATCGGCTGAATAACAGCCGAATGCTACTAATAAGGTGCACCTTATATCAGTATAGAAAAAAACAAATGTCTAACAGGTTTCATTTCTTGGCTTCATATTCGGATACCTAGAGGCACAAACAAATTAACACCATTAGGCATAAGACAATAATGACATAGAGGCATCATGGTCAAAAAGAAAAAACATGTATATATACATAAACATTCCTACAAGACATAGAACATATATTACACTGGAGGAGGTCTGACGATCATTATTCCACATATCCATCTGCTTAGGAGAACTGAATGTCATCCCAAAGAAGGAACAAGTCCATCTCACAGTGCAATATCAAACTTCAGTTTTCCACAATCTAGGAAATCCAGAAGAAAAAGAAGTCCAAAGTTCACTATTCCACATATCCAACCAGTTAGAAAGGCTGTATGTCATCTTGAAGAGGGGACAGGTCCATCTCACTACAAAATCCCAAAGGTCAGTGTTCCACATTCAAGGAGAGCCAAGAGAAGACTGCTGGAAAAAATACAATAATTAGAAAAAGCCCCCTCATTTATTATCTAAATAACTATTAAACTGCATATCTTCATTAAGACCAGAAGGAACACAAGACTTTAACATAAAAAGCCACCAGACCTCCCTTCTCAAAAGTTTTTGTTCAAGGTTACCTCTCCTAATATTCATTTGAATCCTCCTCCAGACCCAAAATCTCTAAATTAACATGAGCCAACAAAAAATCAGATGCAACTGTAGTGAGTGTATCACCTCTGCCCCTATCCTGCTCTGCATTTCATATGAGTGACATATGTTTCTGCACTCTACTCTTCAAAAACTGTGATGTCTGACCAACATAGATAAGTCCACAGGTGAAATGCAGAGCGGGATAGGGGCAGAGGTGATACACTCACTACAGTTGCATCTGATTTTTTTGTTGGATCATGGGGCTCCCCCGATAATTTGGAGGTTTTGGGTTTTAAATGGATTTTAAGTTTGTATTTTTTTGTATCAATAAAATATGCAATTTTTCTATTTTTGATAAATTCAGTGTGCCTCACTTTATTTGGGTTTCTTTTTGGGGGGGTTTATTTTGGGTCTCTTGTGCTATTTTTGAGCCCTTCATTGATTTGTTTGGTTACCATCCTAGAATACAACATCTTACTGAGGTTCTATGATGTCATCTGTGATGTTTTCCAAACTTTGTGATGTTATAGTAAAATTCCCAATTCTCTCTTACAAATTCAATTAACTAGATCCACGTTTTCACTGACGAATCTTCATTTAAGAAACCAAATTTTTCATTTTCAAGGGAAAACCCTAAAATTATTTTAAGGCTCAGTAAGCAATGTAAGGCCCGTGAATGTTGTCATAAACACAAAATTGTTAGTAATGTTAACACAGATTTTTTTTTTATTTTTTTTTTAACCCTTTGACTGCCAGAGGAGAACGTAACACAATGCTGAGAAATGCTTTGTACAGACCTCTGGCACTCAAAGGGTTAACCCATTTGATGCTATAGATGTCTCCAAAACACTGCTTAGTAATCCACTGATGAAATTTTTACATGAAAAATAAAACCATAACATATATATATGTATATCTCTATATCAAAATTTTGTAAATAAAGTATAATACAATATTGTATATATTTAAAAAAAAAATATATATATATATATATATATATCCTATATAATAATTTGCTAACAATGTTTGTCAGAAGCCGTCATGCGCAGTAGAGACTGCATGCTTTAGGGCAGTCTCTACTGCACATGAAGCGGCCGCTTAACTCTTTGAGTGCCAGAGGGGTACGCAACGCATTGCAAAGCAATGTGTACCCCTCTAGCACTCAAAAGGTTAACATTACCCAGACCTGGCCTGTGTACACGGGCTTTTACACTAGTGTATATATATATATATATATATTTATTTATTTATTTTTTTTTATTTATTTAGGGTTTTTTTTTTAGCTTAGCCAGTGTAATGGTTACATTTTAAATGCTTAAAATGCTTGGCACATGTAATGGTATTTATAGTGCAATTGAGTTGAAAAATGCATTAATTATGCTTAAGGTTGGCTCAAGCCTTGAGTCTTTCAGGAATCTATCTGGAAATATGCATCTCTCAGCATTGGGAGTACCCTTATTTTACTCAACATGAAACGCCGTACGATATATAGTTTATCATAAAAAAGTTAACTGCTCCTTTAAGCTTTGACACTGCTATAGCTCATCCTTTGACATTAGAAAGGGTACAGCCCACACACCATCATTGGTGTCTCTTCTACCAGGAATCATCATGAACCTTGCTCACACTAGCTGTAAGTGTTGAGGTACAAGACATTTTAACATTCTTGGAACATAGAGGAAGGCTAGGGAAGGCTGCCCCGATTTGCATTACCTACAAACGAGTTCAAGAAATTTCCTTGTACCCCATACGTTATAATCTGGCAGGAGAAAAACCTATAACGTCACTTTCAGTTAGACAAACAGAGCACATTGGAGCCAACCCCCACCATCTACGGCCTTATAACTACAGGCTCCAACTAATGCCTGTTCCAGCAGTCCATTAGATCTATAAACTTCAAAAACACAACAGTTTGGCCTGTGATACAAGCAAATGCTGTAATACCATGCAGTGTTAGGTGTAGGAAGTGCGAATATCCCTTAAAACCATGTGGCAGCACTCCAGAGAACCTGCACAGTGATTCTCAGCTGGGCAGTGGCATGTTTCCTGTATGGACTTAGCATAGCGGTGAAGCATTTGCAAGGTGTCACACATGCACATCAATGAGGCCTCCTGATTAGCGGTAAACAAAAGGTCCTTCATGTTCCCGCAAAAAAAGTGGTTGTCCTATCTTTCATGGGAAAATCCAGTTTGAATAAAGCGATTAAAATCTTTGCCATTTTCTCGCATTGCCAAAAACTTTTCACTATTTTTTCAATGGCTACAAACTTTTGCCCATTTAATTACATGTTTTTCACCTTTTCTCTATAAAAATGTGACTTTTTCCAGGAAGTGAAACACAATATAAGCAGCTACAGAGAGAGAGAGAGTGTTAGGCTATTGTGCTGTGAGTTTATAGCAAAACTGGGGCAGGAGAGGCTCATAGGGCCTGCTATCACTGTGACCAAGTGGAATAATAATAAAAGGAGGAGATGGAAGGACTGTTATGCGTCCAGTGAGTCTGAAGAGGAGGAAATGACCACTACCAACATGAAAGTGTCTGGATGCCCTGGTTACCCAGACTTTGAGATGGCCAGTCCCCCTACATTGTCCTGGTTTGCTTTCAAAAGGTTGCACGCAAAATATAACATATTGACCATGTCGCCATGCTAAAAATGGCGACATGAGAGCATGACAGAGCAAGATCCTCACGTCGCCTACTGTAAATGTCGCATACCAGCAACAACTCCCATCACAATCCTATTAGGTGACCGATAAAAAAAGGAACCACGATCCCTGAGTACCTTTGTCCCAGCTATAACAGATAAGAAATCTCAAACTTATGGCATAGAATTGATTTATGTAAGGCTTACCGGTAACTACAACTCCCATCAGCCTTGCTGAGCGCTGCCCCGGGTACCAACAAAACATAATGTGATAGGGCAGCGCTCAGCAAGACTGATGTGAGTTGTAGTTACTGGTAAGCCTTACGTATATCAACACTATAGCATAAGTTTAAGATTTCTTAGCGGGGAAACAGATACCCGGTCTCCTAATAGGATTGTGATGGCAGTTGTTGCCGGTATGCAAACTTTACCGTAGGAGACGTGAGGATCTTGCGCTGTCATTTTTATCAAGGCGACATGGTCAATACGTTATATGGTCGCACGCTCTTTTGTGTGCGACCTTTTAAAAGGATACCCATCAACCCTAGGGATCTTGGGGAAATTTGTGTCATGGGTAAAGGAAGAAGAGAGTAGTTGTGTGAGCAGGACAGGTCAGCTGCCTGTGCCTGCTGCCAGTGCTGTGTCTGCTAGGATTCTTGGGGGGGGGGGATGAAGCCAAGTGTGACATCAGGGGACCCTAAGTCACACTTGACATTCAGTAGCAATCCTGCCACTACTACTACTACTAAGAAGGTCCAGCAGCTACAGACCCAGAGTGTTAAGAGAGAGGGAGGAGGTGATCTTACTACTAGTGAGGAGGAAAACTCAGGGGCTGACATTGATGTGGTTGACGTTAGTAATAGTAACAGTGATGGTGAAGCAGCTGGTGGGACTAGTGTTACCATAGTAGACCCTCCTACCGATGCTGAGGTGGCAGGGGAAGTACTGCAGAGTGGCCAAAGTAGCAGTCAAGGGAGAAATCAACATTCCCCTGACCCTGGGACTCCATTTCCCACCCACAGCATTGTCTAGATGGAACATGATCCTGAAGAAGGCAGAATTGTTGCCTAGCAACAATAATACCACAACCACCATGAGCACAGATCAGATGTCTGTGCCTTCTGCTAGTGCTGCCAGTCTGCCTTTTTCAGCTCAAAAAGGGATGGCAAGTGTGACATTACGGGACCCTCTGTCACATTTCTCATCACGTCCTCCAACCAGTGAGATGTCTGTAATAGAGCAGCAGCAGCAAGGAGGGACTGGTGTTGGTGATGATGATGGTGGAGAAGCTGGAGTGGAAGAGAGATTAATAACCTTTTTAGCCAAACTGAGAAGGAATGGGACACAGAGATGGGGTCAGGCATCACCAACACTTGTGAGCTTTTGGAATTTGGAGAGTCTGATGCTGCTGTAATCCCTGCTGCTGCTGAGTTACAAGGGCAACAGGATGCTGATGAACAGGCTAGTGTGCAACAAACCACCATGGACACAGTGGGAATGGGGTCAAGTGATGCTGGACTAGGTCAGGTTCCACTTGCCAGCAGAAATACTCCTGGTCTTAGTTGCAGTGCTGATTTTGAGGCAGTAGCAGCAACAGCAGCAATGTTATCCTCTTCCCCAGCCAACTGATTGTTTCTCCACACTCCATCAACACAGGCACCCTCATACCCCTTTTATACTATGCCTTTGGAAAATAAAATAACATTTGCTGTTTGTTCGATGCAATGAGCTAGGTGAAAAAATCATAAAAACTGCGCTGTCCAAGGGAAATTTTCCACCAAGTGGGAAGTATCATTATTCACCAATTTTGGTTAGAGGCAAAAACTTTCAACCATCGCTACTCCTGATATTTTACAATGTAGTTTGTGGTGGGGCTAAGAATTCCATGCCAAAAAATGGTACTTAACAAACTGTCATTAACCCTTTGAGTGCCAGGGGGGATATGCAATGCATTGCAGAGCAATATACATTTAATTACATTTTCACAAAGTACTAATGCCAATCAGCTGATTTTTTTTTTTTTACATGAGCAGAAATGGAAGAAGCCAAAATAATTGTGTTGCAAAGTGTAAATTTATAAATAAATCCGCTAATTGTGACAAAATAAAGGCAGTTTATTGGTTAAATCTTAACACCTAGTATACAAATCACATTCATTGGTAGAGTGTATAAACTATGTATGGAAAAAAAATGTTTTTTTGTGAATTTTCTAAAACTGACTTTATTTCTCTAAAATAAGACCCATTGTTGCGGATATTAGTGAAAATTATTAGACCCATACATAAACCCTTTAAGGACCCGTGATGTGCTATGACCATCATGGTTGAACTTGCCATAAGGATAAGGACCCATGACGGTCTTAGCACATGGAATTCAAGGATCCCATGCAGCTGCGCACAGTTTGGGATCCCTGAAGTGATTCCTGCAAAAAAAAAAAATGGTCCTTGGTCTGTCACTGCTGGCCACGCCGCTGCGTGGCAGGTCCTTAACCCCTTAACGACCGACCTCACAGGCACGCGGTGGTCACTAAAGGACCATGGAACTTTTTTTTTTTTTCGATTCTGTACTCCCCGAACTGCGTGCAGCCACGGGGGAGCCCGGAATTCCATGACGGTCAAAGTACATCATGGGTCGTTAACTCAGATCGACCCATGACTTTCTATGACCGTCAAGGGTCGTTAAGGGGTTAAGAATGGAATATATACATACAGCCCTTAGACCTTTTACACTTAGGGCAGTATGGTCAAAAGAAAAGTGGAGGAATTCTGGTGCAAACCATTGCACTTTATTGGAGAACCAAAAGTTCCTATTGAGTTAAATTGGGATTTTAAAGTGATAGTAATTAGTGTTGAGCGAGCACCCCGATGCTCGGGTGTTCGGGTGCTCTGACCGAGCACCCCCTGAGGCTCGAGTGCTCGGCCGAGCACCCGAACCCCATTGCATTAAATGGGAGGACTCGAGCATTACACCAGGCACCCCCTGCTCTGATGAGGGGAGGGTGCCTGGTCAATGCCCCCCTTCATCTCCACAATGCCCCTCTTCCACAATGTCCCCCTTCCACAATGTCCCCCTTCCACAACGTCCCCCTTCATCTCCGCAATGTCCCCCTTCATCTCCGCAATGCCCCCTTCATCTCCGCAATGCCCCCTTCATCTCCGCAATGCCCCCCTTCCACAATGTCCCCCTTCCACAATGTCCCCCTTCATCTCCGCAATGTCCCCCTTCATCTCCGCAATGTCCCCCTTCATCTCCGCAATGCCCCCTTCATCTCCGCAATGCCCCCCTTCCACAATGTCCCCCTTCATCTCCGCAATGTCCCCCTTCATCTCCACAATGTCCCCCTTCATCTCCGCAATGCCCCCTTCATCTCCGCAATGCCCCCTACCTCCAGTCCCTGGTGGTCCAGCGGAGCGTCTGCAAGATCTGTGCCTCCTCCGGCACAGATCCCTGCCACCCGAACATGGCGGGCGAGCACATGGCGGTACTCGTACGAGTACCGCCATGTGCCGAGCAGAGCGATGCTCGAGCCGATCCGAGCATCGGCCGAGCATGCTCGCTCAACACTAATAGTAATGCAAAATTATTTGCCTGAGTCTTCTGTATAGTAAAAGGAACATATTGCTCTATGTCTGAGCAGGGCCGGATTTACATCTCAGGAGCCTGTAGGCACAGAAATCTGAAGCCCCCCCCCCAATGGCCATCTCCACTGGACACCTCCACAATGCTCCTAATCTCCACATTGCCCCCATCATTTCCATATTGCCCTCACATTGCCCCATCAGCTCCAAATTGCCCTCCATCAGCTCCACATTGCCCCATCACCTCCATATTGCCCTCACATTGCCTCCACCATCTCCAACTTGACCCTATCAGCTCCACATTTCCCCCACCATGTCCATATTGTCTTCACATTGCCCCCATCAGCTCCATGTTACCCTCACATTGCCCTCCATCAGCTCCACATTGCCCCCACCATCTCCAAATTGCCCCCATCAGCTGCACATTGCCCCACCATCTCCATGTTGCCCTCACATTGCCCCCTTCGGTCCAGCTTCCCCCCACCATCTCCATGTTGCCCTCACATTGCCTCCCCCCATTGTCCATTTCCTACCTCCCCCTCGTTGTCCGTTTCCTACCTCCCTAGCAGGAGATCTGTCGTCTGTGCCTACTTTGGCACAGTTCTGTAAGTGCTGGAGCTC
This sequence comes from Rhinophrynus dorsalis, assembly GCA_037306005.1. Taxonomy (NCBI): domain Eukaryota; kingdom Metazoa; phylum Chordata; class Amphibia; order Anura; family Rhinophrynidae; genus Rhinophrynus; species Rhinophrynus dorsalis. The sequence goes on along the minus strand of CM074725.1, from coordinate 184,338,218 downwards.
CCGCGCAGTCTCCTATTCAGGAATGCAGAGCTCTGGGAGATGATGTCATCTCCCAGCGCTCTGCATTCCTAAAGAGCCAAAGAGGGAACTCAGCACTTACAGGACTGTGCCAAAGGAGTCACAGACCTGTCCTGCCAGGGAGGTAGGAAATAGACAACGGGGGAAGGCAATGTGAGGGCAACATGGAGTGGGCGCCAGTGCAGCCAGCGAGGTGGCTATTTTTTTTTTTTTTTTTTATAAAGAATAAAAGAGAAAAAAAAAAAAGAATCCCAATGGCAGGCGCCCCTTGGTGGCATGCGCTTGTAGGCAGGTGCCTACTTTGCCTTATGGCAAATCCGGCCCTGTGTCTGAGCACTTACTTCTTTGTAGTTCAAATGTTATGAAGCACTGAAGATCCCCGCCCACCCCTTTCTGGCCGCCTCCCATGGGATCTGAGATCAGGTTGTGCAACTCAACGGCTGTAGCGAGGGACACACTTCAGTAAGTAAGTATAAGGGAAATTCTGCCCCCCCCCCTGTGACTAAGGAGGGCAGTATTTCCCTTTGCTTACTGAAGTTTGTCCTTTGCTGCGGCCTTCCAGACCATCCTGCAGATTCAGAGTGAAGTGGGGAGAAGGGGCAGGCATTGGATCTTAAGTGCTTCATAACTTTTGAACTACAAAGAAGTAAGTGCTTAGACATAGCTCAATCTGTTCATTTTATTATACAGATGGCTCAGGCAAATAATTTTAAATAGACATCACAATGACTTTAAAACCGTGAATACTAGAGAGGTCTCCAGCTTATTGCATTGAAATGAGTTGGAGACCTCTGGCATTCAAGGGGTTAAATTCACCATTTATATCAATGGGAATTTTTGGAATTTTTAGTTATCTCCTATAGTGAAAGTGGTTTTCCCCAGTACTCCTTCACTTCCCTTTTGAACATAGGCCCTTAGAGTAGGGGTACCACATTTCCATTCTGCCATTCCGGGGCATGTGGTCACCCTAGTCCCGCGGCTGAGGCTCCCGCCAGCGCTGACCATCTTTCTGAGGCTGACATAGTAAGAGTTCCCAGTGAGAACTCTTACTCTGTGTTAGCCTCAGAAAGATGGTCAGCGCCGGCGGGAGCCTCAGCCGTGGGTCTCACTTGCAGTGCCAGCATACCTGCTCCACCCCAGCTGTCTGGGATGGAGCAGGTCCAGCCAATGTATTTGCTATATGGTCCAGCCAATGAGGACCATATAGCAAATACATTTCATTGGCTGGCTGGACAGGCACATGTTCCTCAATTCCGGGAATCTGTGTTGTCCCGGTGTGAGGTGACCCGGGACACAGGACACAGACCCCCAATAAGGGACAGTCCTGGGCATTTCGGGACGTGTGGTCACCCTACCTTACAGTGCTAGAATGGCATGCAATGCGTTTACTATCCCTCTGACACTCAAAAGGTTAAATGAAACCAAACTCTTCTCCAGCACAAGGTAATGGCTTCACTGCCTTCTGAAGGAGACCAAAAAGTACATAGTTTACAATGGATCACAATAAAATAAAAAACAGCTGCAAAGTGACACACCTATGAGTAATGGATTCAGGGCTTGACTCACTAAAGATCAATAAAACGTGTGTGAAATTTTCACATAGCTTTGGGTGCATTTCTTTTCGGTTACAACTAAAGGTTGATTCATCATTTCCCCAAGTAGTTAAAGGGGAACTGTTACTTTATAACAAACATGTGAGTTTGAAAGAGCTTTCAAAATCACATATAACTGTTAGATATTTTTTATTTAAAAACCAATTTATAAAATATTTAGCTTTATTTATGTGACAGTTTATACAAGTGAGTGGTTGACAGGTGAATGACAGTTGGGATGGAGAGCAATATGGAATGTTAATATTTTGCTGGCATGCATGCCAGTTGCATCCCAGATCTGCATTAACTGAAAAAGAAAAAAAGAAAAAAAAAAAAAAAATATATATATATATATATATATATATATAAGAGTCTATAGATTGTAGGGATGCACTCACTGCGAATCAATCACGATGACCTGGGTGCTCATCAAAAGATGAAAACATACAAAAAATCCACTGAGGAATGACGGCACTCACAGGATCCGTTTTTCAAAACTTGACATAAGTTACATTTATTGAAATCGAGGTTTCGGCTGCAGTGACAGCCGAAACGTCGATTTCAATAAATGTAACTTATGTCAAGTTTTGAAAAACGGATCCTGTGAGTGCCGTCATTCCTCAGTGGATTCTTTATATATATATATATATATATATATATATATATATATATATATATATACTGTTGTGTTCAAAAGTTTGCATACCCTGGCAGAAATTGTGAACTTTTGGTATTGATTTTGAAAATATGACTGATCTGATATGACGTCTTTTTTTAAGGATGGTGATCATATGAAGCCATTTATTAACACATAGTTGTTTGGCTCCTTTTTAAATCATAATGATAACAGAAATCACCCAAATGGCCCTGATCAAAAGTTTACATACCCTTGAATCTTTGGCCTTGTTACAGATACACAAGGTGACAAACACAGGTAAAAATGGCAATTAAAGGTTAATTTCCCACACCTGTGGCTTTTAAAATTGCAGTTAGTGTCTGTGTATAACTAGTCAATGAGTTTGTTAGCTCTCACCTGGATGCACTGAGCAGGCTAAATACTGAGCCACGGGGAGCAGAAAAGAACTGTCAAAAGAACCTGTGCAACAAGGTAATGGAACTTTATAAAGATAGAAAAGGATATAAAAAGATATCCAAAGCCTTGAAAATGCCAGTCAGTACTGTTCAATCACTTATAAAGAAGTGGAAAATTTGAGGATCTCTTGATACCAAGCCAATGTCAGGTAACCAAGAAAGATTTCAGCCACAACTGCCAGAAGAATTGTTTGGGATACAAAGAAAAACCCACAGGTAACCTCAGGAGAAAGATGGTGTGGTTGTTTCAAGCAGCACAATACGACGATACTTGAACAAAAGTGAGCTGCATGGTCGAGTTGTCAGATAGAAGCCTTTACTACGCCAATTCCACAAAAAAGCCCGGTTACGAAATGCTCGACAACACCTTGCCACACCTCACAGCTTCTGGCACACAGTAATTTGGAGTGACAAAACTAAAATAGAGGTTTATGGTCACAACCATAAGCGCTATGTTTGGAGAGAGGTCAACAAGGCCTATAGCGAAAAGAATATCATCCCCACTGTGAAGCATGGTGGTGGCTCACTGATGTTTGGGGGGGTGAGCTCTAAAGGCACGGAGAATCTTGTAAAAATTGATGGCAAGATGAATGCAGCATGTTATCAGAAAATACTGGCAGACAAATTGCATTCTTCTGCACGAAAGCTGCGCATGGGATGCTCTTGGACTTTCCAGGCCCATCAATGACCCTAAGCACAAGGCAAAATTGATCCTCCAGTGGTTACAGCAGTAAAAGGTGAAGGTTCTGGAGTGGCCATCACAGTCTCCTGACCTTAATATCATTGAGCCACTCTGGGAAAATGTGAAACGTGCAGTTCATGCAAGACAACCAAAGACTTTGCATGACCTGGAGGCATTCTGTAAAGAAGAATTGGCAGCTATACCACCTGGAAGAATTCGGGGCCTCATAGTCAACTATTACAAAAGACTGCATGCTGTCATTGATGCTAAAGGGGGTAATACACAGTATTAAGAACAAAGGGTATGCAGACTTTTGAACAGGGGTCATTTAATTTGTTTATTTGTTGCCATGTTTTGTTTTATGATTGTGCCATTCTGTTATAACCAACAGTTGAATATGAATCCCATAAGAAATAAAAGAAATGTGTTCTGCCCGCTCACTCATGTTTTCTTTAAAAATGGTACATTTATACATTTATTACCAATTCTCCAAGAGTATGCAAACTTTTGAGGACAACTCTATATATGTATCTATATATATATATATATATATATATATATATATATATAAACATTTCATAAACTATTATCCTATAATATAAAAGTCCAGATGTATTTTTGTCCGCTGCAGTCATGTGCAGTAGAAACAGTCCGAATGCACAGAATGCTGGCCCGTGTACAGGGACTTTTGCAGTCATGCGCAGTAGAGACTGCCCAAACGGACAGAAAGCTGGTCCATGTACATGGGCTTTTACGCTATTTTTAACCCCTTCATGTCCAATGACTTGCCAGGACCGTCACTGCTGGCCAGCACTTAAGGACCTGTGATGGTCCTGGCATGTCATGGAATTCAGGGCTCCCCGAGCCCTGAACCAGAACTAAAAAAAAAATGCCCCGTGGTCCTCAATGCAGGCTGCACGTGCGTGCACCGTTCCTTAAGGGGTTAAATAAAAAGTGACTATCTTAAATATAGATGCTCTGGCACTCAAAGGGTTAATATGCTAATGAGGAGCAATTCTGGATCAAACTAAGTTTACCATAGGGAACAAAAATCTCAAAATTCACATACATTTACATGTAATTTTTATCTCCTCAAATGCTAGAGAGTCCTTAGCCCCATTTAAAGCAATAAGAATTTGGGGAATTTTCATTTATCCCCTATGTTGTATTTGGTTTGCCCCAAAGTGAATACAGTTTTTTTATGCATAAGGCCCTAAATAATTGTCTCCAATTGCAGCATGTGTGTGCATGTGTGGACTAATGTAGCTCAGTAGGTGCAGATACACTATTGTATATGTATGTATATGTAAGGCCAATGCAATACCCTCAACGAGACAACTCATAGTTTATATACTGATGTGCCAATATATATTCACCATTCTATACACACATTCTATATACCTTTGAACCATTCTATATATCCTTGTACATGTTATTTTATTTAAGGTCTTTTTTATGTTTGCATATTTTAAGTTAAGCAAGCAAGCAAGCATGGATTGGGCTGGGACAATATGAATCTCTCCCTCTTCCTAAGTAAGGTCTGAATTATATTGCAGTTGGCAACCAGTGGAGCTTTTATCACTAGATCATCTCATTCAGACTGCTGAAAGATAATGTGAGAATTTGTGGACTATGTACTAGAAACTGCAGATACAATACAATATACTGTATAGATGTGTGTATATGCCCAATGTAATATACTTGCACAATGCAATACTTGTGTGGACACATTTTTTCACCATTCTATATACCCTTGTACATTCCATTTTATTTCAGGCCATTTAAAATATTGTATGTTATGGATTAAGGGTATTTTCTGTGACAGGCAAGCATGGATTGGGATTGGGGCAAGATGAGATACACTACGTAGTAGGCATGTGGCCAAAGTTGGTGTCTGGGAAACCCCAGACTGGAGGCACATTAAGGGGGAGCCCTTGCCTAGAGGAACCTGAAACTTAAATATGTCAATCTTCCTAATTAAGGCCTGGATTACATTTCAGTTGACAACCTTATCAAATGTTGTATCTACAATGGGGATCTGTTAGATAAAATCAGTTGGTATAACATCTACTGCAATGTAATCTAGGTCAAAGTATTTCTTTTAAACCCTTGAGGATCATGTGTCAATTCCTTGTTCCTCAAGGCGTTAATCAAAGCAAGAGCTCCCCTTTAAGTGTGATATATGTGTGTAACAGAATTTCATCATTGGTTTTATCAACAACAGGTGACATTGAGGCAAATTATTCAATCCATAATGCAATTTACAGAATTGTAAAACTCTTTGAGGTTAATTGTTATTTTCCCTGAAGCTATAGTTCTTGATGAGGACACATTTTATTTCAAGTATTCTGTAGGTAGAATGGAGAACACAAAGTTCCAATCTAGAAAATAGTTAAGGTAAAGCATTTTAAATGTATTATAATAAAGTTGTTATTAGCTAATACATTAAGTCACCATTCAAAATTGGAATTGTTTGAATGTCTACTTTCATATATTATTTTACACCAAAGCAATGGCCTTGTGGATGTTAGTCTTGCTGCATTTTGCACAAAGAAGAAGAGCAATTCTAGAGAAAATCAACTGCACCACAGGCAGACAATAAAAGTACCCATTTAATTAAATTAGGCTTTTAACCACTTGAGGTCACTGACACATTGTCTGGACTTCCAAATCCCATCCAAAACATATGTTACCCATATTTTATCTGTAGCAATCAATGGGTCAAAAGCCAGATTTAAATAAAAGGGAATATGGAGAATAGGATACAAATGGTTATCCTATTACAATGTTGTTGTCTAAATAATGTGTATCAAAATGGTGAATTTAAAACATCACACCCTCTAAAATGGCTCCTTTCAAATGGCACCGATTGAAATGTTGCATAACAGGTACTGGCTGGACATAAGTATACGTTAGGTTAGTGAGTATCTGTAGTATCTGCTACGGTAGTTAGGTTATAGACTTGTGCAATTCGGTTCAGCTAATTTCGGAATTTGGACGAATAAGGAGTATTCGGTATCATTCGGACCTTCCGAAAGCCAAGGTCCGCCCGAATAAATCAGAATCCAAAATGGACGTAGTCTGAAATTTTGGTGTAAATTTCGGAAATTCACTTTCCCGCCTGAAACTATTACAATGTTGCTACATGCTGCTAAAAATAGATCTGGTAAAACAGGCGCTTTACAGTTCATGCAAACTGCAGATATTAACCACATAAGGACACAAGCAATTTTGGAATTTTTGCTATGTGTGTGTTCAACCATAATTCCTATCTTTCTCATTTGTTGCACAAACACATAATATATGCCATTTTTAAAGGGCAGAAAAGGCTTTAATTTGATGTGACACATACATATATAAGTGTATAGGGGTTTATAAAATACCCCTTCCTGTCTCATTAGAGATTTAATATTATTATTAATTTAGTTTAATGTATTTTTTAATTTCTATTTGTTTAATTTTCATTTTTTTTTAACATTTTACATTTTTTTTTTAAATTCGGCCGAATAATTCGGACTATTGCCTAATTTCATCAGAGTCGAACAGGTCCGTTCTGGAATTCGGATCCTCCGAATGGGGAAAAAAAATGTTTTTGTCCGAAATCGAATTATACCAAAAACTTTTGCCATGCACAAGTATATTAGGTTAGACAGTATCTGTATTATCTGCTAGGGTAGTTAGGTTAGCCAGTATCTGTAGTACCTGCTAGGGCTGTTAGGTTAGCCAGTATCTGTAGTACCTGCTATCGTTGTTAGGCTAGACAGTATCTGTAGTACCTGCTATGGTAGTTAGGTTAGGCAATATCTGCAAGCTTAAGTTTAGGGTCCTTAGGTTCTCCCAGTATCTGTTAGGGTAGCTAAGATAGGCAGGATCTATAAATTTAAGTTTAGGGTCCTTTGGTTAGGTGAGTGTAAAATGTCTAGATATTTTAAATAGAAAAAGTTTAAAGGGATAGTGTCTGCAATAAAGTAGATAGCCGAGTCTTCTCTATTGTAAATCTAACACATTGCGCTATGTTTAACAACTTACTTTTATGTAGTTCAAAAGATATTAAATGTAGAAAGATCACCCTCTCACCCCTTCTGGACATGTCACGCTGCCTCTCTGTTTGGTCCGGATAGAGAGCAGCAAGGGACAAACTTCAGTAAGAACAGGACAATCCTGCCCTCCTTCGTCAGGGCAGGGTTTTCCTTATACATACTCACTGAAGTGTATCACTCGCTGCATCCGTCCTGTCCCAGGACTGTACTGCAGATTCAGTGGGAGGTGGCCAGAAGGGGCTGGAGGGGGATCTTTCTACATTTAATATCTTTTGAACAATATAAAAGTATGTTGTTAAACACAGTGCAAAATGTTAGATTTACAATAAAGAAGACTCGGCTATCTACTTTATTGCAGACACTATCCCTTTAAAGACGCCATTTCGACACAGGCAACGTTTTAAAGTCATAATAATTAGGTGCAGTTAGTTTGCTCAAGAATTGCTCCAGTTCTTCTCACTCAGGACTGAATTCCATTACACCTGATGGGGAGTTAAAGGGATAGTAATACTTCGTTTTAACTTTATTTTATTTTGTAGGCATTAAAAAAACATGAAGAATGATATAAGTCTTATCTCTCAAATGTTTATGGATTAAGAGATATTCACAAGCAAAGTTTCCCCTCCCGCCCCTTTTACCTAGTGTAAGCCATCTCTTCTCAGATGTGGAATCCAGTCCATAGACCAGACAGATAACAGCAGGGGACAATCTTCCTCTTATGAAAACAATGAAAGCCCTGCCCCCCTTGACAATCTGCAATCTACCTGGGCACCTCCCTTCTTCTCTGGCTGAGCAGTGTTACATCAGTAAAAGGGGCGGGAGGGGGATACTTTGCCATTGAATTACTCTTGAACTACAACTCTGACAGAATTGAAATAACACTCTCCAAAGTCCAAATACTCTGATGATTAGTTAGAGCTGCTTTTATTATGAAACAATACTATCCCTTTAAACCAGAGATTGGCCTTTTTCTGACATTTACCATTCCACTTCAGCCAGTATGAATCTTGAACTTGGTAATTGGCTGATTGGAGATGATAGGAGTTGAACATCTGACTACCACTGATTTAGGAGTGTTTTATGTTTGTACTAATTTTAAAGGCTGTGAACATGGGCCAACACTGGTGGCACTGCAGTCATGCGTAGTACTGACTGCCCAAATGCGCCGCGGCTGATAAGGAGCGGGGAGCTCAGAATTCAGACTGTGGTCCTCTCTGCACACCTTCCTGGGTCCCGAGTCTGAATTTGGAGCGCCCAGCTCCTTATCACCCGCAGCGCAGGCAATCTCTACTGTGCATGGCTGCAGTGTGAGCAGCTGTCTCTACTGTGCATGACGGCTTCTGACAAACATCCTTAGCAAATTATAATATAGGATGATATGTTAAGAATAACTTCTTAGCCTAGAAACAGTGGGAGGGGCTGGGACGGGGCCATGGGAGGAATGGGTGTATCTGAAATGTGAATCTGGCCATGACACAACATCAGCCCTGCATCTGATGCTAGACTATAGCTATAACTATTTTAATTTGGCCATAAGTCATCTCAAAAACATTAATGTTGTAGTCTAACAACAGCTGCAGAAACATTATTTTAACAAATGTGCTATAGGTTAATCGAAACTAAAATTGGTGATATGTGTAAAAGCAAAAATGACTGCCAAAATTAGTTATGGTTTTATTGATTAAAGTAAACACCTTGTAAAGAGTAATTTAGAAAGAGATTTCAAAATTGATTATATTTACGTTGGACATTCTTTATCTTAAACACTACTCATGAGATATTTAATTTTATTTATTTGTCAGTTTATGAATTAGGCAGGACTAGCTTACACAGCTTGGTGTGCCAGATACTAACATTCCACTCTCCCTCCAAACAGCCACTTCCTACCAGGAAGTACTGGCCAATTTGTATAAATTTGAATAAAACACTTCTCAGCAGTGGGAGTACCCTAGTTTTATTCAGGAGGATAAACCCTGCAATATATATTTTTTTACATATAACATGTTACTATCCCTTTAATAAATATTCAGCACTTACTCTTACACCCTTTGCAGAGAGATGCTTCCCTTCCCTCTATTACCTTCAATCCTGTGTAATGGCTGCTTCTTGTTCCTGCAACCAAACATTGCCATGTTACACTCAGGACCAGCGGATAACAAGATGCTATTTGGTGGCAGGAGCAAGAAGCAGTTACTACTCAAGTCCGAAGGTAAGAGAGATGCAGAAAATGTCTCCATACAATGGTCATAAGCGTCAGCTCTAATCATTTTTTAAATAGTGCACAAAAAATTTGCGTAGCACTAATCTATGAACTAGACCTCAAAGTGATGCTACCACTTTAATGGAAAACCGATAATAGACTTGCCTTGCAAAGAAATACATATAGATACATTATTATATCATACACATCTTAATAGACTTGTTCAAAGTTCCAATATTGATTGTGCTCCTGTATATACAGTAAACAGGCTAAAGGTTCTTATTATGTTACTTGTGTTGTTACAGGTTAGAGCATTGATATTGGATGTATATGATTTAATTAAACTGGAGTCTGTTATATTTGTTACATTAATCAATGCAGTCATAATCATTTTTGTAGTAATCTTCTCCTTGTTTTCTTCTGTAATTAATGTATTATTTTATATCTTAGGAGTCTCAGGGGAGATCTATTGTGCTTTTTCAGTCATTCCCATTATTTTACACTAAGCACCATTTGTTGTGTCCAGCCATTAAATATATAATTTGGGTTGACAAATGTTATATTGAAATGTTACTGAAAATACCAGTCTATGTATAAAACACAGGGAATATACAGAAACAATCCACTGCTAAAATAGGTGAGGGAAATGTAATTGTCATGTCCATACCTGACAAGTGATCCTCTTCAGGAGCTATTGGGGGTCTGTACCTCCCAAGTGTCCCTCTTTAGAAGGTACATTCACATATCTCCCAAAATTTCAAATTGCCAAAGAGGGACACTTGTAGGACATTTCTATGGGGCATTGCTGGGGGCGTGGCTGGGGGGCGGGGCATTGCTGAGAATTTTTAGATTATTTCATGACCTATTACACCTCCTTGTGTAACCTAATAAATTAGTTATAACAAAAGCAAAGTATTTTTTTTACACAGACTAATTTGTAAACACATATACTGACATTTAAACTTACAATAATGTGAGTTTTATTGCTGTAGAGCAGTGTGATAAACTTATATACACACCACACAGTCTGAGCCCCTTAAAAGAGGGACATCAGGGTGGGAAAGAGGGACAGAGGGATTTTGGGCTAAAAGAGAGGCTGTCACTCCTAAAGAGGGACACTTGGGAGGTATGTAATCACTGTTTGAGACCCAAATCCCTCTGTTCCTCTTACCCACCCTGGTGTCTCTATTTTTACTGTGTGGTGGGTGCATATATAAGAGTATCAGATGTCTCCGCAACAATAAAACTCATATTAACCCTTTGAGTGCTAGAGTGGTTTACAACTTTAAACTTCATTATATGTGTTTATAAATTAGTCTGTGTGAATAAAATACATTGGTTGTGCTCGTAATCATTTATTCATTTACACAAAAAGATTTTAATAGGTTAAAATCCCCATTTAACACTTTAAGTGCCAGAGGGGTACACAACGCATTGCAGAGCAATGCATTGCGTGCCCCTCTGGCACTCAAAGGGTTAAATCAATAGGAATTTTTAGTTCTCCCCTATAGTGCAAATGTATTGACCTATAACACCTCCGCTTTTCTTTTGAACATAGCCCTAAGTCACCTCATGGTATGAAATCTGAAGATCACTGTCCAGTTTTAACCCTTTGATTGCCTCAGAGGGTATCCAATGCATTGCAATCAATGGGTTAACATAAACTCATTGTCAGTGCTTAATCTATAGAATATGTTTTCATGACGCTGATGTAGTTGGACAAGCATGAGCAACTTGTGAGTAATTCTGGTACTGAACTAAATGCACTATAAGGGACAAAAAAGCACACCAGTTGATTTAAATGGGATGTTTAACCCCATGAAAGCTAACGAGGTCTCCAATACATTGCTTTGCAATGCTTTGTAGACCTCTCTAGCATTCAAATGGTTAAGACCCCTATTTGAATTTTTAGGAATTTGGAGAATTTGTATTTGTCCCCTATAGTGCAGTTGGCTTGTTCCAGAATTGCCCTAATTCTTTTTAGTACATCAGCCTCTATATGATTTGCAACTTCAACACATACGGCTTCTTCCAGCATATGTTTCCGAGAAATGTTTTCACTCTGCCTTGTGAGTTTGGAATCGGAAGGTTTTTATTACTATATTCATACTTTACACATTCTATCTTCTTAAACACACATCGAAAATTCATGTGCTAACCTCAAATCTTGCTAAGCTAAACGTTTCAGAAATAAAACTGTCAGAGATTTCTTAGGAGCAATAAGCCTCAAAAGGTTATGACGAAAGGCCTCAGCTATAAATCTGCAGAGTGGGGGTCTGGAGAGAAAAACATAACTTGTGGGAAATGCAAAATTGAACACACTCTGCTTTCAACACTCTGAAATATATTGCGATTCAAAAGTTACAGAGATCAGGGCGTTTAATTTGAAGAGTCTACAGTTCCACTTCGCCTCTTCATAACATTTTAATGATTTGGTAATGTACATTAACAGCGTGTCAATAAAGAATTCCTGGGCACAGGACCATGCAGAGGTTTGCATATTTGCTAATAGTACCCAAAAGCACCAGGGAATGAATCATTATTTAAACAATTTGCTTTCAGTTAGTGCATGAATGCTTTCCCATGATGCTTTGTTTGCCCTTCTATAAAAATTATTTCTGACCCAAGTATGATCTCTTAAATCACAATACTTATTCCTACAATTGAAGCTCCTGCAAGCTCATGCAAGAAGAAAACCTGGCTAATTTTTCACCGCAACACTGAATATTCAAGAAGCGACAGTGAAGCAAAGAAGTTAACGTTAATTAATATTTGAAGCAGTGAAATAAAAGCTACAGTGGAGCTAATTTTGCAGGACAATTAATCATGAGTCCTGCTAATTACACAGGGGATTTGGCAAACGATTTTTTTTTTTCAGGTAGTGGAATAAAAATGATAATTCGCTAACCGTCAAAATCATTGGCTTCCCACCAATGTCCCCAGTAAGAGCAATTAGGGAAAACAGCAGAGCCTTGATAATTGCATGTTTGGAGGTGAGAATGTTAGAATATAAATTGCCCTAAATAAAGAACATTTTTCTATACATGGTAGCATCTTAGAAGGGAAAATCAGGATTTCTACAGAGGGGTTTCCAAAAAAATAAAATGTGTGCATAAACAATGGGGGGGGAAGTACAAATTCAGCAGCGCTGCTCTGCTGGCTTCAGACTTCAGCTCCTTGCCTGCACTCTGAGATGTATGATCACTTTAATACAAACCAGTGCATGCAATCTGCCATTGTTAAAGGAACAGTAAACTTTTATTTATGAAAACACATATTGTCCTGCTGAATAAAACAAGGTCACTCCCACTGCTGTCAGATGTTTTATTCAAAATGTATATCAGTTCAAATAATCAGGAAGTGAATTTACTGTGTGTTTACTTCCTGATAGTTCTACCTGACAGGAAGTGACGGACAGTTTCTATCACATTCTATCATACCTCCCAACAGTTCAAATGGCCAAAGAGGGACACTTTTGCTTTAGGTGATATTGTTGGGGGCGTGTCTTGTGGACAGGGCATCGCTGAGAATTTTTAGATTATTTCAAGACCCATTGACACGTCTTTGTGTAACCGAATAAATTATTTAGAGCAAGAACAAGGTGTTTTATTTATACAGACTAATTTATAAACACATATACTGACGTTTCATGTGAGTTTTATTGCTGTGGAGCAATGTGATACGCTTATATACACACCACACAGTCTGATCTCCTAAAAAGAGGGACATCAGGGTGGGAAAGAGGGACAGAGGGATTTGGGTTTCAAAGAGGGACTATCCCTCCTAAAGAGGGACACTTGGGAGGTATGTTCTATGGAGAACTGTATGTTTCTGACTTTTCTGACTTTCCTCTCCGTTAGAATCTAACAAGAAAACTAATTAGAATTAGACCACTACCGAGCACTGCTAATGTAAAAAAAAATGGATTTAAACTGTAATAACTCTGGAAATATCTCTCAGCAGTGGGAGTACCCTTTTCTTACTCAGTAGGGAAATCCCTACAATATATATTTTTTCATAAAAAAAGTTTACTGCTCCTTTAAGTCTTTAATGCCAGCCAGCCCTGGTCTCCTACCTTATATCATGAACTGTGAAATGGAGTAAAGTTAGAGCTCTTTCCTCTGCATCCTGTATATTACACGCCATACATACCTCCCAACATTTCGAATTGCCAAAGAGGGACACTTATGTTTTAGGGGGTGTGGCTGGTGGGCGGGGCATTACACAGGATTTTTAGGCTATTTCGTGACCTATTGACACCTCTTTGTGTAATCTAATAAGTGACTTATAACAAGACCAAATTTATTTACACAGACTAATGTATAAATACATATAGTGATGTTTAAACAAACATTAATGTGGGTTTTATTGCTGTGGAGCAATGTGATACACTTATATACACACATCACACTGTCTGATCTCCTAAAAAGAGGGACATTGCAGTGGGAAAGAAGGACAGAGGGATTTGGGTCTCAAATTGGGCTGTCCCTCCTAAAGAGGGACACTTGGGAGGTATGCATTAAACAGGGAGCATAGCAATGGAATGCCACAAAATGTCCATACACTCACTTTGGAAAGGATTTTCTGGTTTACTAAATTGACATTAGGTAAGCTTAGCATGATGGGATTTGTAGTTCAACAAGAGGCCTGTGCATTGCCCTTCCATGGCATTGTCAAATGCACAACAGAAGCAAATATTTTAACCCCTTAAGAACCCATGATGTTCTATGGCCGTCATGGAAAAACTTGCATTAAGGACCCATGACGTCCATGGAATTCAGGGGTCACCGAGTGGCTGCACGCCATTCAAGGACCCCTGAATCCATCGGGAAAAAAAAATGCCCCATAGTCCTTAACTGATCGCTGATCTAATGTGGCTAAAGAGTACAAGGGGGATTTCTGGGCTCCTAGAAACCTGCGCTTGGCTTTCCATTGCCTCATTTTCAGAGAAAAGTTTTCATAAGTAGACTACTGATTCCAGGTGATTGTATAAAGGTATCTCTGTCATCAGTAGTCTCACAGCAACATATGCAGTTTCCAGTGGAAAATATCAATATATATTCACACTTCAAAATGCAGTGTTATCACTTGAATTCAAGATCTAAAAGAAATGTAGCTCGCTTGGGAAAAAATGTGCATATTTGGTAAATATTTACTGCTGATGTCTTATTTTTCTTTACAGAATTATAGCTATCAACAAGTTTGCAGGGGCTTGGAAATTGTGGAAATTTTCAGAAGCCAATAAAATGTTTTTTTAACAAGATGTCTCGAGAGGGTGTAAAATGAAACAAATTACCATATTCATGAGCGCAGCTTGTGAAATTGCTATGAAATAAACTGTGCTCATGTAATTTGCATGTAGCTTTGTTAATTAAAAAAGCTGCTAATTAGAAACAATGGAGCTATTTTGAACCATCCATCTCAAACACAAGTGACATAAACCCTTAATAAACCTTCAGAAAGATATATACAAAAGGAAAGCAGCAAGATTATTTACCATTACATCTATTCGCTAAATAAAGATGAATTTGTGTAAATGTTTGTTTAATAGATAGGCAAGACCATCAACAATTGGAGCATGTAGCAGCCTTAAGCACTTACAGAATTTGCCTGTACAATTTCCATTTATCCTTGCTTAAAGGTGCAGTAAACCTTTATTTAATAAATAAATGATTGAAATATAAAGAAAAAAATATACATATATATCGATAGAAAGATAGATAGACAGACAGACAGACAGAGAGATAATATGACTTTTCCTTTGTGTAATACAAGAATACTCCCAATGCTGGCAGTTTTTTGCTCAATAATTATGACAGTTCAAATTGGCATGAAGAATGCAATAGAATCACCCATAGAATGTAACAGAATAAATGTCTATAAGCCAGGAAGGTGTGATAAGAGATCAGTTCTCCCGTTCTGGTGGGTTATACATTAAGGTGTGATACAGAGATGCTAAAGTGGATATGACTTCTCCAGTGATATCACTTCTCTAGTCCCTATGTTCTTCTATAGAGCATATGCACTAATTTAACTTAACACAAATTTTATTTGTCCCCTATGGTGCTGTCAATTTACTCCACAATAACTTCAGGTTGCCGTTTAAAAATATTAGTCCAGTTTCCTGATTAACTGGAATACTAAAACAAGGGGAATGACCTAAAACTGGAGTGTCAAACAATACGAATGTAAGAAAAAACAACTTTACAGAAAGAGCCATAGAAAAACATGGAATAGACTCCCAGCCTAAGCGGTAGGGGCTAAAAAAGTAAAGGAATTTAACAACTCTTATCTGCTGTTAATGTCTTAATAATGAACCCCCACTTAAAGTACTTTTGGCAGAAAACCCTAAAAGCAACTAGGGATCAGTTCTTCTTGGATTAGTTCTACTGCTTGGATTAGTACTGGATATCATGTCCACAAGGATGTACATGGTTTTTGGTTGATGGACTGATAGAACTGCAAACCCCACCCTCTGAAGTATTCATGAAAAGAAGACTTCAGTAGGAGGAGTTGGTGCCCTGGGGTCCTGAGATGAAGACTCATGCCTGCCTCTGAATAGATGATGTCCAATATTAATTAAAAGAACAATTTTGGTGACCCATTAATGGCAAATTTTATTTATAACAACCATTTGAATTTATTTGTAGTGGTTTATTATTAGGAGGAATTTCTTTCCTTTAACCACTTGGATGCCAGAAAAATGAAACCATTCTCTTCCTGACTTGAACAAATTTTGCTAGGTATTCACAACTCCATGTGAAGGTAATCTGTAATCCATGTATATTAAACACATGTATTCTGACTTATTGTATCATCTGTTGCAAGATGAAAGCCATACTAGGAATTTATATTACTGAATTTCCTTTATGCAGTGCCAAAAGATCACAAGTGTCTAACAGACTTCTTTCCATAATAAACAACAGGTAAGAAAGACTGTAGCATTCAATTTACTAAGATGCAGACATAGATTTGGGCCTATTTTCACAATTCCACAAACATAAATACAAGAGAGAAAAAAATCTCTCTTTCAGTAAAGACTGGATTAGATTTCCCATGCACCAACTGGAATGCAGAAAAATATATGAGGTTATTTCTGTAACTAGCTATTAGCAACATGAACAAAGACAGATCAACTACAAAATAAGAACAAATTAAAATCCCTATTGAATAAATCAGGGGTGGGCAACGTTGTCCTGATTTTTCCTTCTCTCTAATCTAATCTTAATTCTTTTAAGCGCTTCTTTCTGTTTCCCTCCTTCTTACTTCCTATCTCTTTTGCTAAGTATATTTCAGTGATAAGGTTCTGCAAGGGATGGACCTTAAAAGTAAATAATAGAGTAATTTCCCTTATAGTCTCCCATTGGCTGAAAATACCTCTATGTCCACCAATGATTTTAGAGTACCAGCCTGATTACATATTCAGGAATGCACCATGAAATCCATAGCCTAGGCATACTGATATCTCAGTGGGTTCATTGTTGGAGAATAGACTGGAAGAAACTTTTGCAGTCTTAATTATACTTGTCCTGTGAATATATTATATTTTATATTTTCATATTTATGTTATTAAAGAACATATTACATCCTGAATATGTTCTTTTACTTTTGTTTAATTCAGACATTTTTGAGGCAGATTATTTAGCCTCTCCTGCATATGATAAAGGAAAACACATCACTTGTGTTTTGTTTTAATTTATTTCCTGCACATCCATCTTTATAAACTTCCTCCTGGCCTCTTTATTGATTGAATACTTTGGTCTTAACATTTTCAACTATTAACCCTTTGAGTGCCAGAGTGGTACATAATGCATGTACCCCTCTGGCACTCAAAGGGCTAAATATAAGCTATCAAGTAAATAAAATGGATGACTCATATGTGCATAATTCATATGATATGTTGTTTTCTTAAAATGGCTGTATACATATAGTATTTAACAATTATATTGAGAAACTAGTTGAACAGCCCGTTACACGGGCCACAGTGCCACTGCCACCCGGTCGTGGGGCAGTCACGCGCAGTAGAGACTGCCCGCGCCATGGTGATACAGAGCTGGACGCTCCTTCGGAGCGCCCAGCTCTGTATCAGCCGCGGCACGGGCAGTCTCTACTGCACATGACTGCACCACACGCAGCAGTGTCTACTGCGCATGTGGCGGCATTACACACGATTTAGCAAATTATTATATAGGATGGTCTGATGAACAGGCTCAACAACAATATATAATTGCACCAGCTTTATACATAGATCCCTTATTGCCTTAAAGGGATAGTAATACTTCGTTTTAACTTTATTTTATTTTGTAGGCATTCAAAAAACATGAAGAATGATATGTCTTATCTCTCAAACCTTTATGGTTTAAGAGATATTCACAAGCAAAGTTTCCCCCTCCCGTCCCTTTTTCCTAGTGTAAGCCATCTCTTCTCAGATGTGAATGTGGTTGTAAGACCAGACAGATAACAGCAGGGGACAATCTTCTTTGTATGAAAAGAATGAAAGCCCTTCCCCCCTTGACAAGTTTTTCAGCTTTTTCCCTAATCTTAATTGAAGATTGTCCCTCTCTGCAGTCTACCTGGGCACCTCCCTTCTGATGTGACTGATCGGGGGGGGGGGATACTTTGCTTGTGATTATCTTTTAAACCATAAAGGTTTGAGAGATAAGACTTATATCATTCTTCATGTTTTTTTAATGCCTACAAAATAAAATAAAGATAAAATGAAGTATTACTATCCCTTTAAGGAAGAACTTTCAAAGAATGGGCATGGACTAAAGGGAAACAATAACCTCATACTTTATTTATGTATGCTTTATTATATGTCCTAAGGATTCATAAAAATCATCTGAACCTATGCAATAAATATTTCTTTTCATAAACTAAATGTATACATAAACTTTGATTTTGACCAGTTTCTTGTTAGCAAGAACCCCACAGATTACTTTACACAATTTGGTGAAGACTTAACTGCATCACTAGTCACTCTTTCCACTCGTCACCCTGCCATATACTTATGCTGGGTCTTGCACTTGTCAAGCCCCAAACAGTCAGTAAGTTTTAAAAGTCACTGAGGCTAGGATAATATTGCAGCAATTCTGTCCAAAAATCTGCACTATATATACATTCATTTGAATGGGGGTTTTAATGCAATGAATACTAGAAAGGTCCTAAAAGTGTTGCACATTACAGTAATGCTGTTCAGCTCCTAGCTGAACAAATATATAGTCCAGAATGCATATACAGTGGGGTAAGTTATAGAGTCCACTAGCCCCCAACAGTGTTGGTTCTCTGTGGATGCTCACCACATTATTTTGTTATCTCCATAGGGGAGATGTATAAAAACTATTTTTACTACTTTTTAAAGAATTGTCCTGAAGTCATGGCAACTGGCGATAATGTCAGGTCTGATTTATAAGTGAGTAAGGGCATTTTTATAAATATGGCGTAATTATTCTAATGTTAACGCCTGGAATGTTTGAGAACAGATTATACCTGGCATTAAGATTCTGGTGACAATTCTGTCACTAAACTCACGCAGTTAGCAACATTTCTTTATAAATTTGCAGCTCCAGAATTCTCTCCAGCTGTACCGTCAGTTTTCCGAAAGCATAATTACGTAGAGTTTCACCTTCCAAAACTGGAGTAAGCTTCTTTATAAATACTGAACTTATGTTTTAGCACAGATTACAGCCTTTCTTTCTCTACTTTATAAATCTCCCCCATGTGCTTAGAGGAAATCAGTTAAGCCACACCAGTGAGACCTACATAGGCTGAAACGTCCATCTGTGTTTGGGCTGTTACTTTTCTGCAGGGAGGATTTGCCTGGCATTTTGGAGCTGGACTGTGTGTGGGTGAGACAGTTTGAATATGGATATGGATATTTTTTCTCTGCAATGACATGGAAGAAAAAAATGTGGCTTGAGTACCATGTAGAACACTTTATTTTGTTAACTCTCAATGACTGCTTATCACAAACTTTGTTAATAGGTCTCCTTTTATTGTAATGAAACGTAAAAAAAATGTTATCCAGAATTATAGGGGTCACAGAATTCACATATATGTGCTGCTGGAAGTCACACAACACCAGCAGTGGTCTGATATTCGAAACTTATAATGCTGATGTCGGAAAGATGAAAAAGCTACTTTGTAGAAAAACATTAGAGATTGGATATAAGATAAATTCTATTTTAAAACTAAAGGAGTGCATTGTATCTGCCAGGGTCTGTGCCTATGGGTCAGACCAGGAGGACAGTCTATAAGTTTGCTAATTTCAACCAGTGCCTCTTCTTTCTGATTCTGATGAAGGAAATTGTAGAACCATATGGCCTCCAGAAAGTGTGTAGGTGGTTTGCTACTGTGAACAACAAATGCAAGTGAAATAAGATCTGTGGATCCAGTCTCCACATGGTGCTGCCAAAAAGGATAATATCAGGATCAGAGAGGTGGTAGATGCAATGGGAGTCTCAAACAATACTTTTTGGAAATACAACATGAAGATATATTGCACAGCCAGACACTAACTGCTACTGGGAGCTGATGGGTGTGCTGGGATTTGAAAAGGATAAGCTTGACAAAGGTTTAGCTAAAGTTGAGGGACCCCCCCCCCCCATATACATACACACAGAATAAGATTGATGTACTGATAAAAGTGGTGAAATTCTGTAACAAACCATAAATCAACATCTCATGCGCCCATAGGTTTAAATGGGGATTTATTGCTTTATTGCTAGAGAGGTCTCTAGCACCTTGCTTCCCAATGCACTGGAAATATTCTAGGATGTAAGTGGTTAAATATCCCACGTAAATTAATGGAAATTTGTAATTTTAGGGCAGTTGCTTTCTCCCTATAATTGTACCACTTTTCCTTTGTCATCAGCCTCACTATGTTCATCAGGATCAGTCAGTCTCAACTCCACATCTGCAGATTCCTGAGTTGATGGTAAGGTCTCAGGGAAAAGTCAGGAAGCAGAGGTGTCTAATCATGCCTGAATGCCTTTCATCATTGACTTCATAGCCAAAATAACATCTTCACCAATATGGTCCACTAGCATTTGTTATGCTAGGGAGGGTAAAGTAGTGGTTGCAGGTTCCTGTTCCATTGTATGGAGCAGCAAGGCCTACATAAGCCAATTTGTTGTAGTGTCTAACTGGATGATCCTTGTGGCCTGATATGAAATAAAGGCCCCTCCAGATATATGAACTGGCTTCTATTAAAATTTCTGAATATTTCTGTCCACCAGTTTAGAAACCAATATGCAGGTCCTTCATACAGCACTCTGGTACATATTTATTCCTTTCCATTGGCAGCCTGAAGTCCTCTATTTATTTATTACTCTGTAAATACTCCATGCTCTTTGCAGTCCTCCATAGGCGTACATAGGCAGCCAAAAACCTCCAGAGTACTCCCCAGTCCCACTCACATTGCTCTATAGAGCTATGTGAGAAATGGAACAGACAAATGGAGTTCTGCATCAATAGGCATCAGCATACTTCAAGTGCAAACAATGGATATACTGTACTGCTGTTCTATTAAGACCTTTGCTGAACCAG